>CAWUFW010000273.1:0-582500 GCA_963921515.1 Calotriton arnoldi | reverse complement strand
TTTCCTGGCATTAATTAGGAGACCGTTACAGTAGTCAACTTTCGACATTACCAGTGTGCTGATAAGAGTTCTGCCAGCACTGGATGGGAGAAATGGTAGGAGTTTTTTTTTATCATCCTGAGGATGAGTAGAAGGATGAGGACACAACTGCGTTGGCGTGGTGAGTGAAAGACAGCTTGTCGTCAAACATAACACCCAGGTTTCTGACCTTTGTGACGGGGGACGGAGGTGATCCCAACTTGGCTGGCCACCATGTGGGGGACCAGCCAGGGGAAAGATTGACAAAGATCATCACCTCCGTCTTGTCTGAGTTTAATTTAAGGCAATTGTTAGCCATCCAAGTACTGATGGCCAACATTCCTTCTTGAAAGCTTGCCGCAACTGCCCCATCATCATTGTGTACTGCAAGCACCAATTGTGTGTCGTCGGCGTACGATGTTAGACCCATCCCGTGGGCTTTGATGACCCTTGCCAGGTCCGACACATAAATGTTAAATAAGGTCGGACTCAGTGATGATCCTTGTGGCACACCACATGGGAGGGCAAATGATGGGGAGTTGAAGTCGCCGAGACTTACTAGCTGAGTCCGATTGGATAGAAAAGAGGATAGGAGGGCTTTGGCCCTATGTCTGATGCCGATGGCTGAGACACGGTCGATCAGGGTGGCGTTGTCGACCGTGTCAAAGGCTGCTGATAAATCCAACAGCACTAGGACCGCGGCACCACCGTGGTCAAGTACCATCCTAATTTCATCAGATGCTTTGATGAGGGCTGTCTCGGTACCGTGGCCCTTTCTGAAGCCAAATTGTGTGTCATCCAGTAGGTTATCATCAATGAACTGGGCCAGCTGTGTGTTCATGATTTTTTCAAAATTTTTTGCTGGGAATGGGAGACATGCAATTGGCCTATAGTTTTTGGTCTCTGCGGGGTCAAGATTATGCTTCTTTAGCAGAGGCTTGACGATAGCCTTCTTCCAAATGGAAGGATAAGTGCATGTGCAGAACATCGAGTTGCAGATGTTTGCTAGGTTGGGGCCTATCAAGTCTGGGATCAGTTTCAAAATAGAAGGAGGGCAAGGGTCGTTGGGGGATCCAGATTTGACGGTGGAAATTAGGTCCGTGATCTGTTCCAGTGAGACCTGGCTAAATTCAGAGAAAGTAGGAGTGATTTCATCATCAATGGGGTTGTCAGTATGATTGCCAGCCTTAGTTTGGGCTGAGAAGTTGGCGTATATTTGGCTAACCTTTTCTTGGAAGAAACTGGCCAATGAATTGCAGAGGGTTTGGGTGGCGTCTTTGGAGGAATTTGTCGCCGGCCCTGATAGCTTGGCCACTACCTGGAACAACTGCTTAACAGAATCTTGGGCAGTTTCGATTTGTCTAAGGTAGTAGTTGCTTTTCTCAGAGATTATGTGGTGTTTGTATTTGGTCATTGCCTCCTTGTCGCGGATTTTTTCCGCGGTGTCGTAATTTCTACGCCAGCGTCTTTCGTGATTCCTACATCGTTGTTTCTCGAGTCTCAGCGCCTCTGAGAACCAAGGGGCGGAAGGGGCATTCCTGTTTTTGGAAGCATTTTTAAGTGGTACTAAAGCACTGAAAGCGTTGTGGAGCCATTCTGAGTAATTAGTGGAAGCCAATTCAGGGTCTTGTGTGGTGTCATGCTGAGTGGATAGCAAGTGTGATTTAAGGAGATGATGGTCAATGCTACTCCACGCCTTGAACTTCTTAGGGGGGAGGGAACTAGTGTGCAATGGGGTGTTTCTCCCTGTCTGAATGTCGAACAGAACTGCGCAGTGGTCTGTCCAGGTTAGAGGAAGGACGTTCCTTAGAGAAATTTGCAGGTTATTAGAGAACAGCCCATCAAGCATGTAGCCGGCTGAGTGTGTGGGGCTTGTCACTAACTGTGAGAGGCCTACTGCCTCTAGTTCTGCTGTGAGGGATGAGGTGTCCTTATCTACGTGAGCCTCTAAGTGAAAATTGAAGTCTCCCAGGATGGTAAAATTGGGTTCTCATGCTAAGGGTTCTAATAAGCTGCCCATAGCCGAAAGGAATCCAGTCCGAGAACCCGGTGGGCGGTAAAGGAGGGTTCCCTTAAAGGATTGGTATTGAGTGAGCATTATCGAGAAGGTGAGTGCTTCACAGACCGTAGAGGGAATTGTCTCTGTCCTGACTGAGTACTTGTCTCGATAAATGATCGCCAAGCCTCCTCCTTTTTTAATAGTTCTATCGTGTCTGCGTGCGCAGAAGCCGTCGGGGGTCGCGGTACAGAAGTCTGGTCCAGAAGAGGGGTCACCCCAGGTTTCTGTGATAAATAAAAGATCCAGATTGTAGTCCTTTAAGAGATCAGATATTTCGTATTTGTGTTTAGGGAGGGATTGTGCGTTTATAAGGGCTGAGTGAATGTATTCCTGATTTGTGGAAGTGGGATGCATGCGAGTGGCTGATGATCTGTTGTGGGTTTCCAATTTGAACGAGCAGTTTGAGCAGCTGGTAGTGGCACGGGTGACTAGTGAGTCCATGTCGAGGTGGGGGCAGATCTGTGTGTTATTAGCAAGGAGAATATCTTTTAGTTGTTTACTGGTGTAGGTTAACGCCATGCCGAGAGGTGCTGGTTTCGTAGAGCCAGGGGGCATGGCCCTGGGCCCGGTCCAGGCGCAGACGGGCGCAGACGGGCTTGCCTTTGCCTTATTTATTGCGTTTCTGGGAGTGTGTTTACACATTGCCTCTGATGATAAGCCTGACTGCTCTGCCAAGCTAACTTTAATCAGGTGTTTTCTTTACGTCTTTTGCCCAAATCTTTCCCGCTTTAGAGATCTCTACAATGCCCAATTTTTAGAAAGCTGTTAGTTTTCCCACCGCCTTCATATCCTAGCTGGCCTATAGTGGTGTTTGCTTTGCAATCTGCCCTTTCTATTGTATCCTTTGAGTGGCACTTTTCCAGGTTACTCAAACCACGCACGTGGGTTGTGGCCGTGGAGGGTTCCTACTGTATATCAATGCTGGGTAACTGCTATTTCCAAACGTTCACAAATTCGGACAATAGGTGGGTTAGTGTCTTGGTGTATGAATCCATTCATTCAATGTCACCATCTATGCCACCCAATAATATTTTTCAGTGTCAGGGAGTCCAATGGCACCATTATACCCACCTCTTTATATACTTTGGCTAGTTATAACCTAGGGGTCTTAACATCCCATAACAAGGTTGGCAGCTTTCCTTCAACTCGATGAAAGAACTCTGTCAGCTTCTAAAGCAGGATGTTTGGGAGTCTGTATAAAAATTGTGGCTACGTCATCATTTGTACATCGCTTCACTGCCCAGAGATGACTGTGGGAGACCTGCCGTTGTGTCAAGTCAGCTTTAAAGCAATCCAGCATCACCTGTAAATTTCTCTGCAGTTCTCTACATTTTGTTTCTGGTGATGTATATGCCTAAGGATGTAAATCCCTCTGTGTTTATTTTCAGTGAACAAGATTAGTTCTCTTCCATCGTTGGGGCTTTGCATCTTGCTGCAACACCCTGGTGGGACTCCAGTCCCAGGGTGCAACTTTCGCTGTTTTCCCCTCTGCCGACAGCCCGCAGATCACCCTGGTGGGACCACAAGTCCCAGGGTGCAACTTGCCTCATTCCTGCTGCCGCTGACGAGGGGAGGCGCCTACATCGCGCTCAAAGCGCTGCCTCTCCCCCGCGGCGCGGAACACGTGCAGGCCGCGCTCGGGCAAAGCCCGGGCCAAGGGCGGGCCCGTCCTTGCCAGGGAGAGGCCAGGCCGGGCCGGGCCACCCGCCTTGAGTTTGGTTTCCCGACGGCTCTTGCCGCTCCTCGAGGCGCTGTAACTCTTTGTTTGTCTTGCTGGATTAGGATCAGGCTTTTGGTTCACTCTCCCCTCAGTTCAATTATTTCTGTGGCCGTCTTTTAATCTGCCCCCTGGGACTGACTATTCAACATTACACCAGCCATTTCAGCTCACTGTTACCACCATCTTTTCAAGTATTGTAAGTTTGCCTACTGGGAGAGGCTCAACCTTTGTGCTTCACACCTTGTGACTATAGAAGGGACAACTGCTTGGTGCACTCGAGTTACCCTATCCGGCCTATCGGGTGTTTCAAGGCCTATTAGTGGCACGAAAGTTTCAATCTGCTCAAACTCCTGTCAATCACTTCTGCTTTGTAACCGCTTTGTAAAGTCTTGGTAAGGCTTTGTTTCTTGATTTTTTTTTTCCTGCTCTGGGTTGAGCCCCATCAAGGGATGGGGAAAAGGAAAGCTGTGCAGGGTACTGGAGGTGGGACGGCAGGGAAGGGGGAAAAAAAGCCCAAAAATCGTTAAAACAATCAGGCAACAATTGCATTCTAGATCGCATTGATTGCCTGCTAGACGAATGCAAAGGCATTCTAGATGCAGAGCCAGTCACCCCCTCATGCCCCGCAGCTAGACCACCTCTCAGCACCACCAGCCCCTGCGGCTCACCAGCTAGCCCGGATATGTTTAGAAGACCGCTAAATAAGGGGGCTACTTCGGGAGAACGGGGGTTGAAGTTCACACTGCGAGGCTTCACCCACCCCCTACAAATATCAACAGTTGCTCCTTAAGCCAGCCAGATCCAGCTCTCCAATGCACTAACAGGTTTACCCCCTTTTGGATTTAACTGAAGACCCGAAGGGCGACGCTACCCACCAGCCTCCTGAGGTGGCAGGTCATCTAACACCTGCTCCTAATGCCCATTGTCAGAACCAGAGCACTCACCAGCTTATCAATGACCTAAGGGCCGAAGTAGGGGCTATGAGATTCACGACTGATGGCCTTACGACAATAGTCAAGCAGTTATTGCAGCATGGACCAAGACCTTTATCGCCCAGCCAGCGAGTCTGTCCCGGGAATAGCCCACCAACCTAATTACGCTCGACCCACTTTACACCTGCCTAATACCCCAAAAAGGGATCCCCCCTCTTATAGGCGCCCCCAAACTCACCTCTTTGTCACTCCACGTACCCAAGCATTATTCGAACCCAACGTCACCCAAGTAAACTACTCCCCTAATGCAGTGGCAGCAAATAGCCTTTCTAAACACCTTGGGATAAGAAGCAAAACTATGCAATAGGGGATAGCACCGCAAAAACAAGGCAGGATGCAGATACCACCACTAGTTCCTCCCCGCTTGTTACCTGTCCAGGAAATTTATATGGTCAATGTCCCTAAACTAGGAGGGAGAACGGGGTATGAGGGGGAAGTTGCTTTGATCAATAAAGCAATCCATTGGATTCGCCATGTTAGGGGGTGCCGCTCCATGATACGCGATGACATCGTAAGGGCAAGAGGATGTACACTTTCTGACCAGCCCTTTGACTGTATTGAACTAACCCTAAAAGGGGAAGAGCTGGCTGAAAATCTCATAGCCCTAGAATACTGAAGCTGCCCCCCCTGACACTTATCTAATTCAATTCAAACGCTTCACTACCCAAGCACAGATAAATTCTAATCCCCCCTCCTCCTGGATGGGACAGTAAGAGGCTCAGAATTAGAGACTAACGATTGACTTCTGGGGGAGGACCTTTAGCATGTGAGGCTTCCCCTCACACATCCCAAAAGCACAACTGCCAGTGTCAACTTAGCGGGACCACAGATACAGACTCACAAGAGGGGGACGGAAGGCCACAAGAAGAGGAAGGGTGTGGCCCAGTAAATGAACTTAAGAGGGTCTGACTCCAGCACAAACACTAACCCCCAAGTAGTGATCCCGGCGCCTATTAGCTATTGCCTTGCAGTCCTATCGCTGCACTGCGCTCTAGCCTAGATTCTAACTGACAGCTCAGAATAGAATCCTGGGATGTGGCAGGGCTAAGCAGCAAAATGCCTCTCCCCCACTGGAATAACTTTATAGAAGAATATGATATTTGCATCTTCCAGGAGACCTGTAGTTTGGTCTCCTTATTTAAATCAGGGTATCCATGTTACTGTTTATCAGCAATCACTAAGGGGAGAGGACGTCCGGTAGGGGGCCTGATAATTTGGGTTGGGATCGCGCAGGGCCTGATAATTTGTGTTGGGATCGCGCTGGGATGTCAGATCACCCTTCTCCCAAGTGCTAGCCCAGATATTCTGGGGATCCGCATTAAGGGCCCTTTGGAGTGAAATTCTATTGACTTGTTCAATATATACGTGAGGGGGGCCAAGAGGGGACGACCTTCACCAACACTCACGCAATTGGAGGAGATTCTGGTCAGGTGTCCAACTCATTTGAGACCAACAATAGCAGGCTATTTTAACACCACCTTTGAGCCTCTTGATAAAGAAGACATAACGGGCACGCATGAAGATGACCTTAAGTGGGCTGTTCCTTCCTTAGATCTCACCCCAGTTAAAAAATGGACGCAGTTGGCGCTCCAAGTGAATGCCCTAACTATAGAATTTCGGCTAAGGGCTGTGAATGGAAGAACTATCTCTGACAGACTGGGCGTGAACACTTTAAATAGGAATAGTGGCCCATCTCGCATCGATTACGTCCTACTACGTGAGGCTTTTGAGAGTAGTAGTTGATATGAGTGTGGGTGCTACAACCGACAGCGACCACAATCCTCTCTGTTTAAGTATGAAGCCTTTGTGAGATGCCCTACCTAATTCCATGAGAAGTTCACTCCCGAGCAGTACTAAGGAAGTCTATCCATCTGACAGGCGTATGTTAAAGTGGCGGAAGACAGTCTTGCATGATGATAAGATCAAGGACTTGCAGCACGATCTGACGATAGGTACACTTGAACTTCAGTCCCTGGCTACAAATACTGGTGGAGGGGTTGAAGTGGTCACCGCCCACTCCCGCCTCTTTGACCGATTAAGCTCTTATTTTATTGTCTCGGGGGGAGACCGAAGGTCTAGTAATCTAAAAGGGGGGACATCCTCCTGGTTCACAAGGAACTTTAGATCCGAGCGCCTAATTTTAGCCTCAGCCATCAAAGCAAAGGATAGCGGTTTAATCAAAGCCTCTAGGAAGCGATACAAAGCAACTTTGCATCACGCGAAAAGGGCGTGGGACGAGTCAAGGTGGCAGAAACTAAAGGAAGCTTGACCTGAGAAAGATTCTAAATCCTTTTGGTCCTTATTTACTTGGGGCGACAAATCAGGGGCCCAATCCCCCCCAAACTACATCACAGAGCAAGCGTGGCACGACCATTTTGGGGAGCTTTATTCAGATTCTGCAGACCCGCTTCCAATGGAGGAAGCAGTCTCCCCCAGCCAACACTTGAATGATAAATGTTTTACCATGGGTGAGATCGGGGGTGCCATTGGCCGAATAGTACATTCAAAAGCCCCGGGGCCTGATGGCATTCCGGGGGATCTATTTTTATCTGACATCACAAGCTGGGCTCGTTATATTCTACTCTTGTCAAATGCCATAGCAAGTGGTGCCCCAGTCCCAGGGTCGTGGAAGGGGGCAGAGGTGGTCCCCATCTACAACAAGCATTTGCAATGCAATAGGTCTCGCATTTGTAAAAGCTAGAGCTCTTGGTGCTGAAAATGACAATGTTTTTTACTTTTGTATTTTGGTATGCAGTGGAGTGATGATCTTTGCAGTGCGCTATTGCCATTCATATGACCTTGCAACGCTGGAGAACCAGACATTGGGAAATAGGTTATGAGAGAGGGAGGCCAGATTAATATGCTGGCTGGTAAAAAAAAAGTAACAACACCCTAGAAAAAGCAAACACTCAAAGGGAATGCAAGATTAAGTAAAGCATGTGAAATGTAAGCAGGAATAATAAAGTTACCTTAATGATTTTATTATTCAGAAATCATTGAGTGTTTTTGCCTGAAAAGTTAAGACTATGACTACAGGGCTGAAAGGGACCTGCTACATGCCTGGCAGTCAGATTAAACGAGAATTCCTTGTTAAGCATACTGTTATTACAGTGGTAACTCTGATTGTCCAATCACATTACTAAGAAGCACCTTTAATGTGGGGGCCCTGGGCCATTATTCCCTTTACTTTTACATTTCTTCTCACAAAACCAGCTCTTTCAACACAACTGCCATTAGTTTGCAAGGCAGATATCTCTTGAGAATCAGAACAGGCAGGGCAGGAAACATCGGAACTGGCTGCATATTTCAAATGCAGAAATGCTTCGGTTCAGTGTGCAGCTGCAAGAACTCATCAGTGCGTCTTGTGTTTTTCTGCTGTTTGTTTTCGTCACCGGCTTTGTGCCACAAATATAAATGAAACAAGTAAATGAAGTATTAAGCCACTAACCTCAGTGTTGCTCAGTGGAATACCATGCAGAAGGCTGATCCAGGGCAAGCCAAGCATCTGGAATGAATGAAGGTTTTCTCAGGAGCTAACAGTGTTGAACAACTTTTGCTGTGACGCTATTGCTTTTGTGACGCCTCTTCTACTCCAGCAAGAATATACTAGGTCACTCACGCAGTGAAAATCGTCCTGCTTTCTGGTGCATTAGCACTAGACACAAGCTGACAGCGCACCGACTCCTCAGTCATGAAAATAATTCATGGAAAGTGTGGAGGGGCAGGGCAGAGGGATTAAAAGAGATCGCCTTCGCTGGAAAGGGGGAGGTGTCAGGAAACTGCGAGTTCTCTAAATCTGTGGGAAAGAAAAGCGTGCCTAACGGGAGAGTGGTGGAGGAGGGGTGGCAGCTGCTCCTGCGCTGCACATGTGGGGCAGACTATTGTCCAACGCACAGAAAACACAACGTGTCCTTATTACGGGGGAAAACAGCGGCGCTGGCAGTGCTGCTTAAAGTGTGTGTGCGCAATGTGCTGGGAGAAGTGGCGCAGACAGCGTGCTGAAAACATCACCATTTGCTACTTTTAATGATGCCCAACCCTTAAAGTGCTGGTCACGGTTTCTCCAACAAAACTTTGATTTTTAAATGAATACCGAGTTATAGCTCAGCATCCCGAGGGAACAGTTTTGGTAAATTACCCCACCATGTAATACACTCTCACCTGCGCACATAATACTTGTTAAGCTTAAAAGAAAGTTCTGAAAGGGTAACTTTGCAAATACGAAAGAAATACCATATGTATGCAATAACCCTCCAGCTGCCATTTACTGTACTTTTAAGCCCTGCCGATCGCAGCACTGCCTGGCAGTACGCAAATTCTCCCCGAACATCCCAGTGTCTGAAGCTGAATCCGTGAAAGTTGAAAGTCGTGGTGCACCAGAAACAGGGGCTGGACCGGCTCGGTGTAGCAGAGGAATCCCGCGGCTCAAACTAAAGCGAGATATTTAGGTACAATACATGGCGGCTGGATGCAACGTCTGGTGGTAAGCAAAGCAGCTCCAGCCGGAGTCGTGGCGCACTTGGACTGGCTTGGGGCAGCAGAGGGACCCCGCGGCCTCACACCAAAGCAAGGTCATTAGATAGCTGCACATAACAAAATAAATGCGTGGCCCCCATGTTAGAAGATACAGCTCAACATGCTGGGCTGCAATGTAAACAAGTGGTGCGCGCGCACCACAGAGGAGCGGGGGCTAGAGAGCGCGGCAGCAAAGCGAGACGAACGCGCGCTGCTGCGCGTTCTGGCCACCGTCGGGAATGGGCGCGGCAAAGGCGGGACATGCGCCCGCCTTTGCCCAATCGCGTGCCGTTTTTCTAAAACGCACGCTACAGTTAATGAGGGCTTCTGAAAACAAAACCACACGTACGAGCGTGTGGGTCGTTTTCAGAAGCCCTTTCTAGAGGTCTCGCGCTGCGCGAGCAGTGCTGCGCACTGCAACGCTAGGCGCGAGACCTAAAAAGGGGGACAGAGAAGAGCCTTCCAACTACAGGCCCATTAGCCTGATAAGACGCCCTACAAAAGGTTTTTTGTAGAGCCCTCTTGTCAAAGATCCAGGCATGGGCGGAAGACAACGCAATTTTATCTCAATACCAAGGCGGCTTCAGGGAAAACACGGGGACAATTGATCAGGTATTTCGCCTCCTGCTTCTCTATTGGAAAGTCGTAGTGATTGGCCAGGGCAGTCTATATTTAGCTTTGATTAATTTAAAGACTGCCTTCAATTTAGTCCCCAGGCACAAACTATGGCAGGTGCTTAAAGGCATGGGTATCCCGCTACCTATCCTTAGTCTGGTAGTCCGATTGCATGAAGGCAACTACGCCCAGATAAGATGGGGTTCGCAGGGGCAACTTACTGAGCGCATTCCAGTTAGCAGGGTAGTCCGCCAAGGTTGCGTTTTGGCCCCCACCCTATTTTCTTTGTATATCAATGGAGTGGTTCATTTTCTGCTACAAGAACCTGCTGATGCCCCAACCTTGGGGGGGAGGGGGTTAGCAACCCTCTTATTTGCAGATGACACCCTGTTGGTGTCGAAAATTCCGGTGAGGCTACAGCTATTGCTTAATAGATTCCAACTTTTCTGTGACACTAGGGGCTTGGTTATCAATACTACAAAAACTAAATTTATGACCTCTAACCTCTACAAGTCTTACAAAGGTAATCCAACGCTAGGAGGGATCCCCTAGAAAGAGTCAGCACCTTTGACTATCTAGGTGTTCGCCTCTCAGAAAAAATGACCTGCAAGCACAACCTAACAAAGATGCTACTGAGCCACAAGCGCGTCAGGGGGCCCCTTGGGAAAGAACACCGTTCCTCACACAGTAGACTCGTTGCTGCTGCCCTGAAGGTCTACGATTCGAAAGCAGTCAGCACAGCCCTGTGTGGGGCAGAGCTATGGGGATTTGACAAGTTATCCGAGCTCAGTAGATCAGAGCACAAATTCCTACGGAACCTTGTAATGCTGCCCCAAAGCACCCCTTACTCCTATAATGCTAGACATGGGCAGACGGTCTATCGGCGACATAGCTAAGCTTCGCCCGCTGCTTTTCTGGGCTCGTATTCGGAGGACCCCAGAGCTTCTGCCTTATGCGGAAGCTCTGTCAGAGGTCACCCGCCTAGATACGTGCAATAAGGTGTGGTGGAAATGTTAGAAAAATGGTTTCTGATTTTGGGCTCCAGGCCACATGGGATAAACCAGACTCACCCTTGCCCCAAAAAGATGTAGTAAAGAGACATTACTGGGAATGGGTTGTGCAACAAGAGTCCACTAAGCCAGATCAGGGGAAACGCACAATAGAATTCCATCTGCACAAAAAGGTTAGATCATTGGAACCCTAAGTAGATCTAATTCAGGCTCCCCAGGATAGGATGCTTTACATTCAATTCAGGTTTGGCACCCTCCCTGTTGGTGAAGTAACAGCTAAGTGGCATACCCATGTCCCAAGCCCAAATAATTGACCAGGATGCAAGGCACCAGTGGAGTCCGTTGCCCATGTGCTGTTCGCATGCCCAGCTTACACGCACCCTAGATCCAAATGGTTAAAACCAATTTGTCAGCAACTGGGTACACGGAGCCATCGGGAAGCCCTGCGTACTTTTAAATCGGACACCAGACCCCTCTTTGCCTGTGCAGTGGCTAAGTTTCTAAGCCACATGTGGGGAATTAGGAGGAATGCCCGCGAGAGAGGTCTGCAGTAAGTAGCAGGCCCGCCTTTAGACCTAGTTGCCCCAGGGTTTCTAGCATTCTCATCCACGAAAACCTCCATTTCCCTCGATGTACCGCACAAGTACTTTATTGTAAAGCAACCATTAAATTAGTTTTAAAATGAGGGGGCACAAAAGACAAATATCACAATTGCTGGGCACACAAATTGTTGCAGCATATTTTTTTTTTTAATTCTTTTTATTAAACAGCAAAGAGACGATATTTCGTACACAATTCGATGGGGCAGGTCACATTTCACATTTACATTCATACAGTTCACCGTTATACAGTACTCTACATGGTACAATAGCGTAGCATCAGCTATGGCATGATGGGATCTTCCAAAGAGGAGACAGTTGGTGGGACACATATACTACCACGATAGTCATTCCACTTACTCCATATAGAAATCCATTTTTTTGGGCATCCCCTCGCAACATAAACAGTTTTTTCCCTTATCATACACCAATCCATGTCAGCTTTCCACGCCTCCACTGTGGGCGGTACCCCCGCCCCCCACAGCCTAGCCAGGTTCCTTTTGGCTACCATTAAGCCCAGAGTGACCCATATTCTGTCTTTTCTGTTTAAGTCGGTAGGGTCCCAGACATTCAAAAGACATCTTTTAGTCTCAGTTCCCATCTCTAATCCGAGGACCTCGCCAATACAGTCATGAACCCCCTTCCAATAGCTCTGAATGTACACACATTCCCACAAGATATGTATAAACGTACCAGCCTGGCCACATTGTCTTCTACACATCGCCTGCTCTGCCCATCTTGACTAGCTGAGACCCCGTAATGTAAATTCTATGGAGGATTTTCAGTTGGACCAGCCGAAGTCTGGAGGAGATTGCGACCTCTCGTGGGGAGGCTACTGCCTCTTGCCACTCTTCATCATCGAGCTCCAGCCCATCTCTCTCCCAGTGTTCCCGGAGCAGCTTGAGGGGATCTGGGGCGTTATTGACCAGTTTCTTATAAGTCAGGGACACCGCTTTCGTTTGTAGGTATCCATCGAGAAATCTATCTTCCAACTCTGGGGGAGATCCTCCCTTTGGCAACTGCGATGTTAGTGCATACCTCACCTGCAAATATCTAAAATATTCTGTTGGCCAGATCATATTCTTGTTGCAGGGTGGCGAACGAGACCACCTCTCCCTTCTTCCATAGGTCGCCAATTTTCGTGATCCCAATCAAGTCCCACTTGTCAAAACCCTTCGAGCTTCTCAGGGTGCCCAACTCCTCCGAGTCCCACAGGGGAGTAACCTGTGTGAGCTTCTGTTCCCACCCCAGGCTTCTATTGACTTCATGCCACACTTGCACTGAGTGTCTAGTCGGTCCTGTTGGGGGAAATTTCTTGGGCTTGGAATAAAGGGCCAAATTATAGTTACCCCCCGGTAGCAACCATTTGTCCATCCTATACCCTGGGTCATCCCAGTGACGGTACGTGCACTGATTGATTGCGGCCAGGTGGGCCGCCCAATAGTATTTTTTAATGTCTGGGAGTCCGATCCCCCCCATCATACCAACTCAAAACCAATTTAGGGAAGGCTATACGAGGGCGACCCTCCCAAAGCAGTTCCCTCTGGAGACTCTCTACCTCTTTAAAATATTTCGCCGGGACCGGGTCTGGGAAATTCTGGAGCGCATAAAGAAAGCGTGGCAGTGACATCATCTTGAACAGCGCTGCCCTTCCCAACAGCAAGAGCGGGAGAATCTTCCAGGCAGCCACATCTCGCCTCAGCCTCTGCAGTGGGGGGAGCAGGTTGCGTTCATAACTAGTTCTGGGATCTGTTGTAATAAATATCCCCAAGCACTGAAAGCCCTCTTTCACTTCTTGCATGGGACACCCTCTCGGTAGAGGGGGGGCTCGCCACTGAGGACATACATTAGGGATTTTCTCCAGTTAATTGTGTATCCCAAAGTTGGTGAATATGTTGAGTACCCTGTGGAGCGATGCCTTGGGGGACGCAAGGTAAAGCAAAATGTCGTCCACATATAGAGAAATGCGGTCCTCCCATGTGTCGGCCCACTTCAGTCCCCGGATTACTGGGTCTCTACGAATACACGCCGCCAATGGCTCCAGGGTAAGGGCAAAAAGTAAGGGGGACAGTGGACAGCCCTGCCGAGTCCCCCGGCTCAACGTGAATACTCCAGACTTTTTATTGTTGACGACTACTTGTGCCAGGGGCTCTGTGTACAATAGTCGCACCCACCCGATGAAGTTGGGCCCGAATCCCATCTTAGTCAAGACTGCAAACAGATACGGACACTCTATGGTGTCGAAGGCCATCGTGGCATCTAGCGAAACCACTACTGCTGCTTCTTGGATCGTGCCCTGGCGCCCCAACACTCCATGCAGTCTCCTCATATTTAATGCAGTGTTCCAGTGGGTAATAAAGCCCGATTGATCCGGGTGCACTAATTTACCGATCACTTGAGCCAACCGACCGGCCAGAAGTTTCACCAGTACTTTAGGCTCCACGTTTAATAAGGAGATGGGCCTTTAGGACGAGCATATATTTCTGGGTTTGCCCGTTTTGTGTATGGTGACCACTGTGGCAATACTTTGATCCAGGGGGAGCAGCCCAGTCTCGCGGCTTTCCGCGAACATGGCCCGCAAATGTGGGGCAAGTACTTCTGGCTTCAGCTTGTATAGCTCTATCGGCAGCCCATTGGGGCCTAAAGCTTTTCCTGACTGGAGGTTTCTAATTGCCTGGGCGACTTCGTCATTAGTAAAATCACTGTCGAGCACTGCTCTTTCATCGGAGGTCAGGGTGGGAAGCAATATGTCTGAGAGCAAGGCTTGCGAGTCCTCTTATGTTAGGGAGGAACTCGCTCGATAGATAGAGCGATAGTAATCTGCAAATTCGTTGGCAATCTCCTGCGGATCTGTTATTGTTTCACCTGACCCCGTCAATAGTTCTGGCACTAGTCTGTTCGCCAGCTCTTTTTTATCAAGCCACACCAATAACTTTCCAGCCTTGTCCCCCAAATCATATAGTCTACCCTCTTTGTCTCTGCTCAGTGACTTGGCCATGTCAGTGGCAATGGCTTTATACTCATCTCTTTTAAGTTTCAGGGCATGGTGTCTGTCTTGAGTCACTGGTCCCTCATTGTCATCCTCCATGAGGAGGATTTCATTCTCTAAGCGGGCTAGGTCTTTGGACTTCTCCTTCCACACCCCGGCTTTAGACGAGATTGCTTGACCCCTCACTACCGTTTTAAAGGCTTCCCACAGGGTTTGGGATGACCATACTGATTCCCTATTTTCTAGAAAGTAATTTTCAATAGCTTTTACCAGTTCATCTCTCACCACGGGGTTCCGTAAGTACCAGGGGTTGATGGGCGCTATTCTCCCTACCCTCTTCTCGCCCATGACCACTTCTGCCCATAGTGGGGAGTGATCGGATATGCCTCGGGCGAGATGTTTAATTTCCTGAATATTTCCCACTTGGGACGCTCGGAGTAAGAAGCTAGTCTATGCGAGATAGGCTATTGTGCGCCCCTGAATGGAAAGTGTGTTGGAACTTTCTGGGTGGTACAGTCTCTACGAGGCCCAAGGCATCTAGGAAATCCGGGAGCCACCTATGTGAAGGTTATTGTGCTGGAAGGACACCGGTCAAGAGAGCCGGATACTACGGAGTTAAAATCGCCTCCCATGACCAGGTAGCTTTCTGGGAATGACAACGTGATTTTACCTAAGTCTTTGAAGGTTTGGCCCTGTAACCCCGGCGGGACGTACACTGCTGCTAATGTAAGTGACTTCCCCTCCCACTGTCCCGAAATTGCTGCATATCTGCCTATCTTGTCAGTCCAGGTGTGTTGTATTGAGAGTGGAAAGGAGTTTTTTAACAGGATGCCCACTACCCTGGAACCCGATGTAAACCCAGAGTGAACCACCAGTCGGTAGCCACATCTACTCATGGCTTTACAGGAGTTGCCCACTAAGTGAGTCTCCTGAAGGAGTACCACATCCGGGGCGTGCCGCTTGACATATTGCAATACAATACTACGTTTTAGTTTGTCCCCAAGCCCATTTACATTCCAACTTAGAAGCTTAAAACTCTTATCCCAATGTGTCCCCATTCATGTGATCGTGGTTTGCGTATCCCATCTCGTGCATCACAGTATTTGGTGCCGCTCTCTCAAAGAAAACATTAACCCAATCCCAACCCAACTACCCCCTCCCTGCTCCCCTGCACTCTGGGCCTAAAACTGCCCATGAATTAAACCATGCACAGTGCCTGTCGCCCAAACTTGAACTAAAAGTAGTATATAGTGGGGGGTGAAAGCTCCGCCTCCCCGACCACCTCCCGATATCAAAAACATTCTGCCTTGACAGAGGGGCCCATATATTGCCCAGGAGGATAAAGGAAACATGTATCGCTATTAACCAAAGCATAGTCCGTCGTACGGGTTCCGCCACCACTTCAGATCAGAGTCATTACTTGATTCAAACTTTCAAAACTAGTCCCTGGCTCCACTCCCCCTCCGAACAGAGCCGTGAGTCGAGACGACCAGGTCCGCCACTCAGCGAGCATTGTGGTCTCTTGCCACCCTCCAGCCAGTCCGCAGCCGCCTCCGGGTTGTCAAAAAACCAGACTTTGCCCTCAGCCTCGACGCGGAGCCTGGCCGGAAATAGCATCGCGTACTTGAGTCCTTTGTCTCGAAGTCTCTTTTTCACCTCCAGGAATGAACGACATTGTCGCTGGACATTAAGGGTGAAGTCCGGAAAAAAGGAGATCTCAGAGTTCTCGTATCTCAGTGGAGGGGGCCACTCGCGCCGTGTGTAGTATAGCGTCTCTGTCCCTAAAGTTTAAGAGTTTCGCCAACATTGGACGGGGAGGTGCTCCCGGTTTCGTCCGTCCCCCAGGGACTCTATGCGCCCTTCCCACAACAAAAATTTTTTGACAATCCCTTAGGCTGAAGATGTTTAAGTATGAGGTCCTCCACGAAAAGGTCGGCCGCAGGGCCCTCCGCTCTCTCCGGCAGACCAATTATTCTTACATTGTTCCTTCTGGTCCGCCCTTCATAGTCATCTAGCTTGTCCTCTGAGAATTTGCAAAAATCCTGTAGGTCCTTGATGTCCTGCTGCATTTGCGACGCGTCTCCCATGAGGCTAGAGGTGACTATTTCCATTTGCTTCACCTTCTCTCCAATTTTGGTCAGATCAGCTCTGATCAGTGTCACCTCCGAAGTGATGGTGTCCATCCGTTGTTCCAGTGATGAGCGCACTCCTGAGATGGCGTCCATGACATCTTTTAATGTTGGATCTTGAAGCTCCCCCTCCGGGCTGGGCGCCATCTTTCCTTTGGCACAGTGGTCAGAATGAGCGTGCTTCTGCAACGCGTACTTGTCGAGCTTCGTCTGTTGCGACCCTTTCAAGCCCTTGGCTCCCGACATTTTCCCACCATTCAGCCAGGACAAGCCCCTGTCTCCTACTCTGGGCCTCTCCCCCGGCAGAGGAGCGTCGCACTGTATAGCAGCACCCTCAGATGCCCAATAGGTATCAACAGTTTAACCTCCCCGGCACCGAATAAAAAAAAAAAAGGGGGGGGGAGGGGGGAGTCCCACTGGGCCATGCAGGCGTGTGATACGTGGTGGCAATGTCCAATGTGCCACTCGGACCCAATGTGCAGTGACAGCGGTGGTGCTCCGTCCAGCTCCCTCTGGTCGCACGTTCGATCAGCGTCCTCAGCCCTTTAAATTCCCTCCCATATACTCATTCAGCCTTGGCCCTAGGGCACCATCACAGTCCTCGCCCACAGGAACATCGAAGGGCTGACGCGGGACAGGGTGTTCTGCACTGTTGGGCGCTGCGTTATTGTGTCTGCTGTTAATGCCCTGCCCCTGAGTTAGGCCGCACTCCACCCCGGCACCACCTTGGCAATTTGTTCGCCTTCACTCGAGGGCCCCGCGGGCCGGAAACGCAAGGCAAAGTCGCTTCGGGCGCCGCCGTCTGCCACACCCTCCGCCGACCCCTCACGCTCGGCCTCAGTAGAGTCGCCGTTCAACCCTTCACGGGTGATCTCAGATGGGGCGCTAGTGTCGGCCGCTCTGCAGCTCGATCTTACTGCGTTCCGCTGAGGGCCCGACAGAGGCCACGGCCCTGCGTTATTCAGGGGCCGGACCAGCTGAGCCGCCACGCCCACTTCTTCGAACGGCAGTCCCCGGCTCCCGGACCCAGGTAGGCCTCAGTGTTCAGTGTCGATTGCGCTGCTGTTCTGGGGACTTAGGCAGTCATCTTTCGGCTCAGCAGCCTCTACGGTGGTTCCGGTGGCCCCTCCTTTGTAGTGGCAACGGATAGGTGTGCCGGATTTGCGGGAAATTATCAGGTTTACTGCGGAGCTAGTCTATCTGGCCGCCATTTCTCTCCGCGGCGAAACCACGCCCTGTTGCAGCATATTTTAACTACTGAAATACACAGATAGTTCATTCCACTACCCCCTCTTTCAAATTCTTTTTTTTAAAATTTATTTAGATTTTATTGATGGTACATGATAGCAGAATACAACATATTGAAGAGATTGTCAGCAAGCTGTACACCAAATCATAGCATAACATATAATAGGTAGACCACTGTTATTTAAAACCATACATGCATTTGGGCTCTTCGCTACTTTATGGTACATCACTGTGTTCACGTGTCATCAATATCGCATGTGAGGAATGTCAAGGCACATTGTCATAGTATCTGATAGGGGTGTCTTATGCAAGAGTGACCAGCAAATATAAACAAATAAAGCATGTAGTAGTAAGGCTGGATTTGTATAGTTACTCGGGTGAGTTTCAGGGCTCCGCGTCAATGGCGGTTGGGTGTTCCATTAGGTATGTCTGAAATGGGCCCCATATGTCCCGAGGACGTGAGGAGGCTGGGAGAAGTTCAGCGTACAAACATGTTTGTTCCTGCCATAATGTCATGTCTCCAATCCATTCCTTGAATTTAGGTGCCCTTCCGCGGCCCCATCTACAAGCCACCCGTCGTTTGGCCAGTACGAGGCAAAAGGACACAAATTTACGGTGTGCTACCGGAAGCTGCTCAGTATATCCGAGTAAAGCCACCAGGGGGGATCTCGAGAGGGACAGAGATGTCATGCAATCTAGTGCTGTAAAAACCTGCTGCCAGTAGGTATGTACCGCTGGGCAGCCCCAAGCAAGGTGGAGGAAGTCGGCATTCTCCACCTTACATCTATCACATCTACTTGTATCTCGCAACCCAAACCTATGTAACTTCGCCGGGGTGTAGTAGCTGCGATGGAGGAATTTGTAATGAGTGATTCGTAATCGGCTACTAGCAGAGATGTTTTCAGTTTGTTTGCAGCAAAATACCCACTGTGTGTCAGAGATGGGGATTTCCAGTTCAGCCGACCACTTGTCCCGGGCAGCGCATTGAGGGTATTCAGTGTCAGTGTATAAGCTGTGATATAGTGTGGACACTAAGTGAGAGGCGGTGGGTGCGCGGAGTACGTTATGCAGCGGGGCTACCACTACGGGCTCCATTGGGTACGTTGGGGTGCAGTCTTTGAGCCCATGTCGTAGGCGGGCATATAAGAACATTTCCATAGTAGAAGGGGGGGGGATTTGGGTAGAGCTGTTGGAGGGTGCGGAATTTGCCATTTAAGTATAGGTCTCCCCAGGAGTGGAGTTGTCATGCATTAACAACCTTTTTGAAAATCCCTTCCTGCAGTAACGGCATCTTTGGGTGGTATGCAAGTGGGAGCATAGGGGAGTATAGGGAAGGTGCTTGCAGGCGGGCAGCAATGCGGCGCCAGGCTAGGAGCGTGCATTCTACGGAAGTGGGACGAGGTTCTCGAGGTTTGATCAGTGATAGCAGGACTCCCTCCAATGGAATAGGGTCTGCGAGCCAGTGTTCGGTAGCAACATGAGGTGTATACCGAGGTGGGTGGAACCAGAAGTGGGCATAGTGTGCCTGGGCGCATATATAATGCAGTTCCAGATCCGGGATATCGAAGCCCCCCTGGGAGTTTGGGCGCATTAGTGTGACCCATTTTATTCGTGGCTGTTTGCCCCCCCAGACCAGTCGGATCAGCTCCGCTATGATGGCAGAAAAAAAGTGGCGTCCTGGGTCGTATGGAATGTTTAGGAATAAATACAAAAATTTCGGGAGCACCACCATTTTAATAAGGGAGATGCGGCCCGCCATGGTGAGGGGGAGAGCATTCCATCGAGTGATGCAGCCGGTAATGTGATCTAATGCACGGCCATAGTTTACCCTCTGTCGTGACAGTTATCCCCAGGTATTTCACCTCCTCCGAGCACCATGCAATGGGAAAGTCTGTATCAAAGGGTGTAGCCGCAGCCGTCAGTGGGAAAATTTGGGATTTAGCCCAGTTAATATGAATCCCAGAGTAGCCACCAAATTTAACAAATTCCCGGAGAAGTGGGTTAAGGTTGTGGTGCGGGTCTTTTATATATAGGGTTACATCGTCTGCGTATAGAGATATGAGAACTGGGCGTAAAAAATATCGGAGTCTTTTCTCCTGGTGGTGTTGCCGGATCTTAGCTGCCAGTGGCTCCATGGCAAGGGCAAATAAGAGGGGAGAAAGTGGGCATCCCTGCCTTGTGCCACGCGAGAGGGTGATTGAGGGAGATACGTGGCCATTGATCAAAACCTTCGCTGTCGGTGATGCGTAGAGTAGTCGGATCCAGGCCAGAAAGCCCTTGGGTAGTCCCATACTTTGGAGTATGGTAAACAAGTAATCCCATTCTAGCGAGTCAAAGGCCTTCGTGGCGTCAAGGAAGACCGCCACTAGTGCCAGCTTTGGGTCTACATTTTGTAGTATGGAGAAAAGCGTCCTAAGATTATGGGACGTTGCTCTACCGGCGATGAATCCGGCCTGATCCGGAAGGACCAGGTGCTCCATGAGGAGTTTGAGACGATTGGCCAGTTGTTTGGCAAGTATTTTTGCATCTGTACTGATTAGGGAAAGGGGACGATATGACTCGCAGTGATCCGCAGGCTTACCGGGCTTTAACAATGAAATAATGAGCGCCTCCCTCATTGACGCAGGTAGGTGCGGAGTCTCCTGGGCTTCCATGAACACCTCTTTCAGCACTGGGAGCAGTTGATCAAGGTACATTTTGTAAAAATCTATGGGGAATCCGTCGGACCCAGGTGCCTTGCCCGATTTCATTTGCATGATAGCTTCACGGAGCTCGTCATCCTCGAAAGGTGCCGCCAAAAATTCCCGCTGATGATCGCCCAGCCAACCCAGCGCTATATCTTCAAGATAATGTGATAAGTCCGGGGGATCAGCATGACGCGATCTATACAGATCTGCATAGAAGTCAGAAAATATATGCAGTATGTCCAAGCTATCCCTGTGCGCACCCCATTACCGTCCACCACGTCCAATATATAATTGGAAAAGCGGGGTTGTCGAATTTCAGTCGCCAACGCCCTGCCGGGTCTCTCACCCTCCCCGTACCTACGGGCAATGAAGTATTTGCCTCTGAATTTGGCCTCCCGGTCTGCAGTGGAAGTATAGTCTGTTAGTTTTTCTCGGAGTAGTGCCCTGTGGGCCCCTGATTTCTTGTCCCACATGTCTAGTTCAAGTTGTTTCAGCTCTGTTTCAAGGCGCCGCAAGTTTCTTCGAATATTTCGTAAGACCCCAAAACTTTTGGCCATACATGTGCCACGCATAGTAACTTCGAAAGCTTCCCATATCGTGCCCCGAGCGAAAAAATCAGCTATTTCTTCAGCAATCTCCGCCTGGAATACCGCATCCAGAAGTGCTTCCGGCACAAGTTTCCAACATCGTGGAGAAGCTATTGAGTTTGGTGGCACTATCTCGAGACACACAGGCGCATGATCAGAGTATGTTCGGGCCATATGCTCTACCGAGTGAATCCAAGTGCCAACTCCCCGGGAGCCTATCCAGTAATCCAGGCGCGACCAGGTCAGGTGTCCGGCCGTGTAGAAAGTGCCCTCTCTGTCCGCTGGATGGACATATCGCCATGCATCTATTAACCCCTGATCTAAAAATAATTGAGAAAGAACCTCTCGCGTGTTGGTGTAGTGACACGGAAGGGGGTTGGATCTATCCATGGAGGGGTGCATGGCCGTGTTAAAATCGCCGCCCCATAGCACGTGAGTGGAGCCCAACTTAATTATTTGTCCCCACAATGTAGTGAAATAGTCAGGGTTGTCTGTATTTGGACCATAGCAGCACGCCAGGGTAATCGATTGTGTACCCAGTGTACCCCAAAGCAAACAGCTGCGACCTGAGGGGTCACTATATGTGCCCCCGAGTATAAAGGGTGTATTCTTCTTTACTAGTATTAACGTGCCTCGCGAGTATGTGGAGTACGAGGAGAACACGCGGGCAGAGGCCCACCTGGCTCCAAAACAATTTGGACGTCTGGGGTCTGTGTGTGTTTCCTGCAGCATTGCTACTTGAATGTGGTGTCTGTCCAGGTACGCCAGTATTTGTCGCCGTTTGCGGGGGTCCCCAAGGCCCCTGACATTCCATGTGATCATTTTAATTCGCTGTGGGTCCGTGTGCAGCGACATTCCAAAGGCGATTGTGTATAAAAATGTAGCGCCATGGTATGGTGTATGAATCTGTGGTCCTAAAGTAAATGCATGGTCCAGAAAAGGTGGAATTGACTAGTAGCTGCTGTCTCAAATACATCTCTGCAATTTGTAACAGTCCCATCCCTAACCCTCCCCACAACATTCCCCCTAATATGTCGGCATTGGGCCGACTGGTTAACAGCCATCCCACCCACAACAGCACCCCAATCGTGCCGGTACTAAGGTGCCCACCCATACTCCCCAAACAATTGAACTGTACTGTCTTGGTCAAAAAGAGCCAACTCAGCATGTAGAGAACCAACAAAAAGGAAATGAGAATAAAAGCAATCAGGGGATCTCCCATAAGGGGGCGCCAGTGGGCCACGAAACCTTCCCATGTCCCAACTCTTCTGCATTGCAGTTCCCAGCCGTCCCGGTGTGAGGGGGGGATAGAGTGGTAAGGGAAGGGTGCCTGGCGAAATCTATGACAAACCTACCAATGAGGATTAATCTTTGCATTCATATATCTTATAAAGGGGGGGTAAGCCCAGAGGGCACTTAGCTGTCTGTGTCCATTCTGCCAATGTGACGACTCATCTCGCCGGGCGCCCTCAGCAACCAATTTGGAGAGACAAGCCTCGTGGAGTGTTTCAATACAGCAACAACATAGAGCTTGCCCCTCGAGAGGTGGGGGAGGAGGTTAAAGCTGGGAGTCTGTGGTGCGGCCATCCGTGGCCCAGTTCAGTCCACAGCTGGAGATGGAGATCTGGAAGCCCGGTCCCATCGCGGGGATCTGCGTTGAGTAGTTTTCAGGAAATCTTCCACTTGTTGCGGGTTTGTGCAGAAAGTATGTTTGCCTTGGTGCGTGATCCGGAGTCTTGCAGGGTACATGAGGGCGTATTCGATTTGAGCCTTGCGTAGCTTTATCTTGACAGGCAGGAACTTGCGGCGCGCCTCCTGAACCGCCACGGTAAAGTCTGGGTAGATGGTGAACTCGTTACCTTCGAAGCGTAGTGTCTTCTGTTCCCGTGCCCTCCTGAGTGCAGCATCTTGATCCTGATAGTTTAGGAGACGTGCAACTATGGGTCGAGGAGGTCCTCCTGGCGGAGGTCAGGGACCCAATGAGCGGTGGGCGCGCTCGACCACCAGTTGCGATGAGAAAGAGTTCGCTCCGAAGGCACCAGTCAGAAGACGCTCAATGAAGTCCTCCATACGCCCAGTGTTTGTGCTCTCTGGTATGCCAATAACTCGAATGTTGTTCCGGCGGCTGCGGGCCTCCAAATCTTCATTTTTTGCCGCGATGATTTTGAGCACCTTGTCCATTTGCGACATATGCTGTTGCATCTGGGATGTAGCATCTTCAGTCTCCGAGATGCATCGTTCAGCCTCTTTCAACTGGCCATCGTGCTTGTCGACCTTCTGGACGAGGAAGTCTAATCGGTTGTTCATTGTGTCCATTTTTCCCCGATAGGTCGGCTAGACTGTGCTTCATAGCCAGGAGTAGTGTTTTTACCTCATCCTCCTGTGGTGGTGAGGAGGTCTGCGACTGGTCCGTGCCAGCTTTCCCCGAATCAGCAGACGTGGATCTGGTAGTCGCTTTCTTATTTTCAAAGGTTAGTCGGGGTTGGCGGCCATCAGGTTTCCCCATTTTTCCGCGTGATCACTGATATGTAGGGCGAGCAGAGCGTTAGGCGGAAAGCAGGCCTTCTCAGCGAGTGGGCAGGCGAAGGCAACAACTGCCCGCGTACGTATAGCCAGGGGGGTCTGTGACGTTTGATCAGCACTGTCGTCTAGGCTGTAGGATCCGTTTCACTGGAGTCAGGCAGTGTTTCCCCGGATCCCAGAATGGAATGTCGAATGTAGGAACAGGGTTGATGTAGAGTGGCGCCCAACCTCTGCGGGATGTCGGTGAGTGTCCACGTCAGTGGTCGCTATGGCTTCTCATAATCCCCTCCGCATAACCCGCTCCTCCGTATATGACCGAGGGCCCAAGCAGCTGTCGGTGAGTGCAAGACGTGATTAGCAGGGCCCAGCTGGGGTCACCGGGGGCTCCGCAGCACAGGCCCAAACATTCCCACCAGGGGGCCTATCCCGCAAGAAGCGATCTTCAGCTGCCCGGCAAGCAGAGGGATATCGGCAAATCTTGGCCACTGGTGCCGCAGGGAACCGCTGCGGGGAAATGTAGGCAAGGAGCAGATATTTGTCTTCCTACCAGCCGGTGTAAGTGCCGTGCCTCCGCATCCCCAGCGACTCCGCAAGGCAGATATAATGGCGGCGGTGCGGGCAGGGGTCCCAGTTGTTGGTCCCGACGGCTCTCGCCCGCAGGGAGCAGCGTTTCTCTCTCTCCTCACCGGGAGATCAGCAGCATGTACGGCAGCGGTCAGCCGCAGGACCGCAGGGCAAGTCTGGTCCCGATGTGTTATTGCGCGGCTCCCGCCACGCGCGCCATCAGCATACAGGAAGAAATGGCGTCAGGGCTCCCCCGCTCCACGACCCTCCGCCTCACCGTCTTTCCGGCAGCCCCAGTCGGGCGTCCCTCGGCCTCCAGCAGTGTGGTCACGTCCTGCGCCAGGCCATCAAAGAATACTGTCCGCGGTGGGAAGCAGCGCACTCCACGTCGGGCCCGCAGCCACGTGGGATCCCCGGGTCTCCGGTACGAGCGTCCACCGTCCATGTCACCTAGGCTCGCGGCTCCGCAGGCATCCGCTGCCGAGATCTCGCACCAGAGGCGCCTCCGTGAGTGCGAAGGGCACGATTTCGCTCCCAGAGGTGCCCGGAGGTCAGTGGATCAGGTTCGTCGCAGCCTAGTGCCGATTTTCGCGGTAGGAACGAGGATAAATAAAGGATTTAGTCGCCAAGCCTCCAGAGCCTCACAGATGTGCGGCCATCTTGGATGTGCGCCACCTAGCGCCCCCCCCCCCCCCTCTTTCGAATTCTCTCTTTCTTTATATTGGTGCAATTTTAAAACTTAATGAATTTTAACTTTTATTGTAAGAATGAGCTTGAAAGATGAATTGTTTTTAATTGGATTGTGTTAGACGGTCACAGTAGCTCCGTATGGTTTATTAATTGGATTGTACTCATCTCCAGCTGGCATTACAGAGTGCCCCAAGAGGTTATTGCACGCCGGACCTGGTTATGATAATCACCCTAAAGACAGCACGCTGTATAAACCTTGTTTTAGCGCAAGGAAGAACCCGCAAGCCTACGGTGACGTGTTGTACAAACCGATTATTTTTATGTCTCTTAACTGTATTTTAAGCTTGGGTGTTTTTTTTTTTTTTAGCATTTATGACACGAGTTGTCGAAATAAAGCTTATATGACGATGATTAATTCAGTCGTGACATCCATCAGGTCAGCAGGTACAAAGTTGTCGTGGACCAAATAATTTTATAACCAGATTATCTCCCCTAATGACTGGAGATGTCTAGCATCCTAGTAATCATATTTTCTGGTTGGGCTATAACGTTGCCCGTCAATTCTGTTCTCTTTCCTCTTTAAAGCCCCTCACCATGGTGGTGTTCCTTAAAGAGAAGCCGAACAGTTCTATTGTTCATACAACCAATAATTTGGATAATGGACAATCTTGCTCGATGACATAAGGGATGGGGCATTCTTCTGATCTTAATTCAGTCATTTAAGCATTTCTAGAGTATGTTTACCCATCTCATAAAACTGGGTTCTAAGCTCATTTATGAAAGAACAGCCATTCAATGGAGTTGAATGCTTTCTCTGGATCGAGTGACAGGAGCACTGATGGCTCCACACCTCGGTGCAAGGATACTGCTGTTATGTGTAGGTGTAGCGAGTTGTGTTTCATGGCCCTCCCCGGCAAGAATCTAGATTGGTCTGTGTGTATTAGTGTGTTTACACAAGTATATAACATATTGTCTAATACTTTTGTCACTACTTTCATCTCCACATTTAAAAGTTAAATTGGTGTGTAAGAGGAATCGTCCTCATGAGGTTTGCCTAGTTTCTATATTCAAATTATAACTCCTTGCCTTAAGTCATGGGGCAGTTCTCCAGTCTCCTTCGCACCTTGCTGCAGTTCCAGCAGATGCTCCAAGATTTTGCTTGCTGCACATTTAAATAACTCAACTGGGAATCTATTAGTATCCAGGGCATTCCAGGTTTGCACTTGTGCCAGGGCTGTGAAGATCTATTCTGTATGAATTTACAAGTCCGTTTCCACTCTTTATTTCAGGCTAAATCAGCGCATTGGTATATCTTTTATGACATCGTCTAGTTCTTCTATTTCATGATACGCCACGGGACCTACTTATCTTTTTTAAGTATTTCATAAAGCTAGTTGCAATCTTCTGACTTATATTTACTTCCTTACCAACCTCCCTAGTATCTTGTGTATCCATCACAAGCCCTCTCTCTCTTGTCTAACCATTCTAATACTTTTCCTGCTTTGTTCCCTACTTCTTAGATGTGTCACAGTTTACATACATATATTTTAATCATTTCCTATGTTGCAGTTGCTTTGAATTCTACACTTCTGGCAGTAAGGCACCTCAGTATTTCAAGTGATGGATCTTTAATATCACCCACCTCTAATTTACTACATTTATTTTGTTCCTTCAATAGTTTGTCTCCTGAATTTATGGAGCTCTTCTATTTCAGAGATTGCCTGTCTCCATAGGATAGTCTTAACGGCTTCCCATAAGTTAACACTGGATTCTACAAAACTTTTATTTTCGGCCAAGTAATTAATCAAAGGTTCCTCTGTTTTCGCAACTATTTTAAGCGACCATTCAGTGAGACACCATGTCTCTCGTGTCTATCTGCCGATGTTACAGTGTTACTTCCACTAAGGAGAGGTCTGAGATGCTTCTGACCAGTATCCTGAAAAGTTTCAAATGTGCCCAGATCTTTGAGGTGAACACGTAGTCTATCCTCAATAGCGTTCCATGTGCCCTTGATTGGAAAGTGCACTGTTGGTCTTTTGTGTTTAATAGTCTCCATAGATCCCCAAGACCCATGAGAGGTGTGCCGCTATTTAGGAGTTGTCTGTTGTGTTCTACCCATTGTGGCTGAATGATCTCTTCAATGTGGACACAATCCACCTAGATTATAAAAGCAGGAATGCTACAATCAATGCTTATATCATCTATTATTCCAACCACTGTGAGGAATTGCAACCGTGAAAAGAGGAAAAATTAACGACCTGTCAATTGCTTACACCAGAAAATGAGAATGAAATGCAGGCCTAGAGGCTTGCCGGCGCAGTGCTGATTTTGTCTTTGTGAAGCTGTGCTGTCTACCTCTTCAGTCTAGAAGTGTGAATAAGAAGCATTAAGACAGTTGGAGGTGGACGCCTTGATAGAGAATCAATGAAGGACCCCGTGATGGGCACATGTCACATGTGAATCAGTGAAAGATACCAACTGAGTAACATAACACCTTTCACTTTTGCTTTACAATTCTGAGCTATGACAGCTTCTAGGGAGGTGGAGCTCAAATCCCTTCCACCCTTTCTCTGGTTGGTGTTTGGGTCTAACACAGAAATAGATAAGCTATACTAAGTACAACGTTGATCTAAGTGTTAACTTTAGATGCTACTTAAGATTTACTATCTAATAATTCCCAATCTGACATGCAAATCTTTGAAAAATATACAGCAGAAGAATATAGAATTTCATCGCTATTGCGCAAAGGAAAGCTAAATTCCCATTAAGGGCAAGAAGGATAAGTTACTTACCTGTAATCCTAGTTCTCTTCCAGGGGTATCCTCATCAAAGTCATAAGCACTGAATATTCCCGCCCACGTGCGGGGACCCCGGAAATATAAAAATTATATATGGAAATCACATATATACAGCTCTACATATATGCATATACATATATCATTTTTTCTCATACCAATGCAGCTCTCAATAGGAGGCTAAACAATGTAATTACACACATAAAAAACTACTTTTGCCAATATATAAAAACACCAGAGGACAATTAGTACTTGAACTCGGTTTTTTAATGAGCAAAATACTCATAAATAGTAAAAACTGCAAAATAAGTAGACATTGTTAGCCTACAGGCTGCATTGTAAACCAATAGCATAGAAAATGAAAACATTTTCAACAAAAACTGGCACCGTGCCTTTAAGGCAGCCATGACCCCTAGCTTCCCATCATGCCTCAGGGGTGACAGTTAGGTCAGTTGTTCTTTGCATAACCCTGAAGGTCAGGGCACAAAGATATCCTTTAACACTTTAGAAATCTCTCATTTACCTGGGGAGGCGGGTGGGTTGCTTATGACTTTGATGAGGATACCCCTGGAAGAGAACTAGGATTACAGGTAAGTAACTTATCCTTCTCTTCCAGGGGATCCTCATCAATAGTCATAAGCACTGAATAGAATAGCAAGCCCATCAACCACCTGCAGGTAAATGAGAGTAAAGTGACCCAACACAAAGAAACATAACAGCCGAAATCAGCTGTTGAACAGATTCCTCAAGGAGGCCTGGCCTACTTGGGTGTCTGCTCTGGTGTCTGATTCCAGACAGTAGTGCCTCGTAAATGTATGGACGGACCTCCAAGTTGCCGCCTTACAGATTTCAGACATGGGCACATTTTGAAGAAAAGCAGTAGTAGCCGCTTTTCCTCTAGTAGAATGCGCTCTGGGAGTAAACCCCAGGAGCTTCTGCGCTAATTGATAAGCAAGCTTGATACATGAAACTATCCATCTGGAGATGGAGCGCTTTGAAGCTGCGAACCCAGATCTGATCGACCCATAGTTAACAAATAGTTGATCAGATTTTCTTATAGATTTGGACCGATCCAGATAGAATTTTAAAACCCTTTTGAGGTCCAGAGAATGCAAAGCCCTCTCAGCTGGAGTGGAGGGATTGGGAAAAAAGGTGGGTAGAGAGATGGTCTGATTCACATGAAAATCCGACACCACCTTTGGAAGGAAAGAGGGGTGCGTCCTCAACACAACCCTGTTAAGATGGAAGACTGTATAGGGCTCTTTGGAGCAGAGCGCCTGTATTTCACTCACTCTGCGAGCTGACGTGATCGCTACCAAGAAAGCCGCCTTCCAAGAAAGATGTTGTAAGGTTGCTTTGTGTATGGGTTCAAAAGGCGGACCCATCAATTTTGATAGCACCAGGTTAAGCTCCCAGGGTGGTGAAGGAGGTCGTACCGGAGGATAGACCTTCTTTAAACCCTGCAAAAAATCCTTAACAGCCTGTAACTGGAAGAAGGAAGGTTGAGAAGCTGAACGCCTATATGCAGTTATAGCTGCTAAATGCACCTTAATGGAAGAAAACTTCAAACCTGCTTTCGCCAGATAAAGTAGGTAAGGAAGGATGACCTCTTCCTGACCTTTGATTGGGTTACAATTGTTCTGCATACACCACATGTAAAACCGTTTCCACTTGCATGCATACGAATGCCTCGTGGACGGTCTTCTTGCTTCCTTCAAGATGGACATGCAGTCCTGCGGCAGTCCTAAGTGGCCATACTGGAGGACCTCAGGAGCCATGCCGCCAAGTTCAGTGAGGGAAGGTTGGGATGATGAATCCTCCCGTTCATCTTGGACAGCAGGTCCGGTCTGCACGGCAGCCTCTTGTGAGGACACTCTGATAGGTGCAGAAGGTCCGGGTACCACCATTGTCTCGGCCAGTCCGGGGCAATTAGTATCATCCTCGTGCACGAATGGGACAGCTTGGTCACCACCTTCGGGATCAGCGGAAGGGGTGGAAAGGCGTACACAAATGCCCCTGACCAGTCTATCAAAAGGGCATTCCCTTTCGATCCTGGTCGGTAGAACCGTGAGGCGAAGTTTCGGCATTTGGCATTTTCGTCGTCCGCGAAGAGGTCGATGGTGGGACGACCCCATGTCTGGAAGATGTCTTCGACGACCTCGTCGTTGAGCACCCAGTCTTCTCTGTCTTCGAAGTGA
The DNA here is from genome assembly GCA_963921515.1 of Calotriton arnoldi. Taxonomy (NCBI): domain Eukaryota; kingdom Metazoa; phylum Chordata; class Amphibia; order Caudata; family Salamandridae; genus Calotriton; species Calotriton arnoldi. The sequence continues at coordinate 552,562 of CAWUFW010000273.1, read as the reverse complement.
CGGCTGAGTGCATCCGCTCTCACGTTCTGTTCTCCTGGCAGGTGGACTGCTGTGACTGCCAGATTCCGAGCCAAGAGCCAATGCCAGAGTGCTTGAGCTTCCAGGGAAAGTGTGCGTGAGCGAGTTCCCCCTGTTTGTTCAGGTAGTACATGGTGGTGGTGTTGTCCGTCTGTACTAACACTGAGGTTGCCTGAATCGAGGGGAGGAAAGCTTTGAGGGCTAGGTGTACTGCTCTCAGCTCTAGCATGTTGATGTGATAGGATCGCTCCTTTGGAGACCACAGTCCTTGAGTGTGGAGAGAACCCATGTGGGCTCCCCAACCCTGCAGCGAGGCGTCCGTGATCAGTGTCTGAGCAGGCGGAGGTTGATGGAAAGGAACTCCGACTTGCAAATTTTGTTTTCTCATCCACCAAGGTATGGAAGCTCGAGCCGCGTTTGATGGACTTATTTTTCGTCCCAACGAGCGGTCTGCTGGTCCCACTTGTCCTCCAGATCCTGCTGAAGAGGACGCATTCGTAGTCTGGCATTGGGAACCAGGAAGATGCAGGATGCCATCGACCCTAGCAGGGAGGCAATCCGACGCACAGGTAGTTTTCTGTTGCGCAGAACCAGCTGGCATTTCTGTATGAGGGAACACTGTCTCTCCTCCGAAGGAAACACTTTTCCTACCGTGGAGTCTAGCAGAGCTCCTAAAAAATGTATTTTCTGTGTTGGCTGTGAAGTTGATTTGACGAAATTCACATGCAGGCCCAGCCGGTGACACAGCTCGAGACAGCTCAAGAAATGCATCCTCACACTGTCTGGGGAAGGACCTTTCAACAGCCAGTCGTCCAAGTACGGGTATACGAAGACGCCCCTGCGGCGCAGTGCGGCTGCCACCACCGCCATGCACTTCGTGAACACTCTGGGGCTGACTTCAACCCGAAGGGTAGAACCTTGAACTGGTAATGAGCGGATCCCACTAGGAATCGCAGGTACTGTCTGTGATACTGATTGATCGGAACGTGAAAATATGCATCTTGCAGATCCAGCGAGCACATCCAATCCCCCTGCCTGAGATGTGGATATATTTGATGGAGAGCCAACATGCGAAACTTTTCCTTTTTTATGGATAGGTTGAGTGACCGCAAGTCCAGAATGGGTCTGTACTCTGCTTTTTGGCCTTTTTCTTCACCAAAAAATATCTTGAGTAAACCCCTTTTCCTCTTTGAGATACTGGCACCCTCTCGATGGCTGACTTTCTGAGAAGGGTGGCAACCTCTTTCTGCAAGAGTTTTAACTGGTGACACGACGGAGGAACTGGAGGGATTGATGGTGGGCGATGTTGAAAACGTAGAGAGTACCCATTCTGCAACGTGGCTAGTACCCACCGATCCTTTGTGATAGCTCGCCACTCTTCGAGATGATCTGCGATACTTCCCCCACTGGAGTGGTGAACGGCGACAGGGGAAGTGAGTGTTCATTGTTTCGACTGCGTCTTGGCGGAATTGTTGCCTTGTTGCTGGTTTCTTCCTCCTCTGGAGGAGCGTCTGCCCCGATACTGCGTTTTTTGCTGGCCTTGCTGATCCTGATTTTTCTGCCAATGAGGGGTTTGAACCCTCTGTTGGGAGGATCGTCTATTGTAAGGACGGAATCTCCTACGGAATTCCTTTCTTTTCTCCAGGCCCACCGCTTTAAGCGTGTCCAGTTCCGTTTTCATCCGTGTCATCTCTTCATCCGTGTGAGTCCCGAACAAAGAGGAACCAGAGAACGGAAGATTGAGGATGCGTGACTGCGCTTCTGGCCTGAGTGCTGTAAGACGTAGCCATGATGTTCTCCTTGCGCATACCCCATGAGCATAAGCATGTGCCGAAAGGGTAGCTCCATCCGCCGCAGCACTGATGACCTGGTTAGACACCTGACTGCCCTCTGTTAAGATTTCTTCAAAATCTTTACGGTCTTCCTGTGGCAACTTTTCAGTGAATCTCTGTAGTGAGTCCCACAGAGATCTGTCGTAGCGGCCCAGGAGTGCCGCTGCATTGGAGACCTTCAACATGGAGGCCGAAGTGCCACAAACCTTCCTTCCCCAGGAATCCTGCACCTTGCTCTCCTTGTCTGGTGGGACAGTAGAGGAGGATGCCACCGCATGAGTCTTCTTTGCCGCCGCAATTACGACTGAATCCGGAGGAGGGTCAGCCCTGAGGAAGAGCGGATCGTCCTCTGGTGAACGATACTTTTTAAGATCCTCGCTGGGGCGGTCTTAACACTCGCTGGCGTGAGAAAGATATCCATCACTGACTCTATGATGCCTGGTACCAAGGGAAGCAGAGGTTTAGTTGCTGCTCTTTGGTGTAGAGTCTCAAAAATCACCGAGGACTTGCTTTGACGAGTTGGCATAGGGATACCCAGCTTTACAGCTCCTCTGCCAAGAATGTCCTGAAAAGTGTAGATGTCGTCCACCGGAGAGACCCTCGACGGTGGACTGTTCGTCAAAGTAGGCGAATAGTCTCTATGGGATGTATGAGTGGAAGAAGAGGACGGAGTAGGCGATCTGTGTGCTCTCCTCCTGCTTCTTGATCTAGACCTCCTCCTGTGTGAGTGCACCGGTGTGCGGCTGCGAGCTCTTGTTCTTGAAGGAGATCGCTCTTTATCCTGAGTTAAACGAGCCAACGGGGATCTGTTCTGATGGCTCGAGTAATTCCTGTCCGTAGCCCAGTGATGTAGAGGCCTGTGCCATCGTGGCGATAAATGGATGGAAGGCGATCTGTGGCTCTCTCTTTCCTTAGGAGACTGAGCAGGAGGCGTGAAGCTCAGCTCTTCATGCCTTGTTGGAGAATCTTGGTGACCCCCTGACACTGGGCTGTTGGACGTCGAGATAACCACCTCCGGGGATCTGGACGAACCTGAAGGTGACGAAGACAGGCTCACTGGAGGTGAGGTGTTTCCAGAAGGGCGCTTTGACGTTGACCTAGAGCGTCTAAGCGTCGACTGCCCTCTCAACGGAGACGTATGTCTCGACGTTGACTTTCTTCTCTTAGAAAGTGGACTTCTCGGCGACGAACGTCTCTCCAACACTGGTGCAGTGTCCTGCTTTGACACTCCCTGCACCCTTTCAGGAGATTGCTGTGTCGACGTCGACCGGCGTTGGACTGCCGGCGACGGAGGTCTTGGTCTCGACGTCGAAAATCCACTCGGCGGAGTCATCCGCCTCGACGGCGTGGAATGATGGATCGTCTGCTTCGACGCCGAAGGAGGTGTCCTGTGTCTCGACGCCGAAGATCGTTGCTTTGATCCCGGCGGAGATCTGTGTCTCGACGTCGATCGCCGATGAGGAGGCGACGACGGAGAGATGCGCCTCGACGTCGATCGCCGCTGACGAGACGGGGAGATGTGCTTCGACGTCGATCGCCGTTGATGAGGCGACGACGGAGCGCTGTGCCTCGACGTCGATCGCACCTGCGACGACGGAGCGCTGTGCCTCGACGTCGATCGCGCCTGCGACGACGGAGCGCTGTGCCTCGACGTCGTACGCCCACCCGGCGCCGACGGAGACCTGTCTCTCGACGCTGAGCGCCGCCTGGTTGACGTCAACGGAGGACCTGTTACCTTCGTCGACGAAGATTTCGTAGTCGAAAGATGATGCGCCGGCATCACCGAAGTCTTCAACGCCGATTTCTTCGTCGCCGATTTCTTCGACGTCGATACCGACGCCGACGGAGAACAGGTCGGGACTTTTCCTCTCGACGTCGACCGAGTTCTCCTCTTCTTCTGCCTCACAGGAGACCTACCTCTTTCAGAGAGGCCATAGAGACGGATCCTGTCCCTCTCCTTGATAGTCCTTCTTGATAACTTCTTACAATGCTGGCAGTTGTCAGAAGAGTGGGACTCAGGGAGGCAGAGAATACACACAGGATGTGTATCTGTTCTGGCCTTCTTCTTGCCACATGACGGGCAAGGATCGAATAAAGAAGGCATTTCCAAAAAATAAACCTTTTCTGAAACACAAAAAGGTGCTACTTGCACTCTAGGACCAAAAGACGTCGAGTGAAAGTAGAAAAACTAGATCTTTATAGATATTTTTTGACAGAAAGTCAAAAAAGCAAGAGCTGAAAATCCAGGGTCCTGACTGAAGGAGCCGGAAAGAACAACTGACCTAACTGTCACCCCTGAGGCATGATGGGAAGCTAGGGGTCATGGCTGCCTTAAAGGCACGGTGCCAGTTTTTGTTGAAAATGTTTTCATTTTCTATGCTATTGGTTTACAATGCAGCCTGTAGGCTAACAATGTCTACTTATTTTGCAGTTTTTACTATTTATGAGTATTTTGCTCATTAAAAAACCGAGTTCAAGTACTAATTGTCCTCTGGTGTTTTTATATATTGGCAAAAGTAGTTTTTTATGTGTGTAATTACATTGTTTAGCCTCCTATTGAGAGCTGCATTGGTATGAGAAAAAATGATATATGTATATGCATATATGTAGAGCTGTATATATGTGATTTCCATATATAATTTTTATATTTCCGGGGTCCCCGCACGTGGGCGGGAATATTCAGTGCTTATGACTATTGATGAGGATCCCCTGGAAGAGAATTATGTGATACTTTCCTTGCTTTATTTCAACAGAAGTGAAATCAGCAACATTGTGGAATTACAACTCCCAAGACAACTAGACCACAAAAAAATTAAGAAAAAAAAATCATATGATCGAATGCAACCACTGAATGAACAGGCTTTACAATAAAGTCGACAACATCTTTTAATTTACACTGAAACACTTCTGTTCTCAGACCATCATAGGGTTTCTAACTCTTGTTTTAGTTCGAAACCAGGCAAATGGTTTCAGTAGTTGTTTATTGCTCTCAGAAATCTATAACCTGCAATCACTCATAACAACAGACTTTACGAAGACCTTAGAAATCACATAATTTAACAGAAATAAACTGTTCAAAAACTGATCTAATGAAAGCATTACAGTTATCCTCCCTCCCTGGATAGGAGCAATCAGACAATAGAATGAGTCATAACAGCGGGTTGGCTAATCCTTGCCTTCGAGTCCTTAATAGATTTCTAACTTTTCTTTAGAACTGCAAGGAAACTTTAGATTCTAGGTCCGGATCAGATGACCAGAATTATGCTGGTTTAAATCTTACTCAACATATTACAATGCCATATTGTTTTAACAGTCAGTAATTTATAAGGGGAGTGTGCAACCAATTAGCAAATCGAAAAAATGTCTATCTACAAAAGCAAAATCATTTAAAGCCATCACACCTCTGACGAAACTGGACCAAAGCTGAAGTTATCAAAGCCTTCTTCACCCAGCGTATCCAATATGACACCTCTGACAAAACTGGATCATAGCTGAAGTTATCTAAGCCTTCCTCACCCAGCGTATCCAATGTGACACCTCTGACAAAACTGGATCATAGCTGAAGTTATCAAAGCCTTCCTCACCCAGCGTATCCAATGTGACACCTCTGACAAAACTGGATCATAGCTGAAGTTATCAAAGCCTTCTTCACCCAGCGTATCCAATGTGACACCTCTGACAAAACTGGATCATAGCTGAAGTTATCTAAGCCTTCTTCACCCAGCGTATCCAATATGACACCTCTGATGAAATGGGACCATAGCTGAAGTTATCGAAGCCTTCCTGACACAGCGTATCCAATGAGACACCTCTCATAAAATGGGACCATAGCTGAAGTTATCCAAGTCTTCTTCACCCAGCGTATCCAATGTGACACCTCTGATGAAATGGAACCATAGCTGAAGTTATCTAAGCCTTCCTCACCCAGGGTATCCAATGTGACACCTCTGATGAAATGGGACCATAGCTGATGTTATCTAAGCCTTCCTCACCCAACGTATCCAATGTGACACCTCTGATGAAACGGAACCATAGCTGAAGTTATCTAAGCCTTCTTCCCCCAGCGTATCCAATGTGACACCTCTGAAGAAACGGGACCAAAGCTGAAGTTATCTAAGCCTTCTTCACCTAGCGTATCCAATGTGACACCTCTCATAAAATGGGACCATAGCTTAAGTTATCTAAGCCTTCCTCACCCAGCGTATTCAATGTGCCAACGCAGGGAAATTAATTGAAGAAAAAGGTTTCTCTACACATATGAGCTACTGTCAAACTCCCTGAAGTTGGAGCACCCTAGGCACGCAAACATTTAACTACACAGTTTAGTGTTCCTTGGAAACTAGGGTAAGATGAGACTGCTCTAGTACTGGCCCCAGTTATTTTAATGCATGACACTCCCTCTACAGCAAAAAGGCTGCTTTCAGTGTACAGAGCACAGGCAAACCCTTCCTGCAGGAAATGAGGCAAAATAACATTATCAATTTCATTAACATCTCCTTCCTATACAGTTCATTAGCAAACCAATTTGTGAACAATCCAAGGACTTTATTTAGGTCCCAAAGCTGTGAATATATGGGCAATGGTGGGACTGTGAACCTAACACCTATTAGAAGTTTAAAGACTAAGAGGTGCTTCCCAACTGGTGAACCCACAATGAGGTAAAGACTGACCAAAAAGATGGACCTGAAAGAGTTAAACGGTCATACAGGCCATTCCTCTGCCTTACTCCATGAAAAAGTTCATACTTCTTCCAAGGAATCAACTGACCTCTGCAAGCACATAAAAAACTGTCTCAAGGCTCAAATATAACTTCTGTAGGTGCCATTGCCCATGCTCTCATTGAAGTCAAAAGCCTTTCTCAAAATGACTAGGACCTGCCAACAACACCTGAATTCCTCCATACTGTCAGGGGCCCCATCTGTTCATCAGAGCTCTGACCACCACTGAATTCAGCCTCCAGTCGATGTAATTAGTCCCATGCCTGGAGTACTAATATGCTACAAAGTTTGACTACCGTGGCAGATGCTCTGCCTTCATCCAGATCTGATGGAACAGGAAACCATGGCAGAAGTCATTTGCCAGCTCTGTCTGGAGTCTGAACTTGGTGCAATCCAGAATACTGCTGCAATGAACAGTGGACACATTATCATTCCTGTCGAGGATTAGGCACTTCCCTGTGTCTCTCACTAGTGCTCTGAACACAAAAAAAGAACAAGCCTTAAGAGTTCCAGAAAGTCAATGTGGAGATTTAACTCCTCTTCCAACCAACATCTGCCTGTGTAGGTCTCCCTAAACCTGGCTCCCAAAGCTAGTCTACTGGCTTCTGACTCAATGACTATGTTCATCTCGAGCCAAAAATGGCCCTCCAGTTTCAAGTCTCCATGTGCCTGCAATGGATCTGTGCGAGTTTCTTACTCTGGAGTCACTGCTTCCAAGTATAACAGGCCACTCCACTGGTGTTGGAATTTCAGCCTCTGCCAATTCCCTAGTGCAACAGGTCGGGAAATATGGCCTGAAAGGGTGAGGCCAGCAGACTCAACATCCTTACGAGCAGGCACAGGAAAACTGTGTTTGTTCGCATGACTTTTGAACAGTTCCCTCTTCATAACAGAGATCTTGTGCACAGGTAATTGTAATAGTGCTGACGAGTCTATCTCAAACTCAAAGAACTATATGCTCCTCTCGAGTGTTAGGTCAGACTTCTCTCCACTGATCAGGAACCCCAAGTCCTGCAACAAGTTGACCAACACCTGTGATTCCCCAAAACCACCGGGTCCTGAGCCAAAAGAATCGTATCTTCCAAAGAGATGAGTCAGGCTTCCCAGGCTCAAAGACAACGGTTCCACCAGCATGCAGGTTAGAGAAGCGCCAAGACATGACAGACGAATTCCAAGGATGTGAATATAAAGATCTGGTTTTGCCGCTCTAACTCTATTAAACACTTATGGGAAGGGAAAATCAGTGCTGTGAGGAAGATGTTCTTTTACACAAAGAAACACCAGTCAGTAGCTCTCTTTCAAAAGACGTTGGAACAGATGGATGACTTTGATCTTGACCTGGCAGAACACCAGCCACATGCTGATCTCTACGGTTTATAACAGTTTTGAAGCCCTGGTCTCTTCTCTATGAGCAATAAGTTGGCTTAGGGGTGCAGGGCAGTCCTGCATATCATACCCTTCAGTTCTGTCTCTGCTATCTTCAGTGAAATCAGATGCTGTTCCTTTTCTGAGCTAAATATTCGCATCAGTCTCATTGGTTGCCTTAGGTTCACATAAAAATTAATTCAGAAATCTGAAGCATCTGGAGAACCTATGCATCCTTCGCGTGTTACTGGCATTTTGTTAGATAACGCTTCCCCTTACAACCAGGAAAATATGAGGTTTACCCATAACTTGCTGGCGTAACCTGCTTGGTCTCTGGAAGCAGCCACAGCTGCCTCTACTCCTGGATAGGAGTAAGCCTCAGGATCTCTGCCGACCTTGAGCAAAGTTCCCCCGCAGGGCACTGGATCCATTGGTAACCTTGACTCAGAGAGGCCAAATGAGCATTCCCTATAATAGCCGGCCTTCCAAAAAACACCTGGATGAAAAATCTTCTTAATGAAGCACTCTGCCTTGAAAAAGGCATTACAGTACTCACAAACTCCACAAAGGATTCTCGTATCAAGGATCGACAGCCCCTGACATGACGAATCCAATGTATAGCCTTATTTTTTAAAGAGTCTTCATTTTCACGGCCACTGTGCATATCAAGCTTGGGGACATTGACCATAAAGACTGTACATGTCTGTGCTGATTGGGGGTTTGAAGGTTTTTCTTGATAGTAAGGATCTTTGGAGCGCTGAAGGGGACTTGCTAATATATTAAGAGGTCTAGTGTACTTTGTGTTGGTTTGCAGAGGAGGATGTTTTGCCTGACCAGTGAAAACAGCGGCTTGAGAGGAAATCGCCTGTTTATGACTCAATGCCTTAAGGGCCTGGGCAGCGGGTGCTGTGGGGAATGAGAGAGAACCTTTGTGGACGATTGTTCGTTCTTTTGGGGCATTTGTAAGTGCCCGTTGAAGATGGAGATCGGGTGGGCGAATAGCTGCAGACTGATGTAACATGCGACCCGGAATAATTGAATTGACTACAGCCACTAGCTCCTCAATCATTACCCTCAACGCACCTATTTCCGTCCTAAGCGTGCTGACAATCTGCATGGGATCTTCAGATGTAAGAACACCAAGTTCTGTTTGTTCAGATGAACTTCCAGTAATACTTGGGCTTGAAGTTGAGCATTGATGCACTAGTTCCTCCGGAGAATCAGGAGCCTCAGCAAGTGCCGCAAAGCGGTTGGAACAAATGATGACAGAGGGCTCTAAATTATTTGCAGAGTCAATACACAGTGAATTATTGTGCTGAATAGAAGCGATTTCCCCTTGCCCTGATGCAGAGTGGTCAACCTCACTACTAGATAGAGCACGATTATGGGGGATTTCTGGAACATTGAGGGTATTATGGTTGAACGCGGTTGCCTGCAGCCCCTCTCAAGTGGGGAATTGGTAACACCAGTAGCCGCCGGCAATTCCGCGACTAAAATCCCTTCGCATTCTGTAATAAGGGTCTCAATTCTATCGATCACACAATTATTAGTTATATTCTTGGTAATTTTCTTTGCCTTTTTCCCCCTACTCGCCCCACCAGGTGCTCCAATTGCCCCCCCTGATCCTTCCATGGTTTTCCTTTTACCCATAATAACACTACCAGTAAATTGGATAAACACAATACAAATCACAACAAAACAAATGATATCAGAGACAGGGGAGCAACGTGGTCAATACCACATAGCGAGTGTTTCTGCGCTTTAGTGTCTTTCAAAGCCCGGGTTTCACTCAAAGAGTAGTGCGCTTACATGGATCAGCACAATACACTATTTGATGTTTAGCAGTTCCCCTAGGTCAAATAAGAGGCGAAAAGGGGGTGACCCTACCCTGCCTCTTCCTGGCGAGGACGGGCGCAGGACGGGCCCGCCCTTGGCCCGGGCTTCGCCCGGGCGCGTCCCGCGCCGCGAATGGAGAGGCTGCTCTTTGTAGAGCGGTTGGAACTCCTCCCCCTCACCTGCAACACCTGTGTGAGTGGGGCTGGGCTTCCACGCGTTGCACCCTGGGGCTTGTAGTCCCAGCAGGGTGGATGGCGATCTAAATTAACGCTGTAAGGTGAGTTCTTAGGAGTTCTTGAAAGAACAATGCAGCACCCTGGGCTTACGCTCCCGCCAGGGTCAGCAGAGCAATGCAACAAGCACTATACAGCAACAAGCCCCCTTCACTTCCAGCGCGTCCAAAGGATTCTCGAAAAAGCCACCCGTGGGCAAAAGGAGCACCCTCTGAAGCCACCACTTTTGGATCTATCCTTGAGTAAAAGCAAACTCTTTCCCACCAATATTGCCCAGTTTGCATTCCCCAGAATGTAAATCTTTACCCTCCAAGTCTAGCCTCGGAGAATCTCTGGGTCACTATGGAAACCTCATCTTATTTACAAGTTATCTTGGTAAAATAACCAGGATCCATCTACCCTCGTTTCGGGGTCGACAAGAATTTGCTGACAATAGTCAACATTTTCAGCTTTGAATCCAGTGTCTCAGCGACAGTGCCTTCCAAAGAGGGCCGCAGGCACACTGTTGTAAGTGGTTTCCATAGCTCCTTATTCAGTGGTTCCCTCAGCCATCACTAAAAATACCTAGCCACTTTCTGTGACGGAAACCATTCACCCCACTGTGGAAAGTATAGATGATCTACATCAGAAAAGGGCTACTGACCCCCGTGATATTCCTGCCTATCAAAGTTTGATTTGGATTTAAAAGGTCTTTTAAGGAGTCATGGTTTCAGTTTCCAGCCATATCTTGCAAGCCAGGTGTTACAGTCAGTTCACTGACAGGCAAACCCCTGGCCCTTCCCAAGAGGAGCATCTCATTTTGCCCTGATGTGGATCATAAGTCCTCTGATCTGAGGATAGAGGCCTTTTTAAGCCATTCAAAGGCATTCAGATGGACAGAATGGCTTCCTTCATCATTAGCACCCACATGCTGCCAGGCATTTTTCTTGCCATTTAGTTCCTTGAGCCTCTAATCCATCAAGCTCATCTTCTCTCTTTTTCGAGGAATCGGCGATGGTGTGGGGAGGAGGCGGTGGTCAATGGGACTCTTGGTCACGCCATACCATGCAGGTATTTCTAACTGTAATGTAGAATAGACCCAGGTTGTATGTAATTCAAAATGGAAAAGCTACCTACTTGTAATCCTAGTTCTGCAGAGACATCCTCAGTCATGAGCACTGAATTGTCACACTTGCACGCACTATTTGGAGAGCACATATATCTGTAACTATCGGACAGTAGCTTGCAGTGCTGTGGATTCATATGCTCTGCATACTCCTGTCATCTAGTTGTGGCAGTGGATGTTGAAAGTTGTTTTTCTTTGAAGAATCTTCGGTCTCAAGATAACTCATGACTCCTCTCTGAAACCTAGAAGGAACCGGGGCAAATAATCCACCTCAGATTTTGTTTTCCCCCAATCAGCGAGTGAGGTAAGTGTTTTAGGAAAGCAGGACAGTAAGAGTGTACAAGTACATTGTGAATTGATGCATAATGTGAGCACACAATCTTAATAATGTGCTTGCATTTGGGGAGGCGCGAGGGCACATGTGAATCTACAGCATTACAAGCTGCAAACATATACAGGGTAATGTTTTCCATTTCCGATAGTTGCAGGGCCATTACGTTTTCCATTTGTGACTGGCTGCTGTACATCACATGGTTTGCTTAGTTTATAAAGCAGTCCACTTCCCCTTAAGTGGTGCCTAGCGAGATGAAGCAAATGCTTGTAATAATGTTTTAAGCATGGTTTGCCCAACTTGAGCCTCTCAATAGGCATGAATGACCATATAATGACTCAAACACGTGGCGTGGACTATGTAGCTGCCTTACATATGTTTGATGGTCATATGTTACCTAGGAAAGCCACAGTAGCCCCTTCTTTCCTAGAGGAATGTGCTCTAGGCACAGCATGTAAAGCCTGTTTTGCCTTAGCATAACATACTTGGATTTACTTAACTATACATCTCCCAAGGCCCAACTCAGGTAAGGTGTAGCAAATGCAACAAAAAGTTGCTTTGTTTAGCAAACAGCTTTTGTCCTATTTATCTAGTACATAAAAACTTTTCAGACTTTCAATGTGTATAATGCTCTCACTGTCACTGGCTCGGGTGTGGAAAGAACATTTGGTAAATTAATAGTCTAACAGATTGGAGGTACTACTCTTGGCAGCATGCAAGGATTTGTCTTTTAAGACAACACAACCCTTGAGAACGTGGATGAAAGGCTTCTGAACTGTGAAAGCTTGCAGCTCGCTTACCTTACACAAGAAGATGATTACCTCCTGGTATGATACTTTCCAAAAAAAGATACTGCATTTTCACAACAAAGGAATGGCTCAAAAGGAGGCACCATAAATCTAGTGAGGAAAACACTACAGTCCCATACATGGGGACTGTATAGTCCTACGGCGTTCCATGAATGACTCGGATTTTACATAGGGATGCATCATGCCTGTTCTGCATAAATCAGCCGCAGCTGCTAAATGTAGTCTAATAGATGAGTATGCCAACTCTGCCTTTTGAAAGCCCAGCAAGTATGCCTTGTGCAGAGACTTTAAGAGGTTGTCTCTTTTTGCTTATGGAGTAATGAACAAAGCATTTACACTTTGCTGCATAACAAGCACACATTGTTACGCTTGCATGACTCACGCAGGATTAGCATACACAGTTCAGAAGTTTAAGGTCTCAGCTGATCCTGATGCTGGGTTGAATCTGCCCTAACGGGCAGTTTCTCGTGTGATTGGGCAGACAATTCCAGAAGCCCTGACTACCAGGCTGTCTTGCAGACACATGGGTGCAACAAGAATGAGTGTCATGGACGTCTGACTGGGCATCCTCACTACATTCGTGATCAGAGGTAGTGGAGGAAAGCGTAAGCAAATATGCCTGACCAGTCCATCTATACTGCATTGCCCTTGGACTGTGGGTGTAGGCGCCTCCCATCACTGTTGAAGTACTGGGGGGATTCATCTCCCGCTCATGGATCTGTTGATCCAACCTGCTCACTAGGTCCTCAAAGTCGTTGTCCGCCCCGAGTGATACTCCACAAGGAGCTGGCACTAATGAGGACCGGCGTCGTTGTCCGATCCTGCATGATACTCCACAAGGAGCTGGCGCTAATGAAGACCAGCGTCATTGTCCGATCCTGCATGATACTCCACAAGGAGCTGGCGCTAATGAGGACCAGCGTCGTTGTCCGATCCTGCATGATACTCCACAAGGAGCTGGCACTAATGAGGACCGGCGTCGTTGTCCGATCCTGCATGATACTCCACAAGGAGCTGGCGCTAATGAGGACCAGCGTCATTGTCCGATCCTGCATGATACTCCACAAGGAGCTGGCGCTAATGAGGACCAGCGTCATTGTCCGATCCTGCATGATACTCCACAAGGAGCTGGCGCTAATGAGGACCAGCGTCGTGGTCCGATCCTGCATGATACTCCACAAGGAGCTGGCGCTAATGAGGACCAGCGTCATTGTCCGATCCTGCATGATACTCCACAAGGAGCTGGCGCTAATGAGGACCAGCGTCGTTGTCCGATCCTGCATGATACTCCACAAGGAGCTGGCACTAATGAGGGCCGGCGTCGTTCTCTGCTCTTGAGTGACACTCCACAAGGAGCGGGCGCGAATGAGGACCAGCGTTGTTGTCCGCTCCTGAGTGATACTCCACAAGGAGCTGGCGCTAATGAGGACCAGCGTCATTGTCCGATCCTGCATGATACTCCACAAGGAGCTGGCACTAATGAGGACCAGCGTCGTTGTCCGATCCTGCATGATACTCCACAAGGAGCTGGCACTAATGAGGACCAGCGTCGTTGTCCGATCCTGCATGATACTCCACAAGGAGCTGGCGCTAATGAGGACCAGCGTCATTGTCCGATCCTGCATGATACTCCACAAGGAGATGGCGCTAATGAGGACCAGCGTCGTTGTCCGATCCTGCATGATACTCCACAAGGAGCTGGCACTAATGAGGGCCGGCGTCGTTCTCTGCTCTTGAGTGACACTCCACAAGGAGCGGGCGCGAATGAGGACCAGCGTTGTTGTCCGCTCCTGAGTGATACTCCACAAGGAGCTGGAGCTAATGAGGACCAGCATCGTTCTCTGCTCCTGAGTGATGCTCCACAAGGAGCTGGCGCTAATGAGGACCGGCGTCGTTGGCCACTCCTGAGTGATGCTCCACAAAGAGCTGGCGCTAATGAGGACCGGTGTCGTCGTCCGCTCATGATTGATACTCCACAAGGAGCTGGCGCTAATGAGGACCGGCTCAGTACCAAATTGATAGGGTTGGTGCTGACAGCTGTGGCGAATTGGTACCCCTCCTTGCTGCTGAATGTAGTACATGCAGTCATACTGTCTGTCCACACCAGGACTGTCTTCTTGAGAATGAGCGTGTAGTACGCTTTGAGTTCTAATTGGACAGTTGTCAGCTCTAGGGAGCTGATGTGAGACTTTTGTTGTTCTTGTGTCTCGGAACCCTCAACAGCTATGTTGTTCAGATGTGCGAGTGCTCCAACCTGTTACTGAGGCATCTGTGGCAATGGTCACCTTTGGTTGAAGGTCCACAAACTGTCTACTCAGCAATACATTCCTGTGGTTCTACTATTTGAGACAATGCTAGATTCTGATCTCCACCCACTCTAGAGCTTCCCATTGACCCGTTGCTTCTGCCCATTGCTTTGACAGGCAGTCCTGTAATGGGTGCACATGAAATTGAGTGATGTGGCACTATGGCGATGCAGGAGGGCATTATTCCAACAGTTTTACATAAATTCTGACTGTTCAAGGAAGTGATGTCTGAAAAAAATGTCTCAGCCTTTGAAAGGTCAGCACCCACTCTTGACTGTGATGGGATTTGCCTGTGACAGACTAGAACTGCTCCCAAGAAGACCCGAGTCTGCTGAGGGTAGAGATGGGACTTTTTGACGTTAACAGTAAACCCTAGTTTGTGCAGAAGCGAAACGACTTAATGAGTGTGTGTTTTAAGCACTGCTGAATGGCACTGAGGCGCAGATGTCCAGTAACACTGCTTAGGCTCTTAGTAAAAACCCGTGGGAATTTATTGACTCCAAAAGGCAGCACTTTCAACTGGTAGTATTGTCCACTTTCCACAAACCTAAGGTATCAATCATATGCAGGATAAATGAGGATGTGAGGTTCAGGGTTGCGATGTGATCTGTGCAGAGTAGAGGAATGCCGTCTTGCAGGGTTGCAATTTCGAAGTGCTCTGACAGGATGTAATGTTTCAGTGGCCTCAAATTAATGAAAGGCCGAAGGGTACCAACCTTCATTCATATGCGAAAGTACAGGGAGTACACCTGTAGACTCTACTGGTGTGGGGGCACTGGCTTGATGACATATTTGCTGAGAAGCGCTTGTAATTTCTCTTGCAGCAGTCTTTGATGTCCCTGACTGATTGCAGAACTGTGAGGTGGGATGGTTGGCGGTGTAGTGTGGAACTTCAAGCAGTATCCTTGCTGGAAAACAGACAAGACTCATTTGTCTCAATTATTGCCTTCCACTGTGGAAGGAAGAAGCTGATTCTTCCCCCTGCCAGGTGTTCTATAATCAGGAGAATGCATGGTAAGTCACTGCTTGGAGGCTGAAGTGCCTTTTCCAGAACTGCCTTGACCTTATCCTTGACCGCTGCCACTGTAGCCTCCGGATCTGATGCCCTCAAAGGCTGATGCTGTTGGAACACTGAACGATGCAGTATTATTGTAGCTTTTGAATTCCCTTGTGCCAAGAAACCTAGCCTTAGCAGATTGCATAATGAGTGCCCCGATGGCTTAAGCAATATTGGTGCCCTTTTTCATTTTTTCGAACACTGTGTCAACACAGGTCCTAAAAAGATGCTCACCATCAAAGGGGGCATCGATCAAGTTCTATTGCATTACAGGGTCTAAATCCAGAGAGATTCAGCCACGAGTGTCTACGGAAGATAATACTGTAATTAAACTCCTTGGAGGTAGTATCAGCTGCGTTTAACGGGCAACAAATGCTTGAATTAGATATTATTTTGCCTTCCTGGACCAGTTTGTTACCACATTTGCGTTATGCTTCCAGGAGATGCTTAACTAGCAGTTTGATATCCTCTTAATGATAGCTATCGTACCTTGAAAGCAAGTCCATGGAATTGGCACAGTGTCCTGTGTTGCTATCCTAGGGCAACACATTTGCCGAAGGTATTATCTTACAGCTCTACCTGTCTGGAGGAGGGGCATCCTCAGTGCCCTGGGCGAACAACCACTTTCAAATTAAATGTACAACGCCGGAGTTCAGTGGAATGTGCCCATTGATGAAGGGTGGATCATCAGGTGCTAGCATTCATTTTATATTCACCCTAGGAGTAAGCACCCTGGCTATATCTAGCTCCTCTAATCATGCTCTGTAGCATTGGCAAGAACAGTACAGCTCTTACTGTCTGGACAGCGCCTTGAGCAAAAAGTAAGCCTCCTCCTCGACAACACGGAGCACAAGTTTATGATGGTCCGCTGCTCTTTGTAAAACAGAGTGAAAGGCTGTTGTGTCATCTGGTGGGGAACCTTGACTGGACAGGCTTCTAGGTTTGTGTCATCTTGATGGACAACATAGTCATGCTACAGATCCTCCTCACCATCCACTGGGAATGTCACAAAATACAAGGTCCTGAGGGTCAAAGTGTGTGCGGACTGAGTCCTGTGCTGAAGGTGACCTGTGAACCTTTTAGGGATAGAGCAAGTCTGGAGCTCCTCAAAGTTGCCTTCTCAAAGGTGAGTTATTTTTGAGCAGTGAAGGTTCTGCCTCCTGCTGTGCAGGTCTAGCTAGGATCTTCCCAATGGTTGGATGGAGGAGACAACACATTGCCTGATATCAGGTACCTCTGGAAGCTAAATGGCCAGTATTGTGTCACTTGATATTGAGGCTGGCATCGAAGGGTGTCTCTCAGCCAGTTTCAAAGCAGGATTTGGCACTGAAGGTATTGGTTCGGTGCTTTGAGAATCAATGAGACATGGGTTGGCCTTGAGGCTTCTGCAGGGCAGACCTGGGCCCAGGCTTTTTGTTCAAAGTTTCTGGGATTGATGTCCAGCTACCAAGAGTGGTGCTCGGCCTCTCTGTGAGACTCTTTTTGAGGACAAACCCCAGGGGGTCACTACTAAGTGGTCGTCAAGTTATGGGTGTGCTTGGCATAGCCTTTGTCCTGGGTGCTGGCTTTTGTAGGACCCAGAAGCTTCTTCCTTCTTCACACTGGAGGCATCCGAAGAGAGGGTGTTGCAACTCTCTTCAGCTTGACCTGTTGGTAATCCAAGCTTGAACTTCCCCTTCAAAATAAGCCCCCTCAAGGTCTTTGGGTCCACAGACCAGTGTCTGCTCAAAAGGTTCTTGCCACTGCATTTTATAATGTGCCCACTGAGACTCCCACCTGTAGCGGATTGTCTTCTTGTTTTAAAAGGCATGGCAGGCTAAACTGTTCAATTCTTCGTGGCTCTGAGGTAAGCAAAGGTTGCAAACTTGGTGATGGTTCAACCTCAAGATTGTTGAATTGCACTTAGGGCAAGACTGGAGGGGCGTGTTCCACATAACCCATCCCCCTACAAGTCACTGCAATATAGAAAAACGGAATAGAAAATGCAATATACTTCTTTTAAGCAACATTCACAGAGGAAATCAACTCGCTGTGCAAGGTAAGTGAGATGCAAGTTTTAAGAGTGGAGGAGGCCTTTCATCCATGTTCATGAGGATCATGTTGTCTTGAAAGACTGCTTTCAGCCAAAAGTGATACCCCCGATCCACATTAAACAGCCGATTTACCAATTTTCTTTTCACACTGAGACAATAGTGGTAAGAGTGTTACACACATTAGAAGTCAAAAAACATTTCCATGTACTACAAAAATAGGACTAAAGCCATTAAGCAAGACAAAGCAACTTTGTGTTGCATTTGCTAAGAGCTACTTGGAAAATCCCATTACAGTCAGGCCCAGGGAGGTCTATAGTTAAATACATCCACGTTATGTTACTCTAAAGCAAAATAAGTTCTACATTCTGTGCCTAGAGCACATTCTACCAGGGAAACAGAGCTACTATGGCTTTGCTGCTACATGGTTTACATCACACGTTCACAAGTCATTATTTTGTGGACATTCATGCCCATCGAGATGCTCAAGTCGGGCAAACCGTAAGTAAAACTTTATTCCATGCATTTGCTTCTTCTCGCTAGGCACCACTTTAGAGGGAGTGGACTGTTTTATAGACTGCACAAAGCATGTGATCTACAGCAGCACAGCATGCAAATGGAAAAAGTTAGTATCCCATAGCTATTGGAAACGGAAACATTACCCTGTAAGCTTTTATTTGTAGCACGTGGAGCTGTAGATTCACATGCACCCACCGCCTCCCCAGATGCAAGCAGATTATTCAGAGGATTGTCTCACATTATGCATCAATTTACAATGTACCTCTACATCACATTTACTGTTGTGCTTCACTAACTACTTTTCCTTGTTCGCTCATTGGGGGAAAACGACAATCTGAGGTGAAGTCTTTGTCCTGGTGCATTCTGGGTTTCAGGGAGGAGTCAGAAGTTATCTTGAGACCCAAGACTTGCAATGTCCGTACCAAACACTCGAGCAGGTGTATGCAGAGCATGTCATCTACAGCAGAACACTCTACAAGCACATGTATAAACATTTCAGTAGGAACTCATACTATAATAATACAAAAAACCTGTAGCCTAATAACAGGAAACAAATTGGCTAAATTTTATTTACAGTGATTAGAAATTAAATCCAAATAGTGAGTAATTTAATAAAAAGTGTCCATACACATTTTTCACAAACCTTTTTTAAAAACAACAGAAAGGAAAGAAAGAACAATGCTAGCAGATAGGCCTCAAAGAAAGTATGATGAAAAACTATCAATGTGCCTTGGAGGAATCGTCCTCCTCCAGTGTCCCATCAGGTGACAGTAAGGGCAGTGCATTTTTAGGGGAACAAGAAAGGATTTTGGGTATAAGTCATACACATTTTTCGTTTATTCACCTGGGAAGGTGGGAGGGTTTCTTATGACTGAGTATTCCACTGGCAGCAAACTAGGATTATAGGTAACTTTTCCTCCAGAGGACACTCTCATAAATAATCAAAAGCAATGAATAGAATAGCAAAGCCATCCAAGATTAAAAAAAACAAAAAGGAAGAGGAATGAATGGAAAAAGACCACATCATCACCCAAAGAAAGCCTGTCCTACCTGGCAACCATCCTGAAGTCCAAGTCAGGACAAGAGTGTCTTGTAAATAAATGGACAGACAGCCAAGTGGAAGTGTTACATATTTCTGATAAAGGTGCCTTACTCAAAAGAGTTGCTCTAGCAACTTTACCCCTATTGGAGTGGCAGCACAGAAAGATACAAGAAACTATCCGCATGAACTGTTTCGTAACGGTTAGCACCCTTCTAAGAAATCCATAATTTATGAATGAATATCTGGATTGCTTCACTTGTTTCATTTTGTGTAAACAAGATTTCAACACTCTTTGCATATAAAGTATGATGGATTCAACTGAGGATCATGGACGCAGAAACATAGCTGGCAAAAAAAACTGTCGGACATGGAAATTAATAATCACCTCCGGTAGAAAACTCATTTCAGTTCTCATCACCACTCATATGGAAATCAGTGCATGGTTCCCGACTGCGCAAGGCCTGAACCTGCAGACCCTATGAAAGTCCCTACAAGTAAAGCAGCCTTCCAAGTCAAATGCTGCAGATATGCTTTACGTAGAGCCTCAAAGGGAGACACATGAATTTAACAAGCATTGGCATAGCCAATTGGTCTCGCTGTTCGGACATTATAAGTATTTAACTATGCAACAGTTAATGTTGTTGCAGCAAGGATGTAGCGCTGCATAAGTAAATACTTATAAAGTCCCAAAAGCGAGACAAGAAGTGCGTCGTTGCAGCGCGGCACCCGCGCTTTACTTTTAACATCAAAAGTGAAACGCGGGTGCCGCGATTATAGCAGAAGTAAAGAAATAGATGTTTTTTTCTATTTCTTTACTTTTGCTATAATCGCGGCACCCGCGCTTTACTTTTAACATTAAAAGTGAAGCGCGGGTGCCGCGATTATAACAAAAGTAAAGAAATAGAAAACAAAAATGAAGCTGAGGAGGTGTACAGCAAACAAATTAAGCTGACGAGGAGGGAGTGGGAGGGGGTAGGGGAGGGGATTGTGCACGTCGCGCGCACTAAAAGCAAACAAATTAAGCTGACGAGGAGGGAGTGGGAGGGGGTAGGGGAGGTGATTGTGCACGTCGCGGGCACTAAAAGCCAGATGGCAGCTGCTGTGAACGTCGCGCGTGCTTGTGCGCGTAACAGCAAGCTGGTGGCCGGCTTGGTAGCACTTTCAAAAGCCCCTTACTAAAAGTCGAGCAAGCAGCGCATGCGCTGCTCTAGGCTCGACCTAAAAAGGATGATGTTAAGCTCCCAGAGAGTAGATGAAACGGTGAAGCGGGAAAACACCTTTTTAAACCCTCTAAGAAATCTTCCACTTCTGAGATCCTGAAGAAAGAGGTTTACAAATTTGATTTCCTATAGGCAATAATCGTCGCATGGTGCACCTTATTTGAAGAAAAGTGAAACTGAGATCTCGCTACATGCAGAAGATATGGGAGTACCACTTCTCGACATCGGCAAGGGTCATAGCTGTTCTGGATGCATTGATTGCAAAAACTCTTCCAGTTTAAAACACATGATGTTCTGGTGGAAGAACACTGTCTCTTTCAGGAAGTTGATACAGTTCTGTGGCACATTTAAATGTCTGTATTGTACGAGTTCAGGAGCCAGGTGTTTAAGTTCAATGATGGAAAGTTTGGATACAGGATCAGGCCCCTGAACTTGTGAAGGAGATGCGGTCTGTAGGGAAGTCTCCTATGTGGTTGCCCCCAAGATGTAAGTTTGTAAACCACCAAATGGTGTGGCCACTTTAGAGTTATGGGAATCATTCTCGCTTTGTAGCTGCACTGTACGGATTCATAGAATTGAAGGAAATGCGTAAAGAAATATCTCTGACCGGTCTATCAAATGGTAGTTCCAACTCAACCCTCGCTGATAGAACCTGAAGGCATAGTTTCAGCATTTCTTGTTTCCCACGTCTGTGACTAGGTCTAGCTGTGGAACCAATCACAAAGGCGCTTTGTAGAACTTAGACTTTTAGTTTACTGAAAACTAGGTGCTGAGTGAGTCTGCCTCCGCATTCTGAACACCTGAGGGGTGAACAGCCGCAATCTGTACGTTGCTTGCTATGTGCCATTTCTATATCATTTGTGCTTCCTTAGGTCTTTAGCTTGACCTTGAACTTGCAGATGCTCCATGTGATTATCCCAGAAGAGGTGTCTTTAATGATTGTCTGCATCAGAATTTCCTGATGAAAAAAAACAATGATATTGAGACCATCAGCACCAAGGCGATGACTGAATCTCAGACTGAGATAGAAGGAGTCAGTTTTCCCTCCTGCCAGTTAGTTGGTCACCACGCACTGCTGAGGAGGTCTCATGTGGCGTCTGGCATGGGGAACATGCACATTTCTAGAAGTCGTGGATTTTAGCAGAAATGGTATCTAGGGTATGAGGAGTTTGTAGAAAATTGTCTCATTTCAAAGGGATAGATGGCAGTCTCTATTCCAAAAGATACACTACTGTGGCCTGAGTGTCCAGAATTGTACCCAAGTAGTGGACTGACAGAACTGGAATGGCAGTTGACTTTGTGGTTGACATGCAGCTTGATTTGGCACAGAATCTCTGAAACCATAAAAAATGATAACTTCCTTTGACGTTGCAGACTTGATTAACCAGCCGACTTGATATCCAATCATCTAGATGGGGATAGCTCATCTTCTGTTTTCTCAGCTATGCAGCAACCTCTGACATACACTTGAGAAATATTTTTGGCACCAAGTTTAGTCCAAGTGGAACAACTTTGTATTGGAAATGATTGTCACCCATTAGAAACCTTAGGAACGTCTGATGTTTCCCTACAACTGGGATATGGAAGTAGGTGCCCTAAAGTTATAATACAGAGATTCAGTGCCCTTGATATAACTATTGGTAAATCTGTTGTAACAAACACCCTGAATGTTTCTCTTCTCATGCATTTGTCGCTCCTTCTGAGATCAAGAATGGGTCTGAACTCCTGTTTTCAAACCAGAAATAAGGGGAATAAATACCCTCTCCTTTTTGGTGATGAGGAACCTCTTCCACTGCTTCTTTCTCCAGCAAGATGCTGACTTAATTTCACAGTTGTTTTCGATAGTATAGTACTGAGAGTATATCTTCATGGTGCAACACGTGGACAAATGGAATGGAAATATATTTGTAAAGCGCAACATTCACCTCTAAGAGCATCTTGTTTCTAGATACTGCTAGCAAACCTCAATAAAACTACAGGACCACTTAGCAGAAAAGAAAGGTCTCCAAAACCTTCCTAAAAGAGAAGTGGGAGGCCTCACTTGTATCCCCAGTGTTAAGGGATTTCATAGTTGGGGACGAAACCGGTTGACGGTGCGAACCCCAACCTAGCCCTCTTTCTATGCTGGATGGCAAAAAGAAGCTTGGAATTGGATTTCAAGTTTCAGTCTGAATGATAGAGCCTAAACCTGTAAGGAAGAGATGATTTTGCAAGACCACGGAAAACTCTGAGCATGAGATACAGGGCTTTACACCTGGTTCTTTGTTCACTGACAGCCAATGGAGTAAAATGCATGTTTGTGTCACTGTCAAATTTCTTTAACCCACATGTCACTCTGATGGCGAGATTTTGAATTTGCTGCAGCTGGGTCAAGGAGGAAACAGAAAGGCCCAAGAAAAGTAAATGGTAGTAGTCAATTTTGCAAAAAATATGTGCTGCATCAACCTGAGCTTGCAGATGAGAAGGAAGGAAATAAAAAGCCTTCTTCATAACTTTACGTTGAGAATGCATGCAAAAAGAGAAATCAAAAGAAACAGCAATTTGACATTGGCGGCCAGAGCAGGAGCACTGCCTAAATATTAAGGCGGCCAGAGTCTTGCCACCACTCCAGCAGGTGCCAACTAATCAAAACCCTGATTTGTTGCCACTGAGCTGCAAGAAACTGAAAGCCATACAACACTGCACAGCAGCAGCTGAAAAGGGAGTTTTATGGTCAAGACATATTATGAGATGGGTAGCATTGGAATCAAAAATTGCAGTGCAATGAATAGATCTGATGAGAGAGATTAATGATTTGATATAGATGTTAAAAAGCAGGAGCGGAAGGGAAAAACCCTGATGGACCCCACATATTAACTCAGAGTGCAAGGGACACAGAGAGGACAGGAGAGTGGGGAGAAGAGTCACCAACTGTGATCGCCCCTTGACAAAGGAGTCGAACCATGCCAAAATCGGTCTCTTTACACCTGAATCCTTAAGGTGTGTAAGGATATCATAGGCCACAATATAAAAAGCTGCAAACAGGTGGAGAGGGAGACTTGAATCTAAGTGAGTATACATTTTCATTTATGATCACAATCCTTCGTAACCTGTTATTTTTTGACATAGTTCCCACTGATTCATGATGCTTCTCAGAGTGACTAACAGAACAAGCATTTGCAATGCAATAGGTCTCGCATTTGTGAGAGTTAGAGCTATTGGCGTTTTAAATGATAATGTCTTTTATGTATGTGTTTTGGTTTGGAGTGTAGTGGATGTATGTGGTGTGGAATTATTTGGGTCGCATTGGAATTGATAGTTGGGGAATTGTGTGGAGTGGAATTGTGTGGTATATTTGTGTAGTGGAAGTATGTGGTATGGTGAATAGATAGGGGTGAGAGCTGCATAGAATAGTTCAAAAGGAAGATAGAGAGGGATAGGTAGTTTGATTAGAAAGTGGTGAATGACCTCGAGACAGAGTAGCAGAAAGTGCGTGAGAAAGAGAAAAAGAATGGGAGAGCAGGGTACAGACCATAAAGAGGGGGCACCTGTGTACGCAGAAGACACCCTCAGAAGAGGAGGACAGTGTGGTTTTGAGGGACACAAACCTTGAAAAGGCACGGGAAAGAAACTGTGCTTGAAGACATTAAGTAAATGAGAGAGGCAGGAACAGTGCATCAGAGAGTGAGAGAGAGGGGTGAGAGTACGAGAGAGAAAGACAGAGGGATGAGACGGAGGGGCACGGGGTTAGAGGTGTACCAGTGCACAGAGTGAGGCAGTACAGGAAGGTTGCATGTGTGAGCAGGTAGTATAGAGAGGAGACAGGGAGTGTGAGGGAGGGATGAGAGGGGGCAGTGGGACTGCAGGATGAGAGTGTTAGTGGGAATGTGAGGGAGAGATGAGAGGGGCAGTGGTTGTGTGGGGAAGAGATGACAGGGTTTCTGGAAGAGCAAGAGATAGGTGTTGTATTGTGAAAAAACGCCAAACCTGCTCACTAAACAGGCCCATGAACTGCTTAAACAAGCATTCGCAATGCAATAGGTCTCGCATTTACGCGAGTTTGAGATATTGACATTGCAAATAATAATGCCTTTTATTTTTGTTTTTGTTTTAAAAACATAAATAAAAGGCATTCTTCTTTACAATGCCAATAGCTGAAACTCTCGTAACTGCGAGACCTATTGCATTGCAAAGGCTTGTTCATTTTCCTTTGGGATCCTTCCCAGTACCCCTGACCTCAGACGCTTTAAGTTCTGGCTGGACAGCAGCGGTGTGCCAGCCATTCTACCTGTTGAGCAGCAGCGGTGTGCCATCCATTCTACCTGTTGGCCAGCAGCGGTGTGCCATCCCTTCTACCTGTTGGCCAGCAGCGGTGTGCCATCCCTTCTACCTGTTGGCCAGCAGCGGTGTGCCATCCATTCTACCTGTTGGCCAGCAGCGGTGTGCCATCCCTTCTACCTGTTGACCAGCAGCGGTGTGCCATCCATTCTACCTGTTGACCAGCAGTGGTGTGCCATCCTTTCTACCTGTTGACCAGCAGCGATGTGCCATCCATTTTACCTGTTGACCAGCAGCAGTGTGCCATCCGTTCTACCTGTTGACCAGCAGCGGTGTTCCATCCCGTCTACCTGTTGACCAACAGCGGTGTGCCATCCCTTCTACCTGTTGACCAACAGCGATGTGCCATCCCTTCTACCTGTTGACCAGCAGCGGTGTGCCATCCATTCTACCTGTTGACCAGGAGCGGTGTGCCATCCGTTCTACCTGTTGACCAGCAGCGGTGTGCCATCCGTTCTACCTGTTCACCAGCAGCGGTGTGCCATCCGTTCTACCTGTTGACCAGCAGCAGTGTGCCCTCCCTTCCACCTGTTGGCCAGCAGCGGTGTGCCAGCCCTTCCACCTGTTGACCAGCAGCGGTGTGCCATCCCTTCCACGTGTTGACCAGCAGCGGTGTGCCATCCATTTTACCTGCTGACCAGTAGCGGTGTGTCATCCCTTCTACCTGTTGACCAGCAGCGGTATGCCATCTGTTCTACCTGTTGACCAGCAGCGGTGTGCCATCCATTCTACCTGTTGACCAGCAGCAGTGTCCCATCCGTTCTACCTGTTGAGCAGCAGCAGTGTGCCATCCCTTCTACCTGTTGACCAGCAGCGGTGTGCCATCCGTTCTACCTGTTGAGCAGCAGCGGTGTGCCATCCATTCTACCTGTTGACCAGCAGCGGTGTGCCATCCGTTCTACCTGTTGACCAGCAGCGGTGTGCCATCCATTTTACCTGTTGACCAGCAACGGTGTGCCATCCGTTCTATCTGTTGACCAGCAGCGGTGTGCCATCCCTTCTACCTGTTGAGCAGCAGCGGTGTGCCATCCCTTCTACATGTTGGCCAGCAGCGGTGTGCCATCCCTTCTACCTGTTGACCAGCAGCGGTGTGCCATCCCTTCTACCTGTTGACCAGCAGCGGTGTGCCATCCCTTCTATCTGTTGACCAGCAGGGGTGTGCCATCCCTTCTACCTGTTGCCCAGCAGCGGTGTGCCATCCCTTCTACCTGTTGACCAGCAGCGGTGTGCCATCCGTTCTACCTGTTGACCAGCAGCGGTGTGCCATCCGTTCTACCTGTTGACCAGCAGCGGTGTGCCATCCGTTCTACCTGTTGACCAGCAGCGGTGTGCCATCCGTTCTACCTGTTGACCAGCAGCGGTGTGCCATCCCTTCTACCTGTTGACCAGCAGCGGTGTGCCATCCCTTCTACCTGTTGACCAGCAGCGGTGTGCCATCCCTTCTACCTGTTGACCAGCAACGGTGTGCCATCCCTTCTACCTGTTGGCCAGCAGCGACGTGCCATCCCTTCTACCTGTTGACCAGCAACGGTGTGCCATCCCTTCTACCTGTTGGCCAGCAGCGACGTGCCATCCCTTCTACCTGTTGACCAGCAGCGGTGTGCCATCCCTTCTACCTGTTGACCAGCAGCGACGTGCCATCCCTTCTACCTGTTGACGAGCAGCGGTGTGCCATCCCTTCTACCTGTTGACCAGCAGCGGTGTGCCATCCCTTCTACCTGTTGGCCAGCAGCTGTGTGCTATCCATTCTACCTGTTGACTAGCAGCGGTGTGCCATCCCTTCTACCTGTTGACCAGCAGCGGTGTGCCATCCCTTCTACCTGTTGGCCAGCAGCTGTGTGCCATCCCTTCTACCTGTTGGCCAGCAGCTGTGTGCCATCCCTTCTACCTGTTGGCCAGCAGCTGTGTGCCATCCATTCTACCTGTTGGTCACCATATGGTCCACTGCTGGATAGATGTGTTTCCTTTCGCCTGGGTCTCCTTTATCAGTATCACGTTGATCCTGGCAAGTGAGAACCACATCCTTTCCTCCCTCGCTTCCAGTGTGATCCGATAGTGGGTTCATCAATGTAGGTCGATCTTTGATCCAGGGTATTTTTTGTTTGTTTGTTACTTTAGGCTTTCTTTTCTTCAATTCCGAACTTCATGTAGCTGATTTTCCCGTTGTTATACTTTTGATTTGATTTTAATTTTGAAATTGCATATATATATTATTAGTTGATGTTGATTTCAAGAAATAGACGCCAAACATGTTCGTTGTTCGGTTTGTGCCGGCTCTTGGAGTGAACCAGAGCATCCTCTCTGTTCATGCATTGGCTCGCCCACCTCTAGCGGCCAGGGCTTCTCTGATAGGTCCGAGCTGACTGTGCCTCGAAGTGATCGTCAGGGCGGTCTAAATCCCGGTTGTCAGTCGGGATGATTTTTTGTTCTGTGTATTCTTGGAGTTATCTTGTAACTTCTCCTTGCAATGTGTGTGTGGGGGGTAGTTTTTGGGGCGTGGGAGTCTGCTGTGGGTTTCTTCAAGTTAGGGAATGATGGTTGCATCTTTCATCCAATCAGAGGCTGGCGGCTCAGATCTCTGGAAGCGCCTCGAGGGTTGAGGGAGTGTCTGCTTCGTACTGCTAGCATTGTCCACGGAGTAGGACACAGGCTTTTCTTTTCTTGCTGGATGTGTCATTTACTCCGAGTCCTACCCCATGAGTCTGGAGTAGGTGAGGGGGATTGACGCCTAGAAGAGATCAGGGCCTGGGAACGCGTTATATAGCCCTTGTTATTAGCAACAAACCCCCGAATGTCCAGGGCGCATTTTGACACTTCATGGGTTGAGTTTTTGACGATTTACTCCAGCAGGAAAACCCGAACTATTCCAGTCTCAGATCTCACGTTGATTGGCTATGGTCTCACGGGTGCATTTGGTGAGGGGGCCTTTTCTGGCGCATGTCACTGCCCACGGTAACCCCTCTGCTTCTATATCTGGACTGCCTAAGGGACGTAAACCGAATTGTACCTATCAGGGGGGGGGGGGGCGGTCTTGGTGGCCTGGCTCCCGCCTGTGGGTGCCATGGCTGAGCATTGAGAGTCTGTGGGGCTGGAGGGCGGTGGGGCACTCACATGGAAGGCCTATTTGCAGATCAGGCGTTGCCGTTTGTTGTCTCTGCGAAGCTGCTACGGTTCGGGCAGAGGCCCTACAAACTTACTCTGCCCCAGCCCCGCAGTCTTCTACGAAGCACTGGCGCCTGGCAGGAATTCGCCCGATACACCCCTTCGCTTTGCTTCCTTAGATGTCCTCATCCAGCCCCTCCTCCCGTGTGGTCCGCTCCATGTCAGATGGGATTCTGGGAAACTAGGGTGAAAAGGCCAAAGGCAGCATGGCATTGACGTTATAGGGCAGGTCATAAACGGAATGGCTTCTGCTGCTTAATGACTTTACTACTCAGAGCTATTCAACTAAATGTATCGATCTTGGAAGAATGGCGGTCTGAATAGCGCACCGCGGTAAAAAGCACCTCTTACCTACAGATACACAGTGCTGCCCTGCTGGCCACACAGACCTCTGCAGCAGGCGAACTAACCCACTATGCTTTCTTACTTGTGGGCTCGTTCCCCTTATGGTAAGAGGCCCTAATGTCCATTTTACACACATCTCTGTAACAGGTACTGTAACCCCAATGTGCTTTGTTACTTGAGGGCGCGCTCTCAGCCCTTGGAAAGAAACTGACGTACAGTTTGCACTGGCATCTGCAGCAGGCACGCTACCCCGCAGAGCTGCTTTACCAGAGGGCGCCCTCTCCCCCTATAGGAAGAATCTCTGACTCACAGTTTGCACAGACTTCTGCAGCAGCCACACTAACCTGCACAGCTGCTTTACCAGAGGTCGTCCCTCCCCCCCGTGGAAAGAATCTCTGACTTATAGTTTTCACATATCTCTGCAGCAGGCACAGGAACCCACGGTGCTTTCCAACTCGAGCGCGCGCTCCCCTCCTGTGGGAAGCTCCTCTGACTCAGTTTGCACAGACCCCTGCAGCAGGCACGCTAACCCGCAGAGCTGTTTTGCCCGAGGGCTGGCTCTCCAGATGTGGATGGAATCTCCATCTGCCCGAGGTGGGCCGCATTCCTCCCGCCCTGGACGGAGAGTGGAAGAAGGTCCTCCATTCACAGCGCCTTTGGAAGCCCAGGGACGCCCTCGAGGCCGTGGCTGATTTATGGGCCTGAGAAGTAATGGAGCGGGGTCCGAGCACCATGCACACGCTGGCCCCCGGCACGTCCTGGCCTGAACACACCGCGCATGCGCGAGCGCCCCCTCCAAACACCTCAATGTCTGCTTTGTGCTCAGACAGGCCTGGTGGGGCACATGGGGCAGATGCTGGTTGCGCACAGGGCGCATGGATACGTGGGCGGTAAAGAAGCCCTACTCCCTGGGGGTGTCAAAGGGCTCGCCTCTCGAGTACGGCTAATGCCCCGTTCGTAAGGCACACACCACAAGCCGAGCTGTCTCTTCACGATGAAATAGCAGGTGCTTTCGTTACCTGCCTCATTAGGCCGCTGTAGGACCCGAGGCGGAGCTACTCCGCCCCCCCTTTCAGAATCAAACGTGCGACCTGCAGATTAAAGGCATGTCAACGTCTACAGCGGGTGTCTAACCAGCTGAGCTATATTGTGCACTTAGCTACCCATTGGTGTGCGAGTTTCACTGTCACACAACTATTGGCTTGTGTGCCAGGTCCGTCTTCCCGGAGATACGTGTGGACATGCCAGTCACTGCAAGTGCGCTGCCTGGGTGTGTAACGCACAGTTTGTGATATACGTGTGGACATGCCAGTCACTGCACAGGCGCTGCTTGGGGGTGCAACACACAGTTTGTGAGATACGTGTGGACATGCCAGTCACTGCACAGGCGCTGCCTGGGGGTGTAACCAGGGCACAAGTCCTAAAAAGCGCGGTCCCGAAAGTGAAAGAGGACCGCGCTGGAGCCGGAGCTTGGGGATCTCTTGTCTTTATGGGGCCATGTGTTTCTAATTAGAAACACATGGCCCCATAAAGATAAGAAAGTGCTTTGCGACAGCAGCAAAGCAGGCGAGCCAGTCCGGCTCACAGGGGAAAGGGCGTCTACAGAAAACCCTCATTTCCAATGGCAGGCCACCGTTTAGCATAAATGGTGACGCCAGCCAATGGAAATGAGGGGCGGGGCTTAAAGCCCTCTTCTGAAAGTCCTTGTAAGCAATAAATCTCGCCGAGCGAGCTGCGCATGTGTGCAACGCTAGGCGAGACCTAAAAAAGGAGTTGGTGTGAACCCCCATGAGGCAGCATATTGCTGCTGACCATCCTTTCCTTTTAAAGGCTTAAATTATTTTAAGTATGTCCCTGGTGGTGGTATTGATGCTGTTGGGACCACTGAAACCCTCCGGTTTCAGTCCATTGAGGCAAAGCAAGAAACACTGAATGCATAATCCATTGCAATATCTGTGTGCTGCAAGTTCTGAAGAATTAACAGCTGTACTAAACACCTAACTTAAATACTAACTCAATACATGATCAAAAATGAACAGGCACTCTAATACACTACTCCTAGCTTCTGCTTTTCAGTGCAGGATCAACCTCCGATCTTCAGTTGCACCCCTTTATTAGAAGCTTCTGGGACTCCGTGCTGTCAGATCTTGCGGGAAACAGCCTTTACACCGCAACCGTTACAACGCATACATTTACCCCGCATGCCGTTGCAACGAAAAAGGTGTGTAGCAGTGGGTAGAAGGTGTTGGATTTAACTCCAACAACTTCCCTACTGTTGCACACACTGGAGTTGGAATAGAAAATTAATCTAATCCTACTTCCAGCGCTCCCCCGACAGCAAGTCGGGGTAAAGGTTGGCGGGGTAATGGCATGCGTTGCAACGTCACATAACCGATCTTGCAGTCGCTGCTGGGACAATGTGAAAACTGTGGGAAAAAGTGCTCAGGGTTTGGGGAAACTGCTGGACTGCAGAGGGGCCAGGATACTTGGCAGACACTTACAGGTATGTTGACAATCCACTGCGCTCCCAGACAATTTTGCACTTAATCAGTCTGGCGCAGAGCAGCCCTGAGGCAAAAAAGGCACAAGCATTTACAGTGTGCAATAAGCATGAACACAGTGATAAAGATATCCCTCTATACATGGATCAACCACAAACAAAACAAAAGCATTAACTCCGACTGCTGAGCCGCAAAGAAACTGGTGAAGGCTGTTGATGTCATGGATTTTAGTCAGCAGCTTGTTCACTGGTTGGTTGCATTTGAGCACATGCAGTATTTATTCCCCTGATCTTTTTTTTTGTTTTAGGGAACTGATGTGAGTTGTTTTTCTTTCACAATGTTGTTGACAGGGCTGCCACTGGAGCAACAGCCAAGGAAATGTACCATAACCCTTGCTTCCAGGTGCTGACACTTAATAGTACACAAATGAAAGCTGAGCGTTAACGGACCTTCGCCATAGGTTATTCACTGTACCTTGATATGAACTACATAATTACTCTACATTTTCTCATCTCAACTTTGCCCATAAAGATTATTATAAGGCAAATCAACAAAATATGTTTTACCCAATATACTTGTATGGCTATGGATATGAGTATTAGTAAATAAAAGTTTGGACCCAAACAATTCTAATAAAATGTTTGTCACCTGTGTTTTGGATATATGACATGATTTAAGTGACTCTTCTATAAAACGGGAAATGGGTGGTAATAAAGTAAACCGGCAACAGGTGCTACATTCAACTTCGTAAAAATCTCTTGCCTCAAGCAAACATCAGAAGTATGAAAATTACCTCAGAAAACACTGTGCCAGTGAAAGCAACTATGGTTTGCATAATACCAATAACTGGAGGTTGGTTCCTGATTTATACTCAAGCAGGCAGTGAGGTGCAGCCAGGAATGGTGTGGCCAAACCGCAAGTATCGCTGGTTGTTTTCTTACCTTTGAACTGAAGTACTCCAGGATCTACACTACTGGGAGAATTCAGGTGGTGGGAATCTGAGGAGAGAATACCAATGGAAACCGACCATGATTTTGGTGCGATACCAGTGAGAAAATCAGTTTTTGACAAATATAGCTACTAACAATATTTTTTGATGAGTGTTCCACTGCGTACATTCATCATGCCTAGCCGTGACGAAAATCTGAATAGTTCATTGAACAAGCTTTCAAGTAAGGAGGCCATGGTGCGCATGGAAAGGCTTTCGGCAGCCACTTTGTACAAGTGTGTGACACTCTGACTGACCATGAAGTAAATGCAATCATGAAGTATTACCTGATTTTCTTACTGGTATAAAAACATATAGCATGTTTCATGCTAGATTCCTTCTGCAGTACATACAAACACCCTGTGTCCCAAGGGAACAGCCTTAAAGTTAGGCGCCCAGAAGGGCTTATTCAGCTTAGTCTCCTTCGACTCCCAGCGGCAGTGATCCGCGTCCCTTCTACCCAGAGGCCATTCATTATTCACTTGGACCCTGCGAGGCCTTTGACTAAAGCTAAATACTTTTTGCGGAGGTGAAGATACCTTTAAGGCAATGTATTTATTATGATAAAGATACTCAACTGTAACACTGCTTCCCCGGATTTGGGATCTTCCTATTCATAATCCTAAAAATATAATCCCTGGTGGTACAATAAATAACCCAAGAAACAGCTTAAGCTAGACACACATGTCCAACATGTGTAGAAGCTCAAAGGACCCATCTTCAGTTTGAACGCTCATTTTATAATATTGGGCTATCACTACGATTGGTCTAAAAATCATGTCATTGCTTCACCAAAAGGTTATCTGCTGGAGCAATAGCGTGTTACACTTTTCTTAAGATTACATACAGGACATAAAAATGGCTCTGGGTAAGTGTTTGCTTTGGGTAAGTGTGGCATCCTTACACATGGGCTTCAGCTGGTTGATGAGCTCCTCCTTTGACCACTTGAGCCACTCCTTCCTGTCACTGTTGATGGAGCAGAGGATCGGCCCACAGATCTTGCCGCAGTCCTCAATGGCTGGGACATTAAGGTAGTGGACTAACACAATGTCTGGATTCTGTACCATGGAAACAGAGAAGAGTCCGTGAAAAACAGTGACATACAAGGACATACCACACTAACAGTATTATTTCTATTATGCTGCAAATGAGTTGTAATGAGATCCCTGATTTACCTGGGCAATACCAGTTAAGTACAGCTTATAGTCTCTGGTGCTTCATGTGTATTTTATCTAAGCAGTATTGGCATGTGGAGAAGGTGATGGGACTGTGGTCCCAGACGCAATCCAATCATACTACCTCACCCCTAGCCAGTACCTACCTGTGAATGCTTTCGCCCTAAGCTAATTCTGCTATTATCAAGCAGTTCCTTTCTGTATTCCATTTTACAACACTGACTGAAGGAGAAGGTATAAGAGGGAGCACCAAATGTGCCAACAGAGAATGAAATGGCAAACAAAGTATGGAGGGAAGAAGAATAAAGGGAAAGGAGGAATAAGGAACGCTAAATACTTGTAGCCATCATTTTGTAGCTTCACTCTATGGAATGCACATGCCACACATGAAATGTGTTACTAGCCCATAACATAGTTCACCAGAATTGGTATCTTTCACACACATTTGCATTCTTGAATGATTGAAAACAGTAATTCATTATTGCAGCCTACTCACCTCATTATGTGACCCAAATTCTGTCCAGTTAGGTGAAAGAACCCAGCACTGTACTCAAGCCTATGAATTACAACTTCCAGATTTTCAAAGCTCATGGCACAGTACAATTCAATCAAGCCGTTTGTAAGTGGAGGAAGGTGGGTCGCATGTGTATCTATGTACGATACCAATGCCGGAAACCTTAGCTGCAAGTAACTTTCATCTTTCCAGCCTTGGATCTTTCATAGATTCACATGAGTGAGTTAAGAGTAACAAAGCAGCATCAGTAATGAGGTGGTAGCAGTAATGAGGCTCACTTTAACCTATCTGTCCCACTATTCATTCTGCTTTAGATTGAGTATCGAGGCAACAGTACTTGATGAAGATGTGATTTCTCTATGTTGCTGCAAAAAATCTCTTTGAGGGACAATCCAGCGAAGAGAGCAGTTGTAACTGCCTTGCATCTAGCAGAGTGAGCTCAGACAATGCCTGATACACTCCTACCCAGCATATATTGATGCATGACGCAACCCAATACGACCAACTTTGCATTGATAAGGATTTATCCCTATTAGACTGGCCATACGCTACGAAAGAGCTGATCAGTTTGGCAAAAGTCTCTAGTTTGCTTAGGTAAGATTTAAGAGATCACTTGATATAAAGCAAACTTAAGAGTTCTTTTAGTCACAATGGAAGGCTGAAGAAAAGAAGCTTAGTTGAAGGGGATATAATTTACTGATTCAGCACTTAAGGTCTAAATCTTGGATTTATCTTCAGACTAACAAGTTACTTACCTTCGGTATCGCTTTTTCTGGTGGATACAGTATCTGCCTGTGGAGTCCTCACCTTTTGAATTACCCCATGCGCAGCATTCCACTTAAACTTTTCTCCGTAGCTCTCCCACGTCGATGAGGAAGTCACAGTGGAACGGCTCCGCACGCGACTCCGCGTGATGTCATCAGAGCCATAAGAAGACCTCGTCCGCGTGCTGACATCAGTTCCACCCATTTTTTCTGTGCCTTCAAGGCGAACGGGTGAATCAACAATATTTCCACATGTATACACAGTATACAAGACCAAGAAAGAAACTGGAAATTCTAAAATATAGACATTTCCAAGTAACAAATACTACATCATTTCAAATATTTCATAATAAAATGCATGAATCACATGTCCATTATTTTTCGGTATAAACAGGCAGGCAACAGGGAGGCGAGTGGGTCAGTGAGGAATCCACAGGCAGATACTGTATCCACCAGAAAAAGCGTTACCGAAGGTAAGTAACTTGTTCTTCTGATGGATACATCTGCCTGTGGATTCCTCACCTTTTGAATTGAATCCCCAAGCAATCCAGCTCTCGGAGGAGGGTGCCCGCCTACTTATACCCAAAAATCTTGCAGCACAGAACATGCAAAGTGGCCGTCCCTCCTCACCTCCGAGTCTAAGCAATGATGCTTTGTGAAAGTGTGGAGGGAGGCCCAAGTTGCCGCCTTGCAGATGTCTACAACAGGGACACCTCTAGCTAAAGCCGAAGAAGACAACTTAGCTCTGGTGGAATGAGCTTGAATACCTTCTTGGCCAAGGCGTAGCAGGTCTTGATGCAGAGGATGATCCACCTGGACAGCGTTCCCTAATGGACAGAATTGCCCTTCATCCTGCCCACATATCCAATGAAGAGTTGGTCGCCCCACCTGAAGTCCTTAGTTCTATCCAGGTAGAAGCTGACCGCCCTCTTAGGGTCCAGGAAGTGACGTCTCTCCTCCTCCTTAGAAGGGCGAGGGAGAGAATAGAAAGTGGGTAAAGTGACAGATTGCCCTAGGTGGAAAGGAGTGACCACCTTAGGCAGGAAAACAGCTGTGGTCCTAAGAACCATCTTATCCATGAAATGTGGTAAATGGGGGCTTAGAGCTAAGAGCCTTCTCGTCACTAACCCCCCTGGCGGAAGTAATTGCAACCAGAAATATTGTCTTAAACGCTAGGAATCTCAAGGGACAACTATGCAGAGGTTCAGAGGGAGACCCCATCACGAAAGTAAGAACTAAATTCAAATCCCACTGAGGCATGATAAAGGGAGTGGGAGGAAACCTATTAGTGAGACCCTTAATGAACCTCATGACTATTAGAAAATCTCTAAATATTTGAATGCCAGATGTAAAATTTATGAGAGAAACATAGTTATGTGATGATGTACAGTATAATACATTTTATTCCCTACATGTAAAAAATAGTTACCGTTAAATGAATTTTATTTATGAAATTTTATTTAGCTAACGTGTCTTAAATGTAATTTTTATGATGTGTGATGACATGTTTTAACTGCCTGCTTTTATGATTTTAATGTTTAAAATCGAATAAAGCTCGTTTTGATTGATTGATTGACTATGGGAGATTTAAATAAAGAGGGTTGGTCTAGTAAGCAGAGAAAAGCCGACAAGGCAGACAAGTAGCCTTTGACTGTTGCTACTGCACAACCCTGCTGTGCTAGGGAAAGAGAGAAACTGAGAAGATCAGACAAATGAGCTCCTAAGGAATCAATCGATCTCTCTCCACACCATTTTACAAACCTGGCCCACCGACCGGAATAGACAGGTTTGGTGGAGTGTCTTCTCGCCGATAAAATAACATCCACCACATCCGGCGGGAGAGAGAAAGAGCTCAGGTTGCCCCGTTCAATCTCCAGGCATGAAGGTGCAGGCTCTGGAGGTGGGGGTGTAGAACCTGCCCTTGCGACTGCGACAGGTCTGCCTTGAGAGGGAGACAGAGCAGAGGGTGCGCTGAGAGGTAAAGGAGGTCTGTGTACCACATCCTTCTTGGCCAATCTGGGGCGATCAATATGACTTGGGCCCGGTCTTGGCAAATCTTCCTTAGGACTCGAGGAATCAAGGGTATGGGAGGAAACGCGTAAAGAAGCTGTGAGCCCCAATCTAACTGAAACGCGCCCCCCAACGCTCCCCGCATCGGATACTGGAGACTGCAGAACAACGGGTAGTGCACGTTCTTGTGAGTGGCAAACAGGTCCAACAGAGGAATCCCCCAAATCCTGAAAATGTGATGGACCACCTCCGGATGAAGACGCCACTCGTGATCGGCAGAGTATTGCCAACTGAGACTGTCCGCACGCACATTCAGCACTCCGGCCAGATGATACGCAATCACACAAATCTGATGGTCCTGAGCCCAGGACCAGAGTCGCAGAGCCTCTCTGCAGAGACGATACGACCTTACTCCTCCCTGTTTGTTTATGTACCACATCGCTGTAGAGTTGTCTGTCAGGACCTGAACCGATTGACCGCGAAGGGTGGGAAGAAAGGCCTTGAGAGCCAAACGTATCGCCCGCAATTCTAGAAGATTGACGTGAAACAATCTTTTCTCTGGAGACCAAAGGCCTTTGAGCTCCAGATCCCCCAGATGAGCTCCCCACCCTAGAATGGAGGCATCCGTTATCCGTGTGGCCACCGGATAAGGAGGTTAAAACAGCTTCCCTTGAGACAGGTTGTCAGAAACACTCCACCATAACAGCTCTGCTGCAGTGTCTCTGGAGATTGACCACCTCCTTGAGATCTCCGTTGTGCTGAAACCATTTCCTGCGGTGGCACCACTGGAGTGCCCTCATGTGCCAGCGTGCATGGTTGACCAAAAGTATGAAGAAAGCGAACAGACCAAGCAGTCGTAAGACTTTCAGGACTGGAACAGCCGCTCCATTCTGAAAATTTGGAATCAGAGCCTGGCTGTCTAGAATCCTCTGTGGAGGCAGGAAGGCACGACTCACGGTTGTGTCCAGTACTGCCCCTATGAACAGGTTGCGCTAAGAGGGCACCAGGTGAGATTTGGGTACGTTTATCGAAAAACCCAAGCCGAACAACAGATGTGTTGTTACTTGCAGATGATGCAGCACCATCTCTGGCGACTTTGCTTTGAGCAGTCAGTCGTCCAGATAGGGAAAAACCGGAATCCCCGATTTCCTGAGATGCGCTGCTACCACCGCCATCACCTTCGTGAAGACCTGTGGAGCGGATGTAAGACCGAACGGAAGGACAGCAAACTGGTAGTGCTGAGATCCCACAGTAAAACGGAGATACTTCCAATGCGACTTCAGGATGGGAATGTGAAAATACTCATCGAGCAAATCGATCGACACCATCCAGTCTTCCTGCTGCAGCGCCAGAATAACCTGAGGCAGGGTCAACATCTTGAATTTTTCCTGCTTGAGGTAAAAATTCAAGATCCTGAGGTCTAGGATCGGCCTCAATCGCTCGTCCTTTTTGGGGATCAGGATGTATCAGGAGTAGCATCCCTGCCTCCTTTCCTGCTCCAGAACAACCTCTATCGCACCTTTCTGTAGCAAAGACAGAACCTCCTGTTGCAGAAGCATCAAGTTGTCCTCTGAGCACCAGCCCTGGCAAGGGGGCAAAGGAGGGGGAAACTCCCAGAACGGAAGGCCATATCCATTTTCTATGAGATCCAAAGCCCAGAGATCTGATGTAAAAGATCTCCAATTTCATAGAAAATGGGACACCCGACCTCCCACGGGACAAACATGCTCTAGGATGGAGGAGCTAGAGCTACTTCCCTGCGGTACCAGTTGGGGGAACGGGGGAGGAGGAGGAGGAGGTGACTTGCTGTCGAGCTGTGCCTCGCAGGCGACCTCTACCTTGTTCTCTGTACGACCTATACAGAGGGTTCGCCTGTTGCTGCTTCTGCTGCCTGGCCGGAAAGGAAGGAGTCTTGCCAAACCCTCGAAATCTGCGGTACCCAAAACCTCTGGGTTGGGACTGTAGACCCAACGATCTCGCTGTGGTACCAAAGAGACAAGAGAAATCAAAAGGAAAGTCCAATAGGGTGGCCTGTACATCAGATGAAAACCTAAACACCCTTAGCCAGGCGTGCCTCCTGGTAGCCACTGAGGAACCCATACCTCTAGCAACAGAGTCCGCTGTATCAAGCCCTGACTGTATGACTTGACGGGCCACAACTTGTGTGTCCGATCAAAGCTCCGCAAAATGGCCCTGAACGTCCTACGGAAGCTTGGGGATCACCTCCTTTGCAGAATCCATCAGAGTGTGGATATAGCGACCCAGCAGGCATGTCGTCGCATTTGTGGATTTTTAGAGCTATACTTGCTGAAGAAAATACCTTTTTAGCGGATTGCTCCATCCTCTTGGATTCTCTATCTCCAGGAGTGGATGGAAAAAAGCCTGTAGACTGCTTAGTAGAGCATGATGCTTGGACTACTAAGCTCTCAGGAGATGGGTGTGTGGAAAGGAAAGCTGGACCTTATATCTCCCTGCAACCGATCTGGACAAAGCGGGGCAGTCATTGGCTTCTGCCATACCTCTAAAATGGGCTCAGTCAAAGCCTCATTAAAGTGAAGCAGAGGTTCTGATACAGAAGAAGGAGAATGAAGTACTTCTGTTAAAATATTGGACTTAAGCTCTGCAGTAGGTAACGGCAAGTCCAGTAGATAAGCTGCCTTTCTTATAATAGAATGGTAACTGAAGACCTCCTGCAATTGAAGGCCTTTCGGTGAAGAGAACTCCCACTCAGGAGATGTCAGTCAGTCACACAGCTTTATTCGATCTTTTTAAAACTGATCATAAAAGCACAAATTATCTAAAATTCCAACACAATATATACACATATATACACATTTAAAATAAGAATTAAACAGTTGCCGTGAACCACATAAATTCATATAAAAACATTTAGGGAAAAAAAAAAAAAAAGCAGTTCTGAATTAAAATTAATCAATTAATTGTTACAGCTAAAATCTCGTCCCGCCTTTTACCTCTTCCTAAAACAAGCCCACAAAAATGAGGCAACAGAGCAGCATACAAATGGGTCCCGTAGAGTTTTTAAAAAGTACATAGCCACCCGGCACTGCCTAAAATTGTGGTACCTCAGGATAGGGAGTATAAATGTTTTCCTTTCCTCTGTGTAGGTCTTACAAAATAATACAATATGCAGATCTGACTGTACTGCGTGATTATTACAAGGACAGGGTGAGAGATCTGCTAATTTATATTTATTTTGGGGGTATCCCAGGAGTAGCGGGATCATGTTCATGCGGAAACGCAAAAGAATAAATCTGTGCTGCGCATTATTTATTCGTGATAAATACTGAAAACCTTCCCCCAATCTTGGTGGTACCAAATCATAAAGAATGGAGGAATGGTAAGTGCGTTTCTTTTCTCTTCGGGCATACTTTGATCTATTAATAAATAGATCAGTTATTCTTTCCTTTGAAACCCTTTTACAGGACTCAGGGTCCTGAAATAATTCTCCCATCCCTAACGCTTTCAGATGGATCTCTACATAATTTAACCATCCAATTTTTTTATAATAATCTAAATTACAACAGTCCTTAATAATGGTTTGAGTCAAATCCACTGTAGACCTCCGCCATATTGATAGCCACAACAAGACTGGAGCCAGTCTTACGTTGTTGCTCAAATAAGGAAGACCCAATTCACAGTGTAAAATATAATTTGGGGCTGACTGCGGTAAGGACACACGATTTTTAAAAAAAGAATCTTCTATTTGTTGTAGCGGTGCAACGTTAACCATACCCCACACACCTGCCCCATATATTGCAGCGGACTTTGTTTTAGCCGAATATATGTTCTTAATTGCATCCAGTGGGCTGCCTCCCAACTTCTTAGCAAATCTTTTAACAGCGTTAACATTCCTTTGCATACCCTGAGCTCTTGCTGCCACTAAATTAGACCATGAATGGTCTTTATCAAAAAGCACTCCAAGGTATGAAAAGGAGTCAACTATCTCAATTTTCTTACCTGACAACTGGAAGTGGGGATGTCTTTCACCTCTTGCGGCTCCAGACAATTATAAATGATTTCGATTCATTGACCTTTAGGTCAAGGGAGGCCATAAAGGCGGAGTAGGCTGTTATTAGCGTTTGTAAGGCTAAGCCCGATCTGGCCATCAATACCGCGTCGTCAGCGTACACCAGAATCGGAAGGGGGATACGATCAAATTTAGGCACATCTACCGGTAGAGCAGACAGGGAGGACTCTACCTCGTTAGTGTAGATTGAAAAAAGAAACGGGGCGAGAACACAACCCTGTCTTACTCCCTTTTCGATTTTAAAGCGACGAGTGCACTCCCCCTTCCTGCCATACCTCACACAGGCAGTGGCATTGGCGTACAACTGACGTATGATACAGAAGAAGGAGAATTAAGTACTTCTGTTAAAATATTGGACTTAAGCTCTGCAGTAGGTAACGGCAAGTCCAGTAGATAAGCTGCCTTTCTTATAATAGAATGGTAACTGAAGACCTCCTGCAATTGAAGGCCTTTCGGTGAAGAGAACTCCCACTCAGGAGATGTGTCTAAACCACTTGCCTCCTGCAGTCCCCCAAATTCCTGCATTGGGGCAATAATTTCTCCCTCTTCAGCCTCTTCCTGCTGCTCCTGATATTCTTCCTCCTCCAGCAGCCTCTGTGCCTCCCTTCTGGATCTCATCCTGGGTACCGGCGGTCCCGGTGACTTCGGGACCGGCATCGATGGAGGCTCCACAGGATTAGCTGAAGGCACCGGGCGAGGCCGAGTCGACGCCGGACGGGAGCCAGACAGCGCTGGAGAGAACTCCAACTGCACTCTTCCCTCAAGGGATTGCACCGGCGTCGAGAACCTCGGCGTCGGGAGAGGCTAACTCCCTGGGGGTCATTGGCATAAAAGGCATGAATGGTGCCTGTGCAAAATGAGGTGGCAAACCTCCAAGGTTGTATGAAAGAGGTCGCATGGGGCCAACAGGCGCACCAGCAGGGTTAGCCGCCCTGGCAAACATGCCGAACATCGCATTCAAGAAATGTGAAGGATCCGTACCTGGAGCCGGAAAGGGTGTGTACGAATCCGGTACCGCTGGTTTAGAGACCACTCCAGGAGGCTGTCTGACTGGCTCCAGTTGCGGCGCCGGAGACACTGGAGCCGGGGATGGAAAGGCTGGAGGCAAAGGAGTCGCTTCTCTGGGCGCCGGAGAGACTCTCGGAGCCAGAGAGTGTACCGGAGTCACCTGATGCGAAGGGGAAGGTGAGACTTTATCCTTGCGGTGACGCCGGAGTACCGGGGACCCAGACTTCGGTGATTTATCCTTAGATGAACAACGTATGGATCGATGACGCAGCTTCTCCTTGTGCTTCCTCGACAACTTCGAGGTATGCGGAGTCGGCGACTTGGACTTGGATCTCGTCCTTCTCTGGCCCCTTTTCTGTTTCTTCGCCCTGGCCATAAGCAGCGTGGCCTCCCTCTCTTTCAGGGCCTTTGGATTCATGCGCCTGCATGACGAACACCCCTCGACGTAGTGGTCCAACGAGCGGCATCAAAGACAATGCTCATGGAGGTCAGTGATAGACATATGACCCCCACACTCCCAGCAAGGCTTAAAACCGGACTTCTTTTGGGCAGCCATGTCACTGCTACAATTTCAGGAAGAATCCTGCAACAATAAAACTCCAGTAATGGAGAGCCCTGGAAAAAAAAGTTACGCATCGACAGCACGGAAAAAAGGGAACTGACTTCAGCACGCCGACGAGGTCTTCTTATGGCTCCGATGACATCACGAGGAGTCGCGTGCGGAGCCGTTCTAATGTGACGTCCTCGTCAACGTGGGAGAGCTATGGAGAAAAGTTTCTGTGAAATGCTGCACATGGGGTAATTCAAAAGGTGAGGAATCCACAGGCAGATGTATCCATCAGAAGGACCATCTTTTAAGATTGTTTATTTATTTTAACAGAGTTTTATATAGCGCGAACTTGACCCGAAGGTATCAGGTATCAGAGCGCTTTACATAGCACCAGTTGCATTACATGAGGACACATTCATTTTTGTTAGGCACGGGTAGATTAAGTGATTTGCCCAGAATCACAGGATGTTCAGCATCATTGCCGAGACTCGAACCCAGTTCCCCAGATTCGAGGTCGACCGCCCTAGCCGTTAGGCCAACTCATCTCCCTGGTTCTTTAGTTGACAAGCTAATGTATTTTCACTTATTCTGGCTGAGGGAATGGCCAGCAGAAAAGCAGTCTTCCAAGAGAGGTGCTGGATTGTCGCTCTAACGAATGCGTTTAAATGAATTTTGCTAAAAGTATTACCTTCTCAAGATGGTCCAAGCCGTGTTGTTAGATGTAAAGATCTAAACAGGCTCTTGTGAACCGTTACTAGTCTTGAAGAAAACAACCATGGATAATGTAGGTTTTGCACAAATCTGACAGCTGCCAAACACCCTTTCACTGAAGAGTTCTTAAATCCTGCTTTTGACTATTTAAGACAAATTGGTAAAAGGTGACGAGAGTATCCAATTTTTCTTTTCATACCCAGGTTAATTATTGCTCCCCCTTCATAACTTGAATTCTCAAAGTAGATGGGGCTTTATCTGCCTGCAGTATTGGCGTAGTCTTTTAAAAGATTTTCAGGCCTTTATTCTAGGGCTTGAGGATGCAGACTGTCAATTGTAAGGAGTGTGGACTATGGTGGAGCATTTGCCCGTTGTCCCTGGACATTAACTAAAGGTCTGGCTTGCAGTATGGTCTTAAGTGTCACATAACTCCATGAACCAGTGTTGTGATTCCCATGCTGAAGCCACAAGAATGACTGTGCATGGTCCCAACTACGTACCTTCTTATGACTCGGGCTATCAATAGAAATAATGGAAAAGCATACAGGAACTTGCTCTGCTGGTCCATTTAGAAAGATTCTCCTTGAAACATCAGTCAAGGCCATCTGCGTACCAAGAAAAGACATTTGGCAATATGACAGACACCATGCGCCACCAAGGAGGCAGACAATTCTGAGACATCAGGTATGGCTGCATGTTGTCTATCCCCCACATATGTTTGCATGCAATCTATCTGCTGGCTGCATGCATGTGGTCGTTCTATAGTCTAGGTACACATTCAGCCAAAACATCCAAGTAGCATTTAAGCGTCCAAAACCAGATTTTGTGGAATTCCGAGACACCTCAATAGCTCCAGTTGCTTCAGGTTTGTGAATGTGAAACACTGCTGTTATTCTGTACATCTGCACTATAACTTGGGCATTCTTCACTTTCAGTAGAAACGCTTTAGCAGCTAGCCTGACCACTTAATGTTTCAGTAGATCGATGTGTATTTTGGTCTCTGATTCCAACCATATTCCACACAGGTGAAGAGTATTTAAAGGTACTCCCTATCCCATTAGGGAGGCACCAGTGAAATGGGAATTTATGAGCTTTGGCCAATGAAAATATGATCTATGTCCATGAAACATTTTAACTCATTCTCTATTTATTTGTTGCAAGACTGCAATTAAATCATCTCAGTCTCCACTAATCTGCTGCCACTTTATGTTTAGCTGTTTCTAAATACTCAGAATACAGAGACAACGATACAATAGAATTATGATGCAAGATAACATGCTTGTTGCCTGATAAAGCTTTGATATTCCTCATGGTTGTTGTTGCTTGAGAAGGACAGTGACTCACTAGATATATTAACATTGGACCAGTCCCACAAAAGGACCACACTCTCCTTCCTTTGTAGCAACACAATATTCCTGGACAGATCGGTTTACAGACTTTTCTAACAAAAATTGCAAGGCCAACAGTTGACAACAAGTAGAGGTTTCAGACACACAAAAGGTGATTGGAGAAATGCGTGCAAACATTCTAACCAACGGCAATCACTTTGAGTAGCATTCCAACTCATATTTGGCCCACTATGTCAACTGAGAGAGACCCAGCCATATGCAAATCAGCTTTGGTCCTACTCTAATGGGAACAGTCCAGCCCAAACTGCCAAGACAGGTCCTCTCTAATCCTGAAAACAAGTAGCCCAAGACCGGTTTCAACCTAGTTGGGCTTCTTCTGTCAGGTACAGCTTGATTCCAGAGGGACAATGAGCACGATACCAACATCTGGGCATACCTCTGGCCACTTAGGGTGTTACATCAAATACACAAAAGGTGATGGTAGGAATGCTTGCAAATAGTCTAACCACTACCAATCACTTGGGATTTCCAAGCCATTGATTTTTCCCACTATGCCACCTCAGACAGACCCAGCCACATGCAAATCAGCTTTGGCCCTGCTCAATGGAGAGAGGATGTAGCCTAACGGCTAGGGCAGTCAATCTCAATTCTGGGGAACTGGGTTCGAGTCCCGGCAATGACACTCAACATCCTGTGATTCAGGGCAAATCACTTAATCTCCCTGTGCCTAACAAAAATGAATGTGTCCTTGTGTAAATGCAACTGGTGCTCATGTAAAGCACTCTGATACCGGATACGTTCGGGTTAAGTTCGTGCTATGTAAAACTATGGGGGGGAAAAATGGGAACAGCCCAGCCCGAACCTCCAAGACAGATCCTCTCTAAACCAGAACACAAGCAACCAAAGACAAGTTGGGACACAGTTGGGCCTCTTCAGTCAGGTACAGCTTGGTTTCAGTGGCAGTGAGCATGTGACCCACATCTTGCCAGTGGCTAGACTATTTGCAGGTATTTTACCTATCACCTTTTGCGTGTCTGATCTAGAAGAGGTTTGCTTAGAAAGCCTGGTGAACTTGGCTTAATGCCATGCTCCTCTGAAAAACCCTTCACATCGAGGA
Source organism: Calotriton arnoldi (assembly GCA_963921515.1). Lineage (NCBI taxonomy): Eukaryota > Metazoa > Chordata > Amphibia > Caudata > Salamandridae > Calotriton > Calotriton arnoldi. The sequence continues at coordinate 507,582 of CAWUFW010000273.1, read as the reverse complement.
GAAAGAAATTATGCAAGCTTTCTGGCATACATAAGCCATTACTGGACTATATACTAGAGCTATGCACTCTGAGTGCAGGCTCAAGACCAAAATATAGCAGCTTTAATTGTAAAATAATGACCTGCCACCTTAAGGGTCAAAATTTTCTGTGCCTGGGTTGAATTGGTGTATTGAAATACTCATTTTCCAGATCTTAGTAGGCTATAAAGGCACCGTCTTTGATGAATGGGGGAATATCTTGAAGGGTGACCATGCAGAAATTGTTTTGTCTTTACATATTTCTTTAGGCCCTGGAAATACAACACTTGTCATCACGGCTAGAGGAGCCGACTTTGAAGCTGGGGAACCAGGTTCGAGTCTGGCAGGAGGCTCAAGCATTCCGTAATTCTGGGCAAATCACTTAACCTCCCCATGCCTAAAAAAAAATAAAAATGAATGTGCCTGTCTGTAATGCAACTAGCACTCATGTAAAGCGCTGTGTTACCTTTGGGTCAAAACTGCGCTATATAAAACTGCTAACATAAAACTTTCCAGACTTTTCTGGTATCATAAAGAATCTGGATTAAGAACTTTTTCGCAAGAGAAGCACAAACATTCCCTGTGCTAGTGTGAAGCTCAGGCCTGAAGGATGTGCTTATGGGACATCTACAATATCTCGCTGTATAGTTGCCAATCTATCTGAATCTACTGATGGATGCATCCACTAATACGTTTATTAAGCATGAAGATGCAAGTTCATCCTCTTAATATTACCTTTGGCTGCAACTTGTCCTCTTCAGGCATTTTTTTCAATGAAGGATGCAATATCCTTCCATAACTGGTGGTTGTAACTGTGGGAAGCTGGCTCTTTATATAGTGTGTAGAGTCCAGGCAAACCCCAAAGGAATTACAGAGCACAAATGACACCCCAAATGCTCTCTTTTGTGTTAGTATGGGCGAGCAGTTAGGCATATCAGAGGGTAGTGCTAAGCATCTATTGTACACACAAAGGCAGTAAGTGAGGCACGCACTCAATAAAGAAATCCGACACCAATTTATAAAATCAGCATGTACTTGTATATGAATTTAGATGCCAGGATCATCAGAATCGGGTAAGTAATTTTCGAGATATGGATTTTTAAATTTTTCAAAAGTTCACATTCAGTGCAATTTCTGAAGCGGTAATGTTATCCTGAGGAAAAAACATGTACTGCAATCGAGCACTTAACAGCGACTTACGTGACTGTTACCAGGGACTTAAGGTGAGTATGGGACAAAGTCCAAGAACACACCAACAGGTCTGGGGCATCCGGGTGCAGAGGTGTGTCATGGCGTCGTGTGTCCAATTCATTTTAATGGGGCACGGTCCGGTCGGAAAGAGGCTGCAAACTGGGGGTCCACTCTGGGGGAACCCACAGGGGGCTCGACCCTTGAGATACTTGGGCACGCAGGGATACCCTGAATTACTTCTCAGGCTGTGGTGCTCGGGTGTAGTGGTGTCTTTTGGTGTCGGATCCGGTGCTGGAGTGTTTTGCGGTTCCAAGGGGCCTGCAGAAAGAGGCTGCAAGCGGCGACTGGAAGTCTCGTCTTGGTAAACCCAAGGGTGGGTTTTGCTGCTGTGGGTCTAGGGACCCTGTTGGCACCGTCACCTCCTTTGGAATCAGGCTCTGGAGCGCGGGTGCATAGGTGCTTTGAGGCGTCGGGTGGCGGCAGTCAGAGACTCACTCTTTGTCTTTGGTTCTGCTGCAGAGGAGTAAACATCTGACATCTGGGCCACTCTCGATGTGGGTCTCACTGCGCCCCTGAAGTCCCTCAACGTGCTGGTCGGCCTTGCTCAGTGTAGGTGTCCGGAAAGGACACAACAAGCCTTGGCTGCTGCAAGGGGTCCCGTACCCCAGGTGTTGTGCAGCTCTGGTCAGTCGTGGCGTCCCAACACTTGGAGGGAGGACGGATCTGACCTGAGAAGCACTGCTACCTCTTCCTGGATGGCTGCTGCGTCAGTAGTCCCCGTAGGGGGCAGGTCGATGTACCGTGTCTTGCTTCTTTGGTGCCTGCGGCTGTAGGGGAGGAGCTCCTCTACTCCAAGGGAGTTCCTTTGGTAATTGGCAAAGCACTGGCAGCCCTCTGGGTTTCTTGAGGTCTGTACAGCAGCAGGACGAGTCAGTGGCTCCACGAGGGTCGGGCACAGCAGGCAGGCTGGCAGCGTTGGAGCCAAGTCAGTCATGCTCCTCAGTTCTCAGGCCAGAAGTCTTCTTCTTTGTCCACTTCTTCTTTTGGTCCATACAAATCTGAAGTCCTGGTATCATGGGGTCCCCTAAATACTCAATTTAGGGGCTTTAAGGGGAGTGAGGGATAGTAGCCAATGAGTTGCTCACCCCTGGGGTCACTACATCCCTTAGATGACCACTTCCTTTAGGAAGTGGGAATGACCCTGTCCCAGAATTCCCAATTAAATCACGCACAAGATGGTGGAATCTCTACAGTAGCATTCACTTCCAGCTGGTCACCCTAGAGGTGTGTCCAGCCTGGTAGTGCAACACGCCTCCTGCATAGCTAATTTTCCCACCTGTCCTGGTACCAGATGGCCCAGGGCAAGGGGGTCGGCATCCTCTCCTGTAAGGGAAGCCTTATTTGCATACCAAAGGAGGTGGGCCCTTTGAAGTTCCCTGCTTTGGAAGGCTAATTCGCAGGTCATCCTGTGGGAGGGTGAGTAAACACCCTCTGCCGGATGGGCTGTGTTCCTGACCTCCTGAGAGCGTGGGCTCTGACCCTGGGGGTCAGAAGCTCATCTGTGGTGGCAGGCTGGCTAAGACCAGTCAGTACCCTAGTAGTTGGTAGGTTTTCAGGGAGCACCTCTAAGGTGCCCTCTTGGTGCAAGTATTAAAAAATCCATCACTGAAATCAGTGTGGGCTTATTAATACAAGGTGTTTGATACCAAACACCATATGTTTCAGTGAAGCCATTATGTAGCTGGGGAACTCCTTTTTCACAGGTGCCCAGTACATACCTCAAGATGGCTTCCCTGTTCACTTGTACTGTCAGTAATGGAACTGGCCAGCACAGAGGTGTCTTCACTTGTAATATAATGCACCCTGCCCTAGGGCTGCAAGGCCTGCTGTAGGGGTGACTTACAAATATTACATGCAGTGTTTAGGGGACATAGCACACAAGTGAGTCATGTCATGTTTTCACTTTTTGCAGCACCTTGTCACGCAGCCTGCAGTGGAAGTCTGCATGAGTTTGGTGCTGGGTCCCTTAGAGCGGCACAAGATATGCTGCATCTCTTAGGGACCCTCTTTAGTTCCTATGCACAGGTACCAGAGCTACCACTTACTAGGGACTTACAGAGGTGCTAAAGGCCTGGTCACTGGAAAGAACAATGACACTGGGGACCTGGTTAGCAGGAACCCAGTGCACTCCAGTCAAAGTTGCATCAAATACCAGGCAAAAAGTGGGGGGACTACTGCAACAAAAGCCCAGTTTCCTACAGTAACTTGACAGTACAGCCAATGTGTTCTCAATCTTCACTGAGTTAGATGCCAAAACATTGACATGTCTATGGAATTCAACTCACAACCCTCTTTGTCTCAGGCAGGCAGAGCATGGAGTGGATGGGTTTCTAGACCTTTATTGTGCCTCCGCTCAGTCCACTGAATCTCCTTTAACCTGACAGATTAGAAATGCATGCAGGAGAGGATTCTGTTATTTTGCACTTCTCATCTATACTTTATTAATTGATGGTGGTCGCAGCTGGACCTCTCATTAATAGCAACCCTTCCTCCCAACGTAGTCGAGTAGTGGCATTGCTTTAATGCATTTATGTACCATGACTTTGCAACTGAACAGAGGAAAGACTACAATTCCGACATGCTATTTAAACAAAGCCTTTAAGCATCTCAAAACCGCCTGGTGATGAATCTCAGGGTAATGGTTCAGGACAGGTCATGTGATGCAGTAAGCTAATCCCACTCGGCTACTTTCACATCGAAGGAACCTGCTGATCTTCAGGGTTAAGCGCCTGCATCATCATTTCCTTTTTTTCCCCCCAGTTTTATGTAGCGCAAACTTGACCCGAAGGTATCGGGTATCAGAGCGCTTTACATGAGCACCAGTTGCATTACACAAGGACACATTCATTTTTGTTAGGCACGAGGAGATTAAGTGATTTGCCCAGAACAACAGGATGTTGAGCGCCATTGCCGAGACTCGAACCCGGTTCCCCAGATTTGCGGTAGACCGCCCTAGCCGTTAGACCACATCCTATCATCATTTTGATCCTCCTCCGTGCATCATCCTCATTCTTCTATCCATCATTTGAGTACTAAGAGGAAGAGGAGCTATAGAGGATGAAGGAGACAGTGGTGGTGGCGGAGTTAGAGATGAAGAAAGCTGAACAGAGTATTTCTAAAGAGGTTGCAGAGCTAGTTCAATCACAGAAAGTTGCTGTGTTGTGACCAGGAAGAGGTGTGGTGCAGCAGCCAGAGGGGATGACTTCGGAGCACAGGGTTCACGGTTCGATCCCTGACAGCAGCTCAGCTAAGCATCCTGTGACACTCGGCAATAGCTCATTAATCTCCCCGACTGCACCTAGTGCCTTGAGACCCCTACGGGTGATTAGTTTGCGCTTTACAAATATCAGATACAGATACCAGTGTAAGTGGTCCTACTGTTGCCAGAACAATTCTCTGAAGTACATCTAGTGTCGTAGTTTGAAGTTGTGTCTAAAGCTCCAATGGCACCGAATCTCACGGCATTTGCAGGGCATCATAGTATCAACTACATGATGTTCTAACAAAGGCAGTTCTTAAAAGGACATCTACCCTTACAATAGCCTGGAATATCGTCATCATCATGACAATACACATATTATACATGTAGGTCTCCTGGATCTGTACATCACTGGTTACAGACCTCTTGGTTAACTTCTTATATCAATAAAAATAGCCTCACTAGGTCTAAATCTTGCTCCACTTGATGCTTATATTCATCTTCCTGAGCATGCATGGCTCTGTCTGCAATAGCGGTGAGATTATGGAGGCAGAAGATACCAACCAAGCAGAACTTACGAAGCTTTAGAGCTTTTCTCTTTTCAACCCACGTAGGGATGTGCTTCTCGTGCTTTCAGCCAAAACTGCTGAACAGATTTACACTAAACTTGACTTGAAAGCTGAACTCAGAAAGCGTGATTGTGTTGGTTTAATGTACATCCGGTCAGTAGTTTATCAGATATAAGCATTTAAGAAAAGTGCTGAGTGGGCAACTTTAGTGAAAATGTGCAGTTTAAAATCACAAATAGTGGTTTGTGACTCCCGTCAATCACATTTTTAATTTTCTAAGAAACTGTATGTTTCACGTCATCTTGTAAATTACAAATCTATTCCAATTTAGGATTTTTGCACTGTGGAAGATAAACTTCCATAGCCATGGAGGGCCACCCTTATAGGTGCCCATATCAAGGAGGTGCTAACAGGTACCTAAAAGGTGTGAAAAACTTGAGCCCACACGTGTAAAAAAAAAAAAACTTCACATGATTTGCAAATTAAGAAGTAATCACGATCCTGCAAGCTGCGATTTATGGAGTCAATTTGATTAGCATTTTTGTGAAGGATTTGCAATTTGATTAGTACTCGAGACGTACACGTGGTGGGGGAAAAATTCTACAGCCAAAGAGAGATAATATAGCGAGACCCTGATCCCAGGAAGCAGGTTTAAGGGACGCAACGTCATGGAAAACAGAAGGCTGCCAGCAGTTGGATGAACCCTAACGCCACTGTGCACCGCCAAAGACCTGTTCAATGTGGTTTGGCTGCCAGCAGGGAGTTTGGATTAAAGCCTGGCCACAGGTCAGGCCCTGCGGCCAACCTCTGCAGAGCATGGGCTAAATTCATGTGCCAAGAGGGCTAAGGGGATAAAGCGGGTGTGAGCTGCCCACGTCTTGTTAGGTGCGAGGCCTGGTCGAACGTCGTGCACAACCAAAGCTGGAAAATAAGTACATAACATACTGAGACAAACTCACTCAAAAAAGTTATAGGTGTGTCTCAAGCATGCAAAACCAATGAAATTTGCCAGTTATGGGTCCCAATGCATACGCCATAACTTGCGCCACCAGTCATACTCAAAACACCAATTTGCCAATGGTACAGAAAGAAAGAAAAAGCCTATCAAGGAGCAATATGGCGGGCGGCAGGATTTACGGCATGGGTTGCTTGCGGTAGAAACCATAATCAGGAAAGTTCATTGGTTTCGCACGTTTCAGCCAGAAGCATAGCCTTATCTGTTTTTTGCTCCAGTAAAAAAACACACACACAGGTATATATATATATATATATATATATACACATACATTCACAAATATATATATTCTTCCTGCCTTTCGACTAAAATTTGTTGAATTGCATCATATATATATTTGTCGAAACGCGTAACTACTGAGCATTAAACGCTACACTTTCTCTGACAGCGCGATATTATTTGGATTTGTTTGGGAAATTATTTGCCGGATTTGGCTCTGCCGGCAACTACGCGCCACCGGACTGGGATTCTGGAAGGAGCTTCCTGGTTGTATGTATGTATGTATATATGTGTGTTTTAATGTGTATATATATATATTATCTACTGGCGGTCGCCAGTAGATAGTTATAGTTACAACCTATTATCCATAGGAAATCCGCGACATTCTATTTGAAATAACTCTCTTGCCGGTTGACGTATCTTCGCAAAATTTTCAAACTTTATGGCCCGCTCCGGTCCGCTCCTACCCTGAAAGTCTCGGGGGATTCGTCAAGCGGGGGCTGAGAAAAAGGGGGTCCCAAAACGCGTTTTCCCCATGCAATTTTCCATAGGAAACTTTAGACACGGCTACAGCCCGAACTGCTGAACGGAATTACACCAAATTTGGCAAAGAGGTAGTTCTTGGTTCAGAAAGAACCCTTTTGTTAAATGGTGTAAATCCGTTCAGTAGTTGCTGAGAAAATCAAAAGTAAAAAGATAGTGATATCTAGGGCCGCGGATCCTCCCGAGCACGAGCTGGATGTTAATTGGCTGTCAGCTGGCTGTCAACATTCCGATTCAGGAAATGTTGGCAGCCATTTTATCCCTCGGTAGAACCGAGGGACAGAAACAAGTGCGCAAAGCGCACAAAGGGGGCAGGGTAGAAACACCCTGACCCCTAGGTCTGCTCAGGGGGTCCCACAAGGACCCCCTGGGCAATTTTTTTTTTTTTAAATCGGCAGGATGCGCTCAGGGAGCGCGAACCCTGCCGGAAAAAAAAAATCGAGCGCGGTCTCCGCGCTTCGATGTTAATTGGCCCCGGGTGGGCCAAGTCCCGGGGGCATGCTGGGGGGGGTTAATTTTATGTGTGGGGGCCTCTAAGGGCCCCCAAGCCCAGGGACCACCACCCCCGGGGCTTTATGTATAATGAAGCGGGAGGGCTCTGAGCCCTCCCGCAGCCCCGAGGACCACCACCTCCCCGGGGCTTCTTTTTTAAAATTAAAAACCTGTGTGGGGGCTCCAGCCCCCACACGCCCCGAGACCACCACCTCCCCGGGGCACTAAGAAAAATTAAAATGGGGGTCCGTTTTGGACCCCCAAGCCCCGAGGACCACCACCTCCCCGGGGCTGTGCACTGAATGGGAGTGGGGCCGCGCGGCCCCCTCCTGGAGCCCTTGATGGCCCTGGGGACCACCACCCCCAGGGCCGGCTCCTGCACTGTCCCGGGTGCCTACCCCGGTACACTGCTGTTTGCAATGACAGGACGGGAGCCTCGCGGCTCCCGTCCTGTCATTGCAAACTGCTTTGGATATTGGAAGAGAGAGCAGGAAACCTGCTCTGCTTCCAATATCCAAAGCCGATTGCTTTTCCAAATGGGGAGCTGCATCTTAGCAGCTCCCCATGTGGAAAGGAATGCCGGCTCCCAAGGGACGCGGGAGCCGGCGGGACTGTGGGGGATTCGGGACCCCCCCACAGTCCCCAACGAGAGGGCCAGCCCCGGGGATGGGGTCCCCGGGGCCATAAGTGGCCACGGAGGGGGGCCACGCAGCCCCCTTCCCCAAAGGAAAAAAAAAAAAAAAAAGTGCAAGGCCGGCCCCGGGGATGGGGTCCCCGGGGCCTCAAATGGCCTGAGGAGGGGGCCACGCAGCCCCCTCCAAATAAGAAAAAAAGAGGCCATGCCCCGGGGGATGGGGTCCCCGGGGGCCAATACAGGCCCAGGGAAGGGGGCCACGCAGCCCCCTTCCCGTTTTTTTTATTTTATTTTAATTTAAAAAAAGGGGTAAGGCCCTGGGGGATGGGGTCCCCAGGGCCTAAAAATAGGAAAAGGAAGGGGGCCACACAGCCCCCCTTCAGGGGGAAAAAACACAAAAAAAAACGATCGGGCCCGCAGGCCCGCCCCTTCCTTCACCACTCTGCAAACGCGCCCCTGGCGCGTTTGCAGAGGGGAACGATTCCCCTTGAATACTGGGGGACCCTGGGGGCCAACTAGCCCACCAGGAACCTCCAGTATGCGCCAGGGGCTGCCTTGCAGAGAGGTGTACAGAGGCCACGCCCCTTTTACACCTCTCTGCAACGCAGCTCTGTGGCGCTTTTGGAGGTATATGGTGGGCTAGTTGCACCCCAGGGACCCTCAGGATTCAAGGGAGTTAATCCCCGACTTAAAACGCGCCACGGGGCGCGTTTGCACAGTGGTGAAGGGAGGGGCGGGGCTTCAGGTGACATGTGTGCAAACAGGCCCCGTGGCTCATTTTAAGATGGGGAATTAAATCCCCTTCAATCCTGAGGGTCCCTGGGGGCCAACTAGCCCAACAGGTACGTCCAGAAAGCGCCACAGAGCTGCGTTGCAGAGAGGTGTAAAAGGGTGTGGCCTCTGTACATGTCTCTGCAACGCAGCCCCTGGCGCATACTGGAGGTTCCTGGTGGGCTAGTTGGCCCGTAGGGACCCTCATGATTCAAGGGGACTTAATCCCCCAACTTAAAACGCGCCATGGGGCGCGTTTGCACAGATGTTACCTCAGGCCCCGCCCCCTCCCTTCACCATTGTGCAAATATTCCTCTAAAATTAGCCGAAATCCGAATTCTGATTTACTCACCTGTTATCAGGAGAGACCTCAGTGCTGCATCTTTCAGCCCAGTACTGGTCCTGAAAAGTAATTTTAACCGTACTTACCGGTAACTTGAATTTCCTTCATAGGCTAACATTGACTGGTTTCACTTGGAAATTCTTCTAAGTGTGGAGTTTTGGGACTTTAAAATATTCCTCTAAAATCAGCCGAAATACGAATTCCGATTTACTCACCTGTTATCAGGAGAGACCTCAGTGCTGCATCTTTCAGCCCAGTACTGATCCTCAAAAGTAATTTTAACCGTACTTACCGGTAACTTGAATTTCCTTCCATAGGATATCATTGCCTGCTTTTTGCTGAAAAAGTTTCTAAGTGTTGATTTTTGAAACATACAAATATTCCTCTAAAATCAGCCGAAATCCGAATTCTGATTTACTCACCTGTTATCAGGAGAGACCTCAGTGCTGCATCTTTCAGCCCAGTACTGGTCCTGAAAAGTAATTTTAATCGTACTTACCAGTAACTTGAATTTCCTTCCATAGGCTAACATTGACTGGTTTCACTTGGAAATTCTTCTAAGTGTGGAGTTTTGGAACTTTAAAATATTCCTCTAAAATCAGCCGAAATACGAATTCCGATTTACTCACCTGTTATCAGGAGAGACCTCAGTGCTGCATCTTTCAGCCCAGTACTGGTCCTGAAAAGTAATTTTAATCGTACTTACCAGTAACTTGAATTTCCTTCCATAGGCTAACATTGACTGGTTTCACTTGGAAATTCTTCAAAGTGTGGAGTTTTGGAACTTTAAAATATTCCTCTAAAATCAGCCGAAATCCGAATTACGATTTACTCACCTGTTATCAGGAGAGACCTCAGTGCTGCATCTTTCAGCCCAGTACTGGTCCTGAAAAGTAATTTTAACCGTACTTACCGGTAACTTGAATTTCCTTCATAGGCTAACATTGACTGGTTTCACTTGGAAATTCTTTTAAGTGTGGAGTTTTGGAACTTTAAAATATTCCTCTAAAATCAGCCGAAATACGAATTCCGATTTACTCACCTGTTATCAGGAGAGACCTCAGTGCTGCATCTTTCAGCCCAGTACTGGTCCTGAAAAGTAATTTTAATCGTACTTACCAGTAACTTGAATTTCCTTCCATAGGCTAACATTGACTGGTTTCACTTGGAAATTCTTCTAAGTGTGGAGTTTTGGAACTTTAAAATATTCCTCTAAAATCAGCCGAAATACGAATTCCGATTTACTCACCTGTTATCAGGAGAGACCTCAGTGCTGCATCTTTCAGCCCAGTACTGATCCTCAAAAGTAATTTTAACCGTACTTACCGGTAACTTGAATTTCCTTCATAGGCTAACATTGACTGGTTTCACTTGGAAATTCTTCTAAGTGTGGAGTTTTGGAACTTTAAAATATTCCTCTAAAATCAGCCGAAATACGAATTCCGATTTACTCACCTGTTATCAGGAGAGACCTCAGTGCTGCATCTTTCAGCCCAGTACTGATCCTCAAAAGTAATTTTAACCGTACTTACCGGTAACTTGAATTTCCTTCATAGGCTAACATTGACTGGTTTCACTTGGAAATTCTTCTAAGTGTGGAGTTTTGGAACTTTAAAATATTCCTCTAAAATCAGCCGAAATACGAATTCCGATTTACTCACCTGTTATCAGGAGAGACCTCAGTGCTGCATCTTTCAGCCCAGTACTGATCCTCAAAAGTAATTTTAACCGTACTTACCGGTAACTTGAATTTCCTTCATAGGCTAACATTGACTGGTTTCACTTGGAAATTCTTCTAAGTGTGGAGTTTTGGAACTTTAAAATATTCCTCTAAAATAAGCCGAAATACGAATTCCGATTTACTAACCTGTTATCAGGAGAGACCTCAGTGCTGCATCTTTCAGCCCAGTACTGATCCTGAAAAGTAATTTTAACCGTACTTACCAGTAACTTGAATTTCCTTCCATAGGATATCATTGTCTGGTTTTCTGCAGAAAAAGTTTCAAAGTGTCGATTTTCACAAACTACAAATATTCCTAAAAAATCGCCTGTATGACTTAAACGCATTCTTTCAACTGTTTACAGGAGATGCACCAGTGCTGGATCCAGGATCCAACACTGAGTAAAAAAAGTAACGATAACAGTTTTTACCTGCTAAGTGAATTTCCTTCCATAGGATAACATTGGTGATTCTATGAGAAAAAGTTTCTAAGTGTGAACTTTTAAAGTACAATAATATTCCTTAAAAATCACGACTGTAACCAAAACGCTTTTACTCAACTGTTTACAGGAGATGTCCCAGGACTGAATCTAGGATCCAGTAATGTGGTTAGAAAAGTAATCCATAAAGTAACTAATTGCATTTAACTAGAAATTCACATTGAGCTGAATGTTGCATTGTGTTTGAAAATGTGTTGCCCATTGCAACAACTGTAACTACTGTACTTAAAAGTCTATTGCCTATGTGCAAAGTAATTAAACTAAAGTAATTCATTCTGAGAAAGTATTTTTGTAATGTAATGTATAATGTAATTACAATGTAATTTAAAAATAAAATATGTAAAAAAAATTGTTTCTAAAAAATTTGGAAATCAGTATGAAAAAAATGTATATAACAATTAATACATTTAAAAATTGTCATTTACAAATCCTTTGAAATTCACTGAAAAAACTGTAGGTTTCAGACATGTTATAGTTACAAATTAGCATTTAAAAAACCTTTGAAATTCACTGAAAAAACCATAGGTTTCAGGGACGTTATAGTTACAAATTAGCATTTAAAAAACCTTTGAAATTCACTGAAAAAACCATAGGTTTTAGGGACAGTTATAGTTAGTTGGACATTGCACTCGTACAAAACCCGTGAAATTCCCCGTTATAGTTAGTCCAGCTAACTATAACTCGCGCCCCCATAATGCACTGCTGATGACGTCACATATTACATCACTCATGACATGGTCAGTGACATCACTGATGACATCACTGATGACATCTCAAATGACATCACTGATGACATCATCCACGTGATAATCTCATGCACCTCCTCACACCCTAATATAACCTTTGATACACCCACTCTAAATTACAGACTGCCATTCGCAAAACCATAGACACTCCAACACCAAAAACTACATACCCACTCACTGATTCTTAGGTCTACGCACACATCCACTCACTCACCCGTACAGTCACTCATACTTACGGTCACTCAGTACAGTACTATCATATGCACTCTTACTCCTATATAGACACTCAAACAACGCCACTCATCCATAGAGATACTCACACACCTAGTCAGTCATGCAAATAATTAAACACACTACCATTTACTCACCTATACAGTTATACACACACCAGCTCACTTACTCATACAAATAGTAGCACATTGTTACGCTCTTATACAATCACTGATACAAGCACACACTCATCCATACAGCCACTATCACAATCACTCACTCTCAGCTTATAGCTATTTATATACTCCAACACACATATATACTGCCTTTCACATATGTAGTTACTCACACATGTACCACTGGGACATACATTCACTCACTAACACACTCTTACACACACTTACCCACCCATACAGTCTATCACAGTTGCACTCTTGAAACCATCCACCCAGTGAATCACCCACTCACACATCTATGCACAGAGTTGCACACACCCCTCCCACACAAACACTCAGGCACCCATACAGATACTCAGACAAGCATTCAATAACTCATATAGACACTCATGTAGCTATTCACAAACACATGCAGCCACTTACACAGCAACAGACAGACGGATACAGACATTCACCCAGTTTAGTCACTAACCCATGCATTCAGTAAGATACGTTAAATCACTCACTTATAGAGTCAGTCACGCACCTACTAAATCATCCATACAGACACTTACACACCCACTCATTCTTCAATACGTCTTTTCCTATATATATTAAAAATATTTAAACTTTACAGAAACACACAGTCACTGGATGATGTCATCAGTGATGTCATCAGTGATGTCATTTGAGATGTCATCAGTGATGTCACTGACCATGTCATGAGTGATGTAATATGTGACGTCATCAGCAGTGCATTGCGGGGCGCGAGTTATAGTTAGCTGGACTAACTATAACGGGGGAATTTCACGGGTTTTGTACGAGTGCAATGTCCAACTAACTATAACTGTCCCTAAAACCTATGGTTTTTTCAGTGAATTTCAAAGGTTTTTAAATGCTAATTTGTAACTATAACGTCCCTGAAACCTATGGTTTTTTCAGTGAATATAATATATATATATATATAACACCAATGTCACAAGACACGAAGGGCTGCGCACTCGGGCTTGATGCAAAAATAACGATTTTATTCCAGCTTGCTCCAAGAATTAGAGAGCTAACGCACAAGTTACTAACTTGTGTAACGATATATCTGTAAGAGACAGTAGTTAGTGACAGATTCCTTACCTTAGAATATCCCCAGGCGTCAGGCTGGATCCGGAAAGTTTTTTGCGTAGCAGTACCCTTGCGCGTCGGTAGGCGGCGTCGTGCGGCTCCGCGTCCGTCGTCGGCGTCGTGATCGCCGGGATGACGTCGCGGGCAGTACTTAGGCGCCGCCCCTGCGCGCTGACGTCAGTTCTGTACACGACTTTCCGCGCCAGGAACGCAGAGCCATGCAAGAAGCTGACATAGGTGTCTGAAAAATACTAGGGCCCTGAAAGGGATGTCCTTAACCCTAGAAATCAGTTCGCAGAACGGGGAGGATGGGTGGGGCGGTAAGAATCTGTCACTAACTACTGTCTCTTACAGATATATCGTACACAAGTTAGTAACTTGTGCATCTGAAAGAGACACGTTAGTGACAGATTCCTTACCTTAGAATAGATACCCCAGCAATACCAACCCCGGTGGTGGGTCTGCGAACAAAGATCAGACAAGGAAGTCCTGGAGGACAGAACGGCCAAAGAAGCCGTCCCTCCGGACATGACTGTCAAGGCAGTAATGCTTTGTAAACGTGTGCAGCGAGGCCCACGTAGCTGCCTGACAAATAACCGGCAGCGGAACACCGCGGCCCAAGGCCGTGGTAGCAGCCGTTGCCCTGGTGGAATGTGCACGCAGCCCAACAGGAGGCTCCTTCTTAGCCAAAGAATAGCAGGTCTTGATGCACAAGGTAACCCAGCGGGAGATGGTTCGTTTGTGCACCGCCCGACCTTTTTGGCGCCCACGTAGCCAACAAAGAGCTGGTCATCCACCCGGAAGTGTTTTGTGCGGTCGATATAGAAGGAGAGCGCACGTTTTGGGTCCAGACGGTGGAGCCTCTCTTCCTCTCTGGAAGGATGCGGAGGCGGAAAGAAGGTAGGCAAAGTGATGGTCTGCCCAATGTGAAAGGCAGTAACCACCTTTGGCAAGAAGGACGGACGCGTCCGAAGAACAACCTTGTCTGGATGAACAGACAGAAAGGGAGGTTTGCAAGATAAAGCCTGGAGCTCACTCACCCGCCGAGCGGAGGTGATGGCCACCAGAAAGGCTGTCTTTAGAGTCAGAAGACGAAGAGGACAGTTATGCAGAGGCTCAAAGGGAGCGCACATTAAAAAGGTAAGAACCAAGTTCAAGTCCCACTGAGGCATCACAAATGGAACAGGAGGAAAGAGGTGTGTAATGCCTTTTAAGAACCTGTTAACAACAGGGGACTTGAAAAGGGAGGGCTGATCAGGGAGCCTGAGGAAGGCCGAGATAGCACAGAGATAACCCTTGATGGTACCCAGGGCAGAACCCTGTTGGGCCAGAGAAAGAAGGAACAGAAGGACCTCAGAAAGAGGGGCAGAAAGGGGGTTCACAGCCTTTGCTGTGCACCATGCCACAAATTTGTTCCACCTGCAGGCGTATACCACCTTAGTGGAGGGACGCCTGGCTGCCAGAATCACATCACAAACTTCGGGAGGCAAGTCGAAAGGAATCAACTGCCGCCGCTCAATCTCCACGCAAGCAGGTGTAGACTGGACAGGTTCGGGTGGAGGACCGTCCCCTGCTGCTGCGACAGAAGATCCTCCCGAAGAGGCAGACGGATCGGGGATCTACGCTCATACTGAGTAGCTCGGGATACCAAACTCTTCGAGCCCAGTCCGGAGCCACAAGAATGACTTGGGCCCGGTCGTGCCGAATCTTCTTCAACACTCTGGGTAGAAGTGGTATAGGCGGAAAGGCGAACAATAGACCGCAACTCCACTCGTGACGAAAAGCGTCGCCGAGCGAGTGCCGCCTTGGAAATTCCAACGCGCAAAACTGATGACATTGCGCGTTCTCTTCGGTGGCGAATAGATCTAACCACGGCTCTCCCCACTGTAGAAAGAGTCCTTGCGCCACTTCCGAGTGAAGACGCCATTCGTGATCCATCATGCACCTGCGGCTGGGTTCGTCCGCCCTGGCGTTCAGGGAACCTGCCAGGTGTTGAACCATCAGGAACATGCCCTGATGTTCCAGCCATGTCCAGAGGCGCAGAGCCTCCTGACAAGGGTCCACGACCCCACCCCGCCCTGTTTGTTGCAGTACCACATGGCGGTGGTGTTGTCGGTGAACACCTGCACTACCGTCCCTTTGACAGAGGAAGGAATGCCTTGAGTGCAAGCCGGATCGCCCGGAGCTCCAGAAGGTTGATATGGAGCCGGGACTCCGCCGGAGACCAGAGGCCTCTGATCTCCGCCTCTCCCATGTGACCGCCCCATCCCAGAAGGGACACGTCCGTCACAACTGTGTGCTCTGGCTGGGGAAGGGAGAGGGATCTGCCCATGACCCATTGCCGGTTCGAGAGCCACCACTGCAACTGTCTTGCAGTCCCCTCCGAGATCTGGACGTGATCGGACAGGTTGCCCTGGTGCTGCGCCCACTGGAACTTCAGGTCCCACTGCAGAGCCCGCATATGCCATCTGGCATGATTGACCAGCAGGATGCAGGAGGCCATGAGGCCCAGCAGCCTCAGGGTCATCCGTACCGAAACCCAGGATAAAGGCTGAAAGATCGGAATCATAGCCTGAATATCCCGGACTCGCCGTTCGGGAGGATAGGCCCGAAACTGCGTCGTGTCCA
Organism: Calotriton arnoldi; assembly: GCA_963921515.1. Taxonomy (NCBI): domain Eukaryota; kingdom Metazoa; phylum Chordata; class Amphibia; order Caudata; family Salamandridae; genus Calotriton; species Calotriton arnoldi. The sequence goes on along the minus strand of CAWUFW010000273.1, from coordinate 491,453 downwards.
GAACTGCTCCGATGAAAAGGAGCTGTGGAGAAGGAATCAGATGCGACTTTGGCACATTGATGGAGAACCCCAGCGAGTGCAGGAGTTCGGCCGTAGTGTGGAGGTGGGAGACGACTGCCTGGGACGAGCCCGCCTTCAGCAGCCAGTCGTCGAGGTAGGGAAGACTGAAACCCCTGCCCGGCGCAGATGAGCTGCGACCACCGCCATCACTTTCGTGAACACCCGAGGGGCACTGGTAAGGCCAAAGGGAGCACGGTGAACTGAAAATGCTCGAGGCCTACCGTGAACCGAAGGTAACGCCGGTGGGCCGGCAGGACGAGGATGTGGAAATAGGCGTCCTGCAAGTCCAACGCTACCAACCAGTCTCCGGGGTCGAGGGCAGTCAAGACCTGAGCTAGGGTGAGCATCTTGAACTTCTCCTTCCGGAGGAAGCGATTGACGTTCCGGAGGTCCAAGATAGGACGCATGTCCTCCTTGTCCTTTTGGCACCAGAAAGTAGTGGGAGTAGCAACCACGCCCTACTTCTGGGGTCGGAACATGCTCGATGGCCCTCTTGGCCAAGAGGGCCGTGACTTCCTTCTGTAGAAGCACCAAGTGATCCCCTGACATGCGGTGGAATTGAGGTGGCATGGCTGGGGGGTGGTCTCGAAGGGGAGGGAGTAGCCACTTCGGACAATGTCCAAGACCCACCTGTCCGAGGTGATGGGACGCCAGCGGTGAAGGTGATGGCGGACCCTGCCCCCGACTGGCGTACTGTGCACCTGAAAGGAGGGACTAGGAGGGCTTGGAGGCCGCGGACGGGTTGGAGGTGGTGGCCTGACCCGCACGCTGGTTGCCCGAACCGCCACGGCGGTATCCACGTCCTCGGCCACGCGAAGGCGCTTGCTGCGCGGGCCGTTGGCCGGGCTGTGGACGTGACTGGGCGCCCCTTCCGTGGCCACGAAAGGGGCGAAAAGCAGACGTGAGCGGAGGGCGCACAACAGCAAGGCCCAGGGACTTAGCAGTAGCCCGTGAGTCCTTGAAACGCTCCAGCGCATGGTCTGCCTTCGAACCAAAAAGACCGACTCCATCAAAGGGCATGTCCATGAGTGTATTCTGGACATCCCCTGAAAAACCAGTGGTTCTCAGCCAGGCGTGGCGACGCAGCGCCACCGTCGTTGCAAGCGATCTGCCCAGCGAGTCGGCGGTATCAAGGCCACAGCGGATGGTATATTTAGCCGCATCACGCCCTTCCGCAATGGCGCGGGTAAGCAGTGTCTGGACCTCCTCAGAACACTGCGGCAAAACAGTTGCCACCGAATCCCACAGGGAGTGGGTGTATCGGCCCAAGAGGCAAGCGGTATTAACAGACCGCAAGCCAGCACTGGAGGAAGAGAAAGCCTTCTTCCCAAAGTGATCCAGGCGCTTGGATTCCCTATCCGGAGGGCGGTAGGGAAGGCGGTTTGGGAGGCAGAGGCTTGGACAACCAAGCTCTCAGGGGTGGGGTGTTGGGAGAGAAACAGGGGGTCGCCCGGAGCAGGGCGATGGCGTCGAGCCACGTTCCTATCCACAGGAGCCCCTGTGGTGGGTTTGGACCAGGCACCCAAAAGAACGTCAGTCAGTGCCTCGTTGAACCGCAGCACAGTCTCCGCAGAGGAGGCCGCCGGCTGAAGCACTTCAGTCAGGATGTTAGACCTGACGACCACTGTAGGCAACTGGAGATTTAAGGCTCCAGCAGCTCTACGCAACACCGTTGCAAAATTAGCCCCCTCCTCCGTTGCCACGGGAGGAGACAGCATGCCAGAGTCAGGGGAGGTATCCAGACCACTGGCATCCCCAAGTTCCTCAACCCAGTCCGGGTCAAACTCGCACTGTTGTGTGAGAGGGTCCTCAGACCCCTCCCAGCTCTCCTGGTCCTCCTCAGGTTGAAAATATGGAGGAGGAGGGACATCAGGGACCCAAGGTCTCATCGGGCGCCGGAAACGGCGTCGGGCGGCGCCGGTCCGGCTCCATGTCCGGACCCGGAGAGAACCGGGGAACGGCGCCGCCCGGAGCCCCGGACGGCGTCGGAAGCGGCACCGGGGACATCGGCGTCGGCGGAGGCGTGGTTAGGTCAACCGGCGTCGATGGGGGTTGCGGCACCACCGGAGCCGGGGTCGAGGCCGGGGCCGGGCCGAGGCCGGGACGAAGGCTGGTGGGACAGGCGACGCCGGGACCGGAGTCGGCGGCGGCGCCGGAGCAGCCCCATCAGGGCCCGCGGGGCCCGAAGGCGCACCGGAGGGACCTTGAGGCCCGAAGAGGCGGGCCATGGCCGACAGGAATTCCTGTATATCGGCCGGAGTCGCCCCCGAGCCCGGGTAGGGGCGGGTACTGCGGGGGTAACTCGACAGGCTCGTCCGGGGCGGCGGGGACGGTGCCGACAGGGACCTCAGCCGAGTCGCGAGACCGGCGAGGCGAAGTCTTAGAGCGATGACGCCGCTTAGACTTCTTGTGCTTCGACTTACCGGAGGAGCGCGAAGACTTTGAATCCGACGAGCGGCGGGGACTCCGCGTCCGGCCCCTCGACCTCTCCCGGGACCGGGGCTTGGTGCGGCGCGGGCCGAATGCCGGACTTCGAGGAGCTTTCGAGACCGCTCTCGCAAAGCCTTAGGATGAAGTTTCCGGCAGTCAGGACACGACTTCGTGTCGTGGTCTCGGCCGAGACAAAGAGACACTCGAGGTGCGGGTCCGTGATTGACATCATGCGACCACATTCCTCGCAGGGCTTAAAGCCGGGCATCCCTACGACACCTTAGGAGTCGTGAAGACTCGTTGAAGAAACAGTGAAAAATTCACCCAAAAGATAGTCAAAAAGTGACTAGGGCACTGCTCTTCCCGGATCTGCGCTTACTGGCGCGGAAAAAGAAGAACTGACGTCAGCGCGCAGGGCGGCGCCTAAGTACTGCCCGCGACGTCATCCCGGCGATCACGACGCCGACGACGGATGCGGAGCCGCACGACGCCGCCTACCGACGCGCAAGGGTACTGCTACGCAAAAAACTTTCCGGATCCAGCCTGACGCCTGGGGATATTCTAAGGTAAGGAATCTGTCACTAACGTGTCTCTTTCAGATACACACGTTCCGGCCACCTGGCCTTCGTCAGCGTTAGTTGCCACAAAACTTTTCACCTTTAAATAACACATCATTTCATTCGCTTATTCAGAAAGCATTAAAAACAAACGAAGGACATAGAAACACTCGCTAGTGTGTATTTTTCCATAGCGGCCATCTTTGCCTAGCTGATGTTAGTACAACTTGCTGTGTGCACAATAAAGCTTTTCAATTCATTATACATAGATGGGACTCAAATTCTCGACATTAAAATAAATTGTTGTCTGCTGTTTATAACAAACTATCTAATGCGTTATCCCATGCAGATCCTCTATTTACTGCCAGGCCGTCATGTGTGGTACAATTAATTCCTCCACATAACATGAATATTTAACCCTTTTAATACGGAAGAGACTTCGCGTCTTTCAATAACGCCCATAATGGGCAAACGCATCATAGAGCTCTATAATACATATGTGAAAACATAGCATATTTACACAACAAATTGTCAAATAACGCCCTGGATGGGCCAACGGACCCTGAAACAATATGTACATATATAAAAACACAGCAAAAAATCACTCTTTGGAGTGGGCATGAGCATAAGGGCCCGAAAGGGGGCGCCATGAGTCTGGTAAGGACTACACTGAGATTCCACACTGGTTGGGGGGAACCTTGGGGGAATAACCCTTTTGAGGCCCTCCATGAAGGTCTTAACCACTGGTATGAGAAAAAGGGAGGAGTTTTCCCTGTTTTGCATGTAAGCTGCTATGGCTGGTAAGTGAAGCCATATGGAAATTTAGGCTAAGACTAGACCACATTTTAGGGGGCCTAGGTGTTTAGGAATGCAGTAGTGAACAAACCTCTTCCCACTGGCTGCATACCATACCCGAGTGGTTGATATGCTTGACTCTTGTAAGATGTCCATGCATGCTTGCAGGAAACGTAGGTAACCAAACTAAGCCCTCAGGTGCCAGATCACTGGATTGAGTTGCTTGTGGTCTGAATGCTTGTTCTGGGCATGGTTCCTGTATCTGAATACCAGGCCTGTCTGACCCAGGAGGGGTCTACGAGAATGAGACATCTGGTGCATCTTCTACACCACAAATGGAAGGAGCGCGAGAGACGGAAATACGAATAGACCAGTGTATCCATAGTGAGTTGCCCATGGACTGTGAGTGTGGGTACCTGGATGCGACGATTGGGCATTTTTCGTTTCAGGGTGGGAAAAAGATCTATTTACAGGGTATCACACCGTTGGAGGTAGCTGAGGACTTGGGGGGGGGGGGGGGAGTTCCCACTCGTGTACTTGTTGGTACGTCCTGCTAAGTAAGTCTACAAGCTCGTTGTTCACCACCGGAAGGTACTCCGCCATTAGGTTAATCCAATGGCAGAGGGGCCATTGCCAAGCAGTCTGAGCTAACAAGGAGAGGGGAAGAGAAGGAGTGCTGCCCTGCTTTTGTAGGTAGTACACAACAGTCATGTTGTCTGTCCTGACTAGTGCCACTTTGCCACAAATGAGAAGAAGGAAGGTTTTGAGGGCGAGATGAATTACTCAGAGCTTGAGGTGGCTGATATAGTGACCCTGTTGATGCAGGGTCCACACTTCCTGTACTGTAGTTGGATTGAGATGTGCCCCCCCAGTCAGCTTGAGAGTGTCCAATGTAATGGTAACTTGTGGGATGAGGTTTAGAAAAGGACTGTCATGCAACAGGTTGTTGCTTTTCGAGCACTCAAGAGAACGAAGTATGCAGACCTTTACCAACACTAGATCCTCCAATAGAACAACTGCTTGCTAGGCCTGTGATTGAGTTTAGTGTAGACCCTAGGAAAGGTTGTATCTGTAAGGATAACAGATGGGATCTGCTGGCATTAATGGTGAATCAGAGCCTGTGGAGGAGGGATAGCAACAGGCACTCTGGCTTGCTTGCGCTCTTGATAAGCCAATCGTCTAGGTTGGGGAAGATGTGGATGCCTCCCCTCCTTAAGTGTGCGGAGACCACTGCCAGGCATTTAGTGAAGACCCTTGGGGCAGTGGTAATGCCGGATGGTGGTACCTTGAATTGATAATGACGGCCACTTACCATGAAGCACAGGTAGATTCGGTGGGATGAATGGTTGGGGATGTGGAAGTAGGTATCTGTGAGGTTTAACACCATCATGAAGTTGCTTTGTTGCAGCAGATTACATTCTGTAAGTTTACTATGTGTAAATGCTCAGAGAGGATGTACTAGTTGAGGGGCTTACAGTCCACGATGGGCCTCAGGGAACTATCTTTCTTGGGAATTAGGAAGTAGAGTGAGTAAACTCTGTTGCCACAGAGATAAAGAGACTGGCTCTATGACTCCTTTTTTGAAGGAATGCTTGGACTTCTTCCTTTAGCAGGCTGAGCTTTTCTCTGCTGAGGATGTTTAAGGGGTGGGATGTTGGGAGGGGGTGTGAGAAGTTCTATGCAGGAGCTGTGGCTCGCCACTGTTAAGACCCACTAGTCGGATGTGATTTAGTGCCAGTGTGGAAGGAAATCCTGCAATCACCTCCTGACAGGTGTTGTGTGGTCAAGGGGGTGGTGGAAAGTGACAATGTTTGGAGGTGGAGGCCACCTTGCCAGAACTCCCCTCAAAGAAAACGCCCAAAAAGATAAAATGGACAGTTAGCTGTCAAAAGGCTTTTGACACCATGAAGGAGGCAATGTGCTCGGCACCAATTCTGAAAGCTCCAGACTACACCAAGCAGTTAATTGTGCAGACTGATGCCTCTGAGCTAGGGATAGGAGTGGTCCTATCCCAGACCAATGATGATGGCCAAGACCAGCCTGTTGCTTTTATAAGCAGGAGGTTACTCCCCAGGGAGCAGCGCTGGAGTGCCATTGAGAGGGAAGCCTTTGCTGTGGCTTGGCCCTGAAAAAGTTGAGACCATACTTGCTTGGTACTCACTTCACAGTTCAAACTGACCACAGACATCTCAAATGGCTAATGCAGATGAAAGGTGAAAATCCCAAACTTTTGAGGTGGTCCATTTCCCTACAGGGAATGGACTTTACAGTGGAAAACTGACCTGGGACTGCCCATGAGAATGTAGATGGACTTTCCAGGTTCTTCCACTTAGACAATGAAGACTCTCTAGGGAAAGGATAGTCTAATCCTCTTTTGTTTTGGAAGGGGGGCTTAGGGGGGTTGTGTAGGAAAGTGCTCCTTTTTGCATGGTTGCCCCCCACTTTTTGCCTGATGTTGATGCTCTTTGACTAAGTGTGCCCTGGGTTCCTGCCAAAGAGGTACCCAGGGCCTATGTTCTTTCCCTAAAACTGCACTGTTGCAAACCCAATTAGCAACTCTCTGGACTCGTCAGTCACATTGTGCTACCCTTAGAGGCCCTGTACCTTTACACACAAACACACTGCCCTGGCAGGCTGCATATTTTGGTGCAGAGCAAAGTGAAGAGTCGACAAGGCACACATCCCTGTGTGCCATGCCTACAACCCACTGCCCTGGCATAGATCAGCCACCCCTCTAGCTGGGTACACTATATCAGTGGTGAGGGTACAGGTGCATGAGCCCTGTGCCCCTACAGTGTCTAAGTCCATTCTTAGACATTGTAAGTGCAGTGCTGCCATTAAGAGTATATGGTGCTGGGAGTCTGTAGTTACTGAACTCCACAGCCCCATAATGGCTACACTGAAAACTGAGAAGTTTGGTATCAAACTTCTCAGCACATTAAACCCGAACTAATGCCAGTGTGGGATTTAATGAAAAATGCACACAGAGGGCATCTTAGAGATGCCCCCTGAAAAATGACTTAACTCTTGTGTCCTGACTGACTGGCTGCTCGCCAGCTGCCACCCCTAGACATGTCTCTGGACCCCCAAGGTCAAGAGCCTACCGCTCTCCGGGTCCTGAAACAAAGCACATCCTGGGCAGAGGTGCCAAGCCTCCTCTCCCAGGTTGGGCAGGGTCCACGAAGGGGAAGCTTCTAAGGCTTGCCGCCTTTGTGAGCTGACCCAGCCATTTGCTGCTCCCAGCAACTGACCCCCACTGGTTCTGAACCCCACTTTGGGCGGGAGAATTGGTGGGAAAACCAAGATAGGAGGAGAGGTGTGCCCACCTTTGCCAACCCCACCCCTCAGTTGGGGGAGGTGAGGCGAAGCACAACTCTCAGTTCCCGCCATCTTGAAGATGAGGGAACTAGCCAACCGGAGTGAGGCTTATGCCCCCTTCCCACTGGAAGGTGGCACTAAGGAAGGGACCCATCGGTCCTAACCTGTACCTACCTGAAATGCCCTTAAATTTAGTATTTAGGGACTACCCCAAACCTTGCCTCCTCAGACAAGCAAGAAGAAGAAGGACCGAAGAACCGTGCTGAAGGAAGAAGAGGAGGACACCAAATGCCTTGGCCCCAGCCCTACAGGCCTGTCCCGACCTCGACCTGCTCCAGCGAAATCCCGGCGTGTCCTGCAGCCAGCAGCCCCCCAGAACCTGGAGGACCTGCCCTGCCTTCCCTAAAATGACTTTGTCTCCCATGAGCACCGGACTTGCTCAAGAAACAGACTCTGGCTTCGGCCGAAACCGCAAGCCTGCACCACTCTGCACCAGACGCCCACGGCCCGAGTTCGAGTGGCCCAACACCACGAGGAGGTCTCCCCGGCGATCCTGACCTGGGATCTGGTGATCCCTGACCTACCTCAAGTCTTCAGACGACGCCTGCAGCCTCTATCTGGAGGATCCCCCCTATCTAATGGTAGCATTAGATATGTCTTTCCCTTATGACACTAGCCCGCCTCTGCTTTAACTCGTCAGGCAGGTGTTTGACAAGCTCTTGCATTTTATTCCAGTCTGCTCTGCCATACCTGGAGAGCAAAACTGACTCAGTTCACTATTCTCCAAAGGGTAGTGGCTCGTACCGGAACCCTCTTCCCTGCGTCGAGTTTCTTACTCTTTTTATTGGGCGAGGGAGCGTCACCCATGCCCTGAGAATTGGTGCGCTGACACTAAGTATAGACACCTAGGTAATCTGGAATGGCCTGACCACTGATTGTAAAGGGGTTCGCGGGGGAGGGCTTTATATTTTTTGGCCAAGTAAAGTGTTGCCACCCTAGCCTTGACTGGTTCTTTAAAGATGACTGTGACTGACTTTAGCACTCCCTTGAGCATGGGCAGGAATTGAACTGTCCGCTCTGATTTAGACAGTTTCCAACAGGAAATCATCATTCTCGCAGAGGACATGCATATCCGCCGTCTGGAAAGCGGCATCCCTTTGTATGACCACATGATAAGTGGTTGTGTCAGCTGGGAGTGACGGCCTAACTGGGTAGGTCCAGATTCCCCGGGTAATCTACATAGACAGTTTTGCAAGAGTATCCGTTGTATCACCCTGTGTACATTCTCCACAACTCGTCGAAGAAGAGGGGCACGAGGCCCCGGAGAGAGCCCAAGCCCTGTGGTGCAGGAGTAGATGCGAATTGGACTCCAGAAGATTTTTGTTATAGGAAAGACAAGGAAAGTTGTTGGATAAGGCTTATTCCATATCTTGGTTGAGCTATATACAGGACACTTTTGGATCCCTGGGTTTATCTTCCTGGTTCACTGATCCCAGTCGTATACTGAACAACGCTAGGGAGGAGATGAATACATTATTTAAGGACTATTGTGCAAACACAAGATTGAAAATTGAGTTATCTAAACACTCGCTTTTGAATTACTGTAGTCCTTTACACTCAGATGAACCTCCCCTGTACTTATCTCTGGATTTGTCAAAATGGGAGCGGTCACTTCTCTTTTGCTTCAGAGCAGGATTAATTCATTGGTCCTTACTTTTAAAAAGATTTTTAGATCCAGAGGGAAACATAGTATCCACTTGTCCCTGTGACAATCACTCTGCACAATCACTATTGCACTTTATGTTCTTTTGCAAATTGCACAGTTCAGCACAAAAGCACTTTCTGAGACCCCTGTTACGGAGGCTAGGTTCCCGACACTGTAGACCAGCTCTCCTCTACTTACAAATTCTTAAGTTTAGCTGAAACTGTTTACTAGGTCTGCGCCTTTTTAAAAGCAGCCATCAGGGCTTGAAAAACTATGACAGAAAAATTTGTCAGAATCGTATGTGCAATGTGGCTTAGCAGATGGAGCTTTGTCGAGATGCTTTGGTTTAATTTTGGGGGATAGTAGGAGCGCAGAGCGGACCCATTTTGAGGTTTTTGTTCTTTCTCCTTTCCCATCATTCTTTTCAAACCTCAGCCATTTTCTATACGGGCGCAATGGTGCTTTAAAATTTATTTACGACTTGCACTTTTTGCTTATTTTAAGTATGGTTATTTGATGTACGGTGGAATTTTAAAGTTGTTTATGAATATATTGTCATGTCCTTTAGGATAGTCCCATCATGTATATACCAATTACATACATTTTGTCCCATCCACACGACATAACGGTCCTAACAAAGGTGACCTTTTACCTAGTAGCTTACTTCTGTCTCTCCAACATTAGACTATTGGTACCCTATCTTAATCCCTGTACCTGACGTACATAAACATGTCCCCAGGCACCGTAGATTTATTTTGTATAAGGGTCACCACTTTTTTCATCCATGGCCAACAGCCAGTTGTGCATGATCATGTTTGTTTAGAAAAGGATTAGCAGAGGATTAGCGAATGTCTTCAAAACATATCGATTCTAGAAGAAACCCTGGAGTGACCACTTTAGTATAAAAGACCCTCACTCCCCCTTACAGAACAGAGGAGAATTCCTTCCAGGCTGGACCGAGACACTGCAGGCTGATCCTTCGACAGGCAGAGACCTGTCATCCCTTCCTGGTTTACTCTGATGACAACATCACGTAGACGTAGCGATACAGAAGTTTGGCGGATGGATTAACTGTGCAGAGACGACGTGAGACAAAAGGACGCATTTGCAAACCTTCGCCCGGGTGGGGCAACGGACTGGATAAACTTTGAAGAAAACATTGGGAACAGCGACTGAGCTGCATAACTGCCTCGGTTTTTTTTCATGGACTGGATACAACAGAGGTTTCGCATGAAGGTGGCCAATCATTGTTTGACAGTCATCACGAAACGAGCTCCCCTAAAGAAGGGTTCTTAGAACCCGAAATGCATTGGGGCCATCCAAGAAATATATGTGTTTACAATGTGTATTTTGGTTATTAATGACTTGCAGATATACAATTATATAAATCTAAGAAGATCAATTTCAGTAACATGTTTATTTTCATGTATTTGTTGAGATACTGAATTGAAAAATATATTGAACATGAAAAGACATTGTCTTTGTGTTGCATATCAAAAGTTTGTGTTTTACACACTTAAAATTGAATAGTTTTGTGTTGAAACCCTGGGGGGCCATTGCGTAGTGCGCTTCATAATAGTGTGCAGGTTTCTGCGCACTTAGCTTAGCAAATCCCTTGCGGGGTGCCATCCTCGACGCAGAGACGGGGTCCTTCATTCAGAACCATCAGGTGAAGGGTTTGCACCTCCCCGGGGTTTCTTGGCTCCATTAGGATATATCCTAGCACTTACATACACATGCTTCACCTACATATCTAGGCTAGGTACATTTAGGTAGGCTGCGCATCATAGGAGTATGCCAATGCTATTGTTTTATATAATCTGCTTTTATTCATCTTATTAGCACTATGGTAGAAATGTATCTGCTATTTACGATTTTGGTGCTAGCGATCACATTTGTCTGCTCCTGTTTTTGATTGTCGCAGCGAATATGTTTCATACTAGACTGACGCTTAACCAATAAATAATTATTGAAACATTCCAATCGTCATTCTATGTGTATTCTGAGAAAAGTAAGCACAAGTGACTGAGCGAAAGATACCGTATTGTTTTCCACGATACCGGAGGAGTCCGGGTTGTCATCTTCAGTGGTTGCCAAAAACTACATACATCACTGTAGAATACAGGGGGGTAGTAGTGGCACCAAAGAGCTAGCTGGTCTAATGGCTGACTCATCCTGTGGGGGTGTCCAGAGTCTGTCTGCACAAAGCCCTCAGTTTAGGTAATCCAAAACGTGCAGGTCCTGGGGGGGTCCTAGGAACTACACGACATGGTGCGGCCAACGTTTTGGTTCTTATATTAACAGTAAAATAGTTCAGTTGTGCTTTCTCAGACAACCCTACTCACACTTTTCAGAGACGTCTGAAGTGGGAAGGATTATCCGTCTCAGCTGAGCAGGTACACCCTGTGTATTGGCTTAAGGTTTAGACAAGCTTGTAAGGATTAAAGGTTCCCATATTGTGCTAAACCCTACTTCCTAAACCTTTACCTTCTTCTCCTTTCAAAATAACTCAAACTGCAAGTAGCAGTGGAAGTGTGGAAGGAGACGAATTTGCTAACGCTCTAAACATTACAGAGAACTGCAGACAGGCAATAACTCTGAGATTGGAAGAACATGGCGTACCTGTAACAGGTGGCCATGTTACTTTCGTGATTGAGGCACACGAGGAGTACAGATCAGAGGTATTCTATTCCTGGGTGAAATTCCCACCTGCAGATCCACAGACACATTTATTTCACAAATACATTGAAGTGGATCCACCGGAAGAATACATCCCATACGAGGACATTGAAGTCACGTTAACTTACCATCAACATAAAAACTGGTTTAAAGGCGCCATAAATCACACAACTTCAGTCGTAAGACTTGGTCCGCTCAGCATAGGAGGAGCGACATGGCCAGTCTTAGCGACTTACACTCCACATCCTGAGATAGACACACTCCCAGTAGGGGAAGTGCGTGCACTTTAAAAGAAGTAGTCAGGCTATACAGACATATTGTCCAGTTCGTCATGCGAATACTCACATTACAACCTGCGAGATCTGCTCCACCTGGAATAGTCCAGGCCCAACACACACCAATACTTAGTCCACAAACACTAAAAGCAATAATGGATGCGTTCCCATCAAAGAGGGATCAAGTACCATTCTGGATTGCTCAAAAATAGCACAGTTGGAAGCAGTATTTCCCCATACGGGTCTGCAGGAAAAACACAGAATGTTAACAATTTGCTTGCCAATGGGAATGGTTCCCTCACTTGAGGATTGTACCACATGGGGATCAATCTTTGCTGCAGTCTATATTACAATACACGGTACCACAACCACATCAGTTATTCCTGAAGTATTGGAACAGATACAAAATGAGTACAGGGCAGGACCTGCCCTGGACTTGGGGATGAAACTGATGGGTAATTTTGACCAAGTCTTAGCAATTATGCTGAGCAACATCAAGGGGGAAGCAGCAGCGGTGGCTATACGTCAACGCTTAAGGAAAACAGCTCCTACAAATCAGGAGCGTGCAGTACCAAAAATTATCGAGGAAACCTATGCTTCACTAGGTAGAGATAGTTTGGGAGCCAAACCAGGGAAACCACAAGTGGTGAGTACTTCTGACAAGGATAACTCAAAGCAAGCACCCATTTCTTTTAAAAAGAAATGGAATAATAACAATCAATCCAAAAATAATAATAATAAAGGAAACACTTCACGATCAAGGGGTGGGTCTCCCCAACGGGAGTCCTCTGAAAAGAGGTACAACCTTAGGAATCGTGATAACATTAGGAAACCTGACAGGTATCAGGATACTGATACACGTTCCTTTCGTTCCTTTCAGGGTTCATCAAAAAGCTTGGAGAGGCAAGGACGGTCAGAACAAAAAATTGAAGATCGACCAAAGGGAAAAAGGGAAACACATCGCACTTCAGATTTCATTATCAAACAGGAAGAGCAACATAAAGCAAAACCTCAATTCAAAAAGAAGAAAGTAGCTGGCTTAAAAATTAGAAATGCCCAGGTTACTGAGGACTCAGCTTCTGAATGGGGAATGGGCTCTGACGATACTAGATAGCGCAGCAGAAGTAACAATAGCTCACCAGAACGTGAAGGAATTGCTGGTGACAGCAGTATTGAATGAATACATCACGGTGGGAACACCAGATGCACGAGTGAGTGTCCCACATCGTCTACACGAAATTAATCTCCAAATAGAGAGGGACATCTAAAGAAAAATTAAAGGTCTCTTTTGGGAGAATTTGACATTTGGATACGACATCCTATTAGCAGAAAAAGATTAGCCGCCTGAATTTATAATGGATTGCCCAAAAGGTGAAAGCGTCATTTTGCCTGCCTTTTCCGACCTCGTTCCTGTTTCCTTGAAACACTCATACGCACGGGAGTGGGCGCAAGCTCCGGCATTTTACCACAACCATGTAGGGTGGGACGTGGAGTCCAAACACCACGAGATCCCATTAAAAACTACTTCAACTCCACAGAGACAGTACCCTAATAAAAATGAGGCGAAGAAAAAGGTCAAAGAAATCGTAGACCAACTTGAATACCAAGGTGTGATTGAAATTTGCACCTCGCCAATAAACAACCCTTTGTTTCCCGTCATGAAACCTGACAACACATCGTTTGGTTTTAGATTACAGACATTTGAACACATGCACAAAAACATTTGCAGTTCAGAGCGCACATAGTGCCGCATTAATGAATAACATTGTGTGGAAGAAATACAAAACAACAATAGATACCTTGAATGGATTCTTCTTCCAAAACATAGCCCCTGAAAGCAGATATTTGACAGGATTTTCTGCCCTCGGCACTCAGCGTCAAATTTGTCGTCTGCCCTAAGGCTATAAAATCAGCCCCGGGTTATTCTCGGCAAGAGTGTCAGAGCTATTACAAACTTGCAATGAAGAGGCAGTGTCCTACGTAGATGATATTTATCTGACGGACGATGAATTACTTTAAGACTTGTGCAGGGTGAACAACATAATTGTTGGTTTCGCCAATTTGGGCTACAAATTTAACTTCAAAAAAATTAAAATTGCCCATCTCTGCGTCCTATTTTTGGGATGCGAGCTGCCAAGTGAAGGCAAAAGCCTGGTCGCAAATTTTCTAGAAAAATGCGCGCTAATCTTTCCTCCAAAGACTCTGAAGGGTGTACAATCCTTTTTAGGATTTCGAAATTTCGGCAGAACATATATTCAAGACTACACAGAAAGAGGCAAACCTTTCTACGAACTAATCAGACCAGATTTCACAGCAAACAAGTGGACTCAAAAACATACAGACACTCTTCGTTCAGTTCAAGCTGACATGATAGCTTCAAAACACTTGCAGACAAGAGTAAACGTCCGCAACCTGGTAATACAGGTCGTCCCCGGGTTATCCGGGTATACCTACAATGAAGGTGGGACAGTTCCAATCGCGTACAAATCTCATTTGTACACGAATGCTGAAAATCGATCTGCAGAAACAGAAAAAATACTGATGGCAGTAGACTGCTGTAGGGAGAGAGAGAGAACATTAGCACAGGGGAAACGCATCATCGTTGTAATCCCGATACCGACTTTAGAAGCGCTAACAAAAGCCAGCATTCCAAAGGTACTGCATCCACGATGGATACAATGGCCTAATTCTCTCACTGCAACAGATGTAGAATACAGATATGATCCTACACTGAGAACACAAGCATTCCTGTAGTACGAACAAGAATACCCTCTCCCAATGAAATCTTGCCTCTAGATCACTATAAATACATCATTTACACTGATGGTTCTGCCCAACCGGCTATTGGAAGTAAACAACAATATAGCGCCGCACGTGCTATAGTAAAAGGTTGTATGCGGGATGGTAAGTTCCAATCCCAGCAATACGACTACACAATCTCTAGGAGATTGTACAGCGCAGCTGGCAGAACTGAAAGCCCTGATACTAGCACTACAGTATACGGATCGGGAATTCCCCACACTGATTGTGTGCGATTAATTTTACTGTGTGCAATCGTACAATGAATATCTTCACTACTGGGGCCAGAATGGGTTTAAAGATGCCACGGGTGGCACGATAAAACAAATTGTTATGGGAACAAGTGGCAAAGCTGAAAGCATGCCTGCCACAGGCTCAAGTTATTCACACCTTGAGTCATCAGCGTGTTGGCATACACGTTGAAGGGAAATCACTGGCTGATGAAGCCGCCAAGGCGACAGTGCGGAATGCTGCCGTTGCTGCAATCACTCGTTCACACACAAGAATAGACGGAGATATACTAGTAGCTATCAATGCCACAAAGAATGGCTCTGCCGTCCTGCCAAAAGGCTTTCCACTCAAGTACTCCTACAAGTTAGATGCGCACAACACACCGTATGCTCAAATTCCAGGAGTGCTGCTCATTGCAAAACTAGAGAAGTTACCTTTTATTGTAGCAGAGTCACCATCTACGGAATGGTTAATCCATGGCTATATCACACTGCCAATCACGACATTCCAATTCCAGTACTGCCTGAAATATTACCCAGTAGGCAGGTATGAAGCGTTGGGCGAAGGGTACATACGAGAAATCTGAGAGTTGCTATACACATATAGGTGCAGGAACAAGGACAAGGAGGTTTTCTTGAGTGGTTCAAACTGCGAAAAGGCCTTGAGTGGGTCTTTAGTGTGTAAGGAAGTGTCGCTTCTCGGAGCGTGTAATGCGTCAATAGCGAACTTGTCCTGCTACCTGAAGGGTTCCCCAGCTGCGGTAATTCATCCAGTTTTTGAGTTACTTTCCAACTGGTGTTACTTGATGCTGAATGACCAAGGCTGCTGTGGTATGACGCCCGGCATTGCTTATCTAGTGACCGTCAACTCCAGGGTTATTTGTTGTAAGCAAGTATTGTTTCCCCCAGCTCGCACAGTTAGGGAGGCACCACTGTGGCCTTCAGTGAATGCTTCCAACATAGGGTTTGATTCTCTGATCAGACTGAAAGCCATGCTGTTTCAGCAAAATGTGGCCTTAACTTCAGCTCGAGAGATCTTTGATCTCCAAGTTGCAAGGTCCTCGGCAGAGGTACAGGCTCTGATCCGTACAAACTTCCCACTCCATTTCGGAGAAATGGTCCATCGTATCTTTAACATGTCTGATACGCGGGGGATAGTACACTTATTTAAGAGCATTGGATCAGGTCTGTTAACCACCTTTCAAACCATTTTCGGAGTGATTCCATCATTCATACACTCCGTACTTGGAAGCGTTTTTGGAGGGCTTCCTTTGGTCCTGCTTTCAGTGGCGGGCATCCTGGTTTTAATTCTATTGCTTCGCAATGGATTTCAACATCACTCGAGACATGGAGAGAACACTGCTGGAGCGACGTTGTCATGAGCGATTGGTGTTCTTCTTGGGCGTACCTCGGCTTTGAGAGCTAAGTGAGCATTGGTTCCTGTCTTTCAGACCGGCCTGGCTTGACTGCATTCTGCCAGTATTCCGCTGCCTCTTTTGCGGATTCAGATGCGTGTTGGACTTCTGTCTCAATCAATCAGGGGTTTGTAAAGCGCGCTTCTCACCCGTGAGGGTCTCAAGGGCTGGGAGGGTGGGGGGGGAGGGCTTCGCAGCTCCGTTTAGCCGAAGAGCCAGGTTTTGAGGGCCTTCCTGAAGGTGTTCAAGGAGGGGGCGAGTCTGATGTCAGCCGGGAGCTCGTTCCAGGTTTTTGCCGTAATGTGAGAGAAGGATCTTCCACCTGCACTGGCTCTGCGGATGCGTGGGGTTTCGGCCAGTGCGAGGTTGGAAGATCGGAGGTTCCTTTTGGGTACATGGAAGTTGATTCTGTCGTTGAGGTATTTGGGTCCGGTGTTGTGCAGGCATTTGTAGGCGTGGGTGAGGACTTTGAAGGTGACTCTTTTCTCAACGGGGAGCAAGTGGAGCGTTCGGAGGTGTTGGCTGATGTGTTCGTGCCGGGGGATGCAGAGGACGAGTCGGGCGGCGGTATTCTGTATCGTCTGGAGTTTCCGGAGTAGGGACTTGTTCATGCCGGCGTATAGTGCGTTTCCATATTCCAGTCTGCTGGTGATGAGTGCGTGGGTGACTGTCTTCCTTGACTCCGGGGGGATCCATTTGAAGGTCTTGCGGAGGATGCGGAGGGTATTGAAGCAGCTGGAGGTGACGGCGTTGACCTGTTGGTTCATGGTGAGGGATGAGTCGAGTACGATGCAGAGGTTTTTGGCGTGGTCCGAGGGGGTTGGTGGGCTTCCGAGGGCTGTCGGCCACCAGGTATTGTCCCATGCTGAAGGGGTGGATCCGAGTACGAGTACTTCTGTCTTCTCAGCGTTGAGCTTGAGGCAGCTGTGGGTCATCCAGACGGCGACCTCCTGCATTTCTTTCTGGAAGTTGAGTCTGGCGGTGGCGGGGTCTTTGGTGAGGGAGAGGATGAGCTGGGTGTCGTCAGCGTAGGAGACGATGTTGAGGCCGTGTTGTCGGACGATGGCGGCGAGGGGGGCCATGTAGATGTTGAAGAGGGTCGAGCTCAGCGATGACCCCTGTGGGACTCCGCAGGTGATTTCCGTGGGATCGGAGAGGAAGGGCGGTAGTCTAATTCTTTGGCTTCTTCCGGTGAGGAATGATCGGATCCATTCTAGGGCTGTTCCTTGTATGCCGGCATCGTGTAGTCTGGCGACGAGTGTGTGGTGGGAGACGGTGTCGAAGGCTGCTGATAGGTCGAGTAGGATGAGGGCTGCGGAGTGGCCTTGGTCCAGGAGGGTGCGGATGTCGTCTGTGGCGGCGAGTAGGGCGGTCTTCATGACACTTCCATTGGCTGCGCCGTCGGACATAGACATGCTCCTGGCGCCTTTACGGGCCCATGTGCACAGCTGTCCACAGCGTTTTCTCATGTTGATGATGGCGTTCCTAGAGCCTCGACAGGATGCTTCAGCTCCTGTTGGAACGGAGATCGGCTCTACCACGGATGTGCAGGCATCAGTCTCAGGCACAGAGGCATCTAATTCTTCCCCGACAGCTGCTGTGGGAACCAGTGATGACCACCTCTGCACACTTGATATCATACTGGAGGTGCTAGAAGGACTGTCTCCTGTGGATGACATGTTCAGTGACGTTGAGTCTTCAGCGCAGGATTCTTAAACAATCTGGCCTCTCCTGTGCTGGGAACCGTTTGGGCAATTTTTAAACATGTGCCAAATTGAAGGTCGAACAGACTTTGTTTTTCTTCTCTGCTCTGTCTGAACATAGTAGCTTTCAAGGTGCTCAGAAAAACGATGCAAACATATAGAGGACCTTTTATGAACGCTTTTCTAGGGAAGAATGCTTTTCAATATAGACCTTGCTTTTATGAAAATTTTTAAGACTTTAAGTGCTTTTTTTTAGTATGCTTTAATATACATGATTTTATCACTTTTTTTTTGCATTTTCTATCATGACCTAGCTGACCTTGTGACCTTTTGATGAGGAGTGGGTGACATGTCCTTTAGGACAGTCCCATCATTTACATACCAATTACATACATTTTGTCCCATTCACACGACATAATGATCCTAACACAGGTGACCTTTTACCTAGTAGCTTACTTCTGTCTCTCCGACGTTAGGCTCTTGGGGGGCATATGTATCAAGCCCATTTCCCGTTCGCAAATGGGCTGATTCTCAGAATCGGCCCGTTTGCGAACGGGAAAAAGCCTTTTGGGATGTATCATCCCAAAAGGCCCTTGCAAAATAGGGATTCGCAAAATTTGCGATTCCCTATTTTGCGATTGCATTTAAGGAATCGCAAATTGCGATTCCTTAAATGTAATGCAGGAAGCACCCAAGTTGTGCGATTTTGGCTTAAGAAATCGCAAATTACGACCAACTTCAAGTTGGTGGTAATTTGCGATTTCTTTGAAAAATGCACTTTTTGCATTTTTCAAAGTGCCATGTGGCGCACATACATGCCCTTAGGGCTTGTATGTGCGCCACATGTGCACACATACATATTTCAGGGGTGCAACAGGGTGTCCTTTTGACACCCTTGAAATTGCATTCGCAATTGGTGAGTACCTAATGGGTACTCGCAAATTGCGAATGTCTTCCCATTCATTCCTATGGGCCTCCAGGCCCATAGGAATGAATGGGAAGCCATTCCTTAATTGCGACTCGCAATTTGCGAGTCGCAATTAAGGAATGCTAAGGAATCGCAAAATATTTGCGATTTTTTATTTACATCTCGTTTTGCGATTCCCATATAGCGATTCGCTAAGAATCGCAAACACATTCTTTGATACATATGCCCCTTGGTACCCTATCTTAATCCCTGTACCTGACGTACATAAACATGTCCCCAGGCACAGCATATTTATTCTGTATAAGGGTCACCACTTTTTTCATCCATGGCCAACAGCCAGCTGTGCATGCTCATGTTTGTTTAGAAAAGGATTAGCAGAGGATTAGCGAATGTTTTCAAAACATATTGATTCTAGAAGAATCAATATGGGGAGAGGAGTTGGCCTAACGGCTAGGGCGTCCGACCTCGAATCTGGGGAACTGGGTTCGAGTCTCGGCAATGACGCTGAACATCCTGTGATTCTGGGCAAATCACTTAATCTCCCCGTGCCTAACAAAAAATGAATGTGTGTCCTAATGTAACGTAACTGGTGCTATGTAAAGCGCTCTGATACCCGATTCGGGTCAAGTTCGCGCTATATAAAACTCTGCAAAAAAAAAAGAAGCACTGGGGTGACCACTTTAGTATAAAAGACCCTCACTCCCCCTTACAGAACAGAGGAGAATTCCTTCCAGGCTGGACTGAGACTCTGCAGGCTGATCCTTCAACAGGCAGAGACCTGACATCCCTTGCAGGGTGCCATCCTCGACGCAGAGACGGCGTCCTTCATTCAGAACCATCAGGTAAGGGGTTAGCACTTCCCCAGGGGTTTCTTGGCTCCATTAGGATATATCCTATGTAAGAAACTGGCTCTATATATACTGCACCAAAGTGAGGTACAGGGTGTTTAGAGTCCAGGGATCTCCAGAGGTTTGGCAGAGGTTAAAGTTAGATAGAACCTTACTCTCCAAAGTGGTAGCTTGAGTCGAGCAGTAAGGCAGTATCAGAGGACAGTGTAAAGCATTTGATGTACCCACTCAGTCAGCAAAGGAATTCACACACTCAATAACTGAACTCTAGGCCAATTGTTTTGTATAAAAATATACTGTTGTTTTATTTCTAGAACCAAGCAAGCCTGGTACAGGTAAGCATGAAAATACTTTGCAGTGGTAAATTACTTGTAGGAACACAGTTCAAAATTGTGGTGTCACTTGTACTGGTTTTGGTTACAGGTTTAAGTAAGCAGTTTGCAACACAGTGCAGGTATAGTACATTCGAATGAATGGGCTTTTTGATAAAAATGCAGTTAATTACTTTTCAGATTACTTTGGTTACCACAGGACTGGATCCTTGATTCAGCCCTGGGACATTTCCTGAAAACAGGTGAGTAAATGCGTTTTGGTTAGAGGTACGGTTTTTAAAGAATATTCTTGTATTTCAAAAGTTGACACTTAGAAGAATTTTCACAGAAAACAGTCAATGGTTTCCTATGGAGGGAAATTGTATCATCGATAAATTACATTTGTGATTACTTTTCCTAATCAGTGCTGGATACCTAGATTCAGCACTGGGACATCTTTAGTAAACAAGTGAGTAACTTCGTTTTGGTAACTCGCACGATTTTTAAAGAATATTTGTAATTTGCAAAACTCGACACTTAGAAACTTTTTTCACATAGAGTCACCAATGTTATCCTACGGAAGGAAATTCACTTAGCAGGTATTTTAGGTTATCAATACTTTTTCTTACTCAGTGCTGGATCCTGGATTCAGCACTGGGGCATTTCCATGAAAACAGTTGAAAGAATGCGTTTTGGTTATTCAGCTGATTTTTAAGGAATATTTGTAGTTTTCAAATGTCGATACTTAGAAACTTTTTGGGAGAAAAAGCGTCAATGTTATCCTATGAGGAAAAATGAGTTATCGGTTTCAAGGTAAGTAATCGGTCTTTTGAGTTAGGGTTCTGGGGTTAGACTCAGGGGTCTCCCAGGGTCAGGATGCACTGTTGTTGCACCCTCAGCGGCACTCGGGCGGCCGGGTGCAGAGTGTTGAGACCCAATGTTATCCTATGGAGGATAGGGGGGCTCCGGTTGGTGGTGGCTGGTAAGCAGGCCACAGGGTTGTGGGAGCAAAGCTCCTAGGGTTAAGCTCAGGGCAAGATGGGGACCAAGTTAGCACAGAAGGGGCACCCTCAGCGGCGCTAGGGCAGCCGGGTGCAGGGTGCCGTTTTGAGGTCGGGTGCCCTGTTGATTTCAATGGGGATTCTCCGGGACAAAGAAACGCTGCAGGCTCGGGGACGAGGATCTTCCAGGAGTGACCACCACTTCGAGGGGTAAGTTGGGATGTAGCGGGATGGTTAGGCACCGCTGGGTTGGGCACACAAGGCCGTGGGGCGTCCAGTGCAGGGGTGCCTTTGGACGTCGGATTTTCTTACCCGCTCTGGTCGCGGTAGGGGGGGTCCTCTGGATTGAGGCTGCAGGCGGCGTCGGGAGGCTTGAGGCAGGTCAGGGGTCGCCGGATCTCGGGTCAGGATCGCCGGGGGGACCTCCTCGTGGTGTTTGTTCACTCAAACACGGGCCGGGCTCGGCGGGTGCAGAGTGTGCTGGATCCGCGGTTCCTGGCTGGCACCAGAAGCTGCAGTTTAAACACGTCCGGTGTTCTCGGGAGAAACAGCTGGATAAGGGAATGCAGGCAGGTCCTCCGGGGTTTCTGAGGTTGCTGGCCACTGGACACGCCGGGGTTTCGCAGGAGCAGGTTCGAGGGAGACAGGCCTGTAGGGCTGGGGCCAGAGTCAGTGGGCGTCGTCCTCTTGTTAGCTCTGCACGGCTTCTCGTCCTTCTTTTCTTGTCGCTGCTGGATCTGTAAAAGCAAGGTTCAGGGTGCCCCTAAATACTGGATTTAAGGGCGTTACAGTTAGGGCAAGGGCAGGGACCAATGGGTCCCTTCCCTGGGGTGAGTACACCCCTATTCTGCCACCCTCCAGTGGGAGGGGGCAGGAGCCTAGTCCTGATTGGCTGGGTCCCCCATCCTCAAGATGGCGGGGACTCGAGGTTGTGCTTCACCTCGCCTCCCCCACCCTAGGGGTGGGGTAGGCAGAGGTGGGCACACCTCTCTTCCTTACTTTGTTTTTCCCGCCTGGTCTCCCGCCCAAAGTGGGGGGTAGAACCAGTGGGGACCAGTTGCTGAGTACAGCAAGTGGTCTGGAGAGGCTCACAAGGCGGTATGCCTTTGAAGCTTCTCCTTCGTGAACCCTGCTCATCCTGGGGGAGGGGGCTTGGCACCTCGTCCCAGGCTGTGCATGGTTTCAGGCCCCAGAGCAGCAGCTCTCGACCCAGGAGTCTAGAAACATGTGTGGGGTGGCAGCCTCGGCAGCCACTCAGTCAGGTCCCTGGGAGTTGGTCGAGTTTCAGGGGGCATCTGTAAGATGCCCTCTGTCGTGTATTTTACATTAAATCCCACACTGGCATCAGTGTGGGTTTAATGTGCTGAGAAGTTTGATACCAAACTTCTCAGTCTTTAGTGCAGCCATATACTCTTAATGGCAGCACGGCACTCACAGTGCCCAGGAATGGACCTGGGCACTGTAGGGGTACAGGGCTCACGCACGTGTACCCTCACCACTGGCATAGGGCACCCAGCTAGAGGGGTGACTGATGGATGCCAGGGCAGTGGGTTGTGGGCATGGCACACAGGGATGTGTGCCATGTCGACACTTCACTTTGGTCTGCACCAAGACACGCAGCCTGCAAGGGCAGGGTGTGTGTGTGTCAAGGTACAGGGCCTCTAAGGGTGGCACAATGAGTGCTGCAGCCCTTAGGGCCTTCTCTGGTCACAGTGCCCTGGGTACCTGTGGTACCATTTACCAGGGGCTTACCTGTGGCCAGAGATGCCAATTGGGTTTAGGCTTCAATGCAGTTTTAGGGAAGGAACACAGGCCCTGGGTACCTGTTTGGCAGGAGCCCAGGGCACACTCAGTCAAAGCACATCAGCAAAAAGTGGGGGCATACTCATGCAAGAAAGAGGACACTTTCTCACATCCTAGCACTTACAGACACATGCTTCACCTACATATCTAGGCTAGGTACACATTTAGGTAGGCTACGCATCGTAGGAGTACGTCAACGCGATTCTTTTATATAATCTGCTTTTATTCATCTTATTAGCACTATGGTAGAAATGTATCTGCTATTTACGATATTGGTGCTAGCGATCACATTTGTCTGCTCCTGTCTTTTGATTGTAGCAGCGAATATGTTTCATACTAGACTGACGCTTGATCAATAAATAATTATTGAAACCGTTCCAATCGTCATTCTATGTGTATTCTGAGAAAAGTAAGCACGAGTGACTGAGCGAAAGATACCGTATTGTTTTCCACGATACCGGAGGAGTCAGGGTTGTCATGTTCAGTGGTTGCCAGAAACTACATACATCACTGTAGAATACAGGGGGGTGGTAGTGGCACCATAGAGCTAGCTGGTCTAACCGCTGACTCATCCTGTGGGGGTGTCCAGAGACTGTCTGCACACCAAGTCCTCAGTTTAGGTCATCCAAAACGCTCAGGTCCTGGGGGGTCCTAGGAACTACACGACAATATATCCTTTCTTAACTGTTCTTAATTTAAGATTATTTTTAGATTTTGTTTGTGAGCATGGCTATGTGCAATATTTCTATGTACCTTTATGGTCTATTCCTAATTAGACCAAATAAAGATATTGATTTGAAAAGGAAAGTCGCTTGATCCAAACATTAGAGTTGAAATAGACCAGTTGCACTCGAACTGAAGCATCTAAACCGTGTCATACTCTGAGTCCCAGTCGTGCATGTCCAAACCTAATGGCTGGGGAAAAAAACAATCTAACATGGAGTCAGTGCCCATGCACATTGCCAGCTAAGAATGAGTCACTATACTTTGCGACTCAAAAGACTTCTTTGAAGAAAAACTACTTGTAAACGTCCGAGCCCAGCCCTAGATGGCATGAGGCAGGGATTGTTTCTTACCTGTAATTCTAGTTCTTCAGGAGAATCGCCACTGAAATCATAATCACTGATTATGCCAGGAATTTATATACGACACAAAAACAATTCAAGCAGTCTCTAGTTTAGGCTATATCCGCCAATTCCATTAATTTGCTTTAAATATATATTTAAAAACAGATATGTACCTAGAATAGTAGGTGACAAAAAAAAATCTCTTTTGCAAACCTTTTTTAAAGTGAATGAAGGGAAAGGAATAATGGTAAAGTAGCCAAAAAGGCTACTGTTAGTTAAGCTGAAAAGTGATGCTTCACCTTTAAAGGTTCCAGACCCTCCAAAATCCCCTTACGCCCTGTAGGTGGCAGTTACCTCTTCACTCCTGAGACCTTCCAGCGCTGCCAGAGAGGGATTCCTAATGTCTTCACCTCTCTTCCTGCAATGAAGGCACATTTTTCTCACACTCTTTTTAAGTAGACCAGGAGGAGATCTAGCTTTGTTTATATCTGTCTGGGATATGAGAATTCGGAAGACAGAATACACAAGCCCTGGTGGTCTTTCTTACCCATCTTCTAGCAAGAGGCAGAGAAGATTGCAAAAAGGTATGTCTTTTTGTCAAAAATCTAAAATATTTCCCATAAGGAAACTCAGAAAAATACAAAAAACGAATTATTTCAGCTTAAAAGGATAAAAAGTTACTAAAAATGCTGCCACAAGTGCTACGGTACAATAGAAGGTCCTTTGCAAAGGTTAATGGCTCACCTTTCAGTTTCTGAATGCTATGCCTAGGTGTTTAAGCAATACTAATCAGGTTAAACCTTTGCCCAGAGTATGCTGGCCAAAACTATCCATCCAGTAGGAAACCCCGGGCCCTCCATTACATTGATTTACAGGAGCTGATTCCTACAATGTGTTGCTCCTGCTCACCTGCATTGCCTCTTTACATTTTAAAATGCACCTAATGCAAATGATCTCATATGCTTTTTTGTCTTTTCTATATGAGGTCTTTTTTCACAGGTCTTTTTTACTGGTCATATTCCTACAATCTTTTCACCTGCTCCCAGCTGGGGTAATGTCAGCACTTAGAGTGACGACGTGCTGGAGCAATCAAGGACTTCCTTCAGTAGTACTGGGAGCAGGGTACATCCCCGTTTAGAGCCCATGTGCCTCCATTTCAGCTTTGTCGACCCCTCGGTACCTGCACCATT
Source organism: Calotriton arnoldi (assembly GCA_963921515.1). Classification (NCBI taxonomy): domain Eukaryota; kingdom Metazoa; phylum Chordata; class Amphibia; order Caudata; family Salamandridae; genus Calotriton; species Calotriton arnoldi. The sequence continues at coordinate 466,339 of CAWUFW010000273.1, read as the reverse complement.
CTCAGATCCTGAGGATGATCCAGGAGATACAGGCACCATGATCTGTGCCTCAGCAAAAAGAGCAGACTCTACCTTCAGGGTCAGGGGAGCTTCCCCTCGGCATAAACACTGTCAGCATGCAGAGGTGAAGAGAAGCTTCCTTTCCTCCCCGAGATGATCTCTAATGGAGCTGTAAAGAACACTGTAACCCTAAGCAACTCCCTAGCAGAATGCAACATCCTGCTGATGCCCTCAGAGCCAGAATACAAGACATCCCCTTCTTTTGATGGCACAACGTTTGGTCACTATTTGAGACATTACCCGCAGGGGTTATAAATTAAATGCTATTTCTTGACATGTGTGCTTCAGTAATTAGGGAGTGTATTGTGGAATATTCTGCATATGCAGTCAGTATTTTCAGTTCTGCTGGAAGCTGGTGTACTTTCTTCACTATAGGTGAGATAAAGATGAAGACTTTTTCCTCCACTCTGGTTCCCCTTGCCTCACTCGCTTTAGCAGTTTTCTTAGGGCTCTCATTCAAAAACCACTCCAGTATTCAAAAAGTGGCCACTGGCTATGGCTACTTTACCTCCAGCTGTCCTTTTTTCAAGAATCACTGCATTTACCTAAAAGTGTCAGATTTTTCGGAGTTAGAGAGAGACCTCGGCAGATAAGGCTTGACTGACAGCACAAGCCTGAATTGTTATATTAGTGCTGGCTTCGAATTTGGTTTAATTAAGAGACATAACACTTAGTGTGTGATTTTTCATAATTATATTTACATTTTTTTTGCGATTTATGCTAGATTTTGGCCCATTTAACAAACCTTTATATTGAGGAGGAGAACACCTGCTAGATTGCCAAAATGTCATTTAAATGAAGTTTAGGGTTCGGACAGCAAACGGCAACACTGCATAACACACAGAGCGCGAGCCCTATAACATCGGCGGGAGCTTTGTAAATAGGCAAAAAGATCACCAAGAGTCGCATGGCTTGAAACAACAAGTGAAAGTCCTTTCTGAAGAAACCCCTCATTAAGAAAACAATAATAAAGAACCACCAGAACTACAATTTTTCAAAGTGAATAAAAATGGAAAATATTACATCATAGAAAGTAAGAGGGAGATTTGGGTAGACCATAAATAAACTCTGCAAAAAATACATAAGCTGTATTATGCCAAATCCTATTATTAACTATGATAGTTAAATAATTTTAAAAAACTAGAATGATACATAAAAATAAAATAGCAAATGCAGAATAATAAAACATGTTTGTTACACATTTTAAAATTGATTGTCTTAAAATAAAAAGGGTCCTAAATTGAGAAAAAAGATGGAAGGGAATGTCAGTGAATGTGATGGGATGCTGGAAGGGGGCTTGGGCGTTATCTCCCAACTTCCAAAAAAAAGAAAAAAATGGTGTCAAAAATATGAAAAAAATGATTTTCAAGCTCAAACTGTTATTTATTTTTAGTTTGTGGTTATAACACATTTAATACAGCATGTGCTAATAGTTTTTTTGTTTTGGGGTGGTGATCATTGCTTTCTTGAAATTTTCCTTTTTAATTTTCCTAAATAGACCCCTAAAACAAAATAATGAGGCTTCTCAACCATTCACTGCAATAAATGATATGCTCTGATAAACTATTGGTCCGCTATCGAGATAACTGGCATAGCTATAGTTTCTTTCACTTGTCAGCCCCACATCATCCCATGAGCAGAAAAAGACAAACTTATGGTTGCCAAAAGAGTCGCCTCCAGAACAAGTTGCATGGGGGCCATAGTGGAAGTTACCTGCAGCAGCCAGTAGCAGCGCCGGTGGAATGTTGGAACAATGGAAGAGTGCACGTAGCAGCCATAGAGACACTGAAAAGAGAAAGGGAAGGTGTGAGAATGACGTAGACACTCCTCCAATGTAACACAGGGGGAGCTGCACTTTCCAATGACTAGGGCAGTGGTTTAGGATGGGCATTCCTCTGGCAGGAGCACCGAGTTTCTTACTCTAATTTTACCTTATATCGGCCAAACAAGGCCGAAATGATGAGTGAATCATGTCATGCAGAAGCTCTGCTGAAAGTCCTCGACCCCCACAGGGAAGGGAATGCATCGAGCTCTTGACAACCTGTGGATTGTGAAGTTCTACTGCAGTAATGGTGTGCAATACAGCTGAGGCAATTCAAATGGATCCTGACTTGCAAGTAGGGGTGGGCAGAGCTTGTTTTTTTACTCGCAGAATTCCACAGAGCTACGTAAAAACTCTGCAAGATTCCACAGACTTCCGTAAGCGAGCAGAATTCGGCACGTCACGCTGCTCGTGCTGATTTTTAGCAGTGGGAGCTTCTTCCACGCTGTAAAATTAGCACAAACAACCATGCGGTGCGCCGGGGGGGACTGCTTCTTTCTGCCACTCAAGTAGATTTCTCAACACGAAGGGTTGCAATCTGCCGCGAGCGCGCGCGTTGAGAAAATCTCACTGGGAGGCGTTCTAATACCTGGAAATCGCACCACGGGATGCAAATTCTTGCTCAAGCCACACATGAGAAAAAACTCTGCCACACTGCACTTGGCGGAGTTTTGCCAAAACTCCACCAGCTGAATTTTCCGCCCACCCCTACCTGAAAGCACTGGCATATATGGAATACTGAGTGAACCCCAACAATAGAGCCAGCTCTTCATTCTTGGGTACCACACACTGGCCAGTCAAATCACCTGCACCATGTCACTATCCAACTCGAATTGTTATATAAAAGAGCATAATAAATGTCACAATCAGTAAATACTTCTGATGAGCACCAGCACTATCCTCGCGTACAGAAAGAATGGATGAACAGTAGAAAGGCTAATCCCACTGTGCAGGTCCTCCCTCGTCGAAGCAAACATACCAGGAGCAGAACTTTGATCCACAACTACTGCAAGACCTCGATAAAATGGAAAAAAAATATTCATTAGAGTAGGGGACAGAGGTTTAGGATTTCTAAAGAAGAGGAACACTAAACTTGATGATGGTTCCTAGGGTGAATAGGGACGTCAACAATACAAGCAGCTGGAGGCACTGCTCTGTGACGCAAGAGGCACTGTTGCCCAAGTCAATGAGTTTGTGAGAGTAGAACCAGCAACTTATCACAATATGAGTAAGACATATACTAGGGAATAACAATGAATGAACTGGAATTCATGGAGCTGGTCACATGTGCTCTTTGGCATTGCTTTTATTTCAAGGTTTTAGGGAAAGAGGGTCCCAAAGATATAATAAACAAGACAATACAGGTATCGTTATTAAATTAATGAACAGTTATGTCTGCCTTCAAAAGGGACCCTGGATATTTTTGGGGAACAAGAAAAAAACAGCTTTTTTCTCATCCTAATTAAATTACCAAAAATTGAAAATATGCTTGTCTGTATTTAGGTATTTCAATGTATTTCTAACAATCATTTAACAAAGAAATGAGAAATGTAATTTCTAAAAAGGTATGAAGTGCAAATTTCCTCTCATTAGTAAAATGAAAGAAAACTACAAGACAAGCATCCGAGACTCAAGACTGTGCTAGGTCTTTAAGGCTGTTTGATGATCTACATTTCCCAAAAGGCACAGTTACAGACAGTTGTAAATCAGTTCATCTTGAACATCTCTTCTTCATGGACAATCTCTATGAGGGAGGAAGTGCTGTTCAATAATTCAGCATGGATACCTATGATGGAGTACTAAGATTACAAGTAAATAACTTATTTTTCTCCATCACTGGAGAAACAGTAGCAAGCTCACTACTGAAAGAAATTAGACATCTGCTAAGAAAAAGATATGTAACAAGACCATTATCAGAAGAGGTTACACAGGTAAACCCCAGGGTTGGCTCAAACCTGTGTGGCGGGAGCCTTTTTGAATTTCCCGCCACTCGGGAGCAGACACAAAGTCTGCTCCCAGCAGATGGGAGCTTTAAAAATGCTCCCACCAGCTGGGAGCAGACTTCTGATCTGTTTTCCTGCCTTCACTGATGCGGGCAGGGAAACATTTCAAGAGATTGCTCCCGCACAGAGGGAGCAGCAAAAGTGGCTGCTCCCTGAGGACAGGAGCTAAGTCGGCTCCTGCAGCATGCAGGTAGCCGGCTGGGGCAGTGGGGGCCCTGGGGCTACCCCCGCAGCCCCAACAAGTGCATGGTGGCTGCCCCGGGTGGGCACCAACCATTAAGTAATGCAGGCCCCGAGGAATGGGAACCCCGAGGCAAACAGCTGGGGGAGTGGGGGGCCATGCGGCTCCCCTCCCCTTTATTTTTTTAAGAAGTGGCCCTGGGGATGGGATTCCCAACTCCTAATAAGGCTTGGTAGCGGAGCACGCAGCCCACCTCCCCATTAATAAAAGAAAAAAGGCCCTGGGGATGGGGTCCCCAGGGCCTAACAAGGCCCGGAGAGGAGAGGTCGTGCGCAGCGTGGTGTTGGCTGAATGCGGGGGATTGGTCGCAGGGCCTGGTTGTAGGCCAGGTCCTACAGCCAACCCCTGCCGCACATGGCCAAAAGGCTGTGTACAGCAGGGGAGGGGAGTGGAGTGGGGGGGGGGGTGTTTGGATTTACATGTGGTAATTAAATATGACTCTATATTATTCAAAAAACAAGAATTAGCAAAGGCAATTGATCTTGCCTATTTGAGAGTTATTAGCTTTTGCCAATGTCTTTTAGCCATGTTGTACTGCAGCATGTATGCTGTGCAGCATGACTAAAAGTTCTTTTTTTTTAAATGCTACGTAAGGTATTTTAAAAACCTGCTATGATGCAGGCAGCTAAAACACATAAAATGTGTGTGTAACTTTTTTTTTTAATAAGTTTTAGCCTCTACAACTTGGCTAAAAAGACATTGGCAAAGCTAATAGATCTCACATAGGCAAGACCTACTGGCTTTCCCAATGCTTGTTTTCAGTTGGAAAACTCATTATGTCCCGCCTGGATACCTCTGAAATACATATTTTTGATTGTCCTAGCAGCTTGATAAATCAGTGGAGAGATCTCCACTATTTGTCAACTGCCTGATAAACTGTACGTACGTGCTGAGGTTTCCACTGTAGCCTAATAAATAACACAAGTGTTCGGCTATTAATCAAATTAGTTAAATATTTTCGAAAATCAATATGGTGTTCCTCTAGATTAAAAAATTAGGGAAGTGACAGGAAAGCATAAACATGCTTCTGATTTTCCGAGTTCCCTTTACAAACGCACATCTTGGACATGGTCAGAATAAAGGCAAAAAATTAATCTCATCCAGTATTGAAGTAATCAGCCAGTAAAACTAAAACCTCTCCAGCGCCTTCATGCCAGCAGCGTTCGAAAACAATGTAAAATAATAGCGGATGTTTTCAAAATAAAATATACAGGAGCAATTTAGAAAAATACCAGGTATTTTTATGTAGATTTTTAACACTAAGAACCTTTAAATTGGGTAAGTACTTTGTTCAGAGATAACACTGTCTCGAGAGTATACAGAAATACACTTACATTTGGTGAGTTATCACAGTTTTGTAGAAATACACTGGTAAAGCAGTAACTTTATCTATGGGAAAGAAATATATGCTGTATATGGGTACTTAACAGCAACTTCCCAGACTATCTTTCTGGATTTAAGGTAAGTATGGGGCAAGGTCCAAGCAGCACAAACAGGTCACCTCTGGGGTGTCCTGGTTAAGAGGTGCAATTCAGCGTTCGGTGCCCGTTTAAATCAATGGGGAACGGCTCGATTCGAAAGAGGCTGCAAGTAAGGACTGGGGGGGCCAGTCCGGGCGAACCCATGGGGGGGGCTCAGTCCATGAGGACCTCAGGCAAGCAGAGACACCGTTGGCCCACTGGAACTCGGGCTGGGGGGCTTGAGTGTAGTGGTGCTTTCTCCAACAGGGTCGCATTGTGGGAGGCACTCACAGTATTTGGTTGCCTGCACAAAGAGGCTGCAGGCAGGGACTGGGGGACCCAAAGGTGGGTTCAGCTGTGGAGGGTCTAAGGATCCCGCGGGCACCATTGGTCCACTTCTCCTCTGGCTGTGGGTCTCTGGTGCCCTGGTGTCTTCAGATGTCGGGGCTCTGCGATTCATGTTTTCCTGCAGAAAGAGGCGGGGGCAACAGTCCAACTAAACCCAAGAAGGGGCTCAGCTCTTGGGGATCTCTGTGCCTGGTTCACGGCAACTTGGGCTGGTGTGCAGTGAGGCTTTGTCCGACGGGGTCGCGCTGGCAGAGACTTCTGTTTCGGTCCTTTTATTTCCTGCAAACGTGCAGGGAAGCAGCTCCTCTGCTCCAGATGAGATGTTGCGGGCCAGCTTAAGTCGTGGGTCACTCCTCCTCAGCTTTTGGAGATGACACAGCTTTCTGGACGAGCCGGGTCTGTGCAATTGTCGGGGACAGCAGGCAGGCTGGCATGGTTGGTGCCAAGTCAGTTGCTGCTCCTCAGTTCTCATGTCGTGGGCTATTCTTTGTCCTTCTTTTTTTTTCTTTATTTTTAGAGAACAGTGGTCCCTTGGAAATCTAAAGTACGAGAGGTTTGATAAAAATATAGACCCAATCAGTACTATATTGTTAAATGACGTGTCCAGCCGGACAGAGGTCCAATATTTAATGTAACAACAAATTGTAAGAATTAACAAACAATAAAGTGAGTGGGACACAGGCCTGTGCCCTCACTGCATCAACAAAAAGAGAGGACATATACAGTATAACAACAAAAAAAGGAAGTTCAGGCAGGACTATTGATTTGTTTGGTATGTAGTTAAACAATAGAGCCAACAAATCATTTTTGTGCACCTTCACACAAGAATAAACATTTCAGAGTAGTGTATAAGGTGATTTATGTGTCGACGACGTTTTGATCCATACACGAGATACAAGGATCATCATCAGGACTAAAACATAAGCAAGCCTGAAAATAATTGCCTGGAATTACATGAAAATAAACATCACGAAAAAAGAAAGAAAAGAAAAGGGTTTACAGTTAGTTATGCAGGTAGACAACACATGAAGTTATGCATTATGTGGCAATTATACATGTAGTGTTCCAACACCTATAATAAAAACAATAATTAAAGAGAGCAGAGCCAGCGATGGTAGGTGACCTGTGAAAAAAAAAGGGGGGGTGGGGGAAGAAGCTGTAATGAAAATGAAAAAACTATGATGGGGTGGTAGGGTGAGGGGATCACCGGTGATGAGAATAGCTGAAAAACAAAGGTTGGCGCTGAAAAGAGAATCAAGTTACGTACAGCGACGTTATTAGAGAAAGAGTAAGAGGCCAAGGTTGGCAAATGAAGGGAGAGAGAGGTGTGTTGCGGACACAGTTAATAGTGAGGCAAGTGAAAGAAAATGCGACCAAGTGGTCACTAAGGATCAAATGCAAACTGCAAAATGAAGAGGTCTCACCGGTCTCTCAAAGGCGGGAGAGCCGTAGTAGGGGGTTCTGGCAGATGTAAGCGCAGAGCGCCGGTAAAACGGGCTGATTCCAATGGAGGGTACAGCCGTAAGTGCGTCGGGATCCTCTAAGTGTGGGATCGCGGTGAGCCTAGACAGGAGAGAGAGTGACTGAATGGTCAGCGTGGGTCAAATCGAGCTGCAATTGGACAGGAGATCGAGTGTGGGAGGTAACTCACCGGTCTCACGAAGCGGCGGGACCCAAGTCGGGGCGTCCAAGCGGTAGTGACCGTGAAAAGTTTGCTGAACGGGCCGGTTTAAGGGCCATGGAAGCGCGACGATCCTCTGGATGTGGGATCTCGTTTAGCGTGCTCCAAGAAAGGGATAACCTAAAAGGGAAGAACGAGGTCAGGACGTGCAGGAAGGGGGCAGGGGTCTGCAGAGGGTCGGGAAACGCTTACCTCAATAGGAAGGTGGATCCTCAATTGCTACAGCTCGATGTGTAAGATGCAGAGTACCGGCTGAATAAGGAAGTAAACTAACGCGCACCTAATAGGTGGTGAATAGATCAGCTGACCCATAATAGGAAGAGAAAAGGGACTGAAGTTCAGGTGGTGGCAGACATATTGGAGTGTGGGAATGGGAAAGAAGGAGAAAGTGTAGAAGGTTTATGAATTGAAGCAACTCAGGAAGGGTGAAGGTGTCGGTGCAACTCTGGGAGGACATAGACACCTATGCATAAGAACATATATACAAGCAATTTTGCAGTGGTAATTAAAAACCTGTATGTATTTATACAGGCAGTATACAGCAGAAGGAAATTAGGAAACAGTGTATATTATACAAGCGTGGTCCAGTCTTCAAGTCTGTTCAAACCGTTATTGAGGCTATTGGTCCTCAGAATCCATTTCAACTCTTCTTTGTTCAGTATTTTGGAAACATCCCCTCCTCTTGGGGGTAATTTGATTACGCTTATCACAGTCCAGCGTATTTCATCCTCAGAATATCCAGTTTCCTCGAAATGTTCAACTAAAGGTGCATTTTGAGTCTTGCATCTTATTCTGCTTCGATGCTGGCAAATCCTCATGCGTATTTTTTGAGTGGTTTGTCCTATGTAAATTTTGTTACACGGGCACAGAATGGCATAGACACATAAATCACCTTATACACTACTCTGAAATGTTTATTCTTGTGTGAAGGTGCACAAAAATGATTTGTTGGCTCTATTGTTTAACTACATACCAAACAAATCAATAGTCCTGCCTGAACTTCCTTTTTTTGTTGTTATACTGTATATGTCCTCTCTTTTTGTTGATGCAGTGAGGGCACAGGCCTGTGTCCCACTCACTTTATTGTTTGTTAATTCTTACAATTTGTTGTTACATTAAATATTGGACCTCTGTCCGGCTGGACACGTCATTTAACAATATAGTACTGATTGGGTCTATATTTTTATCAAACCTCTCGTACTTTAGATTTCCAAGGGACCACTGTTCTCTAAAAATACATTAGTACCCAAGGCCCCTGGCAGACTCTATTTGGGTTTCCTTGTTTTTCAAGCTTCTTTTTTTCCAGCACTACAACAATGGGGTTTGCCCATAATCCTCCACTATCTGGGCAAGCAAATATTGCATAAACGACAAGTGATATGGAGGGATCAATACACTCAAATTAATCATAGGATACGTCAAATTATTCCTATTGTATGGTTCGTAGTCCCATCTCATTTTATCACATCACAAACAAGTCACATACACGTTTATTCCTGGTTAGAACAATTCTTCATTTCTTTTTTAATTGTTCTCCATTATATCAATCTAAAAAAAAACACATTACACAAACTATACAAACGATACATAAATCCTCAAAGATACACAAATTATCACAAAAATATCACAACACAACAATTGTTTCCTAACCCCCTATTTTACAGTAGAGCGTTCACTAATTGATTAGCTGCGATCCACTGCGAGGTAATCCTCTACACACACGAGGTACCTATTTGCACCTCTAAATCTTTTTAGGTAGCGTGCACATCCAAGTAAGTACAATCTTTTTAGTTTGTTGGATTCCTCCTCTTCATCTGTCGACGCGTTTCAGCCCTTTCATATGGGCCTCATCAGGACACGGGTTAACGGAACAACCTACAGTATAATAAGTATATACAATCAGAACCAATTATGTGTCCATTGGTTACCAACTCAATCCTCTAGATGTGTTGATCACCCCAAGAGTGCAAAGAAAATCGCCAAACCAAGTACAAAACCAATCAGACTAAAAACTACTACTCAGAGTGGTTTTCACAGTGCCACCATCAGCAAGCAAACCCCATATATACATGCCTTGTGTATGTTTCTAAAATGCGAAAGCTGGAGTAGATAGTAAATCAGTAAAAAGAAGAAATGTGCAAAACAATGATGTGCATAGGATCTAATCAAAACCTCACGCCGCATGCAAATCACCGGCTTAGAAACCACCACCACAAAGGAGGTTCACACGGCTGAAGGGGTGTTTTGAAGCACAAGTATCCCCAGGTATGCGGACCTAGGCGTCCCAAGGGCCTTCCCAACAGGACCTCACAGCGAGACCGATGTTAAGTTTCCAAACTGGTGCAGGTGGTACCCTGGGTGGTATTATTCTTTTAAGTCCTTCCATAAAGGCTTTAATTACTTGAACCTTGAACAAGGATATTTGTTCTGTTTTGCAAATATGCGGCTACTACTGCAAGGTGCAACCAAATGGATTTATAGGCTGAGCCAGCTCGCTGTAGATACAAAAGGTAACAAATAATATTTTGTGTAGATGCATCTAGCGGATTAATAATGTTGTTGTTACAATATACAACAAATCTCTTCCATTTCGCCGCATAACATGCCCTGGTGATAGGTTTTCTTGCTTCTTTAAGAATTGTCATACAATCTGGTGGTAAATTTAAGTATCCAAACTCTATGACTTCAGGGGCCAGATCGCTATGTTGAGCTCCTTGGGGTTTGGGTGTCTGATTTCTCCATGGTTCTGAGTGAGAAGGCTGGAACTGAGGTGCTGCTTCTGATGTGGAATCAATGATAGTTCTAACAGTGTGGTGAACCATGGTTGACGAGCACATGTGGGAGCCACTAAAATCAGTGCGAGTGATGTTTGCCTGAGTTTCCGAACCAGAAACAGAAGGAGAGGGAGAGGCGGAAAAGCGTAAGCAAATATCCCAGACCAGTTAATTCATAGGGGATTGCCTTTGGATAGAGGGTGTGGGAACCTGGAGGCGCAGTTTGGGCATTTTGAGTTGTCTGCTGTTGCGAACGGATCTATTTGTGGGAATCCCCAGTTTTGGAAGTATGGAAGTAGAACCTGGGGATGAAGTTCCCATTCGTGTATTTGTTGCCGCATCCTGCTGAGAAGGTCGGCAATTTGATTGTTCACGCCTGGTAGGTGCTCTGCCAGAACATGAATTCTGTGATGAATTGCCCAACACCAAATGGTCTGAGAGAGGCGTGACAGTTGTACAGAATGTGTCCCCCCCGTGTTTTTGTACATAGTACATGGCTATCATATTCTCCGTGCGGACTAGGACAACTTTTCCTATGAGGTGAGGTTGAAAAGCTTTTAGTGATAGTACATAGCTAGAAGCTCTAGGTAGTTGATGTGGAGACTTTTGTGCTTGTTGTGCCATAGACCCTGAATTGTTAGATTTTGTAGATGGGCACCCCAACCGTGAGAGATGCGTCTGCTGTTAGTACGATCTGTGGAACAGGGTCGATCAAGGGCTGCCCTTTTGATAGGTCTTGTGCGTTCCACCAATGCAGAGAGTGATGGGTGCGGCTGTCTACCAACACCAGATCTTGTAATTGACCCTGTGATTGATTTCACTGACGTGCTAAGCATTCTTGTAGTGGACGCATGTGTAGTCTTGCATGAGGCACTATTGCGATGCATGATGCCATCATCCCTAGTAGTTGCATAAAATTCCTGACTGCTAAGTATTGGTTGGTTTGAAATTCTAGTAACAGAGTTTATAGATTTCGGACCCCGGCTGCATTGGGAGAGGCTAGAGCTGTGTGAGTGTTTAGAGTCGCTCCCAGATAGGACTGCATTTGAGAGGGTTGAAGATGGCACTTTTGCATATTGACTGTAAATCCCAATTGATGGAGAAGGTGTAATGTAGTCTGAGTGTGTTGCAAGCACTTTTGGTGTGTGTTGGCTTTGATGAGCCAATCGTCTAGAAATGGGAAGACATGAAGTTGTTGTCTTCTGAGATGAGCTGCTGCTACTACTGCTAGACATTTTGTGAATACTCTGGGTGCAGAAGTAACTCTGAATGGGAGTACTTTGAACTGATAGTGATTTCCTGCTATCACAAATCTGAGATATTTGCGATGTGCTGGGTGAACAGGAATGTGGAAGTATGCATCTTTTAAGTCTAGTGTGGACATAAAGTCACCTTGCTGTAGAAGTGGGAGCACTTGCTGAAGCGTAACCATATAGAAATGTTCTTGACAGTATGTATAGGTTTAACATCCTTAGGTCCAAGATTGGTCATAGGGACCTGTCCTTTTTCGGGATTAGGAAGTACAGTGAGTAAACACCTGACCTTTGGTGTTGTATCGGAACTGGTTCTATAGCTCCATTTATTAAAAGAGCTTGTACTTCCTGTTTGAGGAGCTGTAGGTGCTATAATGAAAGTTTGTGAATGCAAGGTGGAATATTTGGAGGATTGTTGGTAAGCTCCAGGCAATAACCATTTTGGTTAATGTCTAATACCCATTTGTCTGATGTTATTGATTGCCAAATAGGAAAAAATTGTTGAAGTCTTCCCCTGACAGGTGTAACATGATCGGGGGAATTGTAGGCAAGTCACTGCTTATTGGGAGATGGGGAGGTACGTGTTGGTGTGCTCTTACCTCTACCCTTGAAATTATTTCCTCTGTACCCACTTCTATAGAAACCTCTAGATGGAGAGGGTTGTGTGTAGGAGGCATTAGGATCTGAGGAATTATCTTTGGATCCTCCTCTATAGAGTGAACGACGAAAGGAGCCTCTGTTAGATGGGGACTGTAGTGCTCCTATAGATTTTGCTACCTCTGTGTCTTTTTTCATTTTTTCGAGTGCCTCATCTACTTGAGGTCCAAAAAGGTGTTTTTTGTCAAAAGGAGTGTTGAGGATAGATTGCTGAACCTCCAGTTTAAACCCCCAAATCCTAAGCCATGCATGTCATCTAAGGAGACTGCTGGTGTTAATTCCCCTTGCTGCAGTCTAGAGCACATCTAATGGAGGAATTGGATATTAGTTTACCTTCTTGCACTAATTCTTGTGCTCTCTGTTTTTGCTAATCTGGGAGGTGTTGGAGCAGGTCTTCCATTTCGTCCCAGTGGGCCCTATCATATCTGGCTAATAAGCCTTGTGTGTTGGCAATGCGCCATTGGTTAGAGGATTGAGCAGCTACTCTTTTACCTGATGCATCTATTAATTTAGACTCCTTGTCTGGAGGAGGTGCATCTGCTCAAGTCTGTGAATTTGCTCTTTTGCGAGCATTAGATACTACTAAAGAATCGAATTGTCCCTTACTAAAAATGGGATCAGACGGTGGAGGTTTGTATTCCTTGTCAACCCTAGGTGTTAATATACGGGCACGTACAGGGTCTTTAAAAATTCATCAGCATGTCTCATCATGCCTTTTAACGTAGGCAAACTTTGACCTAGTGTTTTGAACAAAGTCTTCTTCTAAAGACTCTTTGTATAGTGTAACCCCATGGTAATATGCTGCCCTGGAAATCAACTCCTGATATGCTACGTTGTCATCTGGAGGTGATGGTTTTGCAGGATATAAATCAGGGTCATTATCCATTGGTGGATCGATATTCTAGTCATCCCATGGGTCTGTTGGTAGTGGACTATTGTCATTATCATCATCCCCTATATCAGGCTGTTATGTGTGTACCCTGAGGTGTTATGTGTAACGGGTCTGAGCCTGGCAATGGTAGTAGTGGTGAAGATGGTAGAGGGGATTGAGGATTAGGGTAGATAGGACTAGTAGCCATGTCCTTCTTTGTTAGAAGAGTTTTGTTGCTAGAGACCTCTGAGATATTCCTTCTTTTGGAAGGTGTCACACCTTTAGCCAATATATGTCCAGTGTCTGGATTAATGTAAATTTTCTTTTACTTAGGGTCCAGTTTTTCCTTCATAATGTCCAGGATAGGTTCCGGAGGCTTTTGAAGGGTATCTTTAAATTTCGGTGCCGAAGGTTTCGGTGCCGAACCGGACTTGTCCTTTTTGTCTTTTGGAGCCGAAGGTTTCAGTTCCGAAGATGTCTTTTCTCGCTTTGGTCCCGAGCCGGAAGGCTTGACTGACTGTTTAGGTGCCGAGCCCGAGGGTGGGGCGTTGGAAGCAGTGTCTCTCGGTGCCGACCATGGCCAGAATTGTTATAACAAACAAGAACCTAGCCGTCACATTTAGAGTGCTGTTTTTACTTCAACAAACTAAGAACATTCTCTGATTCGAATGGTCTAAAGTATTTATTTACTTCTCTTTTAAATCTTTTTTTTGGATGTTCATATCCTTTGCGAAACATGTCATTCTGAAAGACACACCACCTACACCAATTATCTACACATATATACACAATGTACAAAACTTTGAAATACACATACAATATACACAAGGTACAACATTAATGAGGTTGCATTAAGGTTAAATCCAGTCAATATTCAACGCAACAGCCATTTGGCTGGTTATTCATTACAATAATTCATTTCAACTGCAAGGGCTGTGGCCTACTGGGTACACGTTTAGAATCTGGCGGGGCAAGGGATTTTTTACAACTTGCTCCCAACAAAAAAGTCATGTTCAGTAAGTGTTTTATCCCAGTAGAAATTAACGCTGACGCGTTTCGAGCCCCATTTTGGTTTCGGGGTTCTCCTCAGGGCTTAGGACTGGATAAAATAAACGGATAAATAAACGAAAGATCCAGAAAATTTCAATTGTAACTACCCTGCTCTCCAATTTTGTTTATAAACAACACTTCAATTCGTTATTCAGGGCGTCAATGAGTACCTGTTAGATTCCAGATAGTGACAAAACTTCGTTATGTTTTAGTCCTTGATTAACAAGATGTTGTTTGCCGATAGCGAAAATAATTCTGGGCTCAAAGAAAAAAGCAGGATTTAGGCTTCTATTTTAGGCACGGGAGACTTAATCAAGTATGGCAGTGGTGGTGCTGAAGCCTTTTGTTTAATCGAAGAGAGTTTGAGGGGCAAAGGGGCTTCGTTACTCACGGCACCCTGTCCTGGTGTAACGTCTTCGGACTCTAACTCGATTTCCAGCTCGGAGTCCGATTCCTGGATAGAGAAGGCCTCCTCCTCTTCTGCCGTAGACATCTCCATGTCTTTGTGTTTGGTGTCTTCCCCGAAGATATCCGGAGTGTGTTCAATGTTTTGTCGCTGCATGTACCTTCACCGAGCCCGACGATCCCGTAGAACAAGTTACTTACCTTCGGTAACGATATATCTGTGAGAGACATAAAAAGAGACAGTTATAGATTCCTTACCTGTAGAATAGATACCCCAGCAATACCAACCCCGGAGGTGGGTCTGCGAACCAAGTTCACACCAGAAAGTCCTGGAGAACAGAACGGCCAAAGAAGCCGTCTCTCCGGACTTGGCTGTCCAGGCAGTAGTGTTTTGTGAACCTGTGCAGAGATGCCCACATAGCTGCCTGACAGATGTCATTGAGGGGGACTCCCCGTCCCAAAGCAGTGGTAGCTGCCGTCGCCCTGGTGGAATGCGCGCAGTCCCACTGGAGGCTCCTTCTTTGGTAAAGAGTAGCAAGCTTTAATAATGCACAAAACGGCCCACCTAGAGATGGTCCGTTTGTGCACGGCCCGACCTTTTTTGGCTCCCACGTAGCCAACAAAGAGCTGGTCATCCACCCGGAATTGCTTGGTGCGATCCAAATAAAAAGAAAACGCACATTTTGGATCCAGACGGTGGAGCCTCTCTTCCTCCTTACAAGGATGCGGAGGCGGAAAGAAGGTGGGCAAAGTGATGGTTTGACCAATGTGGAAAGAAGTAACCACTTTGGGAAGAAAAGAGGGTCGACTTCGAAGGACAACTTTGTCCGGGTGAACCGCCAGAAAAGGAGGCTTGGAAGAAAGAGCTTGTAGCTCACTCACCCTGCGTGCAGAGGTGATGGCCACCAGAAAGGCAGTCTTTAAAGTGAGGAATCTGAGAGGACAGTTATGTAGCAACTCAAAGGGAGCGCACATAAGATAAGGAAGAACCAAGTTCAAGTCCCACTGAGGCATTACGAAGGGAACAGGAGGAAAAAGATGAGTAATGCCCTTAAGAAAGCGATTTACAACAGGAGACTTGAAAAGAGAAGGCTGATCAGGAAGCCTAAGAAAGGCTGAAATGGCTGAGAGATAGCCCTTAAGAGTGCCTGCTGGGCCAAAGAAAGGAGGAACAAGAGTACCTCAGAAAGAGGGGCGGAAAGGGGATCCACAGCCTTTGCTGTGCACCATGCCACAAATTTGTTCCATCTGCAGGCGTATACCGTCTTAGTGGAGGGACGCCTGGCTGCCAAGATAACATCGCAGACTACGGGAGGCAGGTCAAACGACGTCAACTGCCGCCGCTCAATCTCCACGCAAGGAGGTGTAGGTTGGACAGGTTCGGGTGGAGGACCGTCCCCTGCAGCTGCTTCAGAAGATCCTCCCGAAGAGGCAGTCGGATCGGAGGATCGATGGCCTTGTTGAGCAGCTCGGGATACCAGACTCTTCGTGCCCAATCAGGAGCCACAAGAATGACTTGGGCCCGGTCGGGCTTGATCTTCTTCAGCACTCTGGGCAGAAGTGGTATAGGCGGAAAGGCGTATAGAAGACCGCAACTCCACTTGCGACGAAAAGCGTCGCCTAGCGAGTGCCACCTTGGAAATTCCAACGCGCAGAACTGCTGACATTGCGCGTTCTCTTCGGTGGCGATTAGATCTAACCAAGGCTCTCCCAAGTGCTGAAAGAGACCTTGCACCACCTCCGAGTTAAGACGCCATTCGTGATCCATCATGCACCTGCGGCTGAGTTCGTCTGCCCTGGCGTTCAGGGAACCTGCCAGGTGTTGAACCACCAGGGATATGCACTGATGTTCCAGCCATGTCCAGAGGCGGAGGGCCTCCTGACATAGGGTCCACGACCCCACCCCGCCCTGTTTGCTGCAGTACCACATGGCGGTGGTGTTGTCCGTGAACACCTGCACTACTCTTACCCGGGCAGAGGGAAGGAATGTTTTTAGTGCAAGACGAATCGCCCGAAGCTCCAGAAGGTTGATATGGAGCCCGACCTCCGCCGGAGACCAGAGGCCTCTGATCTCCGCCTCCCCCATGTGGCCACCCCATCCCAGAAGTGATGCATCGGTCACCACTGTGAACTCTGGTTGAGGAAGGGAGAGGGATCTGCCGTCGACCTATTCCTGGTTCGTTAGCCACCACTGCAACTGGTGTGCAGTGCCCTCCGAGATCTGGACGCAATCGGACAGGTTCCCCTGATGTTGGGCCCACTGGAACTTCAGGTCCCACTGCAGAGCCCGCATATGCCATCTGGCATGGTTCACCAGCAGGATGCAGGAGGCCATCAGACCCAGTAGTCTGAGGGTCATCCTGACAGAAACCCGGGATAGAGGCTGAAAGATCGGAATCATAGCCCGAATATCCCGGACTCGCTGTTCGGGAGGATAGACCCGAAACTGCGTCGTGTCCAGAACTGCTCCGATGAAGAGGAGCTTCTGAGAGGGAATCAGGTGTGACTTCGGCACGTTGATGGAGAACCCCAGCAAATGCAGGAGGTCGGCCGTAGTCTGGAGGTGGGAGACGACAGCCTGGGGCGAGCCCGCCTTCAACAGCCAGTCGTCGAGATAGGGGAAGACTGGAACCCCTGATCTGCGCAGATGAGCTGTGACCACCGCCATCACTTTCGTGAACACCCGAGTGGCGCTGGTAAGGCCAAAGGGGGGCACAGTAAACTGAAAATGCTCGTGGCCTACCGTGAACCGCAGGTAGCGCCGGTGGGACGGCAGGATGGGGATGTGAAAGTAAGCGTCCTGCAAGTCCAACGCTACCATCCAGTCTCCAGGGTCGAGGGCAGACAGGACCTGAGTGAGCGTCAACATTTTGAACTTCTCCTTCCGGAGGAATCGGTTGACCTTCCTGAGATCCAAGATAGGACACAGGCCTTTGTCCTTCTTGGCACCAGAAAGTAGTGGGAATAGCAATCACGACCTACTTCTGGGACAGGAACGCGCTCAATGGATCCCTTGGCCAAGAGTGCCGAAACTTCCTGTTGGAGAAGGGCCAGATAATCCTCCGACATGCGATGGTACTGAGGTGGCATGGATGGAGGGGTAGTCTCGAAGGGGAGGGAGTAGCCCCTTCGGACTATCTGCAAAACCCACCTGTCAGACGTGATGGTGCACCAGTGGGGAGGGTGATGGCGAATCCTGCCGCCCACTGGCGTTTGGTGGCCCTGAAAGGTCGGACTGGGAGGGTTTGGAGGCTGCTGCAGAGGGGGCTGTGGTGGACTGGCCCGCCCGCTGGCCCGCAGAACCACGGTGCTGGTTCCCACGTCCCCGCCCGCTAGGGGCTGAACAGCTTGCGCCGGCCTGTGGCCCTGGGCGGGACATGGCGGGGCACCCCTTCCGTAGCCATGAAAGGGGCGAAAGGCAGACTGCGCAGGGCGGGTGGTGGAGAGGCCCAAGGACCTGGCCGTAGCTCGAGAGTCCTTAAAGCGCTCTAGAGCGTTATCTGCCTTGTCGCCGAAAAGGCGACGGCCATCAAAGGGCATGTCCATAAGAGTGAATTGGGCATCCTCGAAAAACTAAATAGACGTTTCTGGTGAGGCCCAGTATGGTCAGTTCCAGCAGGTGTTTTCTACCAATGCCTCAGTAGGCTGTAGGAACAGTCACGAGCACATAAACACGATTCGGGCATTCACAAGAAGCCACTGGAGTGAGGCAGGTTTGATGGTTGCATTTGAAGGATTACGCACATGCTGAAAGTTGCGATCTGTAGCCGTTGTAACCGCTTTGAGTTTCTAGAGGAGATGAGAACGATGATTTTGCAGTAATTGAGACAGGCTATTCAGGGCTATAGTCAACCCTGCCCTGTTGTCTGGAGTATTAGAGGGTTGTAATAACTAGAGAAAAATGCAGCTAGAAACCCTTGACCGCCATGTTTATTTATAGAGTTCATAGTTGTGTAGGAAAGTAAGATCTGCTTCTTATGGTTACCCCCACTTTTTGCTGATGTTGCACTGTTTTCTGACTAGTCTGACTGGGATCCTGCAAATCAGGACCCCAGTCTATATGCTTTCTCCCTAAATTGGCTATGTCGTGTACTAGGTACACTCCAGATTGGATACTGAGGTAACCTTATCAGTCCCTAGTATATGGTACACATGTACCCAGGGCATAGGTACCCCAGAGGCCTCCCATGGGCTGAAGCATGTATTATGCCACCCATGAGAGGCCATGCAAAATGGAACTCCAGGTCTGCTACTGCAACCTGTGTAAGATGGTGCTTGCACCCCTTACTTTAGATATAGGTTCACTATATCTATATGTCACTACACTTAAAACTTATAAGTCACCCCTATAGCAGGCCTTAACAATCCTGAAGGCAGGGTGCTGGGTTTTACGTGAGAGGGTGCCCATGCATGAGCAGGGCCCCTCTGCAGCCTTCGGAGACCATTCTCCCGGGTTGTCTGTGACTCAGCCAGACATATAGGTAGAGGTGCATTATAACCGTGTGGTAAATGCCATCTCGAAAACGGCTGAAACAAAAATGTCGTGTTTGGTATCAAACACCTTGGAATCATACCTCCACACCAGTAACTGGTGTGGGAGGTATGATTCCACCCTTCAGAAGCGAGCTTTGTGGGGTCACTGGTCTAACCGGTGCCAGCCTTCTCGACCCGGATAGCACAAAATGGATGCTGCCGACCAGAAACACATTTCTGCCCTCCTGCTGCTGAGCCAAGCTCGAGCAGAGGAAGGCAGCACAATAGGCATCCTGTCACAGGGAGGTGTGACCACCTCCCAGACGGGGTTTAGTGTATTGGGGCTGGGTGGGTGCACTCAGAGTGTCTGAAAGTCTGCACCTGGGGCACATTTGGTGTCCCTGTGCATAGTCCAGCTCAAACCAGTTCTGGGAGCCTTTGGCTCCTGCTCTGGCGCGAAACTGGACAAAGGACATGGGTGTAACCATCCCTCTGTCCTGCCCCTCCCCTAGGAGGGTCCCCTGAATGTGTCCAACCCTCTCCCGTGGGTACAAAGGAGCTTACCTGGCTGTAGCTCTTTAGATTTGCTGTGGACAAGATTCTACCAAGAAGAAACCACTTACTTCGACCGTCTGGACACTCTGGACTTCGCTGGACCTCGACTGGGCCGACTTCGTCTCCCTCTCCGTCCAAAGCCTTGTCTGTGCCCTTGCTCCATACAGGCTCCGTGCAGGACCTGTGGTGCACTAAGGACAACTGAAGGATCTCCCTTGGGGTGAAGGAGTCACTCCCCTGCAACTGCAGGCACCGTAACCGCAACTGACCGGCTTGCTGCTCCTGAGGACTCTGAAGACTCCAGCAACACAGGAGGTGGGTTCCAACGTTCCTTGAGGCTGAGCTGCCCTCTCACCAAGTTTGAGGCCAGTATCCCTCGTGGGGACTGCATAACCCGAACCCCTGTGCACCGCGTCCATTTGCAAGTGCATATGCTTGTTGGCGTTCCCCAACTTCGTGCACTGGGCTGTCGATAGACCCCACCTCTGCGCACATTTCCACCAAAGGACTTCGGGCTCCTCGCACTCTGTGCCCTGCAAGCTGCTGTTCTTTCGATACTGCCTGAGGTCCCCTTGCGACTCCTGTGGCTCCGGCCTGTGGGTCCCTGTGAGGGTCAACATTGCTTTTCCTGGGCTTCCCTCGTTGCTCCAGGCCTGCCCTGACTCCCCTGCAATTGGTGAGTCCCTCGGTCCTTGCTGGGCTGAACTCTGACCTTACTCGACCTTCTTCGTGGGTTGCCACTGCCAAGGCTTGTTGTTGCTCCAGCCGGACACCGACCCCTCAGCACTCAACATCCTTCGTGGGACAGCTCGTACCCGGCTCCTGGTCGTCGTCGACGCCTCCTGGTCCTCGTGGCTGAAGAGTCAAGGTCTCCATCTTCTCACCTAAAGCACCCGACATCGGTGGGCATTCGTCTACCGAGCCCCTGCAGTGACTGTTGTTTGAAGACTCCCATTGAGATCGACGGCGGTTTACGACGCCACTTCAGGCCTATGCACCCGGCTTCCCTGGGATAGGTAACTCGGGTACTTCGGTATCCACGGGTGGGGTGGCTCTCCAACCTCCTAACTTCCCTGGTGTTTCTTCCTAGTCCTTTGGGAAGGGTCCTTAAACCTTAAAACTGCAACCGCGACTCTCCCATTGAATTGTACGGCGCACGCGGTCGTGTAGTCACACTGCACCCGTCCTCCGTGGGGTCCCTACGTACTCACCTGTGGTGGTTCCTTGGGGTACCAGCGATTCTACACCTTCTAGACTTTGTCTTGACTCGAGTCATGGTTCTTATACCACTATTTTAGTATATGGTTTGGTCCCCCTCTGGGTCCACTGTGTATTATTGCTACTTACTGTAGTTTCTGTGCTAAAGTATTGTGTGCTTTGTGCTGTATCCTCATGTAGAGGATACTAGAGAGTGTTATACTAATAAATACATATTTTTATAGCTACTGTGTGGTTTTCCTTTCATTTAATTAATACTAAAGGTGATATTCTGGTAAACAAGCTGCTTTACATTCCTTCAAGATTAAGCCTGAAGGCTGCTCTCCACAGCAACCACTAGGATAGCTTTCTAAAGGTTATCTTTGACCTCATACATCATAAGGGTCGTTTGGACTGGTGCAAGGTGCCCACTTTAATTAGTGGACAGCATATACCAGGCCAACTTCTCACAATAGTAAAAAAGTATCATCCGGTTCTTTATTTTCAGAAAGGCTTATTGAAGGATTCCATGACCAGTTTCCTCCATCACCAGAACCTTCACTTTGGCCCCATTTATACAGACCACACTCTCCCTCATCTAATGGAGTGGCCACACATAGGCCAGAAGTAGCTTCAGGTCTATACATATTTGGGGTGGCAATTACAAGTTTCAAAGGGCCAGGAATGACTCCAGAGAAAAGGGAGCCATTTATAATTTTTGTTTTGTCAGTTGAAAGTGGGCAAGAATTGTTAGCAACATTGGGATTATTACTTGAGTTGGATGTTTTTGTCGTGGGGATTTAGAAACTAAGAGGAACCCAAGGGTTTGAAAAAGGTGTAAATAAATTCTAGCAAGTTGGTGTAGAGGGAAGAAAGAGAAGTTGTTACAGTATGTTGGAAATGGAGTGCCAGATTTTGGTGATTTTGTTTTCACAGAATTTGAGTACATCTTTGCATTCTAGTGATATGCATGGGCTGTTTTTCACAGCATCTGGTTTGGATAGTTCCTGATAAATACGTACGATAAACTGCCTTTTGTATATATTGTATTAATGCTTTGTTATGCAGCATGTAGAGAACTCAGATTGGCATTAAACATAACTTCTAATGATATGTTTGAGCAGAGTACATATTTCCTACAACAAAACAATCAATGACTATCTTTCCTTCCAGCCTTTTTGCCCACTCTCTAGCTGTGGCTGCACTCTTGAAGATCACTACATTTTCACAGTAAACATCAGCATCTTTCCCATTCTAATTTTGGGCAAATATGTTCACAATCAGGCTACTGTCGCTCTGCCAAAGGTAAGCAATCACAATGCTGAAGTTGATTGTGTGGGGCCACTTACAATACTACAGCTAAAAAAACAATGGTCTGGGGCTTTTGTTAGTAATATAATTGCCAGAACAAAACGGAACTGAGCAGAGCGCTGCAGCAAAAGACTACAAGTGCACAAAAGAACAATGAAAATCTACACAGAACATAATGTGAACTGGAATTAGAGGCTGTGTGCTACAGCACTGTTTGGCAACAAACAGCTAGGTTTTCAACTCTTTCCTATTCACAAGCACCACCTTATGCTAGCTTCTGAGCAGTTTGCTCTAATGTGAGAAGGTGCAATCACTATTAATGCCTAATCCCACCTAAGAATAACTCAGGGTTTAACACAGTGCGAACAGGGAACATGGCAGCCAGCTAGCACGCCGGCCGCAAGCTCCATAGCTCCGATCGCAATTCGATTACAAAACAGATATTAGCCTTACCCTGCCTCGGCGCACCCGGCTGGATTTTCGACGCGGTTTTTTCCCTGGTTGCTTCACAGGACTTTCCTCTTTGGGTCGGGCTGTTTTCCGGATTCACGGTGGTCCCGGCTGCAGTGAAGGTGACGGCGGCGGCCGTAGCTGCCGGCCTCCCGTGGTTTCTTGCGGCGCAGCAGATTTGCCGTGATAGATGGGCGGCGGTGCCTCGCTCGGCAAATCTTCTCCAACTGCAGTCAGTAATGGGCGCAAGTACTAACGGCTTTCTTGTTATTTACTGAAATGTAAACTGGGTCTGGGTGAGCTCCAGGGCATAGTAGTTTTGTGAAAGGATGTCTCACTTCTTAAGGCAATGGTTACCTTGTAATGTCCTGGTGTTTTCTTAAAGAATAGTAAATCAGCCCCTGAATGCTAGCCTTAAATAACTGACCTCCCTTTGTAGGAAAAGAACATAATGTGCTTGAAACCCACGCGAACAGTGCAACGACCCTGATGACATTTAATGATGAATCGAAAATTAAGTTCTTGGGGGGGAACAGCTAGCACGCCGGCCATGAGCTCCGTAGCTCCAATGCGAATACAAAACAGAGATTAGCTTTACCTTGCCTTGGTGCACCCGGCTGGATTTTCGACTCTGTTTTCCCCCGGGCTGCTTCACAGGACTTCCCTCATTGTGTCGGGCTGTTTCCCGGACTCACGGGGGTCCCGGCTGTGGTGGAGGTGACGGCGGCGGCCATGGCTGCCGGCCTCCCGGGGTTTCTTGCCAGGCAGCAGGTTCGCCGCAATAGATGGGCAGCGGCGTGTATCAGTTTCCGGGGGATTCCAGGCAGAACCATTACAGGCACTACAGGTACAGGTTGGTTGGAGGCTCCTGTTGAGTTGCCCATGAGAGAGGAGCCTATAGGAACACACATGACCCCCGGAAATCTGGCAAGTTTCGAGGGCAGAAAAAAAATAACAATATAAATCTTTATCTGTCTCCCGGGATTTTTAAGGGTATTGAAGCTCAGCTGAGTACTGGGGTTGGAGCAGCTTCAACGAACGCCACGATTCGAACGGCGAGCAGTAATGAAAAATGTCCTAGTAATCATGATGGAAAGTTTCAATTCTATTAAGGACGCTGAGGCGAGGATTATGCTTTACTTTCTTTATTCCTTTTTCCAGCAGTAACTTCAACTTTCAAAACAAAAACTAATGTTCCCATGATGCACTCCGCAAAGGTCATGTCCAATCCACCAATAGGCAGTCCCCGAGGGATCCAAGGGTATGCACTTCCTGTTCAACCTCCTCTTTCTTGACTGCGACCCCTTCATCTTTAAGCCTTGTTATTCAGCCTTGGAACTTTCAACACCTGAAAGAAGACCAGAACAGACTGATGACACCAATTCCTTGCAACATCAATTCAATACTACAAACCATGACATAACCAATATACAGCACCCTACAATGTGATATTGCACAATACTAACAAGACATTCCTAGAAAGGAAAACGCATACTTATACCCTACTAGTTCTTCTGTCCCGAAGTCCGTATGACTAAATATTTCCAGGATGGGCAAAAAGGACTCTCTGAGCCTCAGGTGGGAATAATCCTCGCCTCCGCGTCCTTAATAGAATTGAAACTTTCCATCATGATTACTAGGAAATTTTTCATTCTATGTCAGGACCGGAGGCGAGGATTATGCTAGTTCAAAGCTTATCCACCACCAACGACGCCATGTCTACGACTGGTTTGAAATAAAATCTCTTGAACATCGAGTCCGATGACCAGTCTGCGGCGTTTATGATATCTTTGAGTCTGGCCCCCAGAGAAAAGGCCTCCGAAGCCGTAGCGCCCCTCACAGAATGGGCGCCGAACAGCGAGACGTTAATACCCGCTTCTTGCATAACCCATCTGATCCAACGGGCTATGGTTGGTGATGAAACCGCTTTGAAAGGTTTCCTTAGGGAAATTAACAATTGGCGTTCCCCTGGGGGACGGGTTTCCTCAGTCATATTCTCATACTCTTTGAGACATCTGACCACACACAGTTTAGGTGAATTGTCAAAAGCTGGATATGATACAATCCTGGAGTCAGTTTTGCTTCTGCGCACAAAATGGAAAGTTACTCCCTGTGGGGTGAATACTCTGCCCGAGATGTCCAGGGCTCGAACATCAGAAACCCGACGACATGACACTAGACATAGGAGCATGGCCAGCTTAGCTGACAGTTCCTTACGGGACAAATACTTTTTATGTTGCCAAGACTGGAACAGGTAAAGAACCTTATTGACATCCCATAGAGAGGAATACCGGGGTTCCGGAGGCAAGGTGAGACAAATTCCTCTCATTAGTCTGCAAACCAGCTGACGTTCCTCAGCCGGGGCCCCCTGAATGGGTATATGACCCGCTGCAATTGCTGACCTGTAAGAGTTAATAGTACAGTACGCTAAACCCTGGGTCGCCAAGGAGGCCAAAAAATTCATGATAGCTACCACTTCGCACCCCATGGGATCGTGGTCGTTCCGTATACACCAACTGACCCATCTGGCTCATGCGGACTTGTAGCGTTTGCATGTGCTGTCGGCCCACGCTGCTCCCAGAAGCTTCTGAGCTTCGCTCAATAGGCCTGAGACTCTCCAACAGTGCCTGCAATCCGCCAGGCCACCAATGGCATCCGCCCTTGCTGGACTAGCGGTGGGGATTGCCCTGGGGATCCCTCAGAATAAATTGATCTCGGGGTAGAAGGATTGGAAAGTTCCAGAAGAACCGGAAACCAAACTTGAGACCTCCAATATGGGGTGATCAACACCACCTTCGTCTGTTGCCGGCGTATGAGAGTCGTGAGCCGCATTATCATCGCAAATGGGGGAAAGGCGTAGCCTGTTTCCCCCGACCAATCTTGGAGGAAAGCATCCGTCGCTGTGGCCAGAGGGTCTGGTTTCCAGCTGAAAAACCTCGGTAACTGGTGATCCAGACGTGACGCAAATAGATCTACTGTGAACGGACCCCACAGAAGGTGGAGTCTCTGAAATACTGATGGGTGAAGTTGCCACAAGCTCATGTCTGACCAGCTCCTGGAGCACCAGTCCGCTATCACATTGGAAGCCCCTGGGAGATATTCTGCCGTCACAGAAATGTTGTGTGATAGGCAAAAGGTCCAAAGGTCCTTGGCTAGGTCCGCCAGTGCTTTGGACTTTGTTCCCCCCAGATGATTGATGTAACGGATCGCCGAAACGTTGTCCATCTTCAGGACATTGCAAGCTATTTTGTCCTTCGTCCAACATTGAATTGCGAAGGAACCCGCCATCAACTCTAGGCAGTTGACATGAAGGTTGCTTTCTGTGGCGGACCACTTTCCTCCTGTAAAGGAGTCTCCGCATCGCGCTCCCCATCCAGACTTGCTGACGTCGGATTCTATCACCAAGTCTGGATCGCAGCCGAAGATGGCCCTGCCGTTCTAGGCCTCCATGTGCTCTAGCCACCACCTCATCTCTGTGCGCACCTCTTCCGTAACCGGCACCTGATCCGAATATTGCAGACCTCTGTGCAGGTGAGTGGCTTTCAGGCGTTGCAGCGCCCTGTAGTGAAGCGGCCCCGGAAAGATTGCCTGGATAAACGAGGATAATAGCCCTACCAACCGTGCTATTTGCCTCAACGAGGTGGAGGGACGAGCTAGCATTCTCCTGAGTTCCCTGCGGATTTTGGTCATCTTCCTCGCGGGTAGACTCAGGGTGCGGGCTACTGAATCTAAGACGAACTCTAGGAAAGTCATCTGTCTGGAAGGCTCCAACAATGACTTCTTGGCGTTGATTACAAACCCTAGGTTTTGAAGAAGGTCCACCGTCTCATGTAACAAGTGCAAGAGGCGGATAGGACATTGTTCCAAGAGCAGAATGTCGTCTAGATATATAACGAGACGATGTCCTTTCGCCCTCAGTGTCTCCACCACCGGCTTGAGGACCTTGGTGAAGCACCACGGGGCCGAAGAAAGGCCGAAGGGGAGGGACGCAACTCATATACTTGCTCCCTCCACTGAAACTGCAGGAACCGTCAATGCGGGGGAAAAAATGGGAACCGCTAAGTACGCATCCTTCAGATCCAACCTGGCCATCCAGTCGTTGGGTAGAAGGAGGTCCCTCAAAAGATGGATGCCCTCCATCTTGAAATGGCGATAGACCAACCACTGATTGAACTCCCTTAGATTTATCACAGGACGTTGCCCTCCGTCTGTTTTGTCCACCAGGAAAATATTGCTGAGGAAACCCCTCGGGTGAAGGCGCGCCGGTACAATCGCTCCTTTTTGCAGCAGATCTGCCACCTCCTGTTCTATGAGGGAAGCCTGATCCTGTGCAAAAACCAGCAGACGGGGGCGAAACTCTTGAACAGGGTACCCCTAGAACTCCATTTGGAAACCTTGAATGGTCTGCAACACCCATGCGTCTGAGGTGATAGATTTCCAATTGCTTGCGAAAACCGCCAATCTGCCGCCCACCTTTAAGTGAGGAAAGGTGGAAAGGCTCACCTGAATTGGCCAGGTTCTGGCCTCTTGAAGCTCCTCTGCCACCACGACCTCGGTAACCTCTGCGCGATTGGAAGAATTCCTGTCTGCCTGGATCTTGGGTCTTCTTGCCTCCTCTTTGAGGGATTTGGGTATAGAAGCGGCCGGCCGAGCGCCCTCTGCCACGGCCGGCCCGACAAAAATTCTGGAGTGAAACACCTTCTTAATGGAGGCTTGCGCTTTATCTAATGAAGAGAAAGTGGCTACGAACTTGGAGAGTTCTTTGATAAAGGGGTCTCCGAAGAGCCCCCCTTGTGCCACCGCACCCGCTTCCGAGGAAGCTAAATCCCCTAATTTAGGGTCAACCTTCAGGAGGAAAGAGCGGTGCCTCTCTGTAGAGAGGGCGCAATTGGCATTACCCAAGAACACTATTGCGCGTTGGGCCCAGTTTGAAACCTTCTCCGGGGAAAGAGGAGTGCCCGCAAGTTTAGCCTCTTCCGCTAACTCCAGGATCTTAGTAAGGGGTCCTGATATGTCTAACTTATCTTGGCAGGACCGCCATGATCTATCTATCCCCTTTTTTGGATCCCTGATATATTTCTGGAGGAAGGTGGCCATCCTTGGATCCACCTCTGGCGTCACTGCCACCTTGCCCGGTAGGGCGGGACGGGGGCATTCTGCCTTGAGGCAAGCCCTCACCTCCTTCTCCAGTGGTTTGCGGAGACGCCCGGCCACAAACGCCGAGACCTTGGGGGAAGGCTCCCATTCCGAGGACCTGGGGTGTATTAGGTCCTCCGGAATTAACATGTCTGAGGGCTCCTCAGCGCCACCAGGCGTGTCTACGGAGGGAGATCCAATAGGACGCCAAGGCCTGGATGGACCTGCTTCGTCTGCAGACTCCCCCAAAGACTCCTCTCCATCATCCTGCGGGCTGGGAGTCTCAGGGGACTCTAGGACTGGAGTTTGCGGGCCTACATCCGCTCTAGCAAGGAAAGCCTTCTTCAGGCGCTCGAAAGCTTCCATGTCCATACTTGGGGCGCCTTTGTGCTTCTGGGCTCGCTGAGGCTGGTCCGCCTGACAGGCGTATGCAAATTGAATTATACGCCGCTCAAAGGGAGCCATGGCAGCTGCCACTGCTGGTGGATTGAGCATCACAAAGCATCACAAAATTCATCATCAAGGGGGAGCACCTGCAGAGACTCCTCCTCTGTATAGTCCTCCTCCATGATGATGAAGCGAGCACTACCTCTGGGCAAGGTTTAAAAGCACAGTAATACACTATAGCGCTACCAAGGAAATATCAAGGCGCTCAGCGCAAAGGGAGTAATGTCTTGTAAGGTAGAGGTGAGAAGGTGCTGTGCAGCGTAAAATGGCTCCACCCAGTGAAAACCTCACCAAAGTGCTCTATGTGCTTCCTTTTAATTAATACAGCCTGTGAAGGCCAGTTTTTGGCGTGTCAAAGGCACTAACTTTGGGCGCTCCCAAGGAGCTAAGGATACCCCCAAATCCTCAAGGGGCGACTCACCCTTCAAGTTCTAACCGGGTGTCTCGCGCCTGGGCCCGCCCCCAAAGCCTCCTGCGCACTGCTGGCACTTGCGCGTACCGCGCGTTCAAATACGGACCCGCCGAGCGTGCGTAGAATGAATTGGATGCTGACCCGCTGTAACGCGGGCGTCACGAGATGAGGCAGTGAAATACAGACCCGCTGGCGTGCGGGCGTCAGGGCTTCCAGGCAAGATCTAGGCAGCTGGTGCGGGCGCGGAGAAAAGTCGAGCGCTCATTGATCCCGCCGGATAGTACGGCCGGGATCGAGACGCGGACACGCGCCCCCTAGGATTCCTGATTGAACACCGCACCGCTGCCTGGAAAAGGGCCGCGAGCGGAGAGGACGAACGCTCCCGCAGCCCCGAAATCTGAAAAAGAAAAGAGTGACACAACAAATCACCACGCGCAGCTAAAGCACCACAGTTAAAAACCAACAGCAACAAAAGCCAACAATAAATCCAATAGTACTTTTGTGAAGAATTTGAGAGAGAAAAAATAACGTGTACTTATCTGCTGGAAAGCAGGAAAGAAAGAGGAGGTTGAATAGGAAGTGCATACCCTTGGATCCCTCGGGGACTGCCTGTTGGTGGATTGGACATGACCCTTGCGGAGTGCATCATGGGAACATTAGTTTTTGTTTTGAAAGTTGAAGTTACTGCTGGAAAAAGGAATAAAGAAAGTAAAGCATAATCCTCGCCTCCGGTCCTGACACAGAATCCAGTGTCTGCCCCCATAAGATAAGGGAAAAACAGGTACGACTTAAGAAATACTGACTTTGGGGTACAACAAGTGCAGGAAATTGGGGAAAAAATCATAATCAGGCACTTGAGAGGGTAGCGGTGCACGCCTCAGGATCCCCCCCAAGAAAATACCCACTCTCTCCCCCCTTTACAATCTAAAACCAAAGGTCGACCCCGGAGAAGGGTAAAAGCAGCTGGGGTGTCAGTGAGTGACCCGGGAGGGAAAGTTAAAATTGCCCTCTCACTAATGTCATTCTTTAAAATCAAGGGGACAGAAAATCAAACTAATATCTCTAATTCTACCTCAATAAACTGGGCACATAATCTGGAGACTCTGTCTAATATGGAAACGTTAGGGTCTCCACATAGTGCTGTCCTGCCCATTATTACCTCAAACCAATTTGAAATAATAACGGATTGTTCACAGATGCCCGGTTCATCAGGAGAGGACCAACAACTTCTCTCTGAAAAAGATAGCACTTTTAAAAACGTAGAGTTGGCAGGTGCCGATATAAGTCAAATATTGCTCTCTCTGTCAAGAGACATAAAAGAAAAATTTGCGACTTCAGAGAGAAATCAAGAAAAGATTCACGAGGTCTGTGAAAATTTAGAGGAAAAATTGGCTAATATTACAGAAAGGCTCGCCATAATGGAGGTATCTATAGGGGCATTGCAAGAGGAGGTAAAGTCAAATCATAAGGAGATTCAAAGTTTAAAAAATGGACAAAAGGAAATCAGAGACAAACTAGAAGCAATAGAAAACAACTCAAGGCGAAATAATCTAAGTTTCCTAAATATCTCAGAGGGTATGGAAGGAGGGGGACATAAAAGCTTTCGTTATTGATTTGGTAAAGGAATTCATCCCGGAAACATCAGGGTTTGATTTGGAAGTGGACATTCAGAGAGTGCATTGAGACCCATTTAAAGAGGAACCCTGGAAGAGAAAACCAGGGAAGATCTTAATAAATTTTCCTTCCTACATTATTAAAGAAGTGATCTTGACAGCAGCCCTTAAAGTAAAACAGTTCAAGAAGAATGATTGTTTTTTTACAATAAGATCTGACATAGCAAAGGTCACTCAAACCCGGCAATGGGAATTGGGAAGACATACAAGAATTAAAAGCTTTGGGAGCGAATGCACAAATGAAATTTCCAGCGTTATTGAAAGTGAAAAATGCATAGTATAAAAGAGGTGCCGAGGCTGAAAATTTAACTTCACAGATAAAGGCTCAGAAAGACTTATAAAATAAGATCAGAACAAAAGAGCTCCAAGGGTATAATGAAATACCCAGTTTGGAGGAAGGGAGGGTTCCCTAGGGTGGGTTGGGAGGGTGGCAATGGAAAGGTTTCACTTTTAAGTAAATTAGTTGAGCATGGGTTTGGGAGCATAGAGGGGAAAAAATGTGTAATAAACTGTAGTCCTCATGTGCGTTAAAATATCAAAGATTAGTAGGAGAAGGGATATCAACATACACGTCAATGATAACAAACAGTAAAGGGACCCAGAAATTGAGGGTATTGACATGGAATGTTAATGGGTTAAGGGTCAAGAGTAGGAGAACAAAGATCCTGGAACTACTGAAACTATCAAATAATGATGTCATAATATTGCAGGAGGCACACTTACGCCGGGAAGAGTGGGACGAAGTCCTTAAGAGAAATAGATGGATCATGCATCTTGTATGCACTAATCAAACCAGCAATGTAAAAGGAGTAGCAATTATTTTTAAGAATTCTGCACGAGTTAGGCTGGAAAACACTATCACAGACCCAGGGGGCAGGTGGTTGATCTGTAATGTTAAAATACACAGCGTGGGTTATGCCTTCGTTGGGTATTACGGCCCCAATATTGACGATCCATCCCCACTCTGGGAGGTATATAATCAACTCCTTGGAACAAGATATTTTATAATAATGGGAGGGGATTTTAACACCTTACTGGATCCAGCATTGGATAAATCCACTATTAGGCCCATAATGCACTCCCCAAAAATGAGAGAGTGTTTACATCAACTAATTAAGAATTTGGGGTTAGTAGACGCTTGGAGATTAAAGAAGGGCCAGAAAAGAGAATACACCTTCCAGAATAAAATATATTTTCACTCCTCCAGAATTGATCTCTTCTTGACGGATGGTAAATTGAAAAAGAGTATTAGTAAAATAACACATCAACCAATGCATCTATCAGACCATGCAGCAATACAATTAGAGATCTTACTAGATAATTTCACCTCTCAGGTTAGATGGACTTTGGATAGAACGCTTTGAGGGGATATTGATATTATGAATGCTTTGAAGGCAGATACGGTTGACTTATTTAATTTAAATGATTATTCAGCCCGAGACATATTGTATGGGACGCTTATAAAGCCTTCATTCATGGTAGATTAATTAGTCTGGCAGCTTATAAAAAGAAGATGTACAGAACCAAACTTTTAAATCGCGAAACAAGAATTAGCAGAGTCTATGCAACCCGCCACAATGGTGGTGCTCCAAATTAACCTGAGGGAATCAAAGGAATCTTTAGTAGAATATTTGGAGGGAAACGTGCAGAGGAGGTGGAAGGCTAGCAAGCTGGCACATTATGAATACGGAGAAGGGTGTGGGAGGCTGCTAGCTTCGAAGGTGAGGCAGGATAATATTAGAAATTTAATCAAGTAGGAAGTAAACAATAAGACCAAACAACGATGCACAGAGGATCGGGCTATAGGGGAAGCCTTTTTAGTTTTTTTTCAAGAAGTATACACAGAGGATACAACAGCAACATATACAGAGATTAGGGAATGATCACAGCAGGATAACCTCCCTAGCCTGGGTATAGATCAAAACGCGTTCCTAAACCAGGAAATTACCAGAGAGGACTTGGATAAAATCATAAATGATCTCCAGAATGGGAAAGCCCCTGGCTCGGATGTCTTATCAAATGAGGTTTATAAGGTGTTAAGGGAGGCACTTATACCTTTCCTGCTAAAGTTAGTAAATGGGATTTTTATGGAACAACTCTCCCAGCCTCCTTCATGGAACGAGGCGATAATAACATTAATACCTAAACATGATAAGGACCCAAAAATATGTGAGGCGTATAGACCAATATCCTTGCTAAACTCGGATTATAAAATATTCACACAAATTCTCGCTAAAAGGTTGGATAAGGTTCTGGGGAATATAATAGATGAAAACCAGAAAGGTTTCATGAAGGGAAGACAGCTTTCAGAACTGACCCAGGATATGGTATGTGCAGTTGATGTGGCCTTGCTCTCCGGAACTCCTCCAACCATAATAATGGTTGATGCCGCCAAGGCCTTTGATAGAGTCAGTTGGCCTTACCTATATGAGGTAATTGAGAAAAATGGATTAGCAGGAAACTTTCTTAGAGCAATCAAAAATATTTATCATGCCCCAACAGCAAAGATATTGGTCAACGGCTCACTAACTTTGTCTTTTGATATAAGCAGAGGCACAAGACAGGGTTGCCCGTTATCCCCGCTGCTATTTAATATATACATAGAACCTTTAGCTAGAAGAATAAGAACAGAGAAAATAATTCTGCCCTTTTATTATCTTGAATGGACAAAGAAAGAAGCCTTATACGCTGATGATTTAATAATCTACACAAGTGACTCTTATATCTCAATGCCAGTAATAATGGAAGTAGCAGGTAACTTTGGGAAAATTTCGGGATACTTAGTGAATAAAGACAATACCGAGATTATGTCCTGGAATGATCCATTAGGAACCACTTTAGGAAAAGCAGAAATTAGATATCTGGGAGTACGGGTGGTAGGGGATTTGGATGAAATGGCATACATCAATTTTGATAGACTTTTGAAAGAAACTAAAAAACTTTTGCGACAGTGGGCCTCCCTCCCAATTTCGATCCCAGGAAGAACCAACATTGTAAAAATGATGATCCTCCCAAAATTTACTTATCTCTTTAATTCCCTTCCTCTGTACTTCAAGCCAGAATGGTTTAAAAAAATTACAGGGAGAATTAAGCAGTTTTATTTGGAGGTGGAGGAGTCTAAGAATTGCCTGGAAAAAAACTCAGAAAGAAAACGATAGATGGTGGTATTGCACTCCTGCTAATCAATTCCAGTGATACTCCAGCATATTTAAGGGCCCTAACAAATAATCTTGCAGAAGAAGGAAACTTTTTTGTATATAAATTTGGACACCCCACGTATTTAAAAAAAAATTAAGTTTAAAGTTCTTATCACTGCATGTCAAGTATGGATACAGGTTAAAAGAGTATTGGGAATCTCATTTACAGTGCCAAAGCTGTGCCTCCAAGACTATTTAGCAGCACCCTTGCTAGCGGCGGGTATAGCTAGGTTGGGACAGCTAGTTGAAGAAGGTGTCCTATTATCATGGGAAAGCCTACAGACAACCACGGAATTTGGACTATCACGATTCAAATATTATCAATTAGCAAGTTGGTCTCGAACCCAGTCGAACTGGGGGCAAGAATCGGAAATTGAAGATGATTTACAAAGTAACCAGAAATACAAGAAAGAAATTTCTACAAGGAACTGAAATATGCTATGATGTTTCCGGCCAGGTTGAGGGTGGAGTCGGAGGGGCAATTCTGGTTCTTCACCAGCTTGGAGGAGACCTGGGACTGGCTGGAAGGCTGGCGAACGGCGGGCCGCCACGCTCATCGGGCCCGGGGCGTGAGGATGGAGGGAGACGCTCGGGCCTCAGGTGGTGGCTCCCCACTTCCTGATCGTGACGAGGCGGCAGGTGGAGCCGAATAATTGGTCTATATGCCTTTCCTTTGAGTGAATTGACTGCTTCCAAATAGACTGAGGGACGTGGGATGGGGGTCGGCTCCGACACTGGCCTCAGACTCTCGCTGTATTGAGCTGGACTGCCTTGGATGGCTTGTTGATAAATATTCCTTGCTCTTTGCCAATTCCTTTGCCATATATGTGAGTGACTGTGGGTATATATTAGGCCCTTATTGATGTTGTTAGTGCAAGCCCATTAGGCTGTAGATGTTAATATCGGAACAGTAAAATTCCTAGAGTTGTGTGCTCGGTTGGGCAGCACGAACCCGTAAGTTTTGGAAGGGTGGGCGATAGGCACTCTGCTAGTTTGGGGGGCGGGAAGTTTTGTTACCGCCGAGCAGGGAGGCAGGGTGGGGGGTTTGGGGAATGCACATTGGGTCTGCGGGATGGGGGGAGGGGTTTGTTTTTGTGTTTTGGTTTGGGCATTGTTGTTGTGCAGGCATGGTTTGTATTCTCGAATTCAGATGTCAACCGCAGTAGACACGGTGTTAGCCACACTCTTATTGACCATAAAATTCAGCACTGTAGGAAAATCCATACGTGTACTCCCCCTGGCTTGTTCCTCCCCGGAGTATCTTATGTCTCTAATTTCGACTGATGGGTACCTCGAGTAGACAGAAACTTACTTTGCTCTCATGGAATGTGAATGGGTTGGGGGACAGAATAAAGAGAGGGTGGTTCTCCAATTCCTGAAACGACACTTACCGGACGTCGTGTTTCTACAGGAGACCCACCTGGTGGGCAACGGTTGTAAGGCCCTGTCACGATGGGGTTTTCAAATGGTGGCCCATTCCGCTTTTGGTTCAGGCTCCAGAGGGGTGGGCATCCTTGTTCGCAAATCCTTCCCCTTAACGATTAACTCGGTCCACGAGGACCCACTGGGTAGATTCATAGTCCTGTCTGGAACTTGGGAGGGAGCCATCCTCAACTTGGTCTCAGTATACATTCCACCGGTCCTCCACACGCAAGCCTTTATTGATCTCGGCGACCTTCTCCTGGGCCTTCCCGAAGGGCGTTTACTGATTGGTGGGGATTTTAACTCTATTGTCTCGGACTCCCTGGATCGCTGGCCCCAGAAAGACCTACCGGTCTCGCGTAAACAGATCCATAGCTTCTTGGGTGCATTGGGACTGGCGGATGTCTGGAGGTGCCTGCACTCAAAGGAACTCCAATACACACACCTATCGGGTCCCCATGGCACCATGTCACGCATTGACTATGTGCTTACTCTTACACATCATCTTCATATCGTCAAAGAAATACGGCACTTGGCCAGGGGCATATCGGATCACTCCCCCATATTGTGCAGAATAGAGGTAGGGGAGCCCTCGGTCGGCCGCGTGGCACCGATCAACTCGTGGTATCTCACGACCCCCCCCATTAGGGATATGGTTCTGACTGAAACAGACCTGTATTTCCAAGAAAACCTGGGATCAGTCAGCTCTTCCGTCTCGCTTTGGGAGGACTATAAGACTGTTGTCCGCGGGCTGGTCCTGGGGCAAATTTCAGGGCAACGCAAGGAAAAGGCGGCCGCCGTGACGCGTATCGACGGCGAGGTCCTAAAGTTGGAACGCACAGTTAGATCGCACGACTCGGAAGAAGTGCGTCAACAGCTTCGCATTACAACTAAGGAGCTCTTGGACCTAGCCACGGATGCGGCTAAGGCACAGTATCGGGCTACCCTTAGCAGGATCTACGATGTAGGCGACAAGGCAGGCAAATTGTTGGCCTGGCTAGATCGGAGAGACGGGGCACGGCGCGTGGTGGCTGAAATTGCCATTGATTCACATTCCCGAACCACAGCTCCGCAAGACATAGCGGATGCATTTGATAATTACTACCACACCCTGTACTCTTCCAGTACGACCCATTCGGAGGAAGAGGCTTCTTCCCTCTTACGTGATATACGCATGCCGGTGGTCACAGAGGAGGAGAGTCTTGACTTAGACCAAGACATTACAGCGACCGAAGTGGAGAGGGCCATCCACGATCTGCGGGGGGGGAAAGCGTCGGGCCCTAACGGGATCCCCATAGAATTGTTTAAGCTAACGGCGGGCATGACCGCCCCTTTTATCACTGCCATGTTCAAGGAAAGTAAAGAGCTAGGAATCCTTCCTGAAGATCATAGACTAGCCAATATCATTGTTATCCACAAAGCGGGTAAACCCGCCGATCAGTGTTCCTCATATAGACCCATTTTGCTCCTTAATTGCGAGGCTAAGATCCTCGCAAAAGTCCTCGCCACTCGCTTGCTATCTGTTCTTCCCAATTTGATTCACCCGGATCAATCCGGGTTTATGCCGCAAGAAATACGTCTCTTAATCTCCGCAGACTGCACGCAGGGCTATGTAGAGCAGATACGATCAGAGAAGATACAGTTGTGGCATCCCTGGACGCTGCTTCGGCCTTTGACACCATAGAATGGCCATACATGTTCGCTGTGCTACGCAAGCTAGGATTTGGTCCGGAATTTATTAACTGGGTGCGTCTATTGTATTGTCAACCGTTGGCGCAAGTGATTGTAAATAATCGAAAGTCCCCTGTCTTCTCTCTCGGTCGGGGCACCAGGCAAGGTTGCCCCCTGTCACCGCTCCTTTTTGCTTTGGCCTTGGAACCTCTCGCAGCTTGGATCCGCCAGGCCCCCGCCATTTGAGGCCTTAACTGGGCATGTGGCTGGGAGGACCGTATATCAGATGATATCCTGCTCTATCTCGCTTCCCCGGCGAGGTCCCTTAATGTGGTGATGGATATCTTTCACAGGTGTGGCAGGTTCTCAGGCTATAGGATCAACTGGTCGAAATCGGTCCTCTATGTCCTTAGTGGGCAGAGACCTCGATTTCCCCGGGGGTGCCAGCTGACGGAGGCCGTTGATGGCTTCAAATATCTGGGGATCTGGGTATCTAAAGACCTGACGCGATTCTATGACACTAACCTCCGGCCACCACTCGAGCGCCTCAAATCTGACGTTCTACACTGGAAATCGCTCCCCCTGACCCTCCTTGGACGAGCAGCCCTATTCAAGATGATGTCCCTCCCCCGTCTTCTGTACGCGTTACAAAACACACCCCTTCCGGTCGCGGCATCCTACTTTAAAGAGTTGGAGGGCACAGTGTGGGACTTGCTGTGGGAGGGTAAGCCACCCCGCATAGCACGCACAAGCTCACACTGGGATGGTTCGATGGTGGCATCGGACTCCCAGACATGAAAAGATACTACTGGGCCTCGCAGCTCGCTGCCATTAACCAATGCACCTACAGGCGACATGATGACCCGGCATTTCGGATTGATCGATGGCTCCTCCCGGGGGGTGGGTTCGCGGGTGCACTCTATACAAAATCCCAGGAAAAAGTCTTGACCGGCCCGACAAAACACGCTGTGCACATATGGAAAGAAGCCACTAAAAGCCTGGGTTGGGAGGGTAAGCTTACTCAGGCCACGCCACTTTGGCACTGTGACCAGCTGGGTCGGCTGTCGCGCTCCTTGGGGTTCGACAAATGGGATACCATCGGTATCTCCAGAATTGGAGACCTCTGGAGATCCGGGAATGTCATATCGTTTTCTCACTTAAGTCAAGAGTATGAAATGGCCAGCTCCGAGCAGTTCAGATATTTTCAAATTAGGCACGCGCTACTATCGGCTCTCCCCAAGGGTGCGGCCCTCCCCGATTCCTCCCCTCTGGAAGACAGGATTCTAGATGGGGATCTGCCGGAAAAGGCCATATCCCTTATTTACAAGAAGCTTATTAACAACATGACCGATCCCTTAACACGGCTCAGAGTTAAATGGGACCACAACGTTGCCGGTGGCTTCCCCCGTGAAGTGGCCATCTCCTCCAGACTCCGACTGGTTCAGCTAAAAATCCTCCACAGAACGTATCTGTCTGGACCCTCATTGGTCCATATGGGATACGCCCCAGACGGTGGGTGTACACGGCGGTGCGGCCAAGAGGGCACCTTCATCTACATACTTTGGGAATGCGATACAATTCAGAAATTCTGGGAGGGTGTGGTATCAGTGTTGGAGGAAGTGATGGGGCGGCAGATACAGTGCAATATAAAACTGATTTTGTTGAACATATGGGACCCCACTGATCTTACAGCCAGATAGAGGACATGGGTCACATTGGGCTTCATGGTAGCAAAGCGGAATATCGCACGATTGTGGAGGGCTCCGACCTCACCGAACATTGCGGACTGGGCCAAGGACATGGACTGGTGCATGGTGACTGAGATACCTATTTATGTCTCCAGGGGCTGCCCGAAAAAGTGGTCGCAAATTTGGGGGCCTTAGAACACTTTCCGGGGAAAGATATGTGAACCACCAGAGGGTCGAGGGGAAGAGGCTATTAATGTCGATTAGGGGAGAAATGATCTTTGATGTGCTATGACATTGTGTGCCAATGTCTACATGTGAAATGCTGTGTCTCTGATATTTAACATGCCACTTTTTCAATAAAAAGAGCTCATAAAAAAAAAAAAAGAAATTTCTATATGGTACTGTGCGCTGGTAGAGGAAGAAGATGCCAGATTTTGCCGGAGGTGATCTGGAAGCTGGACATGCCGGGCTGCAATGTATCACACTTATGACAAGTATCTGTATCTATGCTTTGGTCTTCAGTTAAGTCAGCACCACTCAGGAGAAATCATTTGTTTACACTAGACAGGGCGTACTGGTCACCAAAGAAGCTAGCAAAGATGGGTGACAGTAAGATGAGGCACTGTCCGAAGTGTGGTATGGAGAATGTGGATGACGTTCACCTCTTCTGGCAGTGTCCGGCTATCCAGTCCTTCTGGCAAGAAGTGGGGGAAGTACTGACAAAGGTTATGGGTATAAGCATTAAAGTAAGCCTTCCATTAGCTATATTTGGGACTCTGGATGGAGAAGGGGTCCGCCTGGGGAGGCTCAGAGCCCAGCTAATTTTTAATTTAATGGTTATAACACGGAGAGAAATCTGTTTGAAGTAGATTTCAGAGGTACAACCCACGGGTGAGGGATGGAAGGCCTATGCTGGCCATGTTGCTAGACTTGATTGTCAATCTGTCTCAGAAAATAATGTGGGCACCTTTTTTCTTAAACGTTTGATTAAAGCAATTTATAATATGGGGGTGGGGACGTCATTTAGGGAAAAATATATTGGAAAGTCCAAGGATTAAGACAACTTTCAACCGGTTGCTGAGGATAGTGGTGGATACCACAAGTCACTCTACAACTACTGGTTTGAAAAAGGAACAAGGTTGGGTAAAGGAATTCATACTAGGTAGTGGTGTCAAACTGCCTCCCAGTAAACAATCTCTAGATTATGACTCCTACCTTCTTGTCGCATATGAGGACTATGAAAAAAAAAAGAATAACTAAGGGTTAATGGCAGGACATCTCCCTACATAGAGAACGATAGCTGGAATAAACAGTAAGCCTCACGGTCAAGGGAGCACAGGCATGTTTAAGAGCACACTTACCTCAATGCCTTGCACCTTTAGCTTCATATGATCTTCGCGGGTGGTTTTGCCATCTTTCCTTTTTTTCCAGCAATAGCCATCTTTACGATACTTCACTTTCTTTCGATTGTACAGGATTATGGAACCATTCTGGGGCCTTACAAAAAGAAAAAAGAAATACGAAACTTAAACAAAAGATGCAGCTTTCCTGCCTGCTGAGCACTCGTATGCCGTGAACATAAGGAATAAAACTTCACATCAATTTTATGGCACAGTAGCAAACAAAGGATGGCTTCATAGGCAGACAAGGAAATGTAGGTGAGAGCAATGGCATATTATTAAAAATGCATTATAATTTATAATTTAGAAAAATTGGTTAAAACTAGACCTGTGCATCAGAGCACTGTCAAAATTGCAATCTAAAATCTAAACACAAAGACAGACAGTTCATCAACAAGAACTGTAAAACGGTCAATGCATTAGTCAGGCCAATTACAGAAAATGGACAGAACAAAAGATAGACTATCCAAACTCTACTAAAAACACTTTCAATCAAGAGCACAAACCTAACACAACTAATGCACAAGAAAAAGAAATTGTACTAACCTACTAATTACTAAACATGGGTTACGGAGTAGCATGCTACTCGCCGAGAAAGCGCTTCAACGCCTTGTGAGAAGTCGTAAGTACTACATAAATACATTTACAACTACAATATTATGTTCACTATCACAAGCATCAAACAGCAGTCAGTGTGGCACACACTTTCTATGTGCCTTTCGAGGTGTACTGAAGAACTTCTGTTCCTTTACCACTGGCTACAAAGTCTTTGGCTGGAGGAGCCATAGCACATCAGTATAGGAGGAGCAAAGACACAAGCAGCATGGACTGGGATCAGGTAGAAAGTGGCACGATATGACTTCCTCTAGTAGTTCGAATACTGTCAACAATAAGTGGGAGTTAGAGGCTAGGGCCTGTAAACTGTTTTCCTGGCCAACGCACAGAATAACAGCAGCCATGGGCTGTTGTAAGAAGCTAGACTTTTGGTACCATGCACGTCGGGAGATTTACTGAAAGCATTCCCCTGATGTAGGTGGATAAAGTGATGAGACTTACGATAATTGACAGAGGAGGATATTCTGGTCTAGATTATGAAAACAAGGAAGATCCTTAGCAAGAACGTTAGCTGTATAGCATGGCATTTGTCAACAAGCATTTGCAATGCAATAGGTCTTGCATTTACAAGAGTTTGAGCTCTCTGTAAATGACAATGCCTTTTATTTATGTGTTGTTTTTAAAATATATAAATAAAAGGCATTGTCATTTATAATGCCAATAGCTTAAACTCTCGCAAGCGAGAGACATATTGCATTGCAAATGTCAGCCCCCGTGCTATTAAAAATGTTTTTTTTTTAAAAGCGTTAGAAGAGAGCGTGTCCTGCCTGCAATAGCAGGCAGGACAAAGCCATTTGAGAAAATAGTGCTCGGAGGCTGTAATTAAAGCCTACCGAGTAACAACACATGTAACAGGGGGTGTCGCCATGGGAGGTTACAAAATGAGACAAGGCGGTTCTAAGGAGGGATTACTAAGCCTATTGACCAATGAACAGCCACATTTTACATTGGACAATGACACAAGCCAATGAAAAATATGGGCGGACAGTGGGCGGAGCTTCAAGTCCCTACCTGAATACAGCATTCCTCGCAGAGCAGTGCATGCGCTGCTCAGGATTGAACTAAAAATGGGGTGGGGGCTCATTTGGTCCACGTAGCAGTGTTCAGCAGAAGGAGTTTGTATTCGATCCCCGTACCCACCTCTGTGTGTAGAAGATCACACTAGATCCCTCGCATACTGTTAAATGATGGACGGTAAGACTACCCCTTTACTGTCAGCGAGTAGAGACCTAGTCGAGCTTGAAGTGTTTGGAAACTGTGTTTGAGAAGTACTTCAAAAGTATTTTAGAACTGCCTAAATGATTCCTAAATGAATATTATATTAAACCGTGTCCCTATTTTTTTGTGAGGAAAAGGTGCATAGGATTTTTGTCTTTTTATTTTTTAAGTACCACTGACTGACTCGTCCACAGTCTCAAAAGATGAAAAATATCCCATGTTTTTTTCTGCAAGTCAATAATACTTAAAGCAAAGATTCCTAAAGTACAGAATCAATATTTTTGGGAGGACGGTCAAGAAACTGACTTCTCTTTTAAGTGTGAACTTCCAATATTACAAAGCCACTTTCTTGGCATATGTATCACAGCATGTGCAAGAAGCTTCTTAACTAAATGGTCATTTTTAGGTCTCGCCTAGCGACGCAGCGCATGCGCTGCCCGCCTTGGCGAGATCTATTGTCGTCGGTTTTTCGGGGGAAGGGGGACAGGAGATGTGCACGCGCAGGAGATGTGCACGTGCACGCGCATGGACAGGAGATGTGCACGAGCACGGACAGGCGATGTGCACGTGCACATCGCCTGTCCGGGCGCG
This sequence comes from Calotriton arnoldi, assembly GCA_963921515.1. Classification (NCBI taxonomy): domain Eukaryota; kingdom Metazoa; phylum Chordata; class Amphibia; order Caudata; family Salamandridae; genus Calotriton; species Calotriton arnoldi. The sequence continues at coordinate 424,258 of CAWUFW010000273.1, read as the reverse complement.
TGCACATCCCCTGTCCCCCTTCCCCCGAAAAACAGTTAAACTCTTGCGCTGTGCGCAGGGCTTGTTAAGGCAGAATAGAGTCTGTGGTAATAACTATCCCGCTCGGTAGGCTGTAACTTCTAAAACTAGACCATCTGAGCAGATGCCAAAGGACTCCAGTGGAGCAGGCCAAAGGCAAGGGAGCGGAGGGGTCAGACAGAGTCCGCCACGTCACAGTGATGTTTGACCCCCTGAAGCCCCCCCCCGGAGCAGACAGGCCGTGCCTTTTCTTTTTAAAGAACTGCACAGCGCAACCCCAGCTGTCTCCTGCACCATGTGCGCCCTGGCATTGGCTGTGCTGGCACTCTGTGCAGCAGGCTGGGCATTCCCTGCACAGGTAACTCTTCGAATGCTTTGGAACTGCACGTGAATGCTGCTTGAGCCACTGTGCGCGTGTCAGTCTTGCGCCACTGTACACGTGCCAGTCTTGCGCCACTGTGCAGGTGTCAGTCTTGCGCCACTGTACACGTGCCAGTCTTGCGCCACTGTGCAGGTGTCAGTCTTGCGCCACTGTACACGTGCCAGTCTGGTTTCAGTGGGCACCGTATGATTGTGTCAGGCTGCACTGTGGCTCAGTCAGGTGGGAACAGGGACGCAAACCTATGCACAGAGCAGTATAGTTGTTGTTACACTATAGAGCGCTGCGAAGTTATGTTGTCAATCTTTGGAAATGCCACAGTGTTTATATGTGCATGTGTCTATCTATGCGATAGGCCAGGGGTTGTATGTGCATCGCTGAGCCATGTGCGCGTAGCAATCACGTGTTTATCAGTCCAGGCAACAGGGCACAATCACTGGATGTGATGGTCTGGAATGGGCAAATAGTAATACAATGTGGGCTCGCAGGCCTTATCAGTGGTTAAAACCTATGTGTTCCGTGGGTTACACTGTCTAGCCTTGTATAGCGTGCTAACCCCACCACACCTAACTGTAATAGAGGGAAGACAAAGGCATACAGCTTATCACTCACAGGTTATCACTCAAAGGTAAAGAGAGGCATGCTTTGGCTTTGTTTAGTTCCTGTAAAGAAGAGATATGCATGCACTGTAAGAATGGCAGATGTGTTGTTCTATCCCAGTATTTACACAAGTAACAATTTAAATACCACTATTGTGTTTTATTTATGTCAGAGCGCTATAGATTGACAATAAGTCATTTGTGTGTAAATCAATATGTAGGATGCGTTACTTAAGACAGCGAGGGTTACAGGGTCCAGGAACCACACGTCTTTCATAGCTCACAGTGCTATACAAAAAGGATTACAATTTATGAACGGTCAGTAACAAAAGGATCTCCGTGTTAAAAGCAGTAACGTACCCACCTACATAAATAAAAATCTGTCACCTGCGTTAGGACATATTAACCCTCTATGCTACTTTGATTCAAAACTGGGACTAGACAAAACACAGATCTCTCCAGCAAATACATTATACTCCAGAGTTATCTTACCATTATTATTCCCTGATATTTAGATGGCACACTAAGATCTCTGCAGCAGGTGCCCTAATCCCATAAGATATTTTAAAATGCAGACTTTGCAACCAATTAAGCAGAACAGATGTATTGCCACGTTTCTTCTTCTTGCCATTTTCTTGGTGGAAGGGTTTTAAAAAAATAAATAAGTTGAGGTCCGGATTTTGCGTAGGTGTTGCGTCACTTTTTGGGCACAACCCTGATGCAAAATCCCATTCGTTAAATATTATAAATGCACTCAAAGTAGACCTGCAAAGCATATGTGTGAGGTCTTAAGACCTGATGTCACTTCTTGTGATGCCACTTCCTGGGAGGTCACTTCCTGGCAGGTCACGGGTAGTGATAACACTTCCTGTAATGCCACCTGCGGTGATGTCAGCACTGTGATGTCACACGCCATGATGTCACGCGCCATGATATCACTTGCATACTGCCAAACTTGGTTAGTGCCCCCACTTTTTAATTTTTTTTAGGACTTGTGCCCTGGGTATGACTGCGCGCAATGACGCACAGCTGCATAACATTCGGTGCAATGCACACTCTGCAACCGCTCTAACTCAGCTGCTCTAGTGAGCGTGGGCACAGCTGCTCTGTAAATTCATGTGTGTGCTGTTGATACTTTCGAGGTACCTATAAAAGCGCAGAAAAGCTGTGTGGCGAGGAGCTGCACCCGGACGATGCCTCCTCTTCTCAAATGCTGCATGAGCAATTGCCTCCTTATCTCTCCCCCTATTCCCTCCTCTGTTTTCAGACCCCGGCTCCTGTGAGCGATGCGCACTGTCCCTTTAAATTTCCGCGGCGCTCTGACTGTCATGTGACGTGGTCACCTGACTACCCACCCTTCAAAGAGGAAGCGTCTCCGGGACTGTTTGAGTCGTGTGGGAGCCCAACGGAAGAAGCAACGGCGGCGTCTGGAGGAGACCACGACGGACAGACCTTCTTCATCGGCCCAGGACTCGTAGAGCTGCAGAAGCACCCCGTCGCGGAGGAGGAAGGAGGCAGCCAGCAGCTCGTGACCCCGCCAGACGGAAGGACGGAAAAGAAGGAGCCGGACCTTATCCGGCAACGCGCTGAATCCTGCCACGGCCCAGGAGGGTCGTGGCTTCAGAAGGTACGGGGACAACTGGGCGCCGTCTGGGGCAGAGGGAGGCCGGGAGGCGAGGGCAGGCGCTACTGCGTACGTCCGGAAGAGAAGCTCAGTAATCCGAGGCTTCCTTCCGTAGAGCACCAGAACTCCTAGAAAGGAGAAGCGATTCACTGGTGTTGGTTGGTGCCTAGTCCCTCACTCCCTTAACCCGTTTTTACGCTTAAGCACCCGGAGCCCCTCCTTATCGAGTTCTGTTTTCCTTTTTCCCTGAGTTGTGGTGACTACCTGGTGGGAGCGACCCTTCAACCCCGAGCAACCTGAAAACCTGGGACAAGGTTCTCTGACGGAAGAGAACGAAGACCACGCCCCGGGACAGAGAAACTGCAATCCGCTCCACATTGTGCTGTACAGTAGTAAAACATTAAAATACTACTTACCTGAACCCTCCCTGTCTCCTTCTCCACCGCGCCACACGTGGTGTCAGAAGTGGGATACTGAGCGCCTACTACAAGATGGAGAACCTGATACAGCAGCTCGTACGTGGCCAGGAGAAGCTAGAATGGGCTGTGGAACGTCAAATGACAACAGCCAGCGCAGGCAGGGATCTCTTTAAGGACACTATGGCTAACCAGGCCGAGCAACTACAAAAGGTTGCGGATGACCGCCTAGAACTGACTACCCAGTTACAGAACCGAGCAGGGACCGGGCCCAATATCTCCCTACAAAAATATATCAGAGGCGAAGATCCTGATGCATTTCTTCTTAATTTTGAGAGGGCAGCTAGAGCGTCGGGATGGCCGGAAGCCAAATGGCCATTCTTTTTAGCTCCTCTCCTTACCGGAGAAGCCCAAGCCGCGTATCAAGTGGCGAACGCCAATGGACGCACTCCCTACAACGAAATAAAAGGCGTTGTCCTAGATCACCTTGGACTGGATGCCGAGGCCTACCGGGTCCGGTTCAGGAAGGAGCGAGGGACCCCTGCTGACAACCCTAAAACACTCTATTTCAAGTTAAAGACGGCAGCCGACAAATGGCTACGACCCCAAACAAGTACCAAAGAAGAAATAATGTCACGTATATATTTAGAACAATACATAGAAGCCTTACCATATCCGATACAGAGGTGGCTCAAACAACACACCCACTTGACGGCTGAACAGGCAGTAGAAATGGCCACCTCGTTCTACCGTGCCCAACCCCGCACCTTATCGGGAGACATAGAGAAGGCAACCCGACCGTCTCCCCCTTCCGGACGACTAGAAAGGAAACCCCCAAAACCCGGCCCGGAATCCTTCAGAACCCGCCACTATCGACCAGAACCCGTCCCTATCAGGGGTCCGCAATGTTTTGAATGCGGGGATTGGGGACACATCGCTAGGACCTGCCCCAGAAGAAAGCCTCCTGAGGAACCAATGGACATAGGATGTGTTCCTCAAACCATTCTGTATACTGATGAAATGGGGCCCAGTTTCTATGTGAGTGTTCTTGTGGAAGGGGTGACTGTGAAGGCTCTCTTAGACTCCGGCTGTCGGCAGTCGGTAGTACGCCAATCTGTGGTTCAACCCTCCTCCCTTACAACCCAACAGGAGGTCCCCATTAGGTGTGTACACGGGTACGTACGGTTCTATCCCTTGGTGCAGTTACCCATATCCCTTCCTAGCGGGGACACATTAGAAGCCAAGCTCGGGGTCCTCCCTTGTCTCCCTGAAGACATGATCCTAGGTCAGGACAACCCATCTTTCTTGGCACTCCTAAGGGGCACTCTACAGACTAACGCACAAAACAAAACACCCCATCCCGCCTTCCTTACCCAAGCCCCCTGGCTTTCGGACAAGAGTTTTCGGCATAGCCAGTTGAACGACCCCTCGCTTCAAACCGCCTGGGATTACGCCAGACGCGCCCTTCCGACTCAGAAGCCTGTATACCCTTCTTTCCTGATACAGAATGATCTCCTCTATAGGATAGCAAAGGAAGGTAACCCATCCCAGCTCATTGTACCCCAGTCCTTCCGTGACCAAGTCCTCTTCTTTACACATACACACCTAACAGCAGGCCACAGAGGAACACAGAAAACAATAGACATGCTTTTGAAACAATTTTATTGGCCGGGCATATTCTCACATGTCACGAGATATTGTCAGGAGTGCGAGATATGTCAAAGAAAGAACCCCTACAAGCCTCCCCCTGTGCCCTTACAGCCTCTCCCCATTATCGGAACCCCCTTTGAGAGGATAGGTATGGACCTCATAGGCCCACTACCTAGGACCAAAAAGGGCCATCTCTACGCCTTGGTGGTCGTTGACTACGCCACTCGATACCCCGAGGCCTTTCCCTTGCGTACCCCTACCAGTCAGAACATCAGCGACCGGCTTCTGGAACTGTTTTCCAGAGTTGATTCCCCGTGAGATACTCACCGATCAGGGGACCCCATTTGTCTCAAAGATAATGGGACAGGTGTGTAAATCTCTTGACATATCACACATAAGGACATCGGTTTACCACCCCCAGACGGACGGCCTCTGTGAGAGGTACAATTCCACCCTGAAGTTGACATTAAAGAAACTATTAAGCGTGGAGGGGAAGGAGTGGGACATGCTCCTTCCTTTGGCATTATACGCGATCAGAAGCCAGCCTCAGTCTAGTTTGGGTTGTTCCCCTTTCCAACTCCTCTATGGGCGGGAACCCCGAAGCTTATTAGAGATCACAAGGGAATATTGGGAGCAGGAAAAAGAAGAAGAGACCAGAACCTTTTTAGAATATACTCAGAGCCTTCGTAGTCGGCTACAAAAGCTAAGAGATTTCGCTGATGCGAATCTGGAGAAGGCCCAGGTCAAACAGCAAACGTTCTACGATCAAGGGAAGAAGTGGCGCCACCTTAAAAAGGGGGACTGGGTATTGGTCCTCTTACCTTCCGGTCTCACCAAGGTCAAAACAGGATGGCAGGGTCCCTATCAGATAGCAGAAAAGGTCGGATTGACGACTTACCAGGTTCAGATCACTCCCAAATGAAAACAATTATACCACATCAATCTCTTAAAGAAGTGGTTGGGTCCCCTACCTAGGGATCTTCACCTGGTAAGCCCTATATCCGAGACCGGTAGCACGCTACACCAACTGCCAGTCAATCAGGACCTGCCACCTGAACAACGCAACGCCTTACGAGACACCCTAATTCCGTTTGCTTCCCTATTCTCAGATCTGCCAGGCCGGACTACCTTAGCACAACACTCCATCCCTACACAACCAGGAAAGACAGTCAAACAGAGACCATACCGTATCCCTGCTGCCAGACGGAGGGCCATAGAACAAGAAGTGACAGACATGCTTGCCCTGGGGGTCATACGTCCATCACAGAGTGAGTGGTCTTCCCCATTTGTATTGGTACCAAAACCGGACGGTTCCGTCCGGTTTTGCATAGACTTTAGAGCTATCAATGCAATCTCCAAGTGTGATTCATACCCTCTTCCACGCGTAGACGAGTTGATAGAAAGACATGGGGAGGCACAGTATATCACCACCCTTGACCTTACGAAGGGTTATTGGCAGGTGCCTCTGAAACCACAAGACCAGGAAAAGACGGCCTTCTCCACACCCTCTGGCCTGTTCGAATTCACCGTTCTACCGTTCGGACTGCATGGGGCACCTGCCACCTTTCAGCGTCTCATGAACCGGGTATTAACGGACCACCAAGCCTACTCCTCGGCATACCTAGACGATATAGTCATTTATAGTCCCACGTGGGAGTCACATCTTCATCATTGCCGTCTAGTGTTTCAGGCCCTCCAGTCAGCAGGTCTACACGTCAATGCTAAGAAGTCCAAGGCAGGGTTCCAGAAGGTGAAATACCTGGGCTACCTTCTGGGAAACGGTCACATCGAACCCCAAGAAGAAAAGGTCAAGGCGATATCCCAAGCCCCTTTCCCTGTCACGAAGAAGGAAGTCAGGGCTTTCCTGGGTCTACTCGGGTATTACCGCCGATTCATACCCCAGTTTTCTGAATTGGCCACACCCCTCACGAACCTCCTGAGAAAGGACGTAAAAGCTAAAGACCTCCTTCATCCCCCTCCTGAGTCCCTGCACGCATTTAACGAACTGAAAAAGGCCATTACTTCTGGTCCCATCCTACGGTCACCTGACTTTTCTAAACCCTTTTTGTTACAGACCGACGCTTCTGAGAGTGGGTTGGGGGCGGTTCTCTCACAAGTGGCTCCTGATGGTCTGGAGCACCCCATCCTTTTTCTGAGCCGGAAGTTGTTTCCCAGGGAGCGGGGTTACCCCATCATTGAGAAGGAGTGTCTTGCCATCCGGTGGGCGGTGGACAAGTTGAGGTATTACCTTGAAGGGTCCCATTTCATCTTATACACCGATCATGCCCCGCTCGTTTGGATGAGCCGTAATAAGGGCAACAACCTGCGTGTCCTGCGTTGGTTCCTTGCCCTGCAGCCCTTTTCCTTTGAGGTCCGCCATCGCAAGGGTTTGGACAACGGGAACGCTGACTTTCTCTCTCGCGTCTCCCTGTTTCCCGATCGGAAACAGACTGGGGTGGGGGTGTGTGGCGAGGAGCTGCACCCGGATGATGCCTCCTCTTCTCAAATGCTGCATGAGCAATTGCCTCCTTATCTCTCCCCCTATTCCCTCCTCTGTTTTCAGACCCCGGCTCCTGTGAGTGATGCGCACTGTCCCTTTAAATTTCCGCGGCGCTCTGACTGTCATGTGACGTGGTCACCTGACTACCCACCCTTCAAAGAGGAAGCGTCTCCGGGACTGTTTGAGTCGTGTGGGAGCCCAACGGAAGAAGCAACGGCGGCGTCTGGAGGAGACCACGACGGACAGACCTTCTTCATCGGCCCAGGACTCGTAGAGCTGCAGAAGCACCCCGTCGCGGAGGAGGAAGGAGGTAGCCAGCAGCTCGTGACCCTGCCAGACGGAAGGACGGAAAAGAAGGAGCCGGACCTTATCCGGCAACGCGCTGAATCCTGCCACGGCCCAGGAGGGTCGTGGCTTCAGAAGGTACGGGGACAACTGGGGGCCGTCTGGGGCAGAGGGAGGCCGGGAGGCGAGGGCAGGCGCTACTGCGTACGTCCGGAAGAGAAGCTCAGTAATCCGAGGCTTCCTTCCGTAGAGCGCCAGAACTCCTAGAAAGGAGAAGCGATTCACTGGTGTTGGTTGGTGCCTAGTCCCTCACTCCCTTAACCCGTTTTTACGCTTAAGCACCCGGAGCCCCTCCTTATCGAGTTCTGTTTTCCTTTTTCCCTGAGTTGTGGTGACTACCTGGTGGGAGCGACCCTTCAACCCCGAGCAACCTGAAAACCTGGGACAAGGTTGTCTGACGGAAGAGAACGAAGACCACGCCCCGGGACAGAGAAACTGCAATCCGCTCCACATTGTGCTGTACAGTAGTAAAACATTAAAATACTACTTACCTGAACCCTCCCTGTCTCCCTGTCTCCTTCTCCACCGCGCCACAAGCTGTTAAACTGCGCCCTTTAATAATAGAAAGTGAAAGACGAAGGTACAATGCTTCAACCAACTTATTTTTCTCGGCAGAGCGGTAAAACAACACGAAATCATGTTTTTTTTAATCCATGGAAGGAAACACTGTGTTTTCACTGCGAATATGAGAAAACGTGGCCCATCTATCAATGCAGATATTTCTCACCTTTTTGTTCAGACTCGGCTGGCTCAGAGCTTAGCGTAGAACGATTAAAATCCAATAATAAAGGTGATGCTGCCAGTGTGAAGGGAGCATAAAATGCCCTCAGACTAGGTGGCACGCACACTGTGTTTGTAAATGCAAGCAGCTGCAGTGTTCTCAATTCGGACTCATGTAAAAAAAACAAATTCCACTTTCTAACAAGCATTTGCAATGCAATAGGTCTCGCATTTTAGAAACTTTGACCTATTGGTATTGTAAGTGATAATGCCTTTTATTATTGCAGGTTTTTTTTAAACACATAAATAAAAGGCATTGTCATTTACAATGCCAGTAGCTCAAAATCTCGCAATTGCGAGACCTATTGCATTGCAAATGCTTGTTCCTTTTGTCTTTGAAGCCCGCTGGCCTCTCAGTTTCCCAAACTTTCCATCTAGGATCTGTCAACTTCACTTCAGTCCCCTAGTTTTTAACTGTATTTGAAATAATTTGTTCCACCAGAAATGTTCAACAGTGATGTTCACGAAACCTTCAGCTTTTGTCATTAATTTTTGTGTGCTATGTTATTTCATAATGGGGTCTCACAGCAAATGCGACTTGGCCAATGGCCTGCAATACTTCGTCCACCATTCTGGGTTTTGCTAATGGTTATTTCAGGTTGGTGTCGGTTTTCTAAATATTGCAGCTATCGGAATGTCCTCGCCTCGCAAACGTTGTCGTATATTTGTGCTTTCCCTAAAAAAACATGTGTGGAGGTTATAGAAATAGGCCCAAATATCCAAAGATGATTTAATTTACTACTCTAGCTCTTGTTCTCAACTATTTGGGGAAAATTTATTTTCAGGCAAAAATGTGGAGTGAAAATACGGCGATGTTAGGGTACGTTTGTGTAATGTGTTTTGTTAAAGAAAATCTGCACACACGTCAGTCAAAAGCCTGTAAGGGTTTATAAACAAAAAAAAACAGTAGTCTGCGAATCAGAGACAATCGGCAGCGGGTCCTCCGGAAACCATAAAGTAACCAGTAAGCAAAACAAGTCATAAATATATAGAGATTTAAATACAGGCTTTTGTTCGGAATCACATAACATAGTAACTCAAAGAGTACATAGATGCTGAAGACTGAGATCATGAGAAAGGGGGAAGTTGACCTTCAGATGTAACAAAAATGTAAACTATTTGGGCGGGCAAGTACTTAACATGTTCTCGTCTTAGTAGCTAAGCTGTGAAGGAAAATGCTACTTACCCAGTATGCATCTGTTCTTGGCATGTAGAGCTGTAGAGTCACATGCTATGAATAGATCGCCATCTGGTGTTGGGCCCGGACGTTTGCACTTTGTTTTTGTTCGAAGAAGTCTTTCCAGTCACGAGGTAGGTGACTCCTCCTTTCGGTGATAGTGCGCATGGGCATCGACTCCATTGTTAGATTGTTTTCCCGCAGAGGGTGAGAATGGAGTAAGTAAGAGTAGAATAGACATGTCCATGTGTAATTATCTAAGTAAGATAGTACTGGAACAGATACAGGTAACCGGGGAGGTGGGTGGGCGCATGTGACTCTACAGCTCTACATGCCAAGAACAGATGCATACTGGGTAAGTAGCATTTTCCGTTTGAGGCATGTGAGCTGTAGATCACATGCTATGCATAGACTATACAGCAGTAATCTCCCAAAGCGGTGGCTAACCTGTAGCTGTTGCAGTAGTTTGAAATAGTGTACGTAAAACTGCCTGGCCCACATTAGCTTGTTTTGTGAATGTGTGTGGTGTAGACCATGTTGCAGCTTTACAGATATCATCTATGGGAATATTTCCTAAGAAATCCATAGAAGCCCCCAGTTTGCGAGCAGAATGCGCTCTAGGGAGAATTGGTAAAGTTCTCTTTGTTTTTACATAACATATCTGAATACATATAACTATCCATCATGCAATACCTGATTTAGAAATGGGATTGCCTTTGTGTGGTGGAGCAAAAGCCACAAAGAGTTGTTTAGTTTTACGAAAAGATTTTGTTCTTTCTATGTAATACATCAATGCTCTTTTTACATCTAAAGTGTGTAGAGCACGTTCTGCCACCGAATCTGGTTGAGGAAAGAACACAGGCAATTCAACAGATTGGTTGATGTGGAAGGCAGAAACTACTTTAGGTAAGAATTTAGGATGAGTACGAAGAACCACTTTGTTTAGGTGTACATGTAAAAATGGTTCTTCTATGGTTAATGCCTGAAGCTCACTCACTCTCCTGAGTGATGTGATAGCAATGAGGAAAGCTAGTTTCCAAGTGAGAAACTGTAGTTCACATTTATGTAAAGGCTCGAAGGGTGGACCCTTTAGCCTGTTAAGGACAATATTAAGATTCCACGCTGGGGCCGGTGGAAGTCTTGGAGGAATAACTCTTTTGAGTCCTTCCATGAAAGCTTTAATAGCGGGCACTCTGAAAAGGGACAGGTGTTGTCTATTTTGAAGCTAAGCAGCTATTGAAGCGAGATGTTAGCGTATAGACGTGTACGCTAAATTTGAACGTTGTAAATGTAGCAGATAACAAATGATATTTTGAGTAGAAGCATCAAGTGGATTGACATGGTTGTTATTACAATAAATAACAAACCGTTTCCATTTTGCTGCATAACAAGCTCTTGTAGTAGGTCTTCTAGCCTCTTTAATAATATTCATACAGTCTGGTGGAAGATTTAGATAACCAAACTCTATGACTTCAGGTGCCAAATCGCAAGATTGAGAGGTTTGGGATCTGGATGTCTTATCTCTCCATGGCTCTGCGTGAGGAGACTGGATGTGAGATGTAGTTTTTGATGAGGAACTACTGATAATTCTAAGAGGGTAGTGAACCAAGGTTGGCGAGCCCAAGAGGGAGCTACTAGGATTAGTGTGAGGGATGTTTGTCTGAGCTTCCGAAACACTAGTGGAATGAGTGGGAGAGGCGGAAAAGCGTAAGCAAATATCCCTGACCAGTTCATCCATAGAGCATTGCCCTTGGATAACTGGTGTGGATACCTGGAGGCGAAGTTTGGGCATTATGCGTTTTGGTGTGTGGCGAAAAGATCTATGTCTGGCAAGCCCCACATCTGAAAGAAGGGGAGGAGAACTTGAGGGTGAAGTTCCCATTCGTGAATTTGTTGTCTCTGTCTGCTGATGAGATCTGCAATCTGATTGTCCACTCCTGGGAGATGTTCTGCTAGGAGATAAATCTTGTGATGAATGGCCCATTTCCAAATGTCTTGTGCAAGGTGTGACAGTTGGAGAGTGTGTGTTCCTCCCTGTTTCTGTATGTAATACATTGCTGTCATGTTGTCTGTGCGTATCAGGACAGCTTTGCCTGTTTAGAAGGCTTTGAGCGCTAAAAATAGTGCTAACAGCTCCAGATCATTTATGTGGAGAAGCTTTTCCTTTTGACTCCAATCCTTGAATTGTGTGAGTTTGGAGATGAGCTCCCCAACCAGTGAGCGATGCGTCTGCTGTTAACACTGTCTGTGGAATCGGGTCGATGAAAGGCCGCCCTTTTGTAAGGTTGTGTGGATTCCACCACTGCAGAGAGCGATGAGTGCGGCCGTCCACCAACACCAGATCTGTCAATAGACCGTGAAACTGATTCCACAGACGTGCTAAACATTCTTGAAGGGGACGCATTTGCAGTCTTGCATAAGGAACTATCATGATGCAAGATGCCATCATTCCTAGTAGTTGCATGAATACCCGAGCTGGTAATAGTTGATTGGGTTGAAATTTGGAAATGAGAGCCTGAATATTGTGCATTCTGGTTGGATTGGGATAGGCTAGAGCTTTTTGTGTATTTAGAGTGGCCCCTAGATAAGCTTGTGTATTGGATGGATGAAGATGGGATTTTGCCAGGTTGACTGTAAATCCGAGGTTGTGCAGTAAGCGTACTGTTGTTTGAGTGTGCTGTAGGCACTTTGAGAGTGTGCTGGCTTTGATAAGCCAGTCGTCTAGATATGGGAAGACGTGAACATGTTGTCTTCGCAGATGCGCAGCCACTACTGCTAGGCATTTGGTAAATACTCTGGGAGCAGTAGTTACTCCGAATGGAAGTACCTTGAATTGATAATGTTGCCCCACTATTACAAACCTGAGGTATTTGCGATGAGCTGGATGTATTGGAATATGGAAATATGCGTTCTTTAAGTCCAGAGTGGACATGAAGTCACCTTGTTGTAACAGAGGAAGTACCTGTTGTAGAGTGACCATATGGAAGTGATCTGATTGAATGTAGAGGTTTAATTCTCTGAGGTCTAATGTAGGCCTCAGAGAACCGTCCTTTTTGGGAATTAGAAAATAAAGAGAGTACACCCCTGTCCCCTGATACTGTAGTGGGACGGGTTCTATAGCTCCTTTTCCCAGAAGAGATTGTACCTCTTGTTTGAGTAGGTGTAAATGTTCTGGAGATAGTTTGTGTGTTCGTGGTGGAATGTTTGGAGGGTTGCTTGTAAGCTCCAGGCAGTAACCAGATTGGATAATTTGTAAAACCCATTTGTCTGATGTGATTGAATTCCGGACTGGGAAAAAATGAGAGACACGTCCCCCGACAGGTGTGGGATGATCGGGGGAAAGGGGAAACAAGTCACTGCTTTTTTGTGGCTGGGGAAGTACGGGGTGTATTACCTTTCCCTCTTCCTTTGCCATTGTTTCCACAAAATCCACCTCGAAAATAACCTCTGGTAGAAGGTGATTGACTATTGCCTCTGTATGAGGTAGAGGACCCTTCAGTGGAAATGGACTTTGAGACTCCCCTATAAAAGGATCGGAGAAATGATCCACGTTTGGATGGTGTTTGTAGCGCTCCCATAGATTTGGCTACTTCAGTGTCCTTCTTCATTTTTTCTAATGAAGTGTCCACTGTAGGACCAAATAAATGCTCCTTATCAAAAGGTGCATTTAAAATGGATGCTTGAAATTCTGGTTTAAAACCTGATACTCTAAGCCACGTGTGGCATCTGAGAAGAATGCTGGTGTTAATAGCACGTGAAGCAGTGTCTGCTGCATCTAGAGCACACCTGATTGATGTATTAGAAATAAGTTTCCCTTCCTGAATGAGGTCATTAGCCTTGTATTTATGTTCATCAGGCACATATTGCATGAGTTGCTCTAGCTCATCATAATGAGCTCTGTCATATCTTTCCAAGAGTGCTTGTGTGTTAGCTATGCGCCAATGATTGGCTGCTTGCGCTGCTACCCTCTTGCCTGAGGCATCTATTAATTTAGATTCCTTATCGGGAGGCGGAGCGTCTCCCGCTGACTGAAAATTTGCTCGTTTCCGAGCATTTGAAACCACTAACGAATCTAGTGGAACCTGACCTCTAATAACAAGCATTTGCAATGCAATAGGTCTCGCATTATTAAAGTTTGAGCTATTGGCATTGCGAAATAATGCAACACCAATAGCTCAAACTTTAATAATGCGAGAGTTTGAGCTATTTTTATTGTAAATGACATAACCTTTTATTTATGTTTTGGTTTTTGAAACATAAATAAAAGCCATTGTCATTTACAATGCCAATAGGTCAAACTCGCGTAAATGCGAGACCTATTACATTGCAAATGCTTGTTTTTTAGTTGCATTTGAAAAAATTGTAGATGATGGCTAATATAAATTTATACTTTTAAGTGATCCTCAGAAGTTTGTGTATCTGTCTCTAAAAACGGAGGAAAGGTTTGTTTTTTGTTTCACGATACACACATACGTCTCACGTTCATGTGCTAGTCCATCTGTGTGACTGCAGGCTCTCTGAATTACGTGAGCATTTTATCCCCTTACCTCGTAAAGTGTAGTCACTACTTTCAGAATGATTTATCTTAAGATGCGTAAGTTTGTAACTCCTTGACGTCTTGAGAGCCTGCACCATACCATGCCTGTGAGAGAGTCCTCCTTGTCTGAGGCTTGTCTGGAAGGATTGTCTAAGGAAGGGTATATTAGACTGCTGCCTGCTCTGAATGGTAGGATATGTAATAGTGAAGGTTCTGTAGTTCAGAGAGGAAGATTTATCTTTTACATGTAATACAACTTTTTGCCAGAAGGGTTCAGCTTTTTCCACAGGAGCACCCAGTTTGGTGCGATGTTTGGGATCTATATTTTGTATTTTAGTCTGATGCACGTCCGTCTAGCTCTGTGCGCTCTTAACAGTAGTTTCCATTTTTAGGTCTGGCTTGAAAGGGTTGCTACCAAAGGGGATGATGGATGGAGCGTTAGAGCAAATCAAACACTCACTCCCAGTCAACTGATCTGGGTTTAATCCATCATCATTCTTTAGCTCACTCCACCACCCCAGTTCAGACATGGCCATATGCAAATCAGTCTGACCCTGTGCCTCATGGGAACAGTCCAGCCCGAACTGCCAAGCCATGTCTTCCCTGGACCGGAAACAAGCATCCTGGGACCGGTTTCGGGTTCATAACCCTCATCAGCCAGGCTATCTTGAATCCAGTGGCAAAGTGAGCAAGGGACCCACGTCTGGGCATACCCTGCCAACTTAGGGCGAACAAAGCGATACCAAAGGGGATGATGGATGGAGCGTTAGAGCAAATCAAACACTCACTCCCAGTCAACTGATCTGGGTTTAATCCATCATCATTCTTTAGCTCACTCCACCACCCCAGTTCAGACATGGCCATATGCAAATCAGTCTGACCCTGTGCCTCATGGGAACAGTCCAGCCCGAACTGCCAAGCCATGTCTTCCCTGGACCGGAAACAAGCATCCTGGGACCGGTTTCGGGTTCATAACCCTCATCAGCCAGGCTATCTTGAATCCAGTGGCAAAGTGAGCAAGGGACCCACGTCTGGGCATACCCTGCCAACTTAGGGCGAACAAAGCGATACCAAAGGGGATGATGGATGGAGCGTTAGAGCAAATCAAACACTCACTCCCAGTCAACTGATCTGGGTTTAATCCATCATCATTCTTTAGCTCACTCCACCACCCCAGTTCAGACATGGCCATATGCAAATCAGTCTGACCCTGTGCCTCATGGGAACAGTCCAGCCCGAACTGCCAAGCCATGTCTTCCCTGGACCGGAAACAAGCATCCTGGGACCGGTTTCGGGTTCATAACCCTCATCAGCCAGGCTATCTTGAATCCAGTGGCAAAGTGAGCAAGGGACCCACGTCTGGGCATACCCTGCCAACTTAGGGCGAACAAAGCGATACCAAAGGGGATGATGGATGGAGCGTTAGAGCAAATCAAACACTCACTCCCAGTCAACTGATCTGGGTTTAATCCATCATCATTCTTTAGCTCACTCCACCACCCCAGTTCAGACATGGCCATATGCAAATCAGTCTGACCCTGTGCCTCATGGGAACAGTCCAGCCCGAACTGCCAAGCCATGTCTTCCCTGGACCGGAAACAAGCATCCTGGGACCGGTTTCGGGTTCATAACCCTCATCAGCCAGGCTATCTTGAATCCAGTGGCAAAGTGAGCAAGGGACCCACGTCTGGGCATACCCTGCCAACTTAGGGCGAACAAGCGATACCAAAGGGGATGATGGATGGAGCGTTAGAGCAAATCAAACACTCACTCCCAGTCAACTGATCTGGGTTTAATCCATCATCATTCTTTAGCTCACTCCACCACCCCAGTTCAGACATGGCCATATGCAAATCAGTCTGACCCTGTGCCTCATGGGAACAGTCCAGCCCGAACTGCCAAGCCATGTCTTCCCTGGACCGGAAACAAGCATCCTGGGAACGGTTTCGGGTTCATAACCCTCATCAGCCAGGCTATCTTGAATCCAGTGGCAAAGTGAGCAAGGGACCCACGTCTGGGCATACCCTGCCAACTTAGGGCGAACAAAGCGATACCAAAGGGGATGATGGATGGAGCGTTAGAGCAAATCAAACACTCACTCCCAGTCAACTGATCTGGGTTTAATCCATCATCATTCTTTAGCTCACTCCACCACCCCAGTTCAGACATGGCCATATGCAAATCAGTCTGACCCTGTGCCTCATGGGAACAGTCCAGCCCGAACTGCCAAGCCATGTCTTCCCTGGACCGGAAACAAGCATCCTGTGACCGGTTTCATATGGCCATGTCTGAACTGGGGTGGTGGAGTGAGCTAGAGAATGATGATGGATTAAACCCAGATCAGTTGACTGGGGTGAGTGTTTGATTGGCTCAAGCATTCCGTCCATCATCCCCTTTTGTATCGCTTTGTTCGCCCTAAGTTGGCGAGGTATGCCCAGACGTGGGTCCCTTGCTCACTTTGCCACTGGATTCAAGCAAGCCTGGCTGATGACGGCTGGAATGCCAGAAACCGGTCCTAGGATGCTTGTTTCCGGTCCAGGGAAGACATGGCTTGGCAGTTCGGGCTGGACTGTTCCCATGAGGCACAGGGTCAGACTGATTTGCATATGGCCATGTCTGAACTGGGGTGGTGGAGTGAGCTAGAGAATGATGATGGATTAAACCCAGATCAGTTGACTGGGGTGAGTGTTTGATTGGCTCAAGCATTCCGTCCATCATCCCCTTTTGTATCGCTTTGTTCGCCCTAAGTTGGCGGGTATGCCCAGACGTGGGTCCCTTGCTCACTTTGCCACTGGATTCAAGCAAGCCTGGCTGATGACGGCTGGAATGCCAGAAACCGGTCCTAGGATGCTTGTTTCCGGTCCAGGGAAGACATGGCTTGGCAGTTCGGGCTGGACTGTTCCCATGAGGCACAGGGTCAGACTGATTTGCATATGGCCATGTCTGAACTGGGGTGGTGGAGTGAGCTAGAGAATGATGATGGATTAAACCCAGATCAGTTGACTGGGGGTGAGTGTTTGATTGGCTCAAGCATTCCGTCCATCATCCCCTTTTGTATCGCTTTGTTCGCCCTAAGTTGGCGGGGGTATGCCCAGACGTGGGTCCCTTGCTCACTTTGCCACTGGATTCAAGCAAGCCTGGCTGATGACGGCTGGAATGCCAGAAACCGGTCCTAGGATGCTTGTTTCCGGTCCAGGGAAGACATGGCTTGGCAGTTCGGGCTGGACTGTTCCCATGAGGCACAGGGTCAGACTGATTTGCATATGGCCATGTCTGAACTGGGGTGGTGGAGTGAGCTAGAGAATGATGATGGATTAAACCCAGATCAGTTGACTGGGGGTGAGTGTTTGATTGGCTCAAGCATTCCGTCCATCATCCCCTTTTGTATCGCTTTGTTCGCCCTAAGTTGGCGGGGTATGCCCAGACGTGGGTCCCTTGCTCACTTTGCCACTGGATTCAAGCAAGCCTGGCTGATGACGGCTGGAATGCCAGAAACCGGTCCTAGGATGCTTGTTTCCGGTCCAGGGAAGACATGGCTTGGCAGTTCGGGCTGGACTGTTCCCATGAGGCACAGGGTCAGACTGATTTGCATATGGCCATGTCTGAACTGGGGTGGTGGAGTGAGCTAGAGAATGATGATGGATTAAACCCAGATCAGTTGACTGGGGGTGAGTGTTTGATTGGCTCAAGCATTCCGTCCATCATCCCCTTTTGTATCGCTTTGTTCGCCCTAAGTTGGCGGGGTATGCCCAGACGTGGGTCCCTTGCTCACTTTGCCACTGGATTCAAGCAAGCCTGGCTGATGACGGCTGGAATGCCAGAAACCGGTCCTAGGATGCTTGTTTCCGGTCCAGGGAAGACATGGCTTGGCAGTTCGGGCTGGACTGTTCCCATGAGGCACAGGGTCAGACTGATTTGCATATGGCCATGTCTGAACTGGGGTGGTGGAGTGAGCTAGAGAATGATGATGGATTAAACCCAGATCAGTTGACTGGGGGTGAGTGTTTGATTGGCTCAAGCATTCCGTCCATCATCCCCTTTTGTATCGCTTTGTTCGCCCTAAGTTGGCGGGGGTATGCCCAGACGTGGGTCCCTTGCTCACTTTGCCACTGGATTCAAGCAAGCCTGGCTGATGACGGCTGGAATGCCAGAAACCGGTCCTAGGATGCTTGTTTCCGGTCCAGGGAAGACATGGCTTGGCAGTTCGGGCTGGACTGTTCCCATGAGGCACAGGGTCAGACTGATTTGCATATGGCCATGTCTGAACTGGGGTGGTGGAGTGAGCTAGAGAATGATGATGGATTAAACCCAGATCAGTTGACTGGGGGTGAGTGTTTGATTGGCTCAAGCATTCCGTCCATCATCCCCTTTTGTATCGCTTTGTTCGCCCTAAGTTGGCGGGGGTATGCCCAGACGTGGGTCCCTTGCTCACTTTGCCACTGGATTCAAGCAAGCCTGGCTGATGACGGCTGGAATGCCAGAAACCGGTCCTAGGATGCTTGTTTCCGGTCCAGGGAAGACATGGCTTGGCAGTTCGGGCTGGACTGTTCCCATGAGGCACAGGGTCAGACTGATTTGCATATGGCCATGTCTGAACTGGGGTGGTGGAGTGAGCTAGAGAATGATGATGGATTAAACCCAGATCAGTTGACTGGGGGTGAGTGTTTGATTGGCTCAAGCATTCCGTCCATCATCCCCTTTTGTATCGCTTTGTTCGCCCTAAGTTGGCGGGGGTATGCCCAGACGTGGGTCCCTTGCTCACTTTGCCACTGGATTCAAGCAAGCCTGGCTGATGACGGCTGGAATGCCAGAAACCGGTCCTAGGATGCTTGTTTCCGGTCCAGGGAAGACATGGCTTGGCAGTTCGGGCTGGACTGTTCCCATGAGGCACAGGGTCAGACTGATTTGCATATGGCCATGTCTGAACTGGGGTGGTGGAGTGAGCTAGAGAATGATGATGGATTAAACCCAGATCAGTTGACTGGGGGTGAGTGTTTGATTGGCTCAAGCATTCCGTCCATCATCCCCTTTTGTATCGCTTTGTTCGCCCTAAGTTGGCGGGGGTATGCCCAGACGTGGGTCCCTTGCTCACTTTGCCACTGGATTCAAGCAAGCCTGGCTGATGACGGCTGGAATGCCAGAAACCGGTCCTAGGATGCTTGTTTCCGGTCCAGGAAGACATGGCTTGGCAGTTCGGGCTGGACTGTTCCCATGAGGCACAGGGTCAGACTGATTTGCATATGGCCATGTCTGAACTGGGGTGGTGGAGTGAGCTAGAGAATGATGATGGATTAAACCCAGATCAGTTGACTGGGGGTGAGTGTTTGATTGGCTCAAGCATTCCGTCCATCATCCCCTTTTGTATCGCTTTGTTCGCCCTAAGTTGGCGGGGGTATGCCCAGACGTGGGTCCCTTGCTCACTTTGCCACTGGATTCAAGCAAGCCTGGCTGATGACGGCTGGAATGCCAGAAACCGGTCCTAGGATGCTTGTTTCCGGTCCAGGGAAGACATGGCTTGGCAGTTCGGGCTGGACTGTTCCCATGAGGCACAGGGTCAGACTGATTTGCATATGGCCATGTCTGAACTGGGGTGGTGGAGTGAGCTAGAGAATGATGATGGATTAAACCCAGATCAGTTGACTGGGGGTGAGTGTTTGATTGGCTCAAGCATTCCGTCCATCATCCCCTTTTGTATCGCTTTGTTCGCCCTAAGTTGGCGGGGTATGCCCAGACGTGGGTCCCTTGCTCACTTTGCCACTGGATTCAAGCAAGCCTGGCTGATGACGGCTGGAATGCCAGAAACCGGTCCTAGGATGCTTGTTTCCGGTCCAGGGAAGACATGGCTTGGCAGTTCGGGCTGGACTGTTCCCATGAGGCACAGGGTCAGACTGATTTGCATATGGCCATGTCTGAACTGGGGTGGTGGAGTGAGCTAGAGAATGATGATGGATTAAACCCAGATCAGTTGACTGGGGGTGAGTGTTTGATTGGCTCAAGCATTCCGTCCATCATCCCCTTTTGTATCGCTTTGAAAGGGTTGCTGGTTACACTCTGGATTCCAGGCGGTTCCCCCTATGCTTTAGCAGATTCAGTGTTCCCCTCTCTTAACATCAGTATAGAGAGCGCCCGCACCAGGAAGGATTAACCTCCGACTCCCAAACTGAGAACAAACAGCTGCCTCTCCGAAATGCTGTAGCCTGGGAGCATGCCACATCTTGTCCCCAGACAAATGCTCCAGTAGCCCCTGCAGAGAGGGTGCACTCACTCATGGCAATACCATCTTGCCACCATGATCCCTATCAATGCTAGCAGTCTGGGCTTTTCATACTCAATTGATAGTTGGTACAGGATATGCATGGGACATCCTTCACACCCGACTAACAGATGTTGGGCTTAAAAACAGCCAGGGTGGTTTAAAAGAGTTCGAGAAGAGAATCCGGTTTCAGAGGCAGTGATTAATAATTGGCACACTTGCGGTCATGTTCTGAAGTAGTTATATAAAAGATTATTCAGTTAACGACTAATGCAAAACCGAATCCTCCGCTCTGGAAGTATGGATTGGTCGCCATACCTTGCCTCACTATTCCTTGAGTTGTAGCTACTATTTCCATTTTTGATCAGATTTTACCAGCCTGGAAAAATTCAGCATCATTTAGTTTACAGAAAGGGCACGTGGCACACACTGGCAGAGACACATAGAGACACCTGTTACAAGGAGGTAGTGAACAGACAGAGAGGCACTGTGGCACACACTGGCAGAGACATTTCTGCCCACGTGGTACACAGTGGTATTGAACAGACAGGCCCTGTGGCACACACTGGCAGAGACATAGCAGGGCACGTGCCACACACTAGCAGAGACATGTCAGGGCACATGGTACACGGTGGTAGTGAACTGGCAGAGACATGTCGGGACACGAGGCACACCCCAGACTCACAAACACTCTCAGAGCAGCCCCCACCCCGCCAGAGGTCACACTCAAGGGGGGTCACTGCACCTGCCTGCCAGGAAAGCCTTTAGCGCCTGGGCTCCCGTCTGGGCCGCGCTCCCCCTGAAACAGAAACCAGTGGTGCGCACGCACTACAGAGGAGCGGGGGCCAGGGAGCGCGGCAGCGAGGCGAACGCGCGCTGCTGCGCGTTCTGGCCACCGTCGGGAATGGGAGGAGCGAAGGCGGGACATGCGCCCGCCTTTGCCCAATCGCAAATCTAAAAAAACGCACGCTACAGCCAATGAGGGCTTCTGAAAACAAAACCACACGCACGAGCGTGTGGGTCGTTTTCAGAAGCCCTTTCTAAAGGTCTCGCGCTGCGCGAGCAGTGCTGTGCACTGCAACGCTAGGCGCGAGACCTAAAAATTGGGTCTGTAGGAGCCGCCTTGAATTTTTTATCCACTTTAGGTGTGAGTATGCTTGCTCGCACTGGATCTTTGAACACCTCATCTGCATGTTTTAACATACTCTTGAGCATAGGTAGTGTATGTGTAGTTTTTTGTGATGCACTTAGTGTCTCAGATAGGAAATTTTCCTCAAGAGGCTCCTTATGGAGTTGCACCCCATGATACTGTGCAGCTCTATTAAGCAATTCTGTAAACCCCACATTATCATCTGGAGGAGAAGGCCTAGATGGGTATAGATCTGGACCATTGTCGTTATTAGGATCTGTGTTATAGTCTACCCAGGGGTCTGGAGCATAATCTTGTGGTACATCCGCATGTGCTTCATCATCTTGATCCCCATCCTCCTGTTGAAGTGCAGATTGTGGCTGAGGGGAATTTGTGGGTGTTATAAGAAGGTTAGGGTCAATAGGTGGAGACGGTGAGGAACGGGAAAGAGATGGAGGAGAAGTATTAGTCCCCATATTCTTTCTCTTTAGAGGGATATGGTAAGATTCCTCAATTTCTGGTTTCCTTTTCTGTGGCAGCTTTGCAGAAAGGTGTCCAGTTTTTGGGTTAATAACCAGTTCCTTTTGTTTGGGGTCCGTGATAGCAGGCGGAACGTCTAAACTAAGCTCCCCCTGAAACAGAAACCAGTGGTGCGCACGCACTACAGAGGAGCGGGGGCCAGGGAGCGCGGCAGCGAGGCGAACGCGCGCTGCTGCGCGTTCTGGCCACCGTCGGGAATGGGAGGAGCGAAGGCGGGACATGCGCCCGCCTTTGCCCAATCGCGTGCCGTTTTTTCTAAAAAAACGCACGCTACAGCCAATGAGGGCTTCTGAAAACAAAACCACACGCACGAGCGTGTGGGTCGTTTTCAGAAGCCCTTTCTAAAGGTCTCGCGCTGCGCGAGCAGTGCTGCGCACTGCAACGCTAGGCGCGAGACCTAAAAATTGGGTCTGTAGGAGCCGCCTTGAATTTTTTATCCACTTTAGGTGTGAGTATGCTTGCTCGCACTGGATCTTTGAACACCTCATCTGCATGTTTTAACATACTCTTGAGCATAGGTAGTGTATGTGTAGTTTTTTGTGATGCACTTAGTGTCTCAGATAGGAAATTTTCCTCAAGAGGCTCCTTATGGAGTTGCACCCCATGATACTGTGCAGCTCTATTAAGCAATTCTGTAAACCCCACATTATCATCTGGAGGAGAAGGCCTAGATGGGTATAGATCTGGACCATTGTCGTTATTAGGATCTGTGTTATAGTCTACCCAGGGGTCTGGAGCATAATCTTGTGGTACATCCGCATGTGCTTCATCATCTTGATCCCCATCCTCCTGTTGAAGTGCAGATTGTGGCTGAGGGGAATTTGTGGGTGTTATAAGAAGGTTAGGGTCAATAGGTGGAGACGGTGAGGAACGGGAAAGAGATGGAGGAGAAGTATTAGTCCCCATATTCTTTCTCTTTAGAGGGATATGGTAAGATTCCTCAATTTCTGGTTTCCTTTTCTGTGGCAGCTTTGCAGAAAGGTGTCCAGTTTTTGGGTTAATAACCAGTTCCTTTTGTTTGGGGTCCGTGATAGCAGGCGGAACGTCTAAACTAAGCTCCTTGGGTGGAGGAGGAACCGACTTTTCTTTTGGGGCCATAATTTTTGATGTCGAAGATTTTGGTGTCGACGTTTTCGGAGCCGAGGACTTTGGTGCAGAGGATTTCGGCTCCGATGTTTTCGGATCCGAGGTGTGTTTTGGTGCCGAAGTTTTGGAGGGAACAGTTGGCTTATGTTTCGGTGCCGAAGTCTTGGATTCGGGTCCTGAAGAAGGTCGACTCGGTCCCGAGCGGAAGGCTTTACTAGTTGTTTCGGTGCCGAGCCCGAAGGCGTTGGAAACTTTATCTCGGTGCTGACCTTGGCCCGAAGGCAGAGGAGGTACCAGAGCCTTTTTAGAGGGCACTTTTTGGGGCAGAGGATTATCTTTACTCACGGTACGCTGACCAGGTGTGATGTCTTCCTCGATGTTGGAGCCTTCCTCGGACACGTCAATTTCTTGTTCCTCCTCTGCCTCGGCTCCCTGTGCTTCGAGGATCTCTTGGTCGACATCTTCTCCGTACAGGTCTGGAGCGGAGTCCTTGTAGTCTTTCTGTTAATACATCTCATGACGTCGAGCCCGACGGTCACGGAGCATCTTTTTCGATCGGAAGGATCGGCAGGCTTCGCAGTTGTCTTCGTTCTGTTCAGGCAATAAACACAAATTGCACACGTCGTGAAGATCGCTGCGGGGGTATTTGGAGTGGCACCCGGAGCAGAATTGGAATGGAGTCCGTTCAATCTACTGCGAATTCGGTCGACGCGGCTAGGCCCAAGGGCCACGCACAAGGTTTTCCGATCGAAGTTGTGAAATAGATTCAATACGCAAAGGCAGGAATATGCGGTCGAGAAACAAAACCGTCAAGAGTAGTGGATTGCGCACCGAGGGGAACCCGAGAACGGTGTCGAACCAGAGCACAGCAATTCACGTCCGTACCTGATGGCGGAAAAAAACAATCTAACAATGGAGTCGATGCCCATGCGCACTATCACCGAAAGGAGGAGTCACCTACCTCGTGACTGAAAAAACTTCTTCAAACAAAAACTAAGTGCAAACGTCCAGGCCCAACACCAGATGGCGATCTATGCATAGCATGTGACCTACAGCTCACATGCCTCGAACAGAGGTTTTTCAACCGTCATAGACGGGCACCTCCTTCAGGGGAGAGAGTGTGGCTTAACGGCAAGAGCGGCCGACTTTGAAGCTGGGTAACCAGGTTCGAGTCTGGTGGGAGGCTCAAGCATCCTGTGTTTCTTGACAAATCACTTAATCTCCCCGTCCCTTAAAATAAATGTGTCCGTCTGTAATGCAACTGGTGCTCATGTAAAGCGCTCCGATAGTTCGCGCTATATAACACTGAAAAAAATGTACGGGTAGCATGAGCTAGTAAAGAAGGCTGCAGTGCTTATGGTTACACTGATGTGCACTATGCATAATTCATTTAGTTTTAATGCCCAGCAGAGGTGGTGGGGTAGGCAAGGTCAGGTAGCGCCAACACACTGAAGGCAGTCTGCATCGACAAAAGGGTAGGTTGTGATGACAGGAACCGCCAGTGACTGAAGCTCTTTACATATCCTCGCCAGTATGGGCGCAGTTGCTCTGCTTTTGAGTTGTATGCTTGTGTTTTGGTTGACTCTTACCCCTTCTACTACAGAGTGACGTACAATGACACGCTGCCGCTACATAGATCCTGCAAAGGGTGTTTGTCTTACCCGTGATGCTGCGCGGGCTGGTTCACACGTGTGACGGTGGCATCCGGTGTTGGTCGATGACTGAGTAAAGCCATTTTCAGTTGTTCAGCATGCGTTTCAGGTCTCGACTTGAGCAGCCTTAAGTGGTGCTTTTCAGCAGACGAGGAGGAGACATGCTTAGGTTATAGTGACTGACTCCCGACCAGTTATTAAAATAGATTTACTTTTAATCTCCGACTGGCTTTTAGGCCCAATTTTCTCACAGTGCATTAAAAGCTATTGAGCTGAATAATTGCAAAATGACATGATCAGTCGAAGGCAAGATTTAGTCTCTCCCTCAACCTGTGTGGCAGTTCCGAAACTGTGTCCTATGTCCGGAAGTGCAGTTTGCGTCCAGAGTGACCAATGTAGGCAAAGAGGTTTTCGCTCTCTCGCTCGACCGAGTCAAGTTCACAGCGCTATTGTTTGTTCCCCAATTGGAAATATCAAAAATTGCATCAGGCTTGCAAAGTACTGTGACTGATTGGGAGGGGGAGGAACAGCAGAGGGAGTGGGGTGGAGGAGCAGGAGGGGGACACAGGAGAGTGAAAGCAAACCAGCATGGCGTTCGTGAAAGAGCGGCACGCTGGTAGAAACTTAAAGCTCATAGAAAGAGCTCGGAGCTGCCATTCTACCCGGAAACCAGAGCCAGTCCACGGCCGGGGGAGCTGCGAGGGGCAGGCTGCAGCACAACCCTCCCTCTCGTCCACCTGGCTCTGCTGTAGCCTGCTGACTGATTGGGGGAGGGGGAGAGAGAACAGAAAGTGAGACGAAGGAGCCGGGAAATAGACAACAGTGAATGCAAAACCAACACAGCGCTCGCGAAACGGGCGCTGCGCTGATAAAGTATGTCGACAATAATTAAACAAGCAGGGTGAGGTGGGGCGGGAGGGAAGTGCAGGCGCCCTCTGATGATAAGCAGGAAAGAAATGCTGTGCGTGTTAGCCGGGAATTGTTAAGTGTGCCTGAAACAGCAGGTTGGAAAACTCATTCAAGAATATAGTGCTCAAAGACTAAATAAAAGATACCAAGTAACAACACTAGTAAAAGGTCCAGTCCTCGTGGGAGGTGATAAATGGAGACAAAGCAGTACTAAGGTGGGACTAACGAGCCCATTACCAAATCAGAAGCCAGCATTTACAAAGGGCAATGACACAAGCAAATGAAAAACATGGGCGGTCAGTGGGCGGGGCTTCCAGTGCATACCCTAATACAGCATGCCTCGCAGAGCGAGCAGCGCATGCACGCTGCCGCTAGGCTCGACCTAAAAACAACTACTGAGGTATGAATACCAGAAAGTGGATGGGTTTCTGCCCTAAATTCGATGGACACAATCTGTGCAGTCCACATTTCCAGACTCACTCAGACTAGAGTGTACAAGTACCACTTCTGTCTTCTCCAAACAGGTCATAAGGCAACTCAGCTCACCCCTACTCTCGGCTGGAAAAACATGAAGGACCAATCGCAGAGCTAAAATCAGGGCGAAGACGACAGAGCAGCCCGTTACCAGTGCGAAAAGCCTAGTCCCAGAATATGTGTTAGTGCATCTTGAGAGAAGTGCTGCACAGCAGAACATTTTGCAATTGGCACCATCAGACTACATGCTTTCCTACGGCACCCGAAATGCTTGCTTAATAATGAATGAATGTTTAAACAAAGGCTCATATGGGAACACTGAACAACAGTATTCCATTCACTCTTCATCCACGATCAGGAGAGATCTTTCAACAATCAAGCCCGCAACAAGTTTCAAGTTGGATGATTTCGAATATATTCATGGTTTGAAACCAGAAGCACACCTAATAATTCTCAGACAGATAAAGCTATGAAATCACTGAGGGAGGTGCAAAGCTGATACACAAAAACTTATGTACTGGTAACGAGGACATTATGTTATGTTTGAATCTAAAAGCGAATTAAGTTTCTTCTGTGTGTTTTCAGCTGCAGAAACAAAACCACTTCCAAGACAATTTCATGCAGGGTAAGAACTTGTAAGGTGAAAAATATGACATCATTACCTATTTATAAGATCAATCAATAGGTCTAAAGTGAAGGTCTCTTTGTTTGAGACAAGCCGATCATTAGTTTTGAGTTCTATCTCAACCTGCAGCAGCCTCGCAGTAGATTACAGGTACTGATCATCCAACCCTCCAAGACTTTCTTGGGAGTAGCAGCTGAGCAGTCCTTTAATTGGAAAGCGCAGAGCCTACATTTTTCAACTAATTCTAAAATATCCTACAATCCGATATTAATTTTTAAGAGATGAGCATTGAAAACAATTCAACTTGTAATACCACCTTTCTAACACTTTACCGCTACACATTGAGAAGGATTATGTTACTTACCCAGTAAGCATCTGTTCTTGGCATGCAGAGCTGTAGATTCACATGCTTTGCTTGCTCCTGCCATCTAGTGTTGGGTCCGGATGTTTGCAAGCTGTTTTTCTTCGAAGTAGTCTTTCCAGTCACGAGGTAAGGTGACTCCTCCTTTCCGTGATAGTGCACACGGGTATCGACTCCACTGTTAGATTGTTTTCCAGCAAGAGGGTGAGAATGGAGTAAATGAGTTTAGAATATAGATGTCCATGCGTATGAATGTAAATAGTAAGAATAGCAACAACTGTAGGTGTCCGGGGAGGCGGGTGAGCACATGTGAATCTACAGCTCTACATGCCAAGAACAGATGCTTACTGGGTAAGTAACATAATCCGTTCCAGGCATGTGTGCTATAGATACACATGCTTTGCATAGACTATAAAGCAGTATGCTCCCAAAGCGGTGGCTAACCTGTAGATGTTGCATTTGTCTGAAAAAGTGTCTTAAGCACTGCTTGGCCTACATTAGCTTGTTGGCATGCTAACACATCTACACAATAGTGTTTGGTAAATGTGTGTGGTGTAGACCATGTTGCTGCCTTACATATGTGAGCTTGAGGGATGTTACCTAAAAAAGCCATAGTCGCCCCGATTTTGCGAGTGGAATGCGCTCTAGGGGGTATAGATAAAGTCCTTTTAGCTTTTGCATAGCATTTTTGAATGCTTTTAACAATCCATCTTGAAATGCCAGATTTAGAGATGGGATTGCCTTTGTGTGGTGGCGCAAATGCAACAAACAGTTGTTTTGTTTTGCGAAAATCTTTGGTCCTTTCTATGTAGTACAATAAGGCTCTTCTAACATCAAGCGTGCGAAGAGCTCGTTCTGCTACTGAATCAGGTTGAGGAAAAAACACAGGTAACTCTACTGATTGGTTAATATGAAAAGCAGAAACTACCTTGGGAAGGAATTTCGGATTGCTGCGAAGAACTACCCTGTCTTTGTGGAGCTGAAAGAAGGGTTCTTCTAAGGTTAATGCCTATAGCTCACCAACTCTCCTCAATGAAGTGATCGCAATGAGAAAAGCAATCTTCCATGAAAGAAACTGTAAAGGACAATTATGTAAAGGTTCAAAGAGTGGACCCATAAGCCTTGTAAGGACAATGTTTTGATTCCACACTGGTGCAGGGGGAATTCTTGGTGGTATTACCCTTTTTAGGCCTTCCATGAAGGCTTTAATTACTGGAACCTTGAACAGGGATAAATGCTGTCTGTTTTGCAAATACGCAGCTACCGCTGCAAGGTGCAAACGAATAGACGTATAAGCCAGTCCAGTTTGCTGTAAGTGCAACAGGTAACAGATAATGTTTTGTACAGAAGCATCTAGAGGATTAATTTTGTTGTTGTTACAATAGACAACAAATCTATTCCATTTTGCTGCATAACGCTCTGGTAGTAGGCTTTCTTGCTTCCTTTAAAATAGTCATACAGTCTGGTGGTAGATTTAAACAGCCAAACTCTATGACTTCAGGAGCCAGATCGCCAGGTTTAGTTCTTTGGGATTTGGATGTCTGATTTCTTCATGGTTCTGAGTGAGGAGCTTGGAGGTGAGATGCAGCTTTTGATGTGGAACTGACAGCTCCAACAGGGTGGTGTACCATGGTTGACAGGCCCATGTAGGAGCTACTAGAATTAGTGTGAGGGATGTTTGCCTGAGTTTCTAAACCAGAATCGGAATGAGCGGGAGAGGCGGAAAAGCTTCGGCAAATATCCCTGACCAGTTCATCCATAGGGCACTGCCTTTGGAGAGTGGGTGTTGGAACCTGGAGGCGAAGTTTGGGCATTTTGCATTGTTGACTGTAGCAAACAAGTCAATTTGTGGGAATCCCCATTGTTGGAAGTATGGAAGGAGAACTTGGGGATGAAGTTCCCACTCGTGAATTTGCTGCCTCTTAATGTTGAGGAGGTCAGCAATTTGATTGTTTACCCCTGGAAGGTGTTCTGCCAGAAGATAAATACTGTGATGGATTGCCCAATTCCAAATGGCTTGAGAGAAGCGTGACAGTTGGAGAGAGTGTGTGTGTGTCCCTGTTTTTGTACATAGTACATTGCTGTCATATTGTCCGTGCAGACTAGGACAACTTTGCCTATGAGGTGAGTTTGAAAAGCTTTGAGTGCTAGAAACACTGCTAGAAGTTCTAGGCAGTGGATGTGGAGACTTTTGTGACTGTCGCTCCACAGACCCTGGATTGTGTAATGTTGAAGATGGGCACCCCAACCAGTCAGGGAAGAGTCTGCTGTTAGCAGGATCTGTGGAATAGAGTCAATGAATGGCCGCCCTTTTGATAAATTTTGTGGGTTCCACCACTGCAGAGAGCAATGGGTCCAGCCATCTACCAACACTAGATCGGTTAATTGACCCTGCGACTGATTCCACTGATGTCCTAAACACTCTTGTAGGGGACGCATGTGAAGTCTTGCATGGGGTACAATTGTGATGCAAGACGCCATCATTCCCAGCAGTTGCATGAATACTCTGGCTGGTAATGTTTGGTTGGGTTGAAACTGTAGCATCAAAGACTGAATGTTGTGAATTCTGGCTGCATTGGGAGCGGCTAGAGCTTTGAGAGTGTCGATAGTGGCCCCTAGATAATGCTGAATCCGTGAAGGATGCAGGTGAGATTTCTGTGCATTGAACGTGAAGCCCAATTGATGAAGTAGGTCTATTGTGGTCTGAGTGTGTAGTAGACAGTTCTGGTAAGAGCTGGCTTTGATGAGCCAGTCGTCTAGGTAGGGGAAGACGTGAATATGTTGTCTTCTGAGGTGAGCTGCGACTACTGCCAGATATTTGGTAAATACCCTGGGAGCAGTGGTCACTCCGAACGGAAGTACTTTGAACTGGTAATGTTTGCCTGCTAGTACAAATCTGAGGTATTTGCGAAGAGCTGGATGAATTGGAATGTGAAAATATGTGTTTTTTAAGTCTAGAGTAGACATAAAATCTCCCTGCTGTAAAAGTGGAAGTACTTGTTGAAGGGTTACCATGTGCAAGTGCTCCGAAAGTATGTATTGGTTTAACTCTCTGAGATCCAGAATAGTTCTTAAGGAGCCGTCCTTTTTGGGGATCTGAAAGTAGAGAGAGTAAATCCCTGAACCTTGGTACTGTAGTGGAACTGGTTCTATGGCTCCCTTTGTAAGAGAGATTGCACTTCTTGTTCGAGCAACTGCAAGTGGTCTGACGAGAATTTGTGAGAGTGAGGTGGAATGTCTGGAGGATTGGTGGTAAGCTCGAGGCAATAACCATGTTGGATAATTCCAATCACCCATTTGTCGGTTGTTATAGATTGCCAAATGGGGAGAAACTGGTGAAGTCTTCCTCCGACAGGTGTGGAATGGTCGGAGGGTAGGGTAGTGGGGAAGTCACTGCTTATTAGGGGAAGGGGAGTTACGTGGTGTGGTGCCCTTACCCCTGCCTTTAGAGTTCTTTACTCTATATCCTCCTCTAAAAAAGCCTCTTGAGGAAGAGGACTGGTTGTTACCTTTGTAAGAGGAAGTATTCTGGTCTGAGGGTGTGGTTTTGGATCCTGCTCGGTAAAAGGAGCAGCGAAGGAAGCCTCTGTTTGAAGGAGACTGGAGCACTCCCATGGATTTTGCCACTTCAGTGTCCTTTTTCATTTTCTCAAGCTCCTGGTCGACCTCAGGACCAAAGAGATGTTCTTTGTCAAAGGGTGTATTTAAAATAAATTGTTGGACTTCGGGTTTAAACCCGGAAATCCTTAACCAAGCATGCCTTCTGAGTAGGACGCTAGTGTTGACTTCTCTAGCTGCGGTGTTAGCAGTATCTAGAGCACATCTTATTGAAGAATTGGAAATTAGCTTTCCTTCATGTACCAAATCTTGTGCTTTTGCTTTATGCTCATCTGGGAGATATTGGAGCAATTGCTCCATTTCATTCCAGTGTGCTCTGTCATATCTGGCTAAAAGGCCCTGAATGTTTGCAATGTGCCAGTGATTGGCAGCTTGAGCCGCTATGCGTTTGCCAGAAGCGTCTACAAGTTTGGATTCTTTATCCGGGGGAGGAGCGTCCCCAGAGGTTTGGGAATTAGCTCGCTTGCGAGCATTGGACACTACCAGTGAGTCTAGTGGTAACTGGCCCTTAATAAATACCGGATCTGTTGGGGAGGGTTTATATTTTTTAAGGACTCTAGGAGTCAAGATGCGTGCACGCACAGGATCTTTAAAAATTTCGTCAGCGGGTCTCATCATACCTGTAAGCATAGGGACTATGCAACTGAGACACTTCCTCGAGGAGAACAACATCCTGGACCCATCCCAGTCCGGTTTCCGCAGCAATCACAGCACCGAAACCGCCCTCATAGCTGCCACAGACGACATCAGGACCCTACTGGACAACGGCGAAACCGCGGCCCTCATCCTCCTGGAGCTCTCGGCCGCCTTCGACACCGTCTGCCACCACACCCTACTCACACAACTACACAACGCAGGATTACGCGACAAAACCCTGGACTGGATCACTTCCTTCCTCACCGACAGAACCCAGAGGGGCCGCCTCCCGCCTTTCCGTTCCGAAGCCACCAAGATCATCTGCGGCGTGCCCCAAGGATCATCCCTCAGCCCTACCCTCTTCAACGTCTACATGGCACCACTCACCAACATCATCCGCTCACACAAACGCAACATCGTCTCCTACGCCGACGACACTCAACTGATCCTCTCACTCACCAAAAACCCTTCCACCGCCAAATATAACTTCCACGAAGGAATGAAGGCCGTCGCCAGCTGGATGCAGACCAGCCGCCTGAAACTTAACTCGGACAAGACAGAAGTACTCATCCTTGGATCCACCCCCTCAGCCTGGGATGACTCTTGGTGGCCAGCCGCCCTGGGAGCCGCACCCACACCTACCGACCACGCACGCATCCTGGGGGTCATCCTGGACTCATCGCTCTCAATGACCCAGCAAGTCAACGCAGTCTCCTCCTCCTGCTTCAACACCCTTCGCATACTACGCAAGATCTACAGATGGATCCCCACCGAAACCAGAAGGACGGTCACACAGGCCCTCGTCAGCAGCAGGCTGGATTACGGCAACGCCCTCTACGCAGGAACCACGGCCAAACTCCAGAAGAGACTCCAACGCATACAGAACGCCTCCGCACGCCTCATCCTCGACATACCCCGCCACACCCACATCACTGCCCACCTGAAGGACCTGCACTGGCTCCCAGTCAAGAAGAGGATCACCTTCAAGCTCCTCACCCACACCCACAAAGCACTACACAACACCGGACCAGCATACCTCAACAAGCGTCTCACCTTCTACACCCCGAACCGCCAGCTGAGCTCCGCCGACCTCGCCCTCGCCGCCGTCCCACGCATCCACAGAACCTCCACCAGCGGCAGATCCTTCTCCTACTTCGCGGCCAAGACATGGAACACCCTCCCCACACAGCTGCGACAGACCCAGGACCTGCTGACCTTCAGGAGACTTCTCAAGACCTGGCTGTTCGAGCAGTAGCTGCACCCCCACCCCCCGCTCAGCGCCTTGAGACCCTCACGGGTGATTAGTGCGCTCTACAAATATGTGATTGTGAGAGTGTTTGGGTCGACCTGTGACTGGATCCTAGTGTCTCAAACAAAAAATCCTCTTCTAAGGATTCTTTGTGTAGTACCACGCCATGGTATTCTGCGGCCCTTGCAATGAGTTCCTGATAAGATACAGTGTCATTAGGTGGAGATGGCTTGGCAGGGTAAAGGTCTGGATCATTGTCTAATGGAGGGTCAATTGTGTAATCCTTCCATGGATCTACTGGTAATTGCATGTCCCCCTCATCCATATCGTCCCAGTCATGCTGAGATAGTGGAGAATCCTGAGGTGTAATGTGCAAAGAATTTAAAGTCGGAGAGGAGGGTAAAAGTGGAGGGGATGCTGGTGGTAGATGAAAAGAGCTGGTACCAACATTCTTCTTCTTTAAAGTGTTATGTCCCGTATAGAGGCCCTAATGTAGACCCGTTCAAACATGCCCTAAAATGGACGTATTCATATTTGCCCTATTATGGTCAAAGCCGCATATGCCCTATTACGGTCATAACTGTACATGTCCTATTATAGTCATGATTCCTTATATAGGCATGATCTTTCACCTACATTGGTCCTCGCTAGTACACAACGAGCTCTGTGGGCTGAACGTTATCTCGCCTGTGGTTTTGAATACAGCAGGGTTTTTCCCAAACACAGGCCCACACTGTACTCATCAATTATGCACGACTCTCTAGGAATACACCACCTGCATAATATGTATGTACAAAGTTCACCCCTGACGTCTTCCTCAAGTCTAACAAGGCCCAATACAAACCATACGAAGCAACTAGAGTCTTCAGGGTATAAATACACCACATCTTACCCCGGTAAGAGAGAGGGAACCGAGACTTCCATGCTGACACACTGACCAGAGACACTGAGGCTCCCGCATGCAGTCGCTCCAGCTGACAGCGGTCTAACACACCCCTTGCGGGGTGCCCAACTCGAGACCAGGACGGGGTCCCACACTCTCTCTATTCAGGTATGGGGGTTCGACTAAATCCTAGAAGGATTCTTGGCTCTTAGGCTTTTAGACCTACACATATGCTAGGTACACTCAAGTACATCTAGTTAGGCATCGTAGGAGTACGCGCCCTTTTCATAATGCTTTTATATTCATGTATGTATTCATGATTATTGCAACATGGTAGAACTGTTCTATCCCTTCACTTTTATCGTACTGCTGATAATATATCTCTGCTATTGTCTGCTGGTTGCTGCAGCACATATATTTTACACTAGAATAACAACTGTTCAATAAATACTTATTGAAACGCCCAGACTGTTTATTCTGTGTAACTCTCTGAGACAAACCGAATAAGTAAGCACGAGTGACTGAGCGAAAAGTAGTACATTGTTTCCACGATTCTGAGGGATCAGGGTTGTCATGATCTAAGGTTGCCAGAAACTAATCTTTCCCCGATAAGAGGAGATTCTAGTGGCACTGTGAGCTAGCTAATGCAAATCAGGCTAACATACGCGGTGGGGGTGCACAGAATCAGTCTAACACCAAGCCCACGGTTTATGTTATCCAAACGCGCAGGTCCTGCATGGGTACTATAGGAACTACACGACAAAAGGGATCTTGTAACAACTGTCATCATCAGGAAGCTTGTGTTTATGAGGCAGCTTGGTATAAATATGTCTCGTTTCTGGGTTAATATAAAGTCTCTTTTGTTTGGGATCCAATTTTGGAGGAAAAATGTCTAAATGTGGATCCAAAGGGACATCTTTCGGTTTCGGCAGAGATGGGTTGGCCTTTGGGCGGGGAGGATTTCGGCTCCGAAGGCTGTTTCCTTTCGGCGTGGCGGATTTCGGCTCTGAGCCACATTTGGACTTTGAACCAGAGGGCTTCAGTTCCGAAGATGATTTGGATCGACTCGATCCCGAGCCGAAAGGCTTGACTGGTTGTTTCGGAGCCGAGCCAGAAGGTGGGGCATTGGAAACGTCATCTCGGTGCCGACCTTGGCCAGAAGGCAGAGGTGGTGCCGAAACCTTAGGTTTTTTGGGAGTGGGTTGATGGGGAAAAAGGGGTCTTCAGTACTCACGTCACCCTGTCCCTGCATTAGTTCTTCGACGTCGAGGTCTATCTTGAGCTCCGAATCCGACTCCGACACAGAGAAGGCCTTTTCCTCCTCTGCCGCTGATACACCAATTCCTTCTTGCCCGACTCTTCACCGAAGATATTCGGCGTGTCTTCGATGTTTGGCGCTGTATTTCTCGACGTCGAGCCTGACGATCGCAAAGGGTTTCTTTGACCGAACCGATCTGCAAGGGTCGCAGTCTTCTTCTTTGTACTCCGGAGACAAGCACAAGTTACATACCTGTGTGAGTTGGTGCGTGGATAGTTTGCGCTGCACCGAGGACAGATTTGAACGGAGTCCGTTCAATCGACGGAGAGCTGGCCCGACACGGTGAAGCCCGAAGGCTGTCCACGAAGCTTTCATATCGAAAATGTAAATTTCGTTGACCGAACGATACGCAGAGAAGTGGGAAACGCGTACGAAACAATACCGTCGAGGGTAGAGTGGATCACGCACTGAAGGGAACTCGAAGTTCGGTTTCGAACCGGAGCGCAGCAATACACGACCAAACACGATGGCAGAAAAAAACAATCTAATAATGGAGTCGATGCCCATGCGCACTATCACCGAAAGGAGGAGTCACCTTTCCTCGTGACTGGAAAGACTTCTTCAAAGAAAAACAACTTGTAAACACCAGACCCAACACTAGATGGCAGAAGTATGCAAAGCATGTGTATCTACAGCACACATGCCTCGAACATGCACCTTTTGAAGCACATTGGTTACACCCAGAGCAAAACATTAATTTTCTTGTCAATATCACTTTTTTAGTCCAGAACCATATTGTGTGGTTTCTCGCATCATGGCAGACAATCACAAATAGAATGATTTTAAACTAACCAATGCTGCCTAAATACATCAATGGTGTGCAAACCCCAAACCAAACATTGACACAAACACAACTTTCAAGCATTCCAAGGCACTCCTGGGAAGGTAAAGCATTTAGAGCATCTTAGTTTCAGCCAGACCCCACAATTAGTTAGATACTACACTTGGCTGCTTGTCTGTTCCCTTTGGGAAAGCATTTTCAAGCCATGATATTGAAAACCAGAAACATCCCGCTAAATGGAGGATGGCCTTGCAAGAAAAGAATGGTCAACACTGATTTGTTTAAGAGAAGTCAAGTGCTGGATTGGGGTTACTGTGTTTGCTTGACTGGACCGCAATATGTTGTCTTCAGAAACGCCTATCCTGTAGAATCGCAAAAAAAGGTGTGAGCACTTTCATGCAGTACTTTTAGCTTTCAAATATTAATGCCTAAAGTTACTTACTTGCAGTAGACATACAAAGGTCCCGTCCCCCCTGTGCCCAGAACAACTGTGTATGAAGAGCCCTCCCAGTAGGCAATCTAGCATGTTTCAGCAAAGATAAGAAGAAATTGTTTCTTATCTGTGATCCTAGTTCTCCCTCATGGGAATCTACATTTAAATCATAAGCACTGAACAGTCCCGCCCACGTGCAGGGATCCTGAAGCACGTCTTCAAAACATACCCTCTTAAGAGGAGCTCTTTACCTTACTTAAAGCATTTTGCAGTCTATAATGTAGGCTATATTGGCCAATTACTTTAAATTACTTTTTTTTTTAAAAGGTCAAATCAGTAATAAAAACTACAAAAACTGCGAGAAGCTATTTAATTTGTTCTTATGAATCTCTTTTACATACTTTTCTTTTTTAAGGAAATGGAGAAGAAGGAATAGGGCAATGTATACACATAGGCTGTAGTTATGTACATATGAAAACTGCCTTTAAGGGCTCACAGCCCTCCAGTATCCCATTATGCCCTGCAGGTGGCAGTTATCTCAGTTCTTTCTTACAGAGCAGCTAATGAAAAATAGAATGTCACTTAACTATCTTTGACTCTTACACTGAGAAGGGAGGGCTGCTTATGATTTCAATGGAGATTCCCCTGAGAACTAGCATTACAGGTTAAGAAACCATTACTTCTTTCTCAGGGTTCTCCATTGATAATCATAAGCACTGAGGAGAGTAGCAAGCCCATCCTTTAAAGGGTGGTGGAAGAGAGAAAGATAATCCACAGAAGCAGCTGGGCAAAAAGATTCCTTAAGGAAGCTTGTCCTATTTGAGCATCTAATCTAGCATCTGAGTCAAGACAATAGTGTGCCATAAAGCCTCCATGTGGCTGATTTACAGATTTCTGCAATAGGAATGTTCCTCATCAAATCAGCTGTTGCTGCTTTACCTCTGGAAGAATGAGCTTTTGGTTTACCAGTCAGGATTTTTTTTGCTCTCTGATAGCACAACATAATGCAAGACACTATCCAGCTGGAAAAAGATTTAGACGTGGCTAAAACTCTACGTAAAGGGCCAAAATTCACAAACAATTGTTTGGACTTAGGAATATCTTTAGTATTGTCCAGATAAAAATTTCAAGACCCGCCTCACATCAAAAGTGTGGAGGTTATCTTGCTACTTGAGTTGACGGATCCTGAAAGAAGTCAGTAGGGTAATGGTTTGATTAATATCAAAATCTGAAACTACTTTGGGTAAGAATTTTGATGAGTTCTCATAACTACCTTATTGCTATGAAAAATTGAGTATGGTTCATGAGAGCATAAGGCTTGAATTTCACTAACCTCAAGTACTGATATGATGGCAACCATAATACTAGCTTTCCAAGAAAGAAGTCGTAATGAGGCTTTATGGATAGGTTTGAAAGGAGCTGCCATGAGACGTTAAAGTACAACGTTCAATTCCCAAGGGGGAAAAAGATCACATATTGGGAGGGAAACTTCTCTGCTGACCTTTAAGAAGTCCTTAATAACTGGGACTTTGAAAAAGAGGTGTGCGAGGGGCATTTTCTGTTGGCAGTTATAACTGCAAACTGGACTTTAATAGAAAAAAAATGTAAACCAGATTTGGCCAAATGAAATAAGTATGGAATTAAAACTTCTTCTTGGCAAGTGGTTGGTTTAATGTTCTTGTCAGAACACCAGATACAAAACCTCTTCCATTTAAAAAAATGAGAAATTTGTTGGATGGACATTTAGCCTCTTTTAGGATTTCAATGGAGTCTAGTGGCAAATTCAAATGTCCATATTGTACGAGTTCAGGAGCCATGCTGCCAAACTGATAGAGGAAAGGTTGGGATGAACCATCTTGCCTCCGAACTTCATAAGAAGGCCCAGTCTGCTGAGCAGTCAAATGTGGGGTTGTTCCAACAAGTGAAGTAGATCTGTGAACCACCATCATTCCAGCCTTCGAGTAAGACAGTTTGATGATTACTGCTGGAATCAGGGGTAACGGTGGAAAAGCATAGAGAAATTTGCTGGGCCAGTCGATCCATGAGGCATTCTCTATTGCCCCTGGTTGGTAAAACATTGAGGCGAAGTCTGGGCATTTTTTTGTTCTCTGCAGTCACAAAGAGATCTATATGAGAAAAATCTCATGTGCAGAAGACGTTATTAACTACGGAGTCGTCCAGTACCCCCTAGTGGTTTTCTTGAAGAAACTCTCTGCTCGCTCATGTGAAGTCCTACCTTCAGATAGTGTTTCTTGCTGTCTTCGTTGCTTTTGTGTCCCATGAAGCCGTATCTTATCCCCGTCCTTCAGGGTACACCTGGAAAATGTCTTTTATGTTGGCATTTGTCACAAATGCGACTGTCAGGAAGGCAGAGTATACATAGATCATGAGGATCTGATTTAGCATTTTTTCTGCTAGAGGCAGGGCATTTGGCAAATAAAAATGTCATTTTATTTGCAAGAATTTTTTTTTTCTGTCGGAAAATGGCATAGAAATACTCTAGGCATCAAAAAATGTTGACTAAAGCGGTTGTCAAACCAGGAGCCGGAAAAAAGAAAGGAGATAACTGTCTCTGCTGGGCAGGATGGGATACTGGAGCGCAGTGAGCCCTCAAAGGTGCAGCATCAGTTTTCATAGGCACATAACTGCAACCTATGTGTCTACATTGCCCTATTTTCTTTGTCTCCATTTCCTTTAAAAAAGGTTTGTGAATGAGATTTATAAGGAAAGATTATATAGCTTCTTGTAATGGCTGGTGGGACTCTGAATTCAGCCACATAACAGAAGGAAAATGCTACTTACCCAGTATGCATCTGTTCTTGGCATGTAGAGCTGTAGAATCTCATGCTTTGCATAAGATCACCATCTAGTGTTGGGTCCGGATGTTTGTACTTTGTTTTTCTGGAAGAAGTTTTCCCTAGTCACGAGGTAGGGGACTCCTCCCTTAGGTGATAGTGCGCATTGTCATCGGCTCCATCTTCAGATTGTTTTCCGCAGAGGGTAAGAGAATGGAACAGTAGTAAAGAATAGAGATGTCCATGCGTAAGTATGTGTAGTAAGACAGAGAACTACAGCAGTTACAGGTACCCGGGGAGGTGAGTGGGCGCATGAGATTCTACAGCTCTACATGCCAAGAACAGATGCATACTGGGTAAGTAGCATTTTCCGTTTGAGGCATGTGAGCTGTAGATCACATGCTTTGCATACACTATACAGCAGTCCCCCCTTAAGCGGTGGCTATCCCGTAACTGTTGGAGTTGTCTGAAATAACGTTTTAAGTACTGCTTGGCCCACATTAGCTTGTTGCCTTGCTAACACATCTACACAATAGTGTTTGGTGAATGTGTGTGGTGTGGACCATGTTGCAGCTTTGCAGTTATCAGCAATAGGGATATTCCCTAAGAAAGCCATAGTAGCCCCTAACTTGCGAGTGGAATGTGCTCTAGGGGGTACTGTGAGAGTCCTTTTGGCTTTTTGGTAACAAATCTGAATACACTTGACAATCCACCTAGCAATTCCTGATTTGGAGATAGGATTGCCTTTGTGAGGTGGTGCAAATGCTACAAAGAGTTGTTTGGTTTTACGAAATGATTTTGTTCTTTCAGTGTAATACAAAAGAGCTCTTCTGACATCTAAGGTATGTAAAGCTCGTTCTGCAACAGAGTCAGGTTGAGGGAAGAATACAAGTATTTCAACCGACTGATTGATGTGAAATGCAGATACAACCTTAGGTAGGAATTTAGGGTTGGTATGAAGAACTACTTTATCTTTATGTAACTGGAAAAAGGGTTCTTCTATGGTTAGTGCCTGTAGTTCACCCACTCTCCTCAATGAAGTGATTGCAATGAGGAAAGCTGTTTTCCAACTAAGGAACTGTAGTTCACATTTGTGCATGGGTTCAAATGGCAGACCCATTAGCCTTGTGAGGACTATGTTAAGATTCCATACTGGGGCAGGTGGAAGTCTTGGTGGTATTACCCTTTTTAGCCCTTCCATGAATGCTTTGATGACGGGCACTCTAAATAGCGATAAGTGTTGCCTATTTTGAAGGTAAGCTGCTATGGCAGCAAGATGCAGTCTGATGGATGTATAGGCCAATGCTGACTGCTGCAAATGTAAAAGGTAGCACAGTATGTTCTGTATGGAAGCATCAAGAGGGTTGATATGATTGTTATTGCAATAAATAACAAAACGCTTCCATTTGGCTGCGTAGCAGGCCCTTCTGGTAGGCTTTCTAGCCTCTTTAATAATGTTCACACAGTCGGGTGGAAGCTTGAGATAACCAAACTCTATGACTTCAGGAGCCAGTTCGCAAGGTTCAGCTGTTTGGGATCTGGGTGTTTGATTTCTCCATGGCTCTGTGTGAGGAGACTGGGAGTTAAATGTAATTTTGGGTGTGGTACCAGAGAGAGTTCCAACAGGGTTGTGAACCAGGGTTGACGTGCCCATGTTGGAGCTACTAGTATTAGCGTGAGTGATGTTTGCCTGAGTTTCCGAACCACTGATGGAATGAGTGGGAGAGGCGGAAAAGCGTAGGCAAATATCCCTGACCAGTTCATCCATAGTGCATTGCCTTTGGACATTGGGTGTGGATACCTCGAGGCGAAGCTTTGGCATTTTGCGTTTGAGTGTTGCGAACAGGTCTATGTGAGGGACTCCCCAAGCTTGGAAGTATGGGTGGAGAACTTGAAGGTGAAGTTCCCACTCGTGTATTTGATACCTCTGCCTGCTGAGGAGGTCTGCAATCTGATTGTTGACTCCTGGGAGGTGTTCCGCTAGGAGATAAATGTTGTGGTGAATAGCCCACTTCCAGATATCCTTGGCTAAGTGGTACAGTTGGAGAGAGTGTGTCCCCCCCTGTTTTTGTATGTAATGCATAGCTGTCATGTTGTCGGTTCGGACTAACACAGCTTTGCCAGACAGGTGGTCTTGAAAGGCTTTGAGAGCTAGAAAGATTGCTATGAGCTCTAAGTGATTGATGTGGAGCATCTTTTGCTGGCGACTCCACAGTCCTTGCACTGTGTGTTGTTGAAGATGAGCTCCCCAGCCAGTAAGGGATGCGTCCGCTGTTAACACTGTCTGTGGAATCGGGTCTATGAACGGTCGCCCTTTTGATAGGTTTTGTGTGTTCCACCACTGCAGAGAGCAATGAGTACGGCCGCTTACCAACACTAGATCGTTTAATAAACCTTGAGACTGGTTCCACTGACTGGCTAAACACTCTTGAAGTGGACGCATGTATAGCCGGGCGTGGGAAACTATCATGATGCAAGATGCCATCATTCCCAGCAGTTGCATAAACACTCGAGCCGGAAGTGACTGAGTGGGTTGAAATTTGAGAATGAGCGCCTGAATGTTTTGAATTCTGGCTGCATTGGGATACGCTAGAGCCTTGTGAGTATCTAGAATGACTCCTAGGTAATCCTGAACTTTGTTTGGCTGAAGATGTGATTTTAACACATTGACTGAGAACCCCAGCTGTTGAAGGAGCTGAATGGTTAGTGAAGTGTGCTTGCGACTTTGCTGGTATGAGCTGGCTTTGATGAGCCAGTCGTCCAGATAGGGAAAGACATGTATGCTTTGTCTTCTGAGATGCGCAGCTACTACCGCCATACATTTTGTGAAGACTCTAGGGGCAGTGGTGACTCCGAATGGGAGCACTTTGAATTGGTAGTGTTGACCTGCTACCACAAACCTGAGAAATTTGCGGTGAGCCGGATAGATTGGAATATGAAAGTAGGCGTCCTTTAAATCTAGAGTAGAAAGAAAATCGCCTTTTTGCAAAAGAGGCAGTATTTGTTGCAGTGTTACCATGTGGAAGTGGTCTGACTGTATGTAAAGGTTGAGTTCTCTGAGATCCAGTATGGGTCTGAGAGAGCCGTCCTTTTTTGGAATTAGAAAGTAAAAGGAGTACACGCCCGACCCTTGGTGTTGAGGTGGTACAGGCTCTATGGCTTGTTTTAGTAGCAGGAATTGGACTTCTTGTTTGAGAAGGTCTAGGTGATCTGGTGGAAGTCTGTGCGACTTTGGGGGAATGTTTGGAGGAGTGTTGAGGAACTCCAGGCAGTAACCAGAATGGATAATTTGGAGAACCCATTTGTCTGTTGTTATTGACTGCCACTTTGGTAGAAATTGTGACAGTCTTCCCCCTACAGGTGTTAAGTGGTCGGGGGGAATTATGGGCAAGTCACTGTTTTGTACTGGATGGTGAGGTACGTGTGTTGGAACATCTACCTCTGCCCTTGCCGTTGTTTCCTCCGTAATTGCCTCGGTAGAAACCCTTGGAACCTGAGGGCTGGTTATTGCCCTTATAGGTGGACGCGGTGTCTGAGGAAGTAGTTTTAGATCCTGCTCTATAAAAGGAGCGACGAAAGGAACCACGCCCTTGTGGCGACTGAAGTGCTCCCATGGATTTAGCCACTTCAGTATCCTTCTTCATCTTATCCAATGAAGTGTCTACCACCGGTCCAAAAAGGTGTTCCTTGTCAAAGGGTGTGTTTAATATGGAAGTTTGAACCTCCGGTTTAAACCCTGATATGCGCAGCCAGGCGTGTCTTCTTAAAGAACACTAGTGTTTACAGCTCTGGCAGATGTATCAGCAGCATCTAGAGAGCATCTAATTTGGTTGTTAGAAATTAACTGCCCCTCATGAACCAGGTCTTGCGCTTTTGATTTGTGTTCTTGAGGGAGAAACTGGATGAGTTGCTCCTTTTCATCCCAGTGTGCGCGGCCATAGCGTGCTAGTAATGCTTGTGTATTGGAAATACGCCAGAATATAGCAGCCTGGGTAGCTATCCTTTTCCCTGAAGCATCAAAGAGTTTAGACTCTTTATCTGGTGGTGGTGCGTCTCCAGTAGTCTGAGAGTTTGCCCTTTTCCGTGCATTAGAAACTACTAGTGAATCTAATGGTAGTTGACCTTTTATGTATACTGGATCTGATGGGGCAGGCTTGTATTTTTTATCTACCCTCGGGGTAAGGATACGTGCCCTAACAGGATCCTTAAAAATGTCGTCTACATGTCTGGTCATGCCTTTCAACAAGGGCAACATGTGTGTAGATTTTTGTGTGTTTTGTAGAGTCTCAAAAGAAAGTCCTCTTCAAGGGATTCTTTGTGTAGTGGGACTCCATGGTAAGTAGCAGCCCTACTTAATAACTCGACAAACCCTACACTGTCATCTGGTGGAGAGGGTTTGGTAGGATATATGTCCGGGTCGTTATCAGTGTGAGAATCAGTATTATAGTCATCCCACACGTCTCCAGGCTGATCGTCATCATTGTTATCCCCATCCCCATCACCCTGATTGCAAGGTGTGTGCGGTGGTGAGTGCTCAGGTGAAGTTGGCACAGGTATAGTCTGGGGTAGAGAAGGTGAAGGAAGAGGAAGAGGAGGAGGGGAAGGATTTGTCCCAACAGTTCTCTTCTTCAAAGGTATGTGGTATTCCTCTTCTGTAGTAGCACGTCTTTTTAAAGTCACTTTAGTGGTGATATGTCCAGTCTTTGGGTGTATAACCAGGATTTTTTGTTTCGGATCTGGTTTGTCGATTGGATCCCCGAAAACATGTTTCTTTGGTGACTTCAGCGCCTCCGTGTGTTTCGGCTCCGAATGTTTCGGCGCCAATGGTTTCTTTGCCGGGGTTTTCGGATCCGAAGTTTGTTTCGGTGCCGACGGAGGATGTTCGGTGCCAGACTTTTTCTTCGGCTCCGAAGTCTTTGGCTCGGTGCCCGATTTGGCATGGGGCTTTTCGGAGCCGGAAGGCTTTTTAGTATGCTTCGGTGCCGAGCCTGAAGGCGGGGCTTCGGAAGCTTGTTCTCGACGCCCACCGGGGCCCGAGGGCGCAGGTTGGTGCGGAGCCTTTTTCTTGGATGGAAGTGGAAGGTGGGGCGAGGTAGGGGCTGTACTCGCGGTACGTTGTCCCTGTGGGATGTCTTCCTGTTCCTCATCGGCTCCGATGGGCTCGTCGCCTTCCTCCTCTTCTGATTGAGGTCCGAAGAGGTCCGGAATGGAACCTGCTTGTTGTCTCTGCATGTCGCGTCGTCGGGCCCGACGATCGTGAAGAGTCTTTTTGGAGCGGAAAGCTCGGCACGCATCGCAGTGGTCTTCTCTGTGGTCGGGTGACAAACACAAATTGCACACCTCATGTG
The DNA here is from genome assembly GCA_963921515.1 of Calotriton arnoldi. Classification (NCBI taxonomy): domain Eukaryota; kingdom Metazoa; phylum Chordata; class Amphibia; order Caudata; family Salamandridae; genus Calotriton; species Calotriton arnoldi. The sequence continues at coordinate 380,143 of CAWUFW010000273.1, read as the reverse complement.
AGTCGGTACGCGGGTATTTCGCGTGGCACCGAGGACAGAACTTGAAAGGAGTTCGTTCCATCAACTGCGAGTCGAACCAGGGGCTAGGCCAGACGGCCTACCATGAGCTCTCCGATCGAACTTTTCGTTAGGAATAACCATCCGCGATGAAAGGGGAACACAAACGGAAACAATACCGTCGAGTGTGAATGTGATACGCGCCTCGAAGGATCGACGTCGAACCGGAGCGCAGCGAGGTACATCCGAACCCGATGGCGGAAAAAAACAATCTGAAGGTGGAGCCGATGACCATGCGCACTATCACCTAAGGGAGGAGACCCCTACCTCGTGACTAGGGAAAACTTCTTCCAGAAAAACAAAGTGCAACCATCCGGACCCAACACTAGATGGCGATCTTATGCAAAGCATGTGATCTACAGCTCACATGCCTCGAACCACAGGAAATCCTTCAAGTGTCTGCTACAACCAAAGCCAACACACAGCTGAAAACTCAGTAGTACGCAAGTCAAGCAATTAATAAATATCATGGTATGCACCTGCAGCCTTCCAAAAAAAGAGAGAAAGCATGCACGCTCTAAATCAATTCAGTACAGATGGCCCGTTTCTGGAGATGTAGCAGGAAGATGCTTCTCAAATGCATTAATCTTCATTTTTCAATGATGCATCCTGCACACAGTGGTAACAAGGGACTGCATACCCCTGAGAGGTCCACTGCAGTTTAGAGCTCACGATTTAAACACAAGGGGTGCACTTGGACCTATCCTGCTAGGACTACCAATGTCACTGAGACAGACATACATCTGTAGTGAGCTGTATCACCTTGAACTGCAGAAAAGCCACACACAAAGGGACTTATAGCCCAGCAAAATAAAGAAAACAAAGCATCGCATGGGAGAGGAGAGGAGACTTACTTCCCCAAAATAATCTTTCAGAACCTGCAAGGGATCACATCTCTGAGCCGATTTACTATACACCAGCGAATATGCTTCATCCTATGTTCAGAGTGTATTTGGAGACTATCTACATCATAACATAAGAGCAGCTATAAAAAAGCCTCAAACACCGCAATCATAATTTGCACTAAAGCTGTAAGAAAGGTCGCACAGTGAGAAAATATCCAGGCCATGATTTTAATCTGTGAAGCCAAGTCTGGTTATCTGCTCCGCTCGCTACCAGTCTTCTGTTTTTGTAACATTTAGCTCAACCACCCACCGACCACAGTAAAACAAGCTCCAAATTTGTAAAGAAAGCATTATAATGTGCATATGGTCAATAGAGGAACAATGTTCAAAATTGAAGGATCTGTAGATTCTGAATACCAATGACGACAGGAACGATCCCAAAGTGATCCACAAATCCGAGTACAGAACTGGGAGAGTACAATCTGGGTGCAGTCATCAGGAAAGACTGAATCGTGCCAATGTTGCAAGGGGACGGAGGTGGAATCCGAGAGAGAGAGCGAGATTGTGTAATGTGCATGATTTACAAATATTTGCTGAATGATGGGGTACTCATGTTGACCCCCATGTATGCTCCACAAACTGGTGGATTTCCTTTAGAAAAGGTCGCTTTCTCCAAGTTCAGCATGTCAGCCTGCAGGAACTCCCAGTACCACCTCTGAAGAGTCCAGCAGGTCTGACCTATGACTCTTGGCTTCAAGAAGCAGGCAAGCTAGACATGAATAGGAAGGAGACTCCCAGACTGGAGAAATGTCTGTGCTATTAAATGAAGAATAGTTGTTAGTCTGGCTTCGCAACCTGCCACCAGAGCAGCAGGGTATGTTAGACCACCTGATACCTGATTAGGACAGGACTTCTCATTCTGAGAATAACATCTGCTTCGTTGAAGCTCTCCTTCAAAACTGGGCCTAAGTCTATGAATATTCAGGAAGCCTTGCTGCTGTGACCTGAGAAAAGAAAGAGCACGGGCATGCCCGTATACAAGAAATCTGTCTGCATATGCCGGCAGAAGACTTCATCCTGCTAACTAAGGTTATCCTGATTCTGGAACCATTTGAACCACCTTTCTAGTCCATCCAGAGAAGTAAATAATGATATGTAAAGATGATGAGATGCATGTATTTGTAAGTCCATTTTTCATTGTAAAATGATGAAGCAACTGATTTCAGGGTGCCCCAACCCCACCGGTGCTCCCCACTGGAATATTTCGATCAGGGAGTTATTTTGCAAGAGGCACACTCCTCAAATTTTAGGTACCACTGGGGAGTTGGTTCCTGACTCAGACTGAGTCCTAACCTGCTATCGGTGACTGAGCCCAGTCATCGGTGACCAAATCTCAAAACGGCACCAGTGGTTACACTGGAATGGGGTCCTAGGAGTATGGGTAGGATTATTGTTCCCTTTTTTTTGGTTCTTGCAAGATATTACCAAAAGCCTGCAGTTGACGCAAACAGCAGCACAGTATAACACTGGTCAGAGGGTCAATTTTGTAGAAAGTCCAGCGGCTAGCATCCAGCTGTTACAAAAACATGTTGGGTATTTACATAGCCTAAGAGGATGTCTTTACAATCTGGCTTTCTTACAGATGCTAAAGTTAACTCTTTCATATACTTACCTGTAAAAGAATATTTTCATCTTTGAAATAAAACCCCAACAGGCTAGACACTGAAGCTTTTGTGTATTATTTTCTCTGTCACACTGTAAGAGTTTCTAACACCTACCCCTTCCCAAAGTGGGCCTTGCCTGCTTGCCCTCGCCACTCTGAATCTCAAGTGCTCAACGTGAGAAACTTTGTTATCCAATTGGGGGGGCAACAGTGTTGCGGTCGAGGACACCAGAGGCAAACAATGGCAGCCAAACAGGACGCTGCTGAGTAACATGTACTGGTACTCAAGGTAAGAGCTGCAGTTTCAGCTTAAAATACCAAAGCCTATACGAAGAATGGTGCATAGTAAATGTACCAAAGACAGAACTCCAAAGGACTGTTAATAGTAGCGTCCAATTTCTCAGATCCTGCAATAATGTATATGGATAGAAAAAAAACAAAAACACTTGAAGGTTAGCCATCTCCATCTATAAACCCAGAACCTCGAACAACATTCCACCACAGAACAGGCTTGTTTGCCATTACTGTAATTCAGAAAGACGCTGAAGACACATCTTTTCAAGGAGCACCTGATACAATACTAAGCTACAATGTCTCACCCTCCCACACTATGTACATGACTGGATATCTAAACTACAACCATTTGAAGGTGAGATCTGCGGAAAACAAGGAAATCTATAAAAACCATTCATGCTACCCATAGGCATATCAAAAGAGAGAGGCTTTTCTAAACTGCTGTATCGTTCCTCATTTTCAGAAGACATCTTTAGTGTATCTGGCAGCTCTGACTCATGCTGCTGTTCAACTTCACAGCCTTTGTCTCACTGGTCAAGATGAACTTGGCTTCCCAAACAAGAAATAACTATCACATGCGGCTAGGTCAAAGGACACTATGAAAGCCATGTGAATAGGGCCCAATTGGATCTTTTGTACTTTTACAGGTATTATGTATGGATGGATGTGGTGGATGGATGTGGTGGATGGATGGATGTGGTGGATGGATGTGGTGGATGGATGGATGTGGTGGATGGATGTGGTGGATGGATGGATGGATGTGGTGGATGGATGTGGTGGATGGATGTGGTGGATGGATGGATGTGGTGGTTGGTTGGATGGATGGATGTGGTTGGTTGGATGGATGTGGTGGTGGTGGTTGGTTGGATGGATGGATGGGGTGGTGGATGGATGGATGTGGTGGTGGATGGATGTGGTGGTGGATGGATGTGGTGGTGGTGGATGGATGGATGTGGTGGTGGATGGATGGATGTGGTGGGTGGATGGATGGATGTGGTGGTGGTTGGTTGGATGGATGGATGTGGTGGTGGTTGGTTGGATGGATGTGGTGGTGGTGGTGGTGGTTGGTTGGATGGATGGATGGGGTGGTGGATGGATGGATGGATGTGGTGGTGGATGGATGGATGTGGTGGTGGTGGATGGATGTGGTGGTGGTGGATGGATGTGGTGGTGGTGGATGGATAGATGTGGTGGTGGATGGATGTGGTGGTGGGTGGGGGTGGTGGGTGGGTGAGTCGGGGTGTGTGTGTGTGTGTCACTAATGAGGCTCTAGACAAAGATGTGAGAAAAACATCTCCGAGGACCAACAAAAACAGAAGGGGGTCGATAAGAGTCAGAGAGTGTGCTAGGAACTTGTACTCTCCTTTGCTTCCTCAGCTGGCTGCCCATTAAGTTTGGATGCAACTTCAATTAACGTGTTAATACTCTACACTAAACAGCTGTCTTACCTCAAGGATGTTTAAGGCAGGGACAGATTTTTCACTGAACAGACATGAGCTATCATAAGGCACATCCATAAAGGAGGTCTGTACATCTTATGAGAAAACTGTGGATTAAATCCACACATGGCGATGGAGCAACACATTGGTACCAACAAGAAACGGTTTGAGCTAGGCCAGGACATCTAGCAAGATCTCGCTGACCATGTTCCAGAGTGTGTGCACGTAATAGCTCAATAAACAAACAGCACTGACAGACCTCAGTGCTAGGCAAGCCCAAGAGAACATCTGTTTCTTGAACGCCTCAATCCTGTTCAACTCGGAGAGCAGCAGGGAATGACTTGGTATTCACCTTGCTGTTGAAAGCCTAGACCACCAGACACTCTGGAGCAGGATGCTGGGTAAGGAAATCAGGGTCAATAGGAGACGGATTATGGTGTCTGCCCACCTGTCTATTCACCAGCAGGCATGAACAGGGCTTAGATCAAGTGCCCATTAATATCAGTAAATGCTTCATTAAACGGAAACAAGAGCTCAGACGACGCTGGCCCAGGTTGCAAAACTTCAGTAAAGACGTTTGTCTTGACTTCAATTGAAGGCAGTTGTAGATCTCAGCTACTTATCGAATTACCACAGCAAAGAAAACACTCTCTTTTTCGTTGGGAGCTTCACATGGCATATTCAACCCTGTATTAAGGGAATTATGAAGACCACTGCCCTCCTCTAAGTCTAAGTAAAGACTGTCAACATCATAATCATCTCCATCCCCCACAATCGTCATCTCTGAGTGGTGGCAAGCTCTGATCGGAGTCAAAAAGACAGTGGAGCCTCTGAGGGTGCCTCTGCGATAGTGAAAGCATAGGATCAGATTGTATGTGAACTGGGTGCGCTGTAGCGGATTCCAAGAGTGACCTCGGTTGGGGTCGAGCCAATGCCGATTTGGGTTCAGACATCGGAATCAGTATCAGACTCTCCTCTGGCCTTGATGAAGGAGGTACAATGCAGGTCTTGAAACCGAAGTGGAAGTCTGCACCAGAATCGGTGCTGAACCCATGACGGGTCCAAGGGGTTCAGAAGGGGCAGAGTACAGATCCACTGGCAGTAATCTGACTGGGAGTCTCTGCAGATCTTTGGGGCCCAAAAGTACACCCAAACGAGAGGAAGAGTGCCAAAGCACACTGGATTACAATGTGGGATTCAAAAGATGAAATTGAGAGTGGAGATTCAGATCCCGTTCGAAGTCGCAGAAAGAAAGGAACTATCATTGGAGTGCAATGGTGGCGCTTATATGCAGCTCCCCTCCATCACTTCCAGGGCGGTACAAAGCCTATGTGGAGCTGCACAGTGCCAAATACCGGCGTGCAGAACCACTGCAATGATAAAATTCCCGGATCCAGTCTGGCGCCTGGGGAATACTCTAAAGGTTATAAGCATCCATTAGAACAAGGTGGAGAACTCGCAGCATCTGGCCCCGTGTTAAGATGTCAGGCGGAGATCGGTCATCTTTGACTTGATGATGGCAGCAGCTTGCAAGCTTATTACACTGCATCAGAGTGGGTATAGGTACGTATGAGAGCAATGGGCAGTAGGCTGCTCCTTGTCGACTCCCCCTGAGTACCTAGTGAACCAAGTATGTTATGTCCTGTGACATGGGAAGTGAATCTTTGTCAGGAATACTTCTCTCTTACCTAGTTTTGGGAGAGCAAGATAGCCATTCTTCGTGCTTCTCAAAAGTGATTAAATATGAAGCGATCTCCTAGAAAAAGAGAATAAAAACACATTTAGAACCCATTTCACCAACATCAGGGGCTCATTTTGCAAATCGGAGGCCATCTACCCAACCTGTCTCTGGGTATGATAGATTCATACAAAGTGAAAGTAGAAAGACAATAAGCCCCATGCAGTCTATCTACAATGCTGCATTTATCTGCAAAGCAGGCAACATCTAAAAATTCAGTTCTACAAAGAGAAGTCAATTACGATCGGTCTTTTATCCAGCTAGACCCAGACAGCAAGATACATTCAGCATTGTCGGCAGATCCCTGGAAACTTTATTGAGGACTCCGACGCCCACATTCGTCCAGACATAAGACGAGCTGGCTTTGTTGCCTTTGGAGATGTGCAGACACTAACAACATACTTAACACAAACGTTATGGTTATTTTAAGACCAAAAGAGAGCGTTTTAAATAAATATGAACCTTTTTGCACACCAGACCATGAAAATTTCTTTGATAGAGATCTACTGAGATAAGAATCTAAGCCTCTTTCAGGTCGAGGACATCCGGTTCCAATGAGAACAGCAAAGTTACATTTTAAAAGGGTTCATCATTTTCAGGGTCTTTACACAGCCTCAGAGGATGTCTTTATATTCTGGCTTTCTTACAGATGCTAAAGTTCTTTCATATACTTACCTATAAAAAAGTCTTTTCTCCTTTGAAATAAAAAGCCCAACAGGCTAGACACTGAAGTTATTGTGTATTATTGTTTTCTGTCACACTGTAAGAGTTTTTAACCCCTACCACCTCCCAAAGTGGACCTTGTCTGCTTGCCCTCACCTCCCCGGGCCTTAAGTGCTCAAAGTGAGAAACTCCATTATCCAATTGGGGGGCAACAGTGTTAATTAATAACCAAAACATTGGAACAAAAGAAACTCTGTACAAGACTTTGTTTTCAACAATCAGAAAAAAGTAAACATATAAACTCTCTCCAAAATCACGTCTACTGCCCCATGTTGCAGCATAACCAGCTGGAAAAGAAGATGTGTTTGGAGTCCCTTCTTCCTGTAACTGACAGTTCAGTGAGGTGGGGTTGAGAAACTGAAAACTAACCCTTCTCCATTATCCACAACACCCAAAGGTCTGAGGAAATCAAATTTCAATCCTTTAAAACCTTCACAGCTGCTGAAACAGGAGAAGATATGACAAGGAGGAATGAGCTACTGCTGCAATTTGTTCCAGCGAAAGACGGCCGCAAGCTTTAGGAAGTTATACTGTCCTGTGTTTGCCTCCAGTGAGCTCGACAGGCATGGAAGCCCAACGGAACTGGGTCCCTATATCAGGGGGGCATCGAATTGTACTTTCTATCTGAAAGAGTAGCTAGAGCCCCATCATCAACTAAGGCTATGCTGTGACTGACAGGGGAAACAGCATCATTTTAGGCCAGAGGCACACACCTTTTTACCTCTATCCGTGTGGGAAAACTGCCTATCAGCTATTCCTGTTAAAAAAGTCACTTCAGTACCCATAACAGAGGTGGGTTGCCTTGATCAGGGAAAGAGCAACATGTATATAGGATGTCTGAGCATATGCGAGATATGTGGTTCACTAGTGGGCTGATAAATGGTGTGGTCAATTTGAGCCCTGCAGGTGCTTCAGAAAACGGGGGTTCAGTCCTGCCAAGTATCACGCATCACGTATGACACTAACGCATTTCAGTGTGGTGTTCCGCATCACCGCACTGAAATGCTTTGTCACGCATTTTTAATGCCACTGTCTTGGGTGCTACTACTAGCGCGCCGGCTCTGCTGCTCCCAGCACACTTGCCGCCAGCAGGCCGCTGAGCGCTCTGTCTGGCTCAGGACCGGCGCTAGGCATGGGCAGCTGCCTAGGGCCCCGCGTCTGCTCGCAGCAGTGGGGCCTCGCACCTTGCAAGACTTCAGAGTCTCGAGGCCCAGGGGGCCCCCTAAGAGTTTAAATGTTTTCTTTTTTTTATCAATTGCCCCTGCTGGTCCCTCTCTCTGGGCCTAATCGCGCATCTGCATGATGATGGCAGCGATTAGACAGGTACTTAAAGTGCCCTTACGTGCGCGGCGCCCTGCCCCTGTATGAATGAAAAGAAGGATATCCTGCAGGGCGCACAACAAAGGCTAGAATTACGTCCCATCACATGAAAACTGCTCACCTAGGATGAGTGAAAACTGGGAAAGGAAGCATAGAGGTGAGAACAAGCATTTGCCATGCAATAGGTCTCGCAGTTACGCGAGTTTAAGCTATTGGCATTGTAAATGACAATGCCTTTAATTTATGTTTTAAAAACGAAAACAAAAATAAAAGGCATTGTTATTTGCAGTGTCAATAGCTCAAACTCGCGTAAATGCGAGACCTATTGCATTGCAAATGCTTGTTTAACTCGTAGCAAACAGGGAGCTTTTCAGGGGCCATGGGAGACAGAATGGGGCAACTCAGCAATGCCTTCAAGCATTTGGAATGCAATAGATCTCGCATTTTCAAGAGTTTAAGCTATTGGCATTGTAAATGACAATGCCTTTTATTTATGTTTTAAAAACCAAAACATTAATAAAAGGCATTGTCATTTACAATGCTAATAGCTCAAACTCGCGTAAATGCGAGACCTATTGCATTGCAGATGCTGGTTATATTTAAGATCTCAGCGAACTCACCCCTGCCTGCAGCGTCGCACTGCTTTTATAGGTTCAACTTAATTGTGAAAAACGTCACGTATGTATGTTAATGAATGTGAGAGTTCTGAGATGATCTGAATGGGGCAGAGAGATGAAGGTCGAGAAGCCCAGGATCACTTTATTTGGGGACGGCTGGGATTTGGGATTTGCAGGCCAACCTAAACATAATGCCAGTGCCTAAAAGGAAGAAAGCCAGGCGCTGGGCTCTGTTGAGACCTTAGATGCAGAGGAAACGCTGCAGTCCTGCTCAGTGCAGTATACAGCCCTTGTGGCTAATGGGAGCCTGGAACAGCCGACATCTTAATGCTGGCTCTACAGCCCAATGCATGCAGCTGAAGTGTGGATTTGGTGACTTTGAAGGCCAGTGACGAAGAGTTAGATGCTTAATTTAGTTCATGGCTAAGGGCGGACTGGCCATTCCGCATTCTGTCGTTTTACCAGTGAGCTGCAGGCTAGTATGTTAGGCTGCGCTAGCATGGTAGGCAGTGCAGACGATAACTTGCCCCCCACCCAATGCCACACTGTAGTCATGATCCCCTGCTGTGTGGTGCTGATTTGAAACACTTTGGCAGGGCTGGCTTTGGTAGGGCCTTGTTTCGGCCTGTGACAGAGTCCATTGTCAGTGACCAAGGGAAAGCTAAGGTACCCTGATGTAAGGGGCCTGAATTAATGTTGGAAAGACAAACTAGGCGCTACCAGGGCAGATGAATTTGCAAAACGACATACAATCAGTGCAGAATTGTGAGGCATACCATTACCAGGGCCACTGGAATTAAGCAATTGTGCAGCTGCAGCGTTTTTCACATAATTGTACATTTGACGCATAATCCATTATCTGCTGCACAATCTGCTGACTAAAAAATGTTTCTAGCTCAAACTTTTCAAAAGTTACTAAAAGTGGAGCGACACGTGTTGCTGCGCCATGGAAGGCCCTTGCCAGAGCTTGACTGGTCACCTTTCATTGCTTAATGCTATATTAGAGTGTTAAACTGGAACAAATGAGGTGCAACCAATGCCCAGGTAGTTTTAGCAAGTGTAAAGAAGACAAAATAATGGCATAATACTAGCATAAAGTGTGCCGCATTACGCCACATAATTTGGCTTTTCTTGCTGCATGATTTACTCAACCCTGCCGCACAATTTGGCCCTCTCCTGCCGCATAATTCCAGTGGCCCTGAACATTACTTCAGGTCTCTTCATGCCTGAAATTGCGTAGGTGCTGGTCCGGGTACTCCCGAAGGAACCCACGGGCCTATCCAATGACCATTTACAGCTGGACAATTCTCTATTTTTTTATTTAATTCTTCCTGTGCGTCTACTGCAGCTTTCCTTCCAATCACATCCCTTGCAAGACAACCGACCCTGCTAGTGTTTGGGAGATAGGTGCAGAGCAGGGAGGAGAGCTGCTCTTAACACATCCCCACCTCAGACACGCAATACCGGAGGGTAGGGAGCAACACAAGGCTAACACAAAGGGCAGAACGCAGGCTCCCGTCAAAATTCTTCGGAGGCAGAAGCTGTGACGTGACTTACAATAGCTCTCAGTGGGCTTTAGTCTTCACAAGAAAATGTAAATAAAAATGAATATTAAATAAAAGCATTTATCTCACTGGTGGTTTGTTTTATTTTTCCCAGTGGTGTTAGGCTATTCATAAAATGCACTAAGTGAAAACTAAATTAGCTCTTAACAAAATAAATGGGACATCCTGACACTAGGTCAGCTAGAACATGTTTTTAATCATTCTAATCAAGGTACGCGACTCACCTGTGCTTGTGTGTGTTGATATTGTTCATTAGGCAGAGTTAAACGTTTACGCGCAGGACACCGATTTGAATGCAAGCAAAGGCATTTCAGCGTTTCATTCTTCTAAGGTGGATGAATAAGTTGCCGTATAGTCAGCCACACTGTTATTTTAAGTGCTAAAGAACGTCAAATTTTGACTGAGCAGGCAGTATATAAAACAAAAGTTATATTTGTTAAATAAAAAACAAATCTAATGGAAGTTAATGTTACAACGGACAACACCATTTAAAAAGAAGTAAAAATCTAAAAGTGCTGAAATACTCAAGGCCAAATAAAACCAGCTGTGAAAACATTGCTCTTTCGAATGCCCCTTCCACATTCCTTGAAACGTGAAACTCTATGTCAGCGCAGCCAACTCCTGCTTTCCCCAAGTTTAAAAAAAAGTTCAAAGTCTCCTTTCCACCAAACGTCAAGGCAGAATGCGCAATATTCGCATTCCTCTCGTCTGCTTCACAGCCCTCTGAAGACTTTTCTTATCTGCTTGTTAAATAAACAAGCGGATAAGAAAAGCCATCTGGGCTGAGTGAATACAGATGCGCTTGTCACGGGCGGCATCCGAAAACTGCAAGGGCGTCAACAAAAGTGACAGCCAGCAAACCAGAAGCACAGAAAATACATTAATCACTACCTAAGCCAATGGAAAAAGGTTGTGACAGAGGGGCGTAGATTAAAGTCCCCTTCTCTTCATACTGTTTACTATAGCTCTCGCAGGCGAGGAGCGCATGCGCTCCAACGCCAGGCCGAGACCTAAAAAAGGGTAAGACAAACGGAATAAAGTGAGATGGGGGGGGGGGGGGCAGCAGATAGGTGTGAGTATGGCAGTTAGACAATGGGTGCAGGCAGAGGAGCAGACACAGCATATACGAGTGGCTGGAGCTGGGCTTTAAGTGTCTTAGACCCAGCAGTAAATTAGAACGGACATTGAAACGGGCCCCCTATCTGGTCCTATTCTCATGTCCTTACTTGACCTGCAAAAAAACTGGTCTAGTTCTGCACGATGAAGGTATGACACGTTTGCAGGGTCTGACTGGCTTATAGGGCAATCAGGCTGTGCCCGACGATCTAATCTGTCAGGTCAGTATGTAGGTTTTTTTTTGGATGTTTATTGACCTGCTTTATGGTCATATGAGCTTACTGTTGATTTTTGTGACACTAAAACAAACATTGCTTGCATAAAACTCAAATCTATGCAGTCTTCCATACCTTACAAAATCCTATTCAGCATGTCTTTACAAGTTAAAAACTGCTCTAATTTGCAAATATGAAACATTTTTCTAGCTGCCCAATTCACTAATGGGGGCCACTTTTATTTTGGTGGTGGGGCCTATTTCCTGTCCCTGTCTGACAATGCATGTTAGGGTAATACATGGCAGCAAATTAGTTCCTGTTTGTAGTTCACATGCTTCACTTGATCTTGCATTCCTTAAGAATTCTAGGTATTTCCAGGATGTGTGTTTCTGTATTTTGTTTCACAGCATATTACTCTTGTATGGCGCCTCCAGGTGTTTACAACAGGCTACAATTGAGAGCTTTGGAGTTGAGGCTGAAGGCAGTACAACTTTCTCACTTTGCCTGCCTAGGGTTCACAAAGGTGTTCAGAATACATGATCATTCAATACATGACCTCTCTGCAGTGAACACAGAGCAACAGTACTCTATTCCAGTTGCAGTTGTGATTCTGTGCAAATCTGTGTGAAGGAGGTACTCATTGGTCAAAACAGTGAAAAGGTGAAAGTAGAAGAATTTATTGTTGTTACTCATTTATCCTAAACAGCTAACAACCATTGACAAAATCAATACTCCTGCCTGCTTTTAGGTGAATGTCAGTTGTTGTGTCATATTTCTGAATTGAATCACGGAAAGCCCAGAGAAGAAACAAAGTACCAGTCAGATTGAACTCTATGGGAATTACAGAAATTTAGATTACGTGTTTAAGCTTCACCCTTAATTACATAGACCACACCCCTTTTAGAGACCCACTCATTTTTTTCAGCCCTAGGCTGGCAGAAAGGGAGACAGGGAAGAGGAGAGATGGATGTAATGGGCAGAATCAATGTGAACAGGCTGGTAGAGAGATGAAGAGACGAGGTGAAGGGCATTACATTCAAAAGACAAAGATGCAAGAGGGGTAGAATCCACGCAAAATGGTAGGAGACAGGGAAACTAGTGAACTTTGAAATGCAGAGGTTCCTAATGAAACTTTCAATAATTTGTTGTGTGCCAGGCAAGCCTCATCCTTCCTAGTGGTTTGAGGGTATCGCCCTCCCCAAGAATACTTTGAAAAATGGCAGAAGATAGTATTTTTGGCCCATTTTCCATAAAAAGTGGTCTAGAGGTTACATGTGTGACCCATTCTTACCAGTTTGCACCACCTTCTTGTGCCTCATTGTCATGTAAGAGCTCCACTACTGTCTTTTCCCTTCTGTAATCCCTACTTTCCCAAATGCTCCATTTTACCCTTTCAATCAACACACTTTCCGGTCTACAACATTCGCCCCCATTAATCACCTCTTTATTGTGTACTGTTCTCTAGTGCGCAACATTCTGCTCTCTAAGCTCCTTTCTCTTTAGAACACCATTATAATCCCATGTGTACTGTGCCTGTGTTGTCTCCTCTCTTCATAGTGGACAAAACAGGAGCATGCGCCATTTGCATGTGGGTCTTATTGTAATCATTACTGCTAAATCAGGTGAAAATTCTTTTTGCAACTATTTCTGCCATAATTGCAATGGTCAGCAGGTCACAAGTTTGAATTGGCTATTAATAAAACATTTTTAAAGCGGCAAATGTGTGAAATTAAGCGGTTTATAAAAAATGTATTGTTCCATTTACTTTTCTTTGCAATTGAAGCATTTCCACCCCTTGGGATGTGTTCCTACTCAAGTGTAGACATTGTCAGTCTAAAATAGTTCAATCAAATTAATATATGTCTGCTTTATACCAAGGGCTCTCACTGTTTTGCAGAAAATATTCATTATGTTCAAACTCGGAAACAGGAAATACTGCAACACAGGAGGTGCACTTCATAAAAAAGGTTCTCTCTTTGTACAACACTCCTTACGTTAATTCCAGAATCCTATACCTGTGCCATCCGAAACTTTAGAGGTCCCTGATTGGAGGGAGATCCTTCTCCTTTCTAGATGTGCAAGACTGGAACTCTGGTGTAACTTCAAACTTTTGCAAAAACACTTAAAACTGTCCTTTCTCCACATTAGTAAACTCTGCACCTCTCCTTTGGAGCTCTCTTAGTGCCAGGATTCCTGTTTAGCATATCATTTTCATTTATCCCATTCAATAGAACAATAACTAATTTTAATACATTTAATGTATTTCTACTTAATAGAGATGTAAAATATATGTACGCATTTTATAAGTATTATTAATGATATTTTATCCATTTTATTCCTATCCAAACTAAGTAAGTAGCTTCTTGCAAAGCGGCATCAACAATGCCATATAATCTGTAATCTCTGAATAAACTGCAAATTTTACAAAAAGCAGCAACTCGTCTTTTAATAAAAATTCCAAAGTTCAAATCTGTCTCACATGTATTGTTGGAGCTACACTAGCTTCCCATTAGAAAGGGAGTAGCCTTCAAGGCACTGTATACTGAGCACAACATAGGTCCTGAGTACCTTAACCCCTTGACCGCGATCGGAATTCCGCTCGTGTGCTGGACATTCCGATCGCGGGTGGGGTCGTGACGAGCTCAGCTCGTCATGCGCACAGCGCAACCGCGCAGCATGACGAGCTGAGCTCGTCACGAGCACCGAAGGGGTTAAGAGAAAATTTATATGGTACACACCTAGGGGAGCTCTTCGATCAGCCCCCTCGAGAACAGTGCAAACACCTAAAATAAACAAAGCGTCCTAGGGTGGCAGAAGCTTTATCTTCTTACTTGCAAACTTTGAAACAAAAACCCTTTGTATTTCAAAGCCCAGTCAAATTTTATCTGTGTTTAAAAAACAACTTAAAACCTGGCTTTTTTCAACTATGTTGCCCAATTAGCTTTATTTACTGTTACAGCTGCAGAAGCCAGCGCCAAGACGCGTGCCAGGACATTGGCACGCTCTATAAACAATATCAATATCAATATATTTAATGGCCAATTGAAATTACTTCCTAAGATGTCACTTCCCGTGAAGTTAAATCTTATTCAAATTATAGGGGCCCCGCATATTCCTATTCTGCCCAGGGCCCCATGAATCCTAGGACCGGCCCTGGTCTGGCTTACAAACAGTTAAGGATCATGCAGCTCGCTGGAGTCAGAGTGCTGCAGTGCTAGCTACAATGTTACAATTTGCGGCCTCACAGCCGCGCCTGCCAGCTCCTGGCTTAATTATTATTCCCGGCCCCGCCCGGGCCGCCCGGCAGGCTGTGAAACTGACACAGCCCACACTCACCAGGGCGCCGGGGGCCTGCCCATTAATATCTGGATATGACCTCACGTGGACCTCCTGCGCAGTTCCACCAAGCTGAGCTGCCTGAGCCGGGTTCCACCAGGCAGCCAGCGCAGCCCTGAGCCGCCCCGCTGGACGATGGCGCGCAGCGCGAGTCGCACCACAGTAGGCTGACAGAAGATGATCATCTCGGCCCGCCGGGCCCCCGCGCTGCATGATGTCTGGCATCGCGGGCGCTGCGGGGAGTCTGACTCGACTGCCAGCAGAGTGACTGGTGGTGCTGCAGCAGGTCATCATGTGTGCCAGCCAGTGCGCCTGCCGTGACCCCGTCAAGTTCTGCCACTGGGCAGTCTGGACTGGCGCTGCTGCCACTAGTGATGCTGCGGTAAGTTAACTAGTCTCCTCTGTCACTGTGTGTACTTTAGCACCGAGCCGCACGCACGCTGAAAATTATTAGATCATGATCTGAATTTCAGACAAAAAAATCTGCAGGCAGGGCTACTCTGACTCTTCATCCTGTCTGAGACTGAGTCAGAGAGTGTGAGGTTTATCTGCAAGATGATATCTGCATTTATAATATTTCATCAGTTTAAATTATCTGCAGGCCGAGCGGCAGGGGCAGGGCTGCTCTGTGAGTCAATCCTTCAGAGGTCATTGGGCACCGACCAGTGTACAAACTAAACTGAGTGTTCAGACAAACAATTACCGACGGGTGCGTGTTTTGCCAGGCAGGGCTCCGCGTTTGCCTCCGCCTCCCTCTCCCGAGGCTTGCACAATGCCCAGTGCAGTCTGCGGCGGGGGCTGGGGCGAGTCCGAGACGTCTTCATTTCTTGATTTTGCTCGCGAGAAAGTGTCACTCATAGTGGTTGAAATGTCACTCATGATTACACTGATATTATGAAAATGTCACACATAGCAGACTGAAACCTTGGTAGCTATGGTGGTTACCTCTGTGTTGAGCTGGAGAGGTGCAGCTCAGACATCCCCGTCTGAACATACACATTTCCTATTTCTCACCCAATTCCTATGTACATAGTGGAGGAGGGAGGTTTCCACCTCACTACCCTTTGGAGGAATACCCAGCCTACGTGAAATTCACAAAACCCTCATTTCCTGTATTGTGGTTATTGCCCTGGTCTAGGGGAGCAGAAACAGGGTTGTAGTGGGGACAATTTGACTAGTCATAATTTGCCTGACTGAACAGTTGTTGTATCTGCCCAGAAAAGTGACCAGTTTCCTGGGAAGATCAGAACATGCCCCAGCTGACTGAAAGGATATGTGTGGATACAACTACACAGGCTGCCAATGCCCAAGTGCCACAAGGTCACCAAAATCCACCTGGGCAGGGGTAAGCAAGAAGAGCATCTTGGAACAAAAGTGTTGCATTGCCTGTTGTTGATATGCAGGTGAGCCTACACTGTCCCCAACTTATTTTGTGTTTTTGGGGTGCTGCACCTTTAGGTACTCAAGCCCCAGAGGGACCAGGAAGCTATCAGCCTTCACAATTGCAGGTGGGCTCAGAAGTCTACAACAAGAGGAGACACTTCGGTTAATAGAACTATTTACACATTTGTGTAGCACTTACATTGTCTGGGCATTAGTCTTATACTGACACGAACAAAGCCCCAAAGTGCTTCACAGAGCATCAAAAGCTGGGATGGTGCCACTGCTCATTGAAGTACAGTAAGTGGCCTCACTCTCATGGCTGCCCATACACCCGGATAGTGTTGACCGTGACCAGTAAATTCCAAGATATAAGCCACAAAAATAAAATGTGTCCTTAGTATTCAGTATCGGGAGATGGTCCACTATTTCAATAGGTCCCATTAAAAATCACAGGGGTTCAATGGGCCTTGACCCGGTGATTGGACTCAAGTGAACTGGGCAGTGTTCATTTCAAGACACTGGTGACCTGCCACAAAGATCATCAACTCCCAAGAGTATGTAGGACGTGCTTTTTTTACTTGAGATCCTAGTGGTGGGGCATGTGCAGCATCTGCATTCTTGGGTTGGCCTCTTTTATTATGGCCCTTTAATACATCTTTATCCCTTTCCCACTTTTATGATCCCTGTTAGCGTGGAAGCCTCTTTGGAAAAGAGCACAAAAGTACATGCTGGCAACATGTAGAGTGAGTTACCAAACGATCTATCCTCTAAGAAGCTTTTTGGGCGAAGGAGAAAAAAAGTAATTTCCCTGAATCCTAATAGCAGCAGACCATGATAGGACTGAAGCACAAATCAAATATCTTGGTATTCTTGGAAACGCACACGTTTGTCTGCCCCTGGACATCATTTAAAAAGAACCAGAGAGCGTACAGCACACAATTCATCAGTACAATAACATTAATGAACAAGTTACTTACCTTCGGTAACGATATATCTGTAAGAAACATTAGTTAGTAATAGATTCCTTACCTTAGAATTTCCCCCAGGCGTCAGACTGGATCCGGAAAGTTTTTTCGTCAGCAGTACCTCTGCGCGTCGGAAGGTGGCGTCGGAAGGTGGCGTTGGTCGGCTCCGCGTTCGTCTTTGGCGTCGTGTCGCCGGGTTGACGTCGCGGCAGCTACTTAGACGCCGCCCTCGCGCGCTGGCGTCAGTTCTGTACACGACTTTCCGCGCCAGAAAACGCAGAGCCATGCCAGACACTGACCACTGGTGCACAAAACTAGGGCCCTTAAAGGATGTCCTTAACCCTAGAAATCAGTTCGCAGAACGGGGAGGATGGGTGGGGCGGTAAGGAATCCATAACTAACTAATGTTTCTTACAGATATATCGTTACCGAAGGTAAGTAACTTGTTCATCTGAAAGAAACACGTAAGTTATAGATTCCTTACCTTAGAATAGATACCCCAGCAATACCAACCCCGGAGGAGGGTCTGCGAACCAACATCACACCAGAAAGTCCTGGAGAACAGAACGGCCAAAGAAGCCATCTCTCCGGACTTGACTGTCAAGACAGTAGTGCTTCGTAAAAGTGTGCAACGAAGCCAACGTAGCCGCCTGACAGATGTCATTCAGAGGAACGCCTCGTCCCAGAGCAGTGGTAGCTGCCGTCGCCCTGGTGGAATGGGCGCGCAGCCCCACTGGAGGCTCCTTCTTTGCCAAAGAATAACAGGCTTTGATACACAAAACGACCCATCGGGAGATAGTTCGTTTGTGTACGGCCCGACCTTTCTTGGCGCCCACGTACCCAACAAAGAGCTGGTCATCCACCCGTAACTGTCTGGTGTGATCCAAATAAAAGGAAAGCGCACATTTTGGGTCAAGACGGTGGAGCCTCTCTTCCTCCTTCGAAGGATGCGGAAAGAAGGTGGGCAAAGTGATGGTCTGCCCGATGTGGAAGGCAGTGACTACCTTAGGCAGGAAGGATGGACGAGTCCTGAGGACAACTTTGTCCGGATGCACAGATAGAAAAGGAGGCTTAGAAGAAAGCGCCTGGAGCTCACTCACCCGTCTGGCAGAGGTGATGGCCACCAGGAATGCAGCTTTGAGAGTGAAGAGCCTCAGAGGACAGCTATGAAGCGGCTCAAGGGGAGCGCACATTAAATAAGTTAAAACTAAGTTCAAGTCCCACTGAGGCATAACGAAAGGAATAGGAGGAAAGAGAGGAGTTATGCCTTTCAAGAAACGATTTACCACCGGGGACTTGAAAAGGGAAGGCTGATCTGGGAGCCGAAGGAAGGCAGAAATGGCCGAGAGATAGCCCTTGATAGTGCCCAGAGCAGAGCCCTGCTGGGCCAAAGAAAGAGGGAACAAAAGAAACTAAGAAAGAGGGGCAGAGAGGGGATCCACAGCCTTTGCTGTGCACCATGCCACAAATTTGTTCCTCCGGCAGGCGTATACCGACTTAGTGGAGGGACGCCTGGCTGCCAGAATTACATCGCAGACTTCGGGAGGCAGGTCGAATGACGTCAACTTCCGCCGCTCAATCTCCACGCAAGGAGGTGGAGGCTGGACAGGTTCGGGTGGAGGACCGTCCCCTGTTGCTGCGACAGGAGATCCTCCCGAAGAGGCAGACTGGTCGGAGGATCGATGGCCATGCTGAGCAGCTCGGGATACCAGACTCTTTGTGCCCAATCCGGAGCCACAAGAATGACTTGGGCCCGGTCGCGCCTGATCTTCTTCAGCACTCTGGGCAGAAGTGGTATAGGCGGAAAGGCGTACAACAGACCGCAACTCCACTCGCGACGAAAAGCTTCGCCTAGCGAGTGCCGCCTTGGAAATTCCAACGCGCAGAACTGCTGACATTGCGCGTTCTCTTCCGTGGCGAACAGATCTAACCAAGGCTCTCCCCACTGTTGAAAGAGACCTTGCACCACCTCCAAGTGAAGACGCCATTCGTGATCCATCATGCACCTGCGGCTGAGTTCGGCAGGCCCTGGCGTTCAGTGAGCCTGCCAGGTGTTGAACCACCAGGGATATGCCCTGACGTTCCAGCCATGTCCAGAGGTGGAGGGCCTCCTGACATAGGGTCCACGACACCACCCCGCCCTGTTTGTTGCAGTACCATATGGCGGTGGTGTTGCCCGTGAACACCTGCACTACTCTTCCCCGGACAGAGGAAAGGAATGCTTTGAGTGCAAGACGAATCGCTCGAAGCTCCAGAAGGCTGATGTGGAGCCCGGACTCCGCCGGAGACCAGAGGCCTCTGATCTCCGCCTCTCCGATGTGGCCGGCCCATCCCAGAAGGGATGCGTCTGTCACCACCGTGTGTTCTGGTTGGGGAAGGGAGAGGGATCTGCAGTTGACCCAATCCTGGTTCGTGAGCCACCACTGCAATTGGCGTGCAGTGCCCTCCGAGATCTGGACGCAATCGGACAGATTCCCCTGATGCTGCGCCCACAGGAACTTCAGATCCCACTGCAGAGCCCGCATATGCCACCTGGCATGATCGACCAGCAGGATGCAGGAGGCCATGAGGCCCAGCAGCCTCAGGGTCATTCTGACTGAAACCCGGGATAGAGGCTGAAAGATCGGAATCATAGCCTGAATATCCCGAACTCGCTGTTCGGGAGGATAGACCTGAAACCGAGTCGTGTTCAGAACCGCCCCGATGAAGAGGAACTTCTGAGAGGGAATCAGGTGTGACTTCGGCACATTGATGGAGAACCCCAGCGAATGCAGGAGGTCGGCCGTAATCTG
This sequence comes from Calotriton arnoldi, assembly GCA_963921515.1. Lineage (NCBI taxonomy): Eukaryota > Metazoa > Chordata > Amphibia > Caudata > Salamandridae > Calotriton > Calotriton arnoldi. Next base: position 360,075 of record CAWUFW010000273.1, on the reverse strand, counting down.
GAGGTGGGAGACGACTGCCTGGGGCGAGCCCGCCTTCAACAGCCAGTCGTCGAGATAGGGGGAAGACTGAAACCCCTGATCTGCGCATATGAGCTGCGATCACCGCCATCACTTTCGTGAACACCCGAGGGGCGCTGGTAAGGCCAAAGGGGAGCACGGTAAACTGAAAATGCTCGTGGCCTACCGTGAACCGCAGGTAACGCCGGTGGGCCGGCAGGACGGGGATGTGAAAATAAGCGTCCTGCAAGTCCAACGCTACCATCCAGTCTTCCGGGTCGAGGGCAGACAAGACCTGAGCGAGCGTCAACATCTTGAACTTGAAGCGGTTGACGTTCCTGAGATCCAAGATAGGACGCAGGCCCTTGTCCTTCTTGGGGACCAGAAAGTAGTGGGAATAACAACTACGACCTACTTCTGGTACAGGAACGCGCTCGATGGCTCCCTTGGCCAAAAGAGCCGTAACTTCCTGCTGGAGAAGGGCCAGGTGATCCCCCGACATGCGGTATTGCGGTAGCATGGCTGGAGGGGTAGCCTCGAAGGCGAGGGAGTAGCCCCTGCGGACTATTTGCAAAACCCACCTGTCCGACGTGATGGTGCGCCAGTGGGGGAGGTGATGGAGAATCCTGCCACCCCCTGGCGTTTGATGGGCCTGCAAAGTCGGACTAGGAAGGTTTGGAGGCTGCTGCAGAGGGGGGATTGGTGGACTGGCCCGCCCGCTGGCCCCCGGAACCACGACGGTTGTTCCCACGTCCCCGGTCGCGCGAAGGTTGGGTAACTTGCTGCGGCCTGTGGCTCTGGGCGGGACGTAGCAGAGCACCCCTTCCGTAGACACGAAAGGGGCGAAAAGCAGACTGCGCAGGGCGGGTGGAGAGGCCCAAGGACTTGGCCGTAGCCTGTGAGTCCTTGAAACGCTCTAGAGCTTTGTCGCCAAAAAGGCGATGGCAATCAAAGGGCATGTCCATCAAGGTGTTCTGGACATCCCCCGAAAAGCCAGTCTATCTCATCCAGGCGTAGCGACGAAGTGCTACTGACGTTGAAATGGTCCTGCCCAGAGAGTCGGTGGTGTCCAGCCCACAACGGATGGTAAACTTCGCCGCATCCCTCCTGGCGGCGACAGCCTGGGAGAGCACTGCCCGGGCCTCCTCCGGACACTGAGGCAGCACCTGCACAACCGTATCCCACACACAACACCACTGCGTACGACGCTCCCTCCTCCGTAGCCACGGTAGGAGGAGACATGCCAAGGTCAGGGGAGGTGTCGAGACCACTGGCATCCCCCAGTTCCTCTCAACAGTCCTGTTCATCTAACTGGTCGGTCAGAGGGTCACCTGACCCCTCCCAGTCCTCCTCCTCATCCTCTGGGTGCCATTCTGGTAGAAAAGGGACCCCAGGAGTGAACAGGGGCACAAAAACCCCACTCGGCGCTGGATCCGGCGTCGGCCGACGCCGGTCCGGCTCCAGGTCCACATTGGGATGGAGGCCGGGGTCAAAGCCGCCCGGGGGGCCGACCAGCGTTGAATGCGGTATTGGTGCCGGAGAAAGCGGCGCCGGTGGAGGTGTAAACTTTGCCGCATCCCTCCTGGCGGCGACAGCCTGGGAGAGCACTGCCCGGGCCTCCTCCGGACACTGAGGCAGCACCTGCGCAACCGTATCCCACACAGAGTGGGAATAACGGCCCAAGAGACATGCAGTGTTTACCGACCGCAGTCCTAAGCTGGCGGAAGAGAAAATGTACTTTCCAAGATGGTCCAGCTTCTTGGATTCCCTTTCCGGTGGAGCGGTAGGGAATGCGCTCTTGGAAGTGGAGGCTTGCACCACCAAGCTCTCCGGGGTGGGGTGTTGGGAGAGGAAAGTGGGGTCGCTTGGAGCCGGGCGGTGGCGTCGGGCAATCATCCTGTCAACGGGAGCCCCCGTGTTGGGCCTGGACCACGTGCCCAAAAGGACATCGGTGAGGGCCTTATTAAACGGCAGCAGGGGCTCCGAAGAGCTCGCCGCCGGTTGAAGCACCTCTGTCAGGAGGTTAGTCCTGACCGCCACCGTAGGAAGCTCGAGGTTGAGAGCCTCGGCCGCCCTACGCAACACCACTGCGTACGACGCTCCCTCCTCCGTAGCCACGGTAGGAGGAGACATGCCAAGGTCAGGGGAGGTGTCGAGACCACTGGCATCCCCCAGTTCCTCTCAACAGTCCTGTTCATCTAACTGGTCGGTCAGAGGGTCACCTGACCCCTCCCAGTCCTCCTCTTCATCCTCTGGGTGCCATTCTGGTAGAAAAGGGACCCCAGGAGTGAACAGGTGCACAAAAACCCCACTCGGCGCTGGATCCGGCATCGGCCGACGCCGGTCCGGCTCCAGGTCCACATCGGGATGGAGGCCGGGGTCAAAGCCGCCCGGGGGGCCGACCAGCGTTGAATGTGGTATTGGTGCCGGAGAAAGCGGCGCCGGTGGAGGTGTAATCAGGTCAACCGGCGCCGATCCGGATCCAGGCCTGGATCCAAGGGGGGCCTGCGGGGCCAAAGCCGTCGGCGAAGGCCTAGGCCCCCCAACCGAATCCGCGGGGCCCGAAGGCGCGCCAGCGGGTTTGGGCCGCCCAAAGATGGCATGCATCGCCTCGTAGAATGTACGAAGCTGGGCGGGAGTCGCTCCGGGTCCCGGGAAGGGAGGGAAACCCAGAGTCGACTCTTCGGGCTCCGCGCGCGGAGCCGCGGGAGGGGCACCACCCGCATCCCTCGTCGGGTCGGCCGACCGACGAGGAGAATTCGAACAGCGACGATGCTTCTTCGACTTCTTCTTATCCTTCGACTTACCCGACCCAGAGTGCGAAGACTTCGATGACTTGGACGAATGGTGGTGGCTCCGCGACCGGTCCCTCGACCTCCCTCGCGACCGGGACCTGGCGCGGAGCCGACTGCTGGCGCTCAAGCAGCTTTCGAGACCGCTCCCGCAAAGCCTTCGGCGCCATCAACCGGCAGTCGGAGCACGACTTGGGGTCGTGGTCGCGCTCCAGGCAAAAGAGGCACACGCGGTGCGGATCTGTCACCGACATCAGTCGGTTACAGGAACCGCATGCCTTGAAGCCGGGCATCCCTCGTGCACCAGGAGTCGAAGACTCGAAAAAGAAGTCAACAAAAGTCGAGAAAAAAAAAAAGTCAGTCAAAAAGTGACTGGAGGTACCGCTCTTCCCAGATCTGCGCTGGCTGGCGCGGAAAAAGAAAGAACGGACGTCAGCGCGCGAGGGCGGCGTCTAAGTAGCTGCCGCGACATCCCGGCGACAACGCCAACGACGAACGCGGAGCCGACCGACACCACCTTCCGACGCGCAGAGGTACTGCTGACGAAAAAACTTTCCGGATCCAGTCTGACGCCTGAGGGTAATTCTAAGGTAAGGAATCTATAACTAACGTGTTTCTTTCAGATTTGTTATCTAACAATGCATCGACTACGCTGTGCCCTGCAGAAGCTGAAGTAACTGTCAAACCCTCTGTGTCTAACTTATGGTCCTAGATCAGAAGAGAAGTCTTCTTCCACAGATTCCATAATGGCATCTTCCTTAATGAGTATCAATGCATCACACTGCAGAACACTTGTGCTGCTAGTTTCTGTGCCTTTTATCATCAAAGATGGAGGATAACGAGACCTGGAACACTACGAAGATGTGCAGAACTGAAAGTCACCGAGCCTAGCTTCCCACAGAGGTCCAAGACCGGAATCAAGATTCCAGCATAAAAGAGTCTGCTTATTTATCAAACATGTGGCAGATCAGTTTAATTAAATGCTGGTGATTTCAAGTGAACATACTGCACCTGATGCGCTTGGGAGTTCAAAGAAGTGAGTGGTAACACTAAATGTGGTGACTTAAATACAGGGCAGACAGAATGCCGCTTTACAGCATACTGCCTGCTCTTCACAATCTCCTTAGCATAGGAGAGCATGGCAAAGGAGCCTACGTGGGAGAGGAGCATACAGAATCGCAATGGATTCGTCTACATGGCTCTCCACTGAGTGCAAGTAATTCACAGCTCGGAGGTCAGATAGGCCTCTGATATATGGGCAGAGAGGCATTTCTGTGTGTAATAAAAAGGACGCAAAGGGATGCATCTTATTTCCTTTCAGCATCCCGTTTTGAACTTGCGCAAGGGTGCAGCATGTCTGGAGTTGTCTATTCAGCTGGGTCCGGCCTCAACAGACCTCGATGTAACTTATGAGCATGAGCCAGATTCGGGCTGTCAGCGGTGAACTCTTAAGGCATTCGGAAGACATGAATGTGTTTTATGTGATTTGGTGTAGGAAAATATAAAGGCCTTGTGTTAGTGATAATTTTCAAAAATGATGAAAGAATAGTATTGAAAAAAAGAGTTGTGACCATAAGCTTCGTATTCATAGACAGCCCTGTGACGTACTCCGTAGCAGAAAGAACTACTATAAAGAAGAAACACATTCATTAAAAATGCACTGACAAATTCTAAAGGTTCATTTTAATGGCTGATGAATACAATGTCAGGGAGGGAATAGGCTAAAAATAGTCAAGTGAAACGATGGTTGAAAAACTCAGAGGAGCAGTAAGTGGAAGTGAGAGTTTGGCAGAGGAGAAAATCGTCTTAGCCTCGACAATCCCTTCCCAATCCACTGATGTGGTGGTCCAACCAACTGTAGAAACTCTAAATGAAGGAAGCATTTTTAGTTGCTGTCCTTTGATCAGTCGGATAAGGACCGGTAGAAGATCCTGTGCATGGAAACCTGATACTATATGTGGTAAATGAGATCTTTGGGCATGGCCTACTTGTACTTCACAGGGATGTGGGTCAGTGCACAGATTACTCTCAAACAGAAGCCGCTTTGTGCATTGCCTGGTCACTTGGCTGCATCATGACGCTTCAAGAAAAGCAAGTCTTAAGATATCATTTTGGACAAAAAGAAACTAGATTAGGATGCATATCAACTGGCTATTTAGGGAGATACCAAAGACACCGTCAACACCTTCACTATTTTAGATTGCATCCTTGCACATGACTTTCATGTCATTGCAATGGATTCCATAGCTGGTTCTGCAGGCACAGTAAAGCAAAACAGACTTCAATGTTCCTAGCCCATGTAGGAGAGTAAGAGGTTGAGAAGAGCTATGAAGTTACTAGTCTTACAACCCCAAATACTTTGAAGATTATTCCAGTACATGGAGGTAGGGAAAAAAAGAAGTTCTGGTTTATGCAGGAAGTTAGGCCCACATCATTGCATGATTGGGAATCTGGGTTACGCAAGAGGCAATCTGTAGGACGGCACCAAACTTTGGAAGCTTAGAATGGGGGGAATAGCTGAATCTTGCAGATTAGTGGAAGAGCAAAGAGTTGGCAATTTAAAATTGAGGATGACTGGAACAATTCCTCTAAACAACTTAAATAATACTTATAACGCACTGCAGAACCTGCATGAACACTGCAAATCAGGACCTTGCATTCAATGGCTCAGAAGCTTTTCCTGGGTTCTGTTACATTCATGAAATGAGTAGGGGTGGGTTGTAAACTCTGCTCCTCCAGTGGAGTTCGTGGAGTTTTGCCCACTCCATGCTCCGCTTGGAGCGCAGAGTTCTGGAAAAACTCTGAGGTTTGCCAATGGTAAGTAGGCGAGCATGCACAAGAAAATTAAGTGCTCGACCACCTCCCCCTGAGATTTCTCAACGAGCAAGATCACGGCAGGTCGCTACAACTTGAGAAAGCTCCGCTCGCAGTGTGAAAGCAGCAGCTGAAGAAGAAAATCTGGAGCAGCAGAAAAAAGCAGCACCCTCTGACGTGCCGCGTGGTGCCGTTCGCCCTGATTTTATGGCGCAGGACAAGTTCTCAGTGCCAAAAATCAGCGCGAGGAGCGCTGCGTACCTCAACTCTGACGCTCACGGAACGCCACTGAATCTCGCAGAGTTTTTGGGTAAATCTGTGAAACTGGACTGAAACTCTGCAAGTTCCGCCCAGCCCTAGAATTGAGGCTTTCAGTGGCATTGGGGGAGAGGGGGGGTCAGCAGAGAGATATCAGTGAGATTGGTTGCATGTGCAACACAACTTACAATGGAGAGACCTCAATTGTACAAAGGGGTTTAGGCATATGTGCATAATGAACAAAGCTCCCATTATTAACTGATATGCACATGAACTACTACAGTGACTTCAACTGTGTGTGCTTGATCCCATGGTGTGTTACTATTAGAACATGCTGGATTCTGTGTCAGGACCCAGAGGTGAGGATTAGGCTTTACTTTCTCCACTTTATTGTACCAGCAGCCATTAACTTTAACTTTATGTGCAACAAAATCAACTACATTTCCCATAGTCCTTTGGGAATAGAAACAAAAGACAGTTTATCCAACCCAGAGGCTGCATAACCACGGAATATTCCAGTGGAAACTCTCTATCCCCCTCTTTCTACGCTGCTCCAGCAGTCTCAGGTAAGTGTTTTTTAGCTCTCCTTACATTTATTATCTTTATGCTTTAATTCACGGCTACTACGGGCGTGGAATGTGAGATTCCCGCTTCAAAGCGTGTCACAACATGTGAAGTACTTGAAATTGCTGTACCTATTAACTACAACCTTTCTTTACAGTGCGACCGAAGGAACGTTCTTGCTCCTACACGGCCGTCTTAGTGCTGCCAGGCTCTGTTGACCGGTGCAGGCAGCGACCGTTAGGGGTCCCACGCACAGATTGAATATCACACTCAGCGTGCTCTACCTCCCAGCAGCCGGAGCATCAGTTTCACTTGTTCACTACACAGAGTGAAGTGTGTCCGGACAAATTTGTTTTACACAGGGCTGTTTTTCCTCAATAAATATTGCCAAAATTGTATGAACAGAGCCACCACCTGGAGAAGAAATACCGCGGGTAAGAGTGAAATAATATATGAGAGATTTGTTGGGACACGTCCCAGGTGGCTTTGGATATATATATATATATATATAGGGTGTACGGTCCCAGGGTCTTTAAAGACTAAAATTCTCGATTCCATTAAGGAACTCTGAAATAATTTCAGAGCTTTCCCTAAAACACGTAATCCCCCTGTGTATAGTCTCTTCTCACCCTTATGGATTTCATGGAGGACTCTGAGGAATATATGGAGGAGGAAGATATTACCTATCTCCCTCTTGATGAACAATTCTGACAAGTCATGGATGCCTCCATATTTAAAACAGTATCCCAGGTTGTGGCGCCCTTGGAAAAGAAAATCATGCGGCTCCAGGCTCCATGCAAACAACCCCTCACGTAGAGGAAAGATACTTCTGGGCCCCTGGCCCCCATACCTCCAGGGTAGCCATCAACACTAACCCCAGAAACCAAGCGCAAACGCTAAGACGACCCAGGAGTCTATCTGGACGCCTTTGCGTACCTTAAAAAGGCTTTCATGGATTCTCAACCTCTCCCTATGTATCATCAGACCCCAAGTACCTCGGGGACCCCTTTCCGCCACCCCTCAATGATCAGGGAGACAGGGACGGCTCCCCCAACACCTCTGATGCGGATGGAGACCTAGCAGGGGGGAGGGGGTTACTGTGCCCCACGTCCCAATCTCTGATAAACTGGACACTGACTATCTTTTACATCCGCATTCTGTGTAATGCTTCCCAGCTCCCAAGGTAGTCTCCTATATCGCAGGCAGACTGTGGAAACCTCTGGATAAAGAGGAACACAGCTGCCTATGGGCAGAGTGCCCTAGACCTTCCTTGGAGGGCAAAGTGGCCCTCACCCCTGAGATAGATGCCAAGATGGCCACTTTCCTTGCAAAGTTTGTCCGCGACTCCAAAAAGGGGATAGATCGTTCCTAGCGTTCATGCCAGGACAAACTTTTGTATGGTTTCAGGACCCCTATCTAAAATAATAAAATTGGCTGAGGATGCTAGGGCATCCGGTTCCTTGATCTCCCTGGAGTCCCTATCTAGCTCGGCCCAAAGGGCCATTATTTTCCTGGAAAACGCCAATTGCGCGATTTCGACAGAGCAGCATAGTTCCATGTTGATTAACATTCACCCGGAGCTGGGGGAGCTATCTACTTCGAGGCGGGTCTCAAAGCCCAGGGTTATCTCTTTGGGGACCCATTCACTCGGGAACTGAGCAAATCTGTAAACACGTTCAATTCTCTAGACAAAGCCCAAACCTCAGTCAAGTGCATTTTACACCCCGTCGTCGAGGGGCCAGAGGCGGATCCAGAGGAAACGGCGCCTACAGCAATTCCCAAGGTGACAGTACAGAATTCAGATTACGACTTGGGGACATTTGGGGGAATTTTTGCACAATTGGGAAGCTCTTTCCTCAGATGCCTGGGTTCTTCAGACCGTCTGACAAGTTACTTACTTTCGGTAACACCTTATCTGGTAGAGACATAATCTAGCCGCAGATTCCTTACCTTAGAATTTCCCAGGCATTAGGCTGGATCCGGAAGGCTTTTTCTCGAACAATACCCTTGCACGCCAGTAGCTGACGTCAGTAGACTCTGCGTGACGTCATCGACGTCACGAGTACCCGAAGTGACGTCCACATCACCTATATAGACGACACCTCAGCACACTGACATCAGTTACTTTTCACGACTTTCCACGCCAGGAGCGCGGAGCCATAAAGTGCACTGACAGTGGTGTGTTTAGCAAAACTAGGGCCCTTAAAGGGATCAGCCCTGACCTTAAAAACCTGTCCGCAGTGTGGGGAGAAAGGGTGGATCGGTAAGGATTTCGAGGCTAGATTATGTCTCTACCAGAAAAGGCGTTACCGAAGGTAAGTAACTTGTCCATCTGATAGAGACATCCAGCCGCAGATTCCTTACCTTAGAATAGACACCAAAGCAAACCATCACCAGAGGAGGAACTGAGGACAAGTTTAGACCAGGAAGTCCTGCAGGACAGAGCAGCCAAAAAGGCCAGAGATGCCCATGTTGCTGCCAGGCAAATGTCAAGGACTGGAGTACCACCTTGCAACACTGTGGTCGCAGTCTTCGCTCTGGTGGAATGAGCTGGTAACCCTCAGGAGGCCGTTTCTTGGCCAGAGCGTAGCAAATCTTGATGCGTAGGATGACCCATCACAAGATAGTCCTCTTCTGCACCATACGACCTTTCTTTGATCCAACGTTCCCCACGAAGAGTTGGTCGTCCACCCGGAACTCTTTAGTGCGGTCAAGGTGGAAAAACAACACTTTTTTTGGGTTCATACGGTGGAGTTGCTTCTCCTCTTTAGAGGGATGCAGAGGAGCATAGAAAGTGGGCAAGGTAACCGATTGCCCCACATGGAATGGTGTTACAGTGAGAAAGAGGCCCTAGTGCGAAGCATTAACTTATCAGGGAAGATGGTCAGTTAAGGAGTCTTGATGACAAAGCCTGCAATTCGCTCACCCTCCTGGCACAAGTTATTGCCACTAGGAAGACTGTTTTAATGGAAAGCAGTAGGAGGGGGCAGTTATGCAGAAGTTTGAACGGGAGCACATCAGGAAAGCGAGAACCAAATTAAGGTCCCACTGAAGTGCGATGAATGGGGCAGGGGGAAACATATGTACAAGCTCCTTACGAAATCTGTTTACAATAGGGGATTTGAATAAAGAGGGTTGGTCTGGCAGCCTCAAGAAAGCAGACATGGCCAAAAGGTACCCTTTAAGAGTGCCCAGAGCCGAGCCCTGCTGGGCAAGGGTCAAAATAAAGAGAAGGACTTGAGAAAGGGAAGCAGAAAGAGGATCAACAGACATTTCTGTACAATATTTTACAAATTTCTGCCACCGGTAGGCGTACACAGTCTTGCTAGAGGGGTCCCTGGTTGCCTAAAATCACATAACAGACTTCAGGAAGAAAGTCGAATGTTGTCAACTGCCGCAGCTCAATCTCCACACAGGAAGGCATAGAGTTGACAGGTTCGGGTGGAGGACCCTCCCCTACTGCTGCGACAGAAGATCTTTACAAAGAGGTAGCCTGATCGGAAGATTGATGCTCTGTTAGAGAAGCTCAGGATACCAGACACTCCGTACCCAGCCCGGAGCCACAAGAATGACTTGGGACCGGTCACTCCTGATCTACTTGAGCACTCTGGACAGGGGTGGTATTGGATGAAAGGCGTACAGGAGGCCTGAGCTCCACTCGAGACAAAAAGTGTCATTGAACAAGTGCCTCCATGGAAACTCCAGCACGCAAAACTGCTGATATTGCGCGTTTTTGGCGGAGAGCTGATCTAACCAAGGGTCTCCCCACTTCTGAAAGAAACCTTGTGCCGCCTCCAGATGGAGACGCCATTCGTGATCCACTAGGCATTGATGGCTGAGTTCGTCCGCCCTGGCGTTCAGGGAGCCTGCCAGGTGTTGAACCACCAGGGCTGCGCCCTGCTGTTATAGCCATGTCCAGAGAAGCAGGGCCTCCTGACAAAGGGTCCAGGACCCCACCCTGCCCTGTTTGTTGCAGTACCACATGGCGGTGGTGTTGTCAGTGAACACCTGAACAAGCTTTACCTTGATGGAAGGAAGAAAAGCTTCAATGCCAAGCAAATCGTTCAGAGCTCCAGGAAGTTGATGTAGAGTCCGGATTCCGCCAGAGACCTCTGATCTCCACCTCTCCCAGACGGCCGCCCCATACCAGGAGTGACGCATATGTCACTACTGTGAGATCGGGGTGGGGAAGGGAGAGGAACCTGACTCTGACCCAATCGCAGTTGGTCAGCCACCACTGCAGATCCCGTGCAGTTACCTCCGGGATCTGGACCATGTCGGAAAGATTGCCTTGATGCTGCGCCCACTGGAATTTCAAGTCCCACTGTAGAGCCTGAAAAGGCCATATGGCATGTGTCACTAGCAGGATGCAGGAGGCCATGTGGCCCAGCAGCCTCAGAGTCAGTCTAACCAAAATTCAGGATAGAGGCAGAAACATTTGTATTATAGCCTGAATATCCTGGACTTGCTGCTCGGGAGGATAGGTCCAAAACTGCACAGTGTCCAGAACAGCTAATATGAAAGGAATTGTCTGAGAGGGAGTCCAGTGTGACTTCGGCACGTTGATAATGAACCTCAGTGAAAGCAGGAGATTCACTGTAGTCTGTAGGTGGGAGAGGGCAGTCTGGGGCAAGCTCGCCTTCAACAACTAGTCGTTGAGATAGGGGAAGGCTGGTACCCCTGTTCTGCGCAGATGAGATGCGAACACCCACAATCACCTTTGTGAACACCCCAGGGGTGCTGGTAAGGCCAAAGAGGAGCACAGTAAACTGAAAGTGTTCATGGCCTACCGTGAACCGCAGGTAGTGCCAATGGGCAGGCAGGACGGGAATGTGAAAATAGGCATCCTGCAAGTCCAACGCTACCGTCCAGTCTCTAGGGTCCAAGGCAGACAAGACCTGAGCCAGAGTGAGCAATTTGAAATTTACCGTATTAAGGTAGTAGTTGAGGGCTCACAGAACTAGAATAGGACGAAGGCCATTGTCTTTTTTCGGGACCAGAAAGTAGTGGGAATAGAAACTACAGCCTACTTCTGGTGCCGGAACCCTCTCTATGGCTCACTTGGCCAAGAGAGTCCTGACTTCCTCCTGAAGTAAGTTCAGGTGGTCCTCCGTCAGCCGGTCCCAAGTTGGAGGCATGGAGGGAAGGGTACTTTCGATGAGGAGGGAGTAGCCCTTTTGGACTATCTGAAGAACCCACCTGTCCTATGTGATGTTTTGACAGTGGTGGAGCTGATGGCTGATCCTGCTACCAACCGGCCGCCCATGATCCTCAAGGGCCGGACAAGGAAGGTTTAGAGGCTGCAGAGGGGGAGTGGACTGACTCGACTGCTGGCCACAGCCACGCAAAGGTTGCTAAACTTGCGCAGTCTTGTGGCTGGGATATGGCTGGCGCGACTGGAAGCCCCAGCCGCGGCCACGAAAAGCAGATGGGTGGCCACCAAGAGGCCCAAGGACTTGGACGCAGCCCGTGAGTCTTTAAAGCGCTCTAGGGCCATGTACGCCTGGTCTCCGGAGAAACGGGTGCCATCAAAGGGCTTGTCCATGAGGGAAGCCTGGACATCCCCAGAAAAGCCAGAAGTTCTCAGCCAGGCATGGCGTCGAACGGCCACCGTCTATTGCATCACTCTGCCCAGCGAATCAGTGGTGTCAAGGCCACAACGAATGCTGAACTTTGCCTCATCTCTCCCGTCTGATACTGTTTGGGAGAGAATGGCCCAGGCCTCCTTCGGGACCTGTGGCAGCACTTGCACAATAATTTCCCACAAGGAGTGGGTGTAATGGCCCAATAGGCATGCAGTGTTCACTGACTGCAATGCAAGGCTGGCAGAAGAAAACATTTTTTTCCCTCAACTATCCAGCCTCTTGGATTCCCTGCCCGGAGGTGCGGAAGGGAATGCGCCTTGTGAGGTAGAGGCTCGGACCACCAAGCTCTCGGGGTAGGGTCATTGGTGAGGAATTTTGAGTCACCCGGTGCAGGGAGATGACAGCGGGCGATTATCCTATTCGCAGGAGCCCATGTGCTGGGCTTGGACCAGGTTCCTAGAAGGACATCAGTCAAGGCCTCTTTGAAAGGCAGGGAGGGTTCCGAGGAGGAGACACCCGGCTGCACAACCTCCGTCAAAATGTTCATCTTGACGTCCACCGAAGGGAGATGATGGTCCAGGACCTCAGCTGCCCTTCTCACCACCATAGCATATGAAGCTCCCTCCTCCGCAGCCACAGTAGGAGGAGAAAGCAGGCCAGAGTCTGGAGAGGTATCCAGTCCACTGGCTTCACCCAATTCCTCATACTAGTCCATTTTGTGCTCAGGCTGGTCTTGTAAAGGGTCCAGCAACCCTCCCAATCTTCCTCCATTCCTAGCCCCTCAAAATAAGGCTGAGGAACCGACTTAGGATCCAAGGGTGCCGTCGGCGCTGGAATCATCATCGGTAAGCGCCGATCTCGCCCCGGGTCATCGGGGATAAGAATGGGGCTGACACCACTAGGGGCACCAGTAGTGCCGGCGGCTTCGGGAACCCGATGGAGCCCCCTCTGAGGCCCTGGGGCCCAAAGGCATGCTGGGAGGGTCAGGTCGCCAAATATGAAGCCCATGGCGTCGTAGAATACTTTAAGCTGGGCGGAGGTCGCTCCGGCTCCTGGAAAGGAAGGGCATCGCGGAGCCGACCCAGGCGCAGGTTCGACAGAACGAGGCCTGGAGCGTCAAGACTCCTCCGTCACGTCAGCCAATGAATGTGGAGAAGTTGAAGCACGTTTCGACTTCTTGTGTTTTTCAAGCCTCTTACCTGACCGACCATATGACTTCAAGTGGGAGGAAGAGGACTTAGGACTCTTGAAGCAGTGCCCGGACCTTCCTCTCAACCGGGACCGCGAATTAGACCTCCAGAGAGAAGGCGTGAAGCCAAACGCCGGGCCGCAAGCAACTTTAGAGACCACTCCCTCAAAGCCTTCGGAGCCATGGCCCGGCAGTTGGAGCGCGACTTCGAGTCGAGGTCGTGCTCCAGGCACCAGAGTCAAATTAAGTGTGGAACCGACATGGCGCAATGGCAGGCACCACACGGTTTGAATCCAGAGGTCTTCTTTGACATTGTGGAAAAACCTACACACCAAAAATCATTGACAAAACATCGAAAAAAAGCCTGTCATAAAGTGACAGAGGGTAGCTCTCTTCATGGATCTGAGCTAGCTGGAGCGAAAGAAAAGGACTGATGCCAGCGTGCCGAGGTGGTGCCTATATAGGTTAAGTGGACGTCGCTTCCGGCACAGATGACGCTGATGTCACATGGAGCCGACCGATGCCTCCTACCAGCGCACAAGGGTATTGCTCAAGCAAAAGTCTTCCGGAACCAGTCTGACACCTGGGAAATTCTAAGGTAAGGAATGTGTGCTAGATATCTCTATGAGATAAAGGCTTTCACATAGAATGCTATGGGACGCCCTCTCAATCACAACGTCCAAGACCCCTGGGGCTTTCTCAGGAACAATCAAAGTTGGTGGATTTCGAGATTGTGCAACTCCTACAGAAAGGTGCTATTGTACCAACTTTATTACATCCCAATGGTTTCCTCAGCAATCTCTTCCTGGCAGAAAAGAGGGAAGGAAATCAACGCCCAGTTATCAATCTGAGGGAATTCAAGATGGAGGGGTATCCATCAGCTCAGGGACTTGTTGCAGGATGGGGACTAGATGGTCTGCCTGGACTTGAAAGACGTCTACCTCGCAATATTCATCTTTCCCCCTCACAGACGTTTCTTGCCGTTCCAATGGAATTCGTAAATATTCGAGTTCTCCTCCCTTCCGTTTGGCCTATTATCCACTCCATGGTGTTTCACCAAGATGCTGAAGCCAGTGGTCGAGCACTTGAAGCTCTGGGTGTGAGACCGATTGTCTACTTAGACGATATTCTTATCATGAATCAGTGCCAGATACGTCTGTCCAATCAACTGCAAATGACCATCAACCTGCTATAATCTCTCGGGTTTGTGGTTAAAGAGAAGAACTCCTCTCTTACCCCATCCCAAACTCTACAACTCTTGGGGTTTGTGGTGGACTCAGCCAAAGCCACTTTTAGTCTCTTGTCTCGCAAATTTACCAAGATAAAGCATGAGTACAGGAAGACGCTGACCAAACCTTGGATCTCGCTGCGCCAGTTAGCCCGCATTGTGGGTCTTCTCTCTTTTTCTATACAGGCCATTTTTCCAGGCACTCTCGATTATCGGGCATTACAACGCCTGAAAAATGCCTATCTTCAACCGGACCTTACATATTCGCTGCACGTTCTCCTATCGTCAGAGGCAAAGGAGGAGATACAATGTTGGATCTCTCATACAGAGGCTTGGAACGGCCGAGCAAACTTAGGTTCCCACCCCGATCTTCGTGATACAGTCGGATGCCAGCGGCTCAGGTTGGGGGGCTCACTGCGGGGAATACTCCACAAGAGGAAAATGGTCTTCCACAGAACAAGCCATGCGCATAAACTGCCTAGAACTAATGGCAGGCTCCTTCTCAGTCAAGTGCTGGACCAACGACAGGGTCAAATGCTGTGTCCTTCTCAAGATGGACAACGTGGCGGCAGTCCATTACGTCAATCATCTGGAAGGGAACGAGGTCCAAGACCCTTTCAGATTTAGCCTGAACCTTTTGGAACTGTTGCCTGGCCAACCAAATCTCGGTGTTGGAAGAGCATCTTCCGGGGATGTTCTAACAGATTCAGGACCGGTGGGGGTCCTCTCACAATAGGCCTGTTTCCCTCTCGGGTCGACTTCCAACTGCACAGTTACTGCAGGTGGCGTCAGTTCCCCAGTGCGGTATTAATGGACACGTTTCTCCAGGATTGGAGTGCGGTGAGAGGGTATGCATTCCCTCCATTCTCGATGATCATGCAGCTGTCCACACAAGTTCGGAGACAGCGGGCGGAACTGGTGATGATAACCTCGGTCTGGAGGTCTCAAGCGTGGTTTCCAGCTCTTTTGGAACTTTCTTGGTATTTTTCAATCCCTCTACCCCTGTTTCCAGGTCTTCTCCAGGATCCCCAAGAGAATCCTCACCACCTGGTTCTAGCATGGCGGATTGCAGGAAGCATTGGAAAGTCCCAGGCATTTCATGAGAGGCTGCCTCATTACTTGCCAAAGCCTGGTCAGACACCACGAATAAAAGATACCGTTCTGCCTGGTCTCGATAGTTGGGTTGGTGTCTACAACGCCAATTGGATCCCTTGGGGGCAGACTTGTCCATATCGTAGACTGCTTGGGGGCCTTAGCCTATATGTTGATTAATACCTTTCGCTCAGCTATTTCAGCCAGTCATTTGGCGATAGATGGACATCTAGTAGGTGAACACCCTCTAGTGTGCAAACTCCTACGGGCTATTAAGTTAACCGGTCCACCCGAACCCAGATACTCTACGTTATGGGATGTCAATAAAGTTCTTGATCTATTCAAGTCATGGCCTTCGAACAGGTATCTTTCAAGGAAACAAATGTCTGCTAAGATAGCCACTTTGTTGTGTTTGATCTCCTGCCGCAGAGTCTCAGATGTGAGAGCACTGGATGTAACGGATAGGGTATTCACCCCGGAGAGGGTAACTGTTCATATCTCTAGCCAGACAAAAAGCAATTCCAATAAAGTGTCATACCCTGCATCCCCAGACATTCTGACGCTATGGGTTCTTATAGCGATAAAAGCTTATGAGTCTATGACAGACGAACTTCGCTCTCAAAGTGAAAGACAATTATTGATTGCCCTCACTAAACCTCACAAAGCAGTTTCTTCCCCTACCATTGCCAGATAGGCTATGCAAGAGGCTGGTATCGCTATCTCCCGGTTCGGGGCTCATTCTGTCAGAGGTGCCATGGCATCTAAAGCTTTCTCTTTGAGAGCTAGATTAGAGGACATACTCAATGCAGCAAATTTGGTCCTCAGACTCTACTTTTATAAAAATCAAACCAGTCCAAAATCTGGCAACTTTAATGGTGGAAAAGCTTTAAACTAGCCTAATCTTCGCCTTCGGGTCCTGACATAGAATGAAACATTTCCTAGCTATCGCACTGGAAAGTTTCAATTCTATTAAGGACACAGAGGTGAGGATTAGCCCACCCTTTCCTCTATGTTAGGAAACCCACCCGATGACATATGATATTCCACCGTGACTTAAATTTGATCTGAAATCTAACTTACAGAAATGATGAAAAGTTGAATTTTCAAGGATGAAGAGTGGATGACTCCTTATTGTTAAACTCGTTTACGCAAATTATTCCCTGGTTACTCCTGATCTTGCAATATAGTAACTGCGAGATAGGAGGTCTTACGCTATGATTTTATCTCCTCAGGGGCAGATTCCAACAAACAGGAGTGATCCTCGAGAAAAGCAGCTGTGTTCGCGGGAAGAAAGAGGGAGATAGAGAGTCTCCAATGGAATATTACATGATTATGCAGCGTCCGGATTGGATAGACTGTCTTTTGTTTCTATTCCCAAAGGACTATGGGAAATGTAGTTGATGTTGTTGCACATAAAGCTAAAGTTATTAGCTGCTGGTACAATAAAGTGGAGAAAGTAAAGCCTAATCCTCGCCTCTGTGTCCTTAATAGAATTGAAACTTTCTGTTTCAATAGTTAGGACATTTTTCATTCTCAATATCAGATTGCCATACTACTTCTTGGTGTAATACCCGCTCTTTCCACTGGATCAGGCACTGTATGTAACGCTTTTCACAGTGGTGCGTGTCTATCTTTTCGTTTCATTAAGACTCATGTGCATGCATATGGACCGCTTCTTTGGCTGAACAAAGGAGCTAATTATTAGCTAATTATTTGATAAGATCTACCTTGACTATTGATGTATAATGCATTAACGATCTGTATTTACTTTAATTTTATGCTGTAATTTCTATGACAATGTTTCTCACAAAATAATCAATAAAATGCTTATCCAAGGAGCTAAAACAATGGACTACAATATCATAGAAGATTTCCCAGTGGCAAAGATTGATACAACCATTTCATTCATCACGACTCAGATAAACTAATCTAAACGCTTCTCTAAAATGATGAATTCATACCAAACCCTGGGTCTCTCACTCACTGTGCCACAGGAATTCAATCTGCACTTCACCAATGTGGCTCAACAAGGTCAAACAATCTAGGGTTGCTTGTGTTCCGTTGAAAGGGAATAAGGCAGGGGCGGAGCATGGCGCAGACAGGGATGGCAGCTCGTACTCAGAGCTCTGGAGAGTTCTATCTGCTGTTAAGGAAACATAAGGGGATCAAGTCCCAATCAGGTGGCCACTGGGCCTCAACAGTGGTGAATGGAGACATTTTCGTCTGATGTCGTGGGGTCTTGTCCTACCATGGCTGAGTAAAATTGGGCCAAGTACTACCCCTTCAGCTTTGTCCTAGTGATGGGAGAGCAGTAAGAGGCTTCTCAGAGAGGTAGTGGGGGGGTACTCGACCACAGGACTCAAACAATCACACAGTAGAGAAATAACTGATCGTCCAAATCAGTGCTTTTCTTTCAAGAAAAAAAGTACTTTCATGTACACTAGAACAAAACTACACACACAAGATTGGCAAGATGCAATTTAGCATCCTGGGTGCTAGGGTTAGCTGGGCCTCTACCTCCCACCTTCCCCCAAGCTCCCTCCCTTCTAGTCTAGGTGGTTCCCCAAGTGACAAAGTTATAGTGTGATTCAATTCCAGTACCGATTACCTCTCTTATATTGAAAGCACATGCAGTCTCTCACAGTTCAAGGTTTGGTATCACTGAGTGAAGCTTGGTTGATTAGTACAATGTGCCTCTTGCATTGTCAGGCAGGTGTCTGCCTTCATTTCCGTGCCGCTAGTCTCATGCCTCTAGGAGGATGTATGAACTTGCAACTTAGCAAACATTCTTGCGGCTCTGGGTACACAAGATGTGGTTTCGTCTTCAGCAAGGCTGCTGCTTGCAGGCGGCAAACTCGCTTGCAGAAGCAATTTTTTTTGCAGATGTTGGATCACCCTTGGGGCAGGTAGGAATGTTTTCTGTGTACAAGGCGGCTCCACACAGGCAGTGCAACATGCACACACATAGGGCGACTTCAGGGGCAGCAAGGCCACACACAGGCCCCACTTCTCTCTGCAAGGCAGCCTGGGCCAGGCCGTGCTTTTTTCTTGAGCACAGCAGCACACATTCCTCCGTTGTCCTCATCTGGCAGACCCCACCAACATCAGGGATGGCAGACTCCTTCTCTTTCTAAGCAGGCAAGCCAGCTTCAGATCACGTGAACAGTTCTTTCCAGCAAGTGGCAGAGTCAGGTGAGTTCCCTTGCCTCTGAAAAGCTGGCTGTCTGAGACCAGCTTTGGTTGCACATCAGTCCTCTAAGTAGTTGGTGAAGTTCTCCCTTCCTTGGTAAAAGAACTGGAGAAACAAGTGGGTCAGTGGGTTCCACTTGTATACAGTCAAAGCAGAGAGGAGATGCGGATCCACTGTTTGCCCATACACAATCAGTTTAGGGTGGCTCTCTTTTCAAGCGTCCTTCCAAGCTGCTCTCCAGACATAGCCTTTGAGTAGAGTGATGCTCTTCCCAGCAGAGTAGTCTCCAGTCTGGACAACCCACAAAAGATGCACCAAGAGGTATGAGCTTTCTGCACCTCGTTGTAACCGGACACAATTGAGACTAATCAAGAGAAAGACAAAAGGTGGACATTGTGAGAAAGTGCCCTCTTTCTGCATGGTTGCCCCCACTTTTTGCTGAATTGCTGATGTACTTTGACTGAGTGTGGAGTGGGCTCCTGCTAATCAGGTACCCAGGGCCTATTTTCTTTCCCTAAAACTGCATTGAAGCCTAAACCCAATTGGCATCTCTGGCCACAGGTCAGTCCCTGGTACCACAGGTACCCAGGGCACTGTGAGCAGAGAAGGCCTATAAGGGCTGCAGCACTATTTGTGCCACCCTTAGAGGTCCTGTACCTCTACACACACACACTGCCTTTCGCAATCGGCGTGTTTTGGTGCAGAACAAAGTGAAGAGTCGACATGGCACACATCTGTGTGCCATGCCTACAACCCACTGCCCTGGCATAGGTCAGTCACCCCTCTAGCTGGGTGCACTATACCAGTGGTGAGGGTACAGGTGCATGAGCTCTGTACCCCTACAGTGTCTTAGTCCATTCTTAGACATTGTAAGTGCAGTGCTGCCATTAAGAGTATATGGTGCTGGGAGTTTGTCATTACGAACTCCACAGCACCATAATGGCTACACTGAAAACTGAGAAGTTTGGTATCAAACTTCTCAGCACATTAAACCCACACTGATGCCAGTGTGGAATTTAATGAAAAATGCACACAGAGGGCATCTTAGAGATGCGCCCTGAAAACTAACCCACCTCTAGTGTCCAGGCTGAGTGGATGCTTTCAGCTGCCACCACCAGACATGTTTCTGGACCCCTGGGTCGAGAGCCTGCTGCTCTCTGGGGCCTGAAACAATGCACATCCTGGGACGAGGTGCCAAGCCTCCTCCCCCAGTATGGGCAGGGTTCACGAAGGCTTGCCGCCTTTGTGAGCTTTCCCAGGCCACTTGCTGCTTTCAGCAACTGGTCCCCACTGGTTCTGACCCCCACTTTGGGCGGGAGAACCGGCGGGAAAAACAAGTGAGGTGTGCCCACCTCTGCCAACTCCACCCCTCAGGTGGGGGAGGCGAGGTGAAGCACAACTCTCAGTCCACGCCATCTTGAAGATGGGGGGACTCAGCCAACCAGGGACAGGCACATGCCCCCCTCCCACTGGAGGGTGGCATAATAGGGGGTGTACCCACCCCAGGGAAGGGACCCATTGGTCCCTGCCTTTTACCTACCTGTAACGCCCCTAAATCTAGTATTTAGGGGCACCCCTGAACCTTGCATCCTCAGATCCAGACAAGAAACAAGAAGAAGGACCGAACAGCCGTGCAGCAGCTAACAAGAGGAAGACGCCCACTGACTTGGCCCCAGCCCCACCGGCCTGTCTCCCCCTCGAACCTGCTCCTGCGAAATCCCGGTGTGTCCTGCAGCCAGCAACCTCAAAAACCCTGGAGGACCTGCCTGCCTTCACTTCCAAAGACTGCTTCTCCCGTGAACACCGGATTTGTTCAACTGCAACCTCCGGCAGCAGCCGGAGACCACGAATCTGCCCCACTCTGCACCCGCCGTCCACGGCCCAAGCTCGAGTGGGCAAACACCACGAGGAGGTCACCCCGGCGATCATGAACCGAGATCTGGCGACCCCTGACTGCCTCAAGCCTCCAGCCGACGCCTGCAGTCTAAATCCAGAAGGCCCCCCCTAACCGCGACCAGGAGCTGGTAAGAAGATCCGACCCCGAAAGGCACCCCTGCACCCGACGCCCCACGGACTTGTGTGCCCAAACCAACGGTGCCTAACCAACCCCTAACTTCCCAACTTACCTCTCAAAGTGGTGGTCGCACCCAGAAGTCCTTAGTCTCCCTGCCTGCAGTGCTTTTGAAACCGGAGGCTCTGCATTGGAAACAACAGGGCATCCGACGACGAAACAGCACCCTGCACCCGGCCGCCCTAGTGCCACTGAGGGTGCATCTTGGGTGCTAAATTGTTTCTCCATTTGCCCTGAGCTAAAGTCCAGGAGCTTCGCTCCCACAACCCAGTGGCCTGCTTGCCAGCAGCCACGAACCGGAGGCCCCTTATTCCCCATTGGATACCATTGGACCTCAACACTCTGCACCCGGCCGCCCTAGTGCCGCTGAGGGTGGAACCAGAGTGCATCACTGACCCTGGGGGACCCCTGAGTCTACCCCCAGAACCTCAACTCCCACTACCAAATACTTACCTAAAAACCGATAACCATATTTTCCTCCATAGGATAACATTGACACTTTTTCCTGAAAACGTTTCTAAGTGTGGAGTTTTGAAACCTAAAGAAATTCTTAAAAATCGTACGATTTAACAAAAACGCTTTTACTCACCTGTTTACAGGAAATGTCCCAGTGCTGCATCTAGGCATACAGCACTGAGTAAGAAAAGTAATCCAAAAGTAACTTACCTGCTATTTTACTGAAAATCCCATTCAAGTCTATGTACTGTATTTACAAGTGATTGCATTTCTCTGAAACAATACTGTAAGTCAAACCATAGTACATTTACAATTGCAATTGAACTGTTTTACAATCAGCATTTACTACTGTAAAGTATTTATTGCTTACCTGTGCCAGGCTTGCTTGGTTCTAGAAATAAAATAACTAAAAGAATATTTTTATACAAAAACAATTGGTCTGAAGTTCAGTCTTTGAGTGTGTGAATTCATTTGCTGACTGAGTGTGTACAGCAAATGCTTAACACTGTCCTCTGATACTGCCTTACTGCTCGACCACACTACCACAAATAGAGAGTAAGGTTCTATCTAATTCTGCCTCTGCCTACCATTGGGGTTCCACTGGACTCTGTGCACACTATACCTCACTTTGGTGTAGTATATACAGAGCTAGCTTCCTACATTGGTGGATCAGCAGTGGGATACACAACTTTGCATTTGTTGGACTACTTGGTTACCACCTGATCACACGACAGAACTCTTAAATTGTCTTTAGAATTCTGATTTTTCAAATTGGCATTTTTGCAAAATTACTAAAAGTCTTGTTAGGGCCTTGGTTAAGTCCCTTTAGAATTTTAGAAAATAAAAAGTCACTGTAGCTAGGGTTAGAGGGGTTAGATGTTTTTTTAACAATGTCTCAAAATAAGAACCCAGGTATTAGTGAAAATAACCACAATGACATAGGAGGACAGGGTTGAGGAGCTTGACCTCACCCCCTACCTTCACTTGTCTTTCAAGGAGGTAAGGTCCCTATGTAAAATTAAAAACATAACCATGGGTCCCCATCCCACCAAACAAAAGCTCCAGGAGCTGTTGGCTGGGTATGCTAAGGACCACCCATCTGAAAATGGTGAAGACCAATCAGATGAGGAAGTAGAGGAAGGGAATGACCTGGTAGATCAACCCCCTCCACTTCCTAGGGAGAGAAGGGTTCAAGTACCCTTGACTCCAAGAGTAAACCTCTCAGTGCCTAGATCTCACACAGGTGGATCAGTTATCAGTGAGGACATCGAGGACAGCCTCAATGAGGAGGACAGCCTTTTAGTAAGGCTGACCAAAAGACTGGATCTAGAGACCAGGTTGCTGGCTCTAGAAAGAGAGAGCAGAGATGGGCCTAGCACCCATCAATGGTGGCAGCAATTTACTAAATAAGGATAAAGAGCAATCTTATGATCCTAAAATCCCCAAAGGGATTGTCCCTAAATATGACAAAATGGTTCACAGCCTTTCAGAGGGCTTGTGAAATGACAAAAGTGAAGAAGTCACACTGGGGGGCACTCCTTTGGGAACTGTTCTCTGGTAACTACACAGACAGACTCCTGACCCTTACAGGGGCAGATGCTGGGTCTTATGACCTCATGAAGAGAACTCTGATTGAGGGATTTGGACTCACATCTGAGGAATATAGAATTAGATTCAGGGGGGCTCACAAAACCCAAAACCAATCCTGGATTGACTTTGTAGACTACTCAGTTAAAACACTAGATGGTTGGTTAACTGGACACAATGTGCATGATTTCAATGGACTTTACAATCTGTTTATGTAAGAACATATTTTAAGTAATTGCACTAATGAAAAGTTACATCAGCATTTGGTAGACTTAGGTCTAATTTCTCCCCAAGAATTGGGAAAGAAGGCAGACCACTGGGTCAAGACAAGGGTGACAAAAACAACCACTGGGGGTGACCAAAAGAAAGGGGTTACAAAACCTCCCAGGGGAAAGGTGGTGAGAATCCCCAAGATAAAAAGCCTGAGTCTTCAAAAGGCCCCAAAAACCTGCACAGGGGGGTGGGTCCCAAAACTCTCCCCAGACCATTAATAGGTATGTGGAAAGAACTTTGATCCTTTAAAGGCCTGGTGTAACAACTGTAAGAAGTTGGGACACTTAACTGGAGATGCTGCTTGCCCAAACAAGAAGGGCCCTAGTCCTACTACAGCTACTCCTGGGGTAGCAAGTCTCCAGATGGGATCAACAGTGTGCCAAGAGTAAATCGGGTTGCACACTGAAGCAGTTCTAGTTTCAGAAGGGGAAGTGGAGTTTGCCACTGTAGCTGTGTGGCCACCCAACTTAAAAAAGTACTTACACTACCCTTGGATCAATGGAACTAGGATAGAAGCTCTGAGGGATACAGGTGCCAGTGTCACTATGGTGAGAGAGACACTGGTTTCCCCTGAGCAATACTTGATTGGGAGAACTTACCCAGTCACCAATGCTGACAGTGTTACCACTAACCATGCAATGGCTATGGTGACATTAGACTGGGAGGGGTTACTGGCCTAAAACAGGTAGTGGTCTCTCCAAAGCTACCAGCTGCATGTCTGCTTGGCAATGACCTGGAAACCTCAGCATGGGCTGCGGTTGAACTAAAAACCCATGCAGCAATGCTGGATATCCCTGAATTGGTGTGTGTAAAAACAAGAGCACAGAGCAAGAGACAGGGTGAAAAAGAAGTGTTGGAGCCTGAAAGTATGGCCCAACCTTCCAAGGGAAAAGGTAAGAAGACTGGGGAACCAGCTTCTGTACAGCAAAAGGATCAGGACCCCTCTCCTCAGGGAGAGGACTTGGACACCCCAGAGGGAACTGAGCCCATGGAGCTTGACCCTTACCAGGTTGAACTCTTAGGCCCAGGGGGACTCTCTAGGGAAGAGCTGTGCCTTGGACAGCAGGTCTGTCCTACTCTTGAAAGCCTGAGGCAGCAAGCTGCTACTCAGGAAAAAGGAGATGTCAGTGGTACCCACAGAGTTTATTGGGAAGAGGGACTACTGTACACTGAGGCCAGAGACCCCAAACCTGGAGCCACTAGGAGAGTGGTAGTGCCTCAGAAGTACAGGGAGTTTCTCCTAACTTTAGCTCATGGCATTCCCTTAGCTGGACATCTGGGCCAAATCAAGACTTGGGGAAGGCTAGTTAGCCACTTTTACTGGCCCCAGATGCACCAAAAAGTAAAGGAGTTTGTAAGCTTCTGTGTCACCTGTCGGGCCAGTGGTAAGACAGGTGGCCCCTCAAAGGCCCCCCTGATACCACTACCTGTGGTCGGGGTTCCCTTTGAAAGGGTAGGTGTGGACATAGTGGGTCCACTTGAACCTCCCACAGCATCAGGGAACAAATTCATTCTAGTGGTAGTGGATCATGCCACTAGGTACCCTGAAGCAATTCCCCTTAGGACTACTACAGCTCCTGCAGTAGCCAAGGCCCTCATTGGTGTCTTCACCAGAGTAGGGTTTCCTAAGGAGGTGGTTTCAGACAGAGGTTCCAACTTCATGTCTGCTTACCTAAAACACATGTGGAAAGAGTGTGGAGTGCAGTACAAGTTTACTACACCCTATCACCCACAAACCAATGGCCTTGTTGAGAGATTCAACAAGACATTGAAAGGCATGATTATGGGGCTCCCTGAAAAACTCAAAAGGAGATGGGATGTCCTCTTACCATGTCCGCTTTTCGCTTACAGAGAGGTGCCACAGAAGGGAGTATGGTTTTCCCCCTTTGAACTTCTGTTTGGCCATCCTGTGAGGGGACCACTCTGTCTTGTAAAAGAGG
Source organism: Calotriton arnoldi (assembly GCA_963921515.1). Lineage (NCBI taxonomy): Eukaryota > Metazoa > Chordata > Amphibia > Caudata > Salamandridae > Calotriton > Calotriton arnoldi. The sequence continues at coordinate 335,039 of CAWUFW010000273.1, read as the reverse complement.
GTTGGGAGAAGCCTCTCCATGTACCCAAACAAGATATTGTGGACTATGTGCTTGGCCTAAGGTCCAGAATGGCTGAGTACATGGAGAAGGCATCCAAAAATCTTGAGGCCAGCCAGGAGCTTCAGAAGCACTGGTATGACCAAAAAGCTGCACTGGTTGAATTTCAACCTGGGCAAAAGGTGTGGGTTTTGGAGCCAGTGGCACCAAGGGCACTCCAGCACAGATGGAGTGGCCCTTACCCTATCCTAGAGAAAAAGAGTGAGGTCACCTACTTGGTTGACCTGGGCACAAGCAGGACACCCAAAAGGGTTATCCATGTGAACCGCCTGAAGCTCTACCATGACAGGGCTGACATCACCATGCTGATGGTGACTGATGAGGATCAGGAGACAGAGAGTGAACCTCTCCCTGACCTCCTCTCATACAGCCCAAAAGATGGGTCAGTGGATGGAGTTGTCTTTTCAGACACCCTCTCTGCCCAACAGCAGACTGATGTCAAGCAAGTCTTGCAGCAGTATGCTAAGCTCTTTTCCTTGACCCCTGGTCAGACAAACTGGTGTACCTATGATGTGGACACTGGTGACAGTTCACCTGTCAAAAACAAAATCTATCGAAATCTACCCTCCCTCCCCTACACGTCCTCCCCACACGTACTGTGTACCAATATTCAACCTTTCCAGCCACACTCTGTCGAGTGAAGAAACCAAACTCCTAAGCAGAGGTCTCAGCTTTGTACCAACGGAACGGAGTAACTTCTTTGAACTACAAACACAACTGCTTCAGTTCTTCCGACGGATTAGACTACGACAATTTTTTATGGACAAACCCGAATCGAACTACGCTGCCAGACCCCGATTCCACCTTCCCTCCACCTTCAACCCACCCTCAGCAGCAATGCCCCCGGAGATACTCTCATGTGAACGACTACGTGAAGTACTTGATCTCCAGAAACAATTTGAATATGTCCCTTACAACCTCCCCTTGGTGGAGAAACAAGCGCTCCTCAGCCTCAAGGAGAGAACCGATCTTATCATCAAACCTGCAGACAAGGGTGGTGGGATCGTGGTCATGGATATCGATAAGTATGACCTCGAAATAAAGAGACAACTATCCAACCCGATACACTATCGCAAACTCACCAAAGACCCATTACCAGAGCTGAAAACCAAGATCCAGCAAGTTACCAGTCGAGCCAGATCCGAGGGTAGCATTTCACAAAAGGAGTTTGCATTTTTGAACAACCTACACCCCCCGAGTACCAGTGATTTATGTACTACCCAAGGTCCATAAAGACAGCAACAATCCACCGGGACGACCCATTGTATCAGGGTGTGGCTCCATTCTCGAGCCATTGGGCAAATATATTGACGCTGTCATCAAAGAATTTGTTCCATTGACAGAAACATTTATACGTGACAGCATGGACCTCATCAAAACTATCGAGGACAGACCCTTTGACATCAACACTGAACTCATGGTGGGACTCGACATAGAGTCCCTTTACACCAACATCCCCCATGAGGGGGACTTTCAGTCATCGAAGATCTACTCGAGAAAAGCCCAGACCCAACCTGATCCCCACTGACTTTATCATGGATCTACTACACATCGCCCTGGAGAATAATTACTTTCTTTACCGGGACACATTTTATTTACAAATCAAGGGTGTCTCCATGGGCGCATGTTTTGCCCCTAATTTTGCTATTCTTTTTGTATATAACCTCGAAATGACACACATACTCACCCCCAACAATCCATTCCATACACAGATTTGCTTATGGCGGCGCTACATAGATGACATTCTCCTGCTATGGAAAGGCCAGTCTGACTCATTGAACTCCTTTGTCCATTGGTTGAACCAATCTCAACCTCACTTAAAGTTCACATCAGACCATAGATCTAACGACTTACCTTTCCTAGACATCACCATCCATGCAGAAGATGGAAAAATCGGAACCACTTTGTACCGTAAACCCACGGAACGCAATACGTTATTGCATTACTCCAGCTACCACCCACGTGGCCTTAGAGATGGCCTACCCTACGGCCAATTTTTGCGCATTCGCAGAAATTGCAAATGGTGAAAGGAAAATGCTACTTACCAGTATGCATCTGTTCTTGGCATGTAGAGCTGCAGAGTTGTACACTGTGCATAGATCGCCATCTGGTGTTGGGCTCGGATGCTTGCACTTTGTTGTTGTCTTGGAAGAGTCTTTTGTAGTCACGAGATAGGTGACTCCTCCCTTGGACGATAGTGCGCATGGGCATCAACTCCATCCTCAGATTGTTTTTCGCCATGATGGGAAAAGATGGAGTCAGTAAGAAGAAAGAGATGTCCATGTGAATGTATCTAATTAAGATAATACTGGAACAGATACAGGTTCCGGGGAGGCGGGTGGGCGTGTACAACTCTGCAGCTCTACATGCCAAGAACAGATGCATACTGGTAAGTAGCATTTTCCGTTCGAGGCATATGAGCTGCAGATTGTACACTGTGCATAGACTGTATAGCAGTGTCTCCCTTAGCGGTGGTCACCTGTAGCGGTTGCAGTAGTTTGAAAAAGTGTCTTAAGAACAGCTTGGCCCACAGCAGCTTGTTGCTTTGCCTGTACATCAACACAATAGTGTTTGGTAAAGGTATGTGGTGTAGACCATGTTGCTGCCTTACATATGTCATTTAAGGGAATGTTCCCTAAAAATGCCATAGAAGCCCCTAGCTTACGTGTGGAATGTGCTCTAGGGGGAATTATTAATGGGCGTTTAGCCTTTTGGTAGCATATTTGGATGCATTTGACTATCCATCTAGTAATCCCAGCTTTTGAGATGGGGTTACCTTTATGTGGTGGGGAGAAAGCTACAAACAATTGTTTTGTCTTTCTGAAAGGTTTGGTCCTGTCAAGGTAATAAAGTAGAGCTCTTCTGACATTTAGTGTGTGTAGAGCTCTCTCTGCTACAGAGTCTGGGTCTTGGAAAAAGACAGGTAACTCTATTGATTGGTTGAGATGAAAAGCAGAGACTACTTTGGGTAGGAATTTGGGGTTTGGTCTGAGAACCACCTTGTTACGATGTATTTGTAAAAATGGTTCTTGTATGGTTAAAGCCTGAATCTCACTGACTCTCCTGAGAGAGGTGATTGCAATTAGGAAGGCTACTTTCCATGTAAGAAATTGTAACTCACATTTGTGTAGAGGTTCAAATGGGGGACCCATGAGCCTGGTGAGGACAATATTTAGATTCCATACTGGAGAGGGTGGCAATCTAGGGGGAATGATTCTTTTAAGGCCTTCCAAAAAGGCTTTGATTGCCGGTACTCTAAACAGTGACAAGTGTTGTCTGTTTTGTAAGTATGCGGCTAGAGCGGCAAGATGTAATCTTATGGATGAGTATGCTAGGTTACATGTTTGTAAATGCAGCAAGTAACAGATGATGTTTTGTATCGAAGCATCTAGTGGGTTGATATTGTTGTTATTACAGTAAATAACAAACCTCTTCCATTTTGCTGCATAACAAGCCCTGGTAGTAGGACGTCTAGCTTCTTTAATAACATGCATACAGTCTGGTGGAAGGTTAAGGTAACCGAACTCTAGGACTTCAGGAGCCATATCGCCAGATTTAGTTGACCTGGATCGGGGTGTCTGATCTCTCCATGGTTCTGGGTTAAGAGGGCTGGAGAGAGGCACAGTTTGTGGTGGGGAACCACTGAGAGTTCGAGAAGTGTTGTGAACCATGGTTGTCTTGCCCATGTGGGAGCAACTAGGATCATCATTAGAGACTGCTGCCTGAGTTTGCGTACTACTAGGGGAATGAGTGGGAGAGGCGGAAAAGCGTACGCAAATCTGCCTGACCAATTCATCCATATTGCATTGCCCTTGGACGATGGGTGTGGGAACCTGGCGGCGAAGGTTGGGCATTTTGAGTTTTCTTGTGTGGCGAACAGGTCTATCTCTGGATGACCCCACATTTGGAAAAAGGGTTGAAGAACTTGCGGATGCAGTTCCCATTCGTGAATCTGTTGTGTTTGTCGACTCAGCAGATCCGCAATTTGATTGTGAATACCTGGAAGATGTTCTGCAAGGAGGTATATGCTTTGAGGAATAGCCCATCTCCATATGTCCTCCGCTAGTTGAGATAGCTGCAGAGAGTGTGTCCCCCCCTGTTTTTGTATATAATACATTGCTGTCATGTTGTCTGTTTGGACTAGGACAGTCTTGTGAATGAGATGCGGTTCGAATGACTTTAGCGCTAGAAATATTGCTAGTAATTCTAGGTGGTTGATGTGGAGCAGTTTTTGTGGAGTGGTCCACTTGCCCTGCATTGTATGGCTGAGGAGGTGAGCTCCCCACCCAGTGAGAGATGCGTCTGTTGTTAGTACTATCTGTGGAATTGGCTCTAGGAACGGCCGCCCTTTGGAAAGGTTTTGTGTATTCCACCACTGCAGAGAGCGATGTGTGCGGCTGTCCACCAACACCAGATCTGTAAGCTGGCCTTGAGCTTGGTTCCACTGACGTGCTAAGCATTCCTGCAAGGGACGCATTTGAAGTCGTGCGTGAGGGACAATGAAGATGCACGAGGCCATCATTCCTACTAGCTGCATAAACACCCGAGCTGGAAGGGAGTGCTGAGGCAGGAATTTTTTGATGAGGGCTTGCATACTGGTTATCCTGGAAGGATTGGGGTATGCCAGGGCTCTGGAGGTGTCTATTGTGGCCCCTAGATACTGATGTATGTAGGAGGGATGGAGATGAGAGTTGGTGTGGTTTATTGTGAACCCCAAATTGTGTAGTAGCTGAATTGTTTGGAAGGTGTGCTGTACACACTGCTTGTGTGACTTGGCCTTTATTAGCCAGTCGTCTAGATATGGAAACACATGAATGTGTTGCCTTCGTAAGTGTGCAGCCACTACTGCTAGGCACTTTGTGAAGACCCTTGGTGCTGTTGCTACTCCAAATGGCAGGACTTTGAACTGATAATGTTGTCCGTCCACTGTGAACCTTAGGTATTTCCTGTGCGCAGGGTGTATAGGAATGTGGAAGTAGGCATCCTTGAGATCTAATGTGGCAAGGAAGTCTCCTTGTTGGAGGAGTGGAAGTATTTGTTGAAGAGTGATCATGTGAAAATGATCTGAGTGAATGTAATAGTTGAGGGGTCTGAGGTCCAATATTGGTCTGAGGGAACCGTCCTTCTTGGGGATTAGAAGATACAGTGAGTAAACCCCTGTGCCCTGATGTTCTAGAGGGACTGGTTCTATTGCTTGCTTTTGGAGCATGGAGAGAACCTCTTGTTTGAGGAGCGTCAGATGTTGTGTGGACATGGGACGCTGTCTGGGTGGTATGTTGGGGGAGTAGAAGTGAGTTCCAGGCAGTAACCATACTGGATAATTTGTGTTACCCACCTGTCCGTGGTGATGGAATTCCATGCAGGTAGGAACTGTGCTAGTCTTCCCCCGACTGGAGTGGAATGATCGGGGAGAAACGGAGGGAAGTCACTGTTTTGTGGTAGGGGAGCTGCGTGTGTTAAACCCACGTCCTCTACCCCTGTTGTTGTTACCTCTGTAATTACCTCTTGAGTAACCTCTATTAGAGGAGGTTTGGGTGGGATTTTTATAAGTGGCAGAGGTAGTGTCAGTCGCAGTGGTCTTGGAGCCGCCTCTATAGGAGGAGCGAGGAAAGGAACCTCTACTAGTTGTTGCTTGTAGAGCCCCCATAGATTTGGCTGTGTCTGTGTCTTTCTTCATCTTCTCTAGAGAAGTGTCCACAGTGGGCCCAAACAAGTGTTCCTGGTCTAAGGGTTGATTGAGGATGGTAGACTGCACCTCCTGCTTAAAACCAGATATGCGTAACCACGCGTGTCTGCGTAGCAAAACGCTTGAATTTATTGTGCGTGATGCTGTATCTGCTGCATCAAGGGCGCATTTTATTGAGGTGTTTGTAATTAACTTGCCCTCTTGTATTAGATCATTTGCTTTGGTCTTATGCTGATCTGGAAGGTACTGAATGAGCTTTTCTAGCTCATCGTAATGAGCCCTGTCATACCTTGCTAGTAAGGCTTGTGAATTGGCGACGCACCATATGTTTGCTGCTTGAGACGCAACCCTCTTGCCTGATGCGTCGAGCAATTTAGACTCTGTCTGGTGGTGGTGCCTCACCAGTAGTTTGTGAGTTTGCTCGTTTACGTGCATTAGCTACTACTAATGAATCAAGAGGGAGCTGACCTTTAATATAAGCTGGGTCAGTAGGGGCAGGCTTATATTTCTTTTCAATTCTTGGATTAATAACCCTAGCTCTAACTGGGTCTTTGAAGATCTCAGGGGCATGTTTAATAATCCCTTTAAGCATAGGGAGAGTGTGTGTAGTTTTTTGAGGCTGAGCAAAAGTCTCTAATAAAAAGTCCTCCTCCAGGGGGTCTGAGTGTAATTTGACTCCATGGAATTGTGCTGCTCTGTTTATAACCTGTGCAAACCCTATAGCGTCATCTGGGGGGGATGGTTTGGATGTGTATGGCTCAGGGACGGGTATATCTGGGAGATCATAATTGTCCCAGTGGTCCTGAGTTGGGATACTGTGAAGGTCATCATCAGTATCTGTGTTATGAGGTGACTGTATGTCATCATCATTATCATCATCCCCTGTATCCCCTTGTGGTGAAAAGAAAGGCACAGGAGAGTGAGGTGGAGACTGTATAGGGCTGGAAGGTGGTGGAGGTGGAGAGAAAGGCCTTATGGGTGATGTAGAAGAGTCTTTCTTTTTGGGAGGTGGCTCCGGTGTGGTTGGTGCGTCCAACTTCCTTTTGTCAGGCCGTATAGATTGGACCTGTCCAGTAATGGGGTCAATATGCAGAGTTTTCTGCTTTGGATCCATCGGAATAGAAAGTTCTTTAGAGCTAGTGTCTTTTTTCGGCACCGAAGATTTCGGATCCGAGTGGTGCTCCTTATGTTTACGAGGTTGCTTGGTCTCCTTTCGGGGTGGTGAAGTTTTCGACCCAGACGGTTTAGCTTGTTTTGTCGGCTCCGAAGGTATGGTAGGCTTCGGTGTCGAAGTGTGGTAGACCTTGGTTTTCGGTGCCGAAGATTCTGATGTCGACGGGACCTTAGTTTTGGGCTTGGGTGCAGACGAGTGTTTTTCGGCACCGGGATGTGGCTTGCTCGATCCCGAGCTGCCAGAAGGCTTTGGATGCTTCGGAGCCGAGCTGGAAGGCGGGGCTTCTGAAGTCTTGTCTTGGTGCCGACCTAGACCCGAAGGTGAAGGTGTGACCGTAGCCTTTTGTTTTTTCGGGGCAGGGGCGTCGACGTCAGTACTTACAGTACATTGACCTGTTGTGATGGTCTAGTCGTCCGACCCCGAGTCTTCGGCTCCGGAGGTGTCGAGTTGTTGATCACCGGTGTCTGGGTTGTCGGAGCCTGTGTCGAAGATGTTGTCTGGTGCGGGAACGGTTGATCTGGACATTTCGTGTCGTCGGGCCCGGCGATCACGTATAGTCTTTTTCGACCTGAAGGATTCACAGGCCCGGCAGTGTCGACTCTCGTGGTCTGGCGAGAGACAAAGGTTACAGACCTCGTGGAGATCTGTGTGTGGGAATTTAGCCCCACACTTGCATTTTTTAAATGGAGTCCTTTCCATATGCTGGTTGATGGCGCCGATCGGCCCAACGGCCCACGTCGACGACCGGACTTGAAAATGTCTTGGAGAGTAGATATGCGATGAGAGGGGATCGTGATCGAAACAATACCGTCGAACGGTGGGAGTTTTTTGCGCATCAAAGGGGAACCGATCGATGTCGACCCGGAGCGCAGCAAATTACATCCGAACCCGATGGCGGAAAAAAACAATCTGAGGATGGAGTTGATGCCCATGCGCACTATCGTCCAAGGGAGGAGTCACCTATCTCGTGACTACAAAAGACTCTTCCAAGACAACAACAAAGTGCAAGCATCTGAGCCCAACACCAGATGGCGATCTATTCACAGTGTACAATCTGCAGCTCATATGCCTCGAACAGACTACTTCCGGGAATCGGACATCCTTCGCGACAAATTAGTTTCCAGAGGTTATCCACCCCGCTTGATGTCGCGTGCCCGCAAAAGAGCATGGTACTGCCATCGAGAACACCTTCTCACACCCCAGCCCCAAAAAATAAACACCAGAATCCCCTTTGTGACTAAATTCAGCCCGTGCAGCAACCAAGTCAAGAAGATCATCACACACAATTGGTCCGTATTGAGAACCCAAAAGGTGTTTCAAGAACCTCCTCTCTTCTCCTACCAACGAGGGGATAACCTGGCCAATAATCTTGTCCATGCTATCACTTGGCCGACTAAACCTACACAACTGAACTCCATTACCGCCGCATGGGGTCTACCACCTTTGATTGGACATTACAGATGCCAATCCTGTGTTGTATGTGATCTCACATCTAATACCAGAGAATTTAAGGTCAACAACAAGACCTACACACTCAAAACTTTCACCAACTGCCGGTCCCAAAATGTAATCTACGCAATTCGATGCCCCTGTGACCTCATATACATAGACCAGACGACCCAAATGGTAAAGCAGATAATCATACAACACAAAAGCAGAATCCATTGCAAAGTCTTGACTGCCCCCTTGGTGACACACTACCTTGAAAAAAATCACAGCGAACTAGAAATCACCTGGCAGGTGATCGACCAACCTTTACTACCCATCAGGGGCGGTAACCTCCAAACCTTGCTAAACAAGAGCGAATGCAAATGGATCACACGTTGCAATTCAGTAGACCAGGGCCTCAATACCATTGATGAATGGAACAGTACAGTACAAATATGACCCCGAGTTCTGACCTGCCAACACTGACTATGTACGCACCCAGTCATTAACGACTCTAGACCATAGATGTACCCTGCGTCCCTGTAACCGGAGAGCTCATTTTCCTTCCCTGATCACTCAGACAACTTACCCAGTTAATTCTCCATACCTTTACGCTAGTGTATATGTCTCTGTTTACTACCTCCTTGCAATACACTCTAATTACATGTGATCTCTGCGCTCCCGAACTGACTATGCCTAACTAAGACCAATACAAATGTTCCAACCAGGTTACTTACTATATTGCACACCATTGGAATTTATTAATATTCACCTATAATTCGTTCCCTAAACTGAATTGTCTTCCTGCTCTTGTTTCCACCATGCCAATCCATTATTACCACTTTTAGTCATGTAAATTATGCCATTCCAACATTATTTAATTTATTTCTTGTCATGAATATCTGTATATTGCATTGTATTTAATTTCCATTATATCCCCTGTTAGGGATATACTAACGTGCAAATTAGTCCTTTCTCCGAGTATTACTGACCCTTATCTGTATATTGCATTTTGTTTTTTAATTCCATTATATCCTCAGTTGGGGTTACACCGACGTGCCAATTAGTCTGTTCTCCCTTTCCGTTACCCTCCCTCCCCTACACGTCATCCCCACACGTACTGTACTACGTTCAGGCGTCCGTGACTACACCCCTCCCACCCGTGACATCACCATGCTCTATTGCGGTCACATGACACGCTGACGCCCCGTCTCCAGGAGCGCAGCGTATTCTTAAACAGACCGACATCCTCATTGACTCGAGATACCGGCAGACACCGCACACGAACGTGGCGGCCCGGACCTGATCTCAGCACTCCCCCTGCCATTGGATTAATTCCATTCTTGAACTTTTTCCTCACAACGGTAAGCCGGCACTACCGACGATGTCCTTGATTGGGCTTAGCTATTTTTCCCCATACCGACAACGGTTCCGGTCCCCTCAGTAACTTAAACACGCCTACTCCCTCTATTCCCAGGTATCCCCTCCGGGACCGACGCAGTGGATCGGGGACCCGACCCTGCTACTCGCATTATCGAGTTCCATATTGATAGGCATTAGGTGAGTTCACCTTCTCACCTGCGCGTTCGCTGACACCACGCGCCACTTCTGTTAGCTAATATTATCACTCTCACTCCTAGGACAGTCCCCAGTTCAGTTGACACCAAGCAGACGCTTGTTCACGCAGCGCCGTACCCGTGATTTTCGCTACTCACGCCGGTACTTCATTCCTTTTGGGTGAGTTTACCTTTCCATCTGCTCTCTCGCCTGTACCACCCCTCACCTCTGTCAAATTTTACATTGCATTCTCTCTCATTCCTAGGACAGTCCCTACTATCCCCTACTTCACGCAGCCAACGCCCACGCTGCGCCACATCAGTGATTCCCACTACACACGCTGGTACCCAGACCCAGAATTGGGCATACTCGTTCGCTCTTCTCAACCTACCTCTCTCGACCTACAGGTAGGCGGACTCCCTCCTACCTCACGCTTTCCATAGCTCCAGCGCCCCTTTACCCCTGGTTCCTGAACTTTCTCTTTCCTCCCTTATACAGCACCCAAATTTGGCAACCCAGTCCTGAAGATGGTCCTGAATAAATAGGATCGAAACGCCGTCGACCGATTTATCAGCGCAACTCACGGAGCAACATTCTACTTTGGTTCATAAAAAGTTTAAAACCATGTTCAATCATTGTAAACTACCATTCTTGTTGAACCATTGATCCTTGTACATATATATTTTTTCATCACTGTCACCTTGCGCCTTTCGCTGTTTTTGTCACTTGTCACTTGCGCCGTCACTCATTGTGTCACGGGCACTACGTGCACCAAGTTCCTTTGGGTTGCCTTCGCAATTTATGCTCACAGTGCTGATATAACTGTTCTGAATAAACTATGTTTTCAAATATATGATGCCATGAGCACGTTTGAACAAACCACTAGGAGTCTCCCTTTTTTCATTTTCGTAATGTCGTGTACATACACATGTATCTGTCTTCCTCATTGAATCCGGTTGAGATATTGTTGCTAATTTTCGCATCTAGGCATACAGCACTGAGTAAGAAAAGTAATCCAAAAGTAACTTACCTGCTATTTTACTGAAAATCCCATTCAAGTCTATGTACTGTATTTACAAGTGATTGCATTTCTCTGAAACAATACTGCAAGTCAAACCATAGAATATTTACAATTGCAATTGAACTGTTTTACAATCAGCATTTACTACTGTAAAGTATTTATTGCTTACCTGTGCCAGGCTTGCTTGGTTCTAGAAATAACATAACTAAAAGAATATTTTTATACAAAAACAATTGGTCTGAAGTTCAGTCTTTGAGTGTGTGAATTCATTTGCTGACTGAGTGTGTACAACAAATGCTTAACACTGTACTCTGATACTGCCTTACTGCTCGCCCACACTACCACAAATAGAGAGTAAGGTTCTATCTAACTTTGCCTCTGCCTACTTTTGGGGTTCCACTGGACTCTGTGCACACTATACCTCACTTTGGTGTAGTATATATAGAGCCAGCTTCCTACAGACATTACACGCAAGGGACCCCTTTCACCTTGAACAACAGAGACCGCCATACCACCATTCACCCCACCATCCAACAAATGGAAGTGCTATAAATGGCTAAACAGCAGCTCCTCTCAGCAAAAGGCCTAATTTCTAAAGGAGCCTCGTCTCTCTCTCTCCCCACTTCAACGTCTAGGTCTCCTCCCTCCAGCTTCAAGAACATCAAGAATACACTTCCACTGTCTGTGAAAACAACCTCACCTTTGTCTTGTGCACCAGGCCAGGTCCAGCACATCCAAAATGGATCTGAAGCCTGGTTTGATCCATTCCTGTTGCAGGCACTAGCTCCAGCCACACAAGTGTGGTAGAGTTTTTATCGGGACAAGTGGAGAACTCTGGGTAGTAGGAATTTTGCCAATCCCTGCAGATTCTGGAAGTTTTTATCATAGAAATGTTAGGAAAGGAAAATACTACTTACCACAGTATACATCTGTTCTTGGCATATAGAGCTGTAGATTCATATGCTTTAGCATAGATCGCCATCTGGTGTTGCGTCAAGATGTCTGCACTTTGTTTTTCTTCGAAGAAGTCTTTCCAGTCACGAGGTAGGTGACTCCTCCTTTCGGTGATAGTGCGCATGGGCATCGACTCCATCCCCAGATTGTTTATCCCAGAAGGGTGATGATGGAGTTAGTAAGAGTAGTAAAGAGATGTCCATGTATAATGTATCTAAGTAAGATAATACTGCAACAGATAAAGGTTCCCGGGGAGGCGGGTGGGTGCATATGAATCTACAGCTCTATATGCCAAGAACAGATGCATACTGTGGTAAGTAGCATTTTCCGTTCGAGGCATATGAGCTGTAGATCATAAGCTTTAGCATAGACTATACAGCAGTTATCTCCCAAGCGTTGGCTAACCTGTAGCTGTTGCAGTGGTTTGAAATAATGTTCGTAAAACTGCCTGGCCCACACTAGCTTGTTGTCTTGTTAACACATCTACACAATAGTGCTTTGTGAATGTGTGTGGTGTAGACCATGTTGCAGCTTTGCAGATGTCATCTAATGGTATATTCCCTAAGAATGCCATAGAAGCCCCTAGTTTGCGTGTGGAGTGCGCTTTAGGGGGAATTGTTAGTGTGCGTTTAGCTTTAATATAGCATGTTTGAATGCACTTAACTATCCACCGTGCAATACCTTGTTTTGATATGGGATTGCCTTTATGCAGTGGTGCAAAAGCAACAAAAAGTTGTTTTGTTTTCCTAAAGGGTTTAGTTCTTTCAATGTAATATAGTATGGCTCTCTTGACATCTAGTGTGTGAAGAGCGCGCTCTGCCACTGAGTCTGGTTGAGGGAAGAACACAGGTAATTCAACAGACTGGTTGATATGGAAGGCAGAAACTACTTTGGGTAAAAATTTGGGATTAGTCCTAAGAACCACTTTGTTTTGGTGTATTTGCAAAAAGGGTTCTTGTATGGTTAGTGCCTGAAGTTCACCAACTCTTCTAAGAGATGTGATGGCAATAAGGAAGGCTACCTTCCAGGTGAGAAATTGTAGATCACATTTGTGTAAAGGTTCAAACGGTGGACCCATTAGTCTTGATAAGAACTATATTGAGTTTCCACACTGGAGAAGGTGGAAGTCTAGGAGGAATGATTCTCTCGAGTCCTTCCATAAAAGCGTTGATAGCGGGCACTCGAAACAAAGACAAGTGTTGTCTGTTTTGTAGGTAAGCAGCTATTGTAGCAAGATGTAAGCGTATGGATGTATACGCCAAATTGGAATGCTGCAGGTGTAATAGATAGCAAATGATGTTTTGGATGGAAGATTCTAGTGGATTGATTTGATTGTTTGTACAGTAAATTACAAACCGTTTCCACTTAGCTGCGTAGCATGCTCTTGTGGTAGGACGTCTAGCCTCTTTAATGACGTTCATACAGTCTGGCGGAAGATTGAGGTAGCCAAACTCTAAGATTTCAGGTGCCAGATCGCAAGGTTGAGTTGACTGGGATCTGGGTGTCTTATCTCTCCATGGTTCTGAGTGAGAAGCTTGGGGGAGAGGTGTAGTTTTTGGTGAGGAACTACTGATCGTTCCAACAGGGTTGTGAACCATGGTTGTCAAGCCCATGTGGGAGCAATTAGGATCATTGTCAGGGAATGTTGTTTGAGTTTCCGAACCACTAATGGAATTAGCGGGAGAGGTGGAAAAGCTTAAGCAAATTTTCCTGACCAATTCATCCATAGCGCATTGCCTTTGGACAATGGGTGAGGATACCTGGACGCGAAGCTTGGGCATTTTGAGTTGAGGTGTGTGGCCAAGAGATCTATTTCTGGGTAGCACCACATCTGGAAGAATGGGAGGAGAACTTGAGGATGTAGTTCCCATTCGTGGATCTGTTGTCTTTGACGACTGAGCAGATCTGCAAGCTGGTTGTTTACTCCTGGGAGGTGTTCTGCAAGGAGATATATTTTTTGAGGAATGGCCCATCTCCATATGCTTTGGGCTAGTTGTGAAAGCTGTAGAGTGTGTGTCCCCCCCTGTTTTTGTATGTAGTACATTGCTGTCATGTTGTCTGTACGAACTAGGACAGCTTAGCCTACTAGATGCAGTTGAAAGGCTTTCAATGCAAGAAAAATTGCTAGTAGCTCCAAGTGGTTTATGTGGAGTTGTTTTTGTTGTCGGGTCCACATGCCCTGAATGGTATGTTTTTGAAGATGAGCTCCCCAACCAGTGAGTGATGCGTCTGCTGTTAGCTCTATTTGTGGAACCGGGTCGATGAATGGCCGCCCCTTGGAGAGGTTTTGTGTATTCCACCACTGCAGAGAGCGATGGGTGCGGCTGTCCACCAACACCAGATCTGTTAACTGACCTTGAGCCTGGTTCCACTGACGTGCTAAGCATTCCTGTAGGAGACGCATTTGAAGTCTTGCGTAAGGAACGATGAGAATGCAAGAAGCCATCATGCCTATTAATTGCATGAACACTCGGGCTGGTAATGAGTGTTGAGGCTGAAATTGGGATATCAGATTTTGCATGTTGCGTATCCTGACTGGGTTGGGGTATGCTAGAGCTTTGCAAGTGTCTATTGTAGCTCCTAGATAAGCTTGCGTTTTGGATGGCTGGAGGTGAGACTTGGTGAGGTTTACATTGAACCCCAAGTCGTGAAGCAGTTGAACTGTTTTGCGAGTGTGGTGTAGGCAGCTGTGTGGCGAACTGGCTTTTATTAGCCAGTCGTCCAGGTAAGGGAAGACGTGAATGTGTTGTCTTCCTAAATGAGCTGCGACTACTGCTAGGCACTTGGTGAAGACTCTGGGTGCTGTAGTTACCCCGAATGGGAGAACTTTGAATCGGTAATGTTGTCCGTTCACCACGAACCTGAGATATTTTCTGTGAGCCGGGTGGATGGGAATATGAAAGTAGGCGTCCTTTAAGTCCAGAGTGGATAGAAAGTCGCCCTGCTGAAGTAGTGGAAGCACCTGTTCGAGTGTGACCATGTGGAAGTGGTCTGATTGAATGTAGAGATTTAGCTGTCTGAGGTCTAATATAGGCCTGAGAGAGCCGTCCTTTTTGGGGATTAGGAAGTACAGGGAGTATACTCCTGTCCCTTGATACTGAAATGGAACTGGTTCTATTGCATGTTTCTCCAATAGAGAGTGAACCTCTTGTTTTAGGAGAGTGAGATGTTCTGGTGACATTGTATGTGGTTTTGGAAGAATAGTTGGGGGAGTGATTGTAAGCTCCAGGCAGTAACCATACTGGATAATTTGCAGGACCCACTTGTCTGAGGTGATTGAGTTCCAGACAGGCAGGAATTGTGAGAGACGTCCCCCGATAGGTGTGGAATGATCGGGGTAGCGGAGGGAAGTCACTGTTTGTTTGCGGGGGAAGTGTGGGTGGAGTTGCCCTTGCCTCTTCCTCTATTATTGTTCCCTCTATAATTTCCTCGAAAATAACCTCTGGGAGAGGTGGATTGATTATTCCCTTTATAAGAGGAAGAGGGATTGTCTGTGGACACTGTCTTTGAGCCACCCCTGTAAAAGGAGCGGCGAAAGGACCCTCTGTTAGTTGTTAATTGTAAAGCCCCCATAGACTTTGCGAGCCCAGTGTCCTTTTTCATCTTTTCAAGGGAGGTATCTACGGCAGGCCCGAAAAGATGTTCCTTATCAAAAGGCTGGTTTAGTATGGAGGATTGTACCTCCTGCTTAAAACCGGAAATCCTAAGCCAAGCGTGTCTGCGCAGTAGCACGCTAGTATGGACTGCACGAGCTGCTGTGTCTGCTGCATCGAGTGCACATTTAATGGAAGTGTTACTAATAAGTTTGCCTTCCTGGATAAGGTCATTAGCTTTTGCCTTATACTGATCGGGTAAGTGTTGCATGAGCTGTTCTAACTCATCATAATGAGCCCTATCATAGCGTGCTAGCAGAGCCTGAGCGTTTGCAATGCGCCAAGAATTTGCAGCCTGTGTAGCCACTCTCTTGCCTGAGGCATCAATGAGTTTGGACTCCTTGTCCGGAGGGGGGGCCTCACCTGTGGTTTGAGAGTTAGCTCTCTTGCGAGCGTTAGAGACTACAAGAGAGTCCAAAGTTAACTGACCTCTAATATAAGCAGGGTCTGTTGGAGCGGGTTTATATTTTTTGTCTACTCTGGGTGTGAGTATTCGCGCGCTAACTGGGTCTTTAAAGACCTCATCGGTGTGCTTTAACATGCCCTTTAGCATAGGTAAAGTGTGAGTAGATCTTTGAGAATAGGTGAGTGTCTCAAAGAGGAAATCTTCTTCCAGAGGCTTTTTATGGAGCTCCACTCCGTGATATTGTGCAGCTCTGTTAATGAGTTGAGCGTATCCAATGTTATCATCTGGTGGGGAGGGTCTAGAAGGATACAGGTCAGGGTCATTATCTGTATCTGGTTCCTTATCGTAATTTTCCCATGGATCAGTATCTTGAGGTGTATCCTGATCTGGTGGTATGTCCTGCTCCTCATCAGTATCCCCATCCCCACCCCCATAATCCTCATCCTGAATGTTAGGTGAAAGTGGAGGTGGTGGTGAATTTGATGGTGAAATAATCAAATTCGGATTAATAGGAGGAGAGGGAGGTGGAATGTAAAGTGGAGAAGGGTTAGTACCAGAGTCCTTTTTCTTAGGAGGTATAGAAGGGTCCTCTGTGAGGTCCAGCTTCTGTTTCTTAGAAAGAGTGGCCTGAATATGCCCTGTTTTAGGGTTAATAACAAGTCTTTTTTGTTTTGGGTCCAAAGATGGCTCATCGGACCGAGGCTCTTTGGGTGGAGTGTCTTTTTCTTTGTGTGTCGTTTTCAGTGCCGAGAGTTTCGGCTCCGGCGCCTTTGGTGTTGGAGTTTTCAGCTGCGAGTCTTTGTGTTTGGTGGGTTTCGGTTCCGAGCCTTTCGGTGCGGAGGAATTCGGCTCAGAGTCTTTTGATGCAGAGGATTTTGGCTCCGGGTGTTTTGACGCCGAGGATTTCGGCACCGAGTCTTTTGGCACAGTAGATTTCGGCTCCGAACCTTCCGAACTGTTAGGTTTGGAGGCCTTATGTTCCAAAGCCTTCGGTGTGGAAGGTATAGTCTTCGGTCCCGGTGGTGTGGTGACCGGCAGAGACTTGGACTTATGTTTCGGTGCCGAGGGTGTTGGGTCGGCACCGGAATGGGGGCGGCTCGAGCCCGAGCCGGAAGGCTTTTCTTTATGTTTCTTAGCCGGGCTGGAGGGCAACGCATCAGAAACTTTCTGACGGTGCCGACCTGAGCCCGGAGGCGAAGGTGGTACCGGAGCCTTTGTTTTATGTTGAGTGGTGACCGGGGGATCAGTACTCACGGTACGCTGACCCGGAGTGATGTGCTCTTCTTCCTCCATGTCGGAGTCTGCTTCGGACACGGAGACCTGTTCTTCTTCCTCGGCTCCTTCGATTGGATGTTGGATACCTGGATCTCCTCCAAAGATGTCCGGTACGGAGCCCGACTATCACAAATTGTCTTCTTCGATCGGAACGATCGACACGCCTCACAGTCCTTTTCATTGTGTTCCGGAGATAAGCAGAGGTTGCAGACCTCGTGCAAATCGGTGCGTGGAAACTTAGCATGACACCCGGGACATAAATTAATGGAGTCCGTTCCATCGACTGCTAGCGCGGTCGGCACGGGTAGGCCTCGAGTTATCCGATCGAAGGTTTTCTCAGTTGGAACGATTCGCGTCGAATGGGAAACCGCGATCGAAGACAATACCGTCGAGGGTAGAGGATTGCGCGTCGAAGAAGTTCGAGAACGATACCGAACCGGAGCGTCGCAATACACATCCGAACTCGATGACGGAAAAAAACAATCTGGGGATGAAGTCGATGCCCATGCGCACTTTCACCGAAAGGAGGAGTCACCTACCTCGTGACTGGAAAGACTTCTTCGAAGAAAAACAAAGTGCAAACATCCGGACCCAACACTAGATGGCGATCTATGCTAAAGCATATGATCTACAGCTCATATGCCTCGAACATGTGTGATTTTCGGCAACGTTTTATGTTTGCATGGCACTGTGGGTAAGAAAACGTTGTAGGATCCACGCTAGGCACACCACTGTGGATTTATCTACTTGTCTAGTTTTAAAAATGCCAGTGGTCAGTGTGTTTCTGTGAATGGCAGACAAGCTCTAGGAAAGTAGGATCTGCTTTTATGGTTACCCCCACTTTTTGCTTGATATAATGGTGTTTCTGACTAGTCTGACTGGGATCCTGCTAATCAGGACCCCAGTCTCTGTGCTTTCTCCCCTAAATTGGTTTGGTAAGTACTTAGGTACATCCCAGAATGGACATTGGTGTACACTTATCAGTCCCTAGTATATGGTACTAAGATACTCAGGGCATAGGTACACCAGGGGTCCCACATGGGCTGAAGCATAAATTATGCCACCCATGGGAGACCACTCAATTTGCAACTACAGGCCTGCCACTGCAGCTTGTGTAAGCTGGTGCTTGCACCACTTACGAAAGATATAGGTTTCCCTATATCTAGGGAAACTACACTTAAAACCTATAAGTCACCCCTAAGGCAGGCATTACAATCCTGAAGGCAGGGTGCTTGGTCCTAAGTGGGAGGGTGCCCCTGCATTAGCAGGATACCCCTACAGCCCATGGAGTCCATTCTCCCGGGTTGTGAGACAGCCATATGACATATAGAGGGGCACCTCGTCATTTCGCAATGACCATCTCAAAACTGGCTGTACCGAATCCTATCATGTTTGGTATCAAACATGTTGGAATCATACCCCCACACCTTAAAGGTATGATTCCAGCCCTCGGTGCTTCCGGTACCAGTCTTACAGACCCGGACAGCAAGCTAGGGCTGCTGCCTGCCAGAGACACGTTTCTGCCCTCCTGCTGCTGAGCCAAGCTCGGGCAGAGGAAGACAGAACAATAGGTCTCCTGTCACAGGGAGTTGTGATCACCTCCCAGACAGGATTTAGTGCATTGGGGCAAGGTAGGAGCGCTTGCCAGTGCAACATAGTCTGCGTGCAGGGCACACTTGGTGTCCTCCATGCATAGTCCAGTTCAAACCAGTTCAGGGAGCCGTTGGCTCCCGCTCTGGCGTGAACCTGGACAAAGGACAGGAGAGTATCCTCCCCCTTGTCCAGCCCCTCCTTAGGTAGGGACCCCTGTATCGTCCCAACCCTTTCCTTAGGGTATTTAAGGGCTTACCTGTAGGTGGGTCCTCAGATTCGTCGTGGGACAAGATACATTTCCAACACCACTTCTTCAACCGTCTGGGCACGCTGGACTTCGCTCTGGGCATCAAGGCTACAACTGGGAAGACTCCTGCTGTTCCTGATTTTGTCGCCCTGCTCGTCTGCTGCAACGTCTGTGCCTGTGCACCATACAGGAACCTTCCAAGGCCTGTGGGCATCCAAGACACCTGAAAGAATCTCCCTTGAAGTGAAGGAGTCACTTCCCTGCAACTGCAGGCACCGCAACTAAGCTGACCGGTCTGCTGATCCTGGGCTCCCACGGACTCCAAAAGGCTCAGCAACACAGTTGCTGGTTCTTCACATCCCTCGAGGCCTGCCCTGTCTTCTCACCAAGTTCGAGGCCAGTATACCTCATCGGAGCAGCAGGAACCGAACCCCTGTGCACCGCGTCGACTTGCAGTTGCAAAGGCTTGTTGGCTTCCTTCTACCAAGATCTTCGGGCTCCAAGCAGCCCCAACCGCAAGCATCTCCAGTGACCAAGATTTTCACCCTCACCGCATCGCTTGCATCATGGGCTTGCATCTTTGGTGAGCTGCTCGAGGTCCTCTTGCAACTCCAGTGCCTCCGACCTGTGGGTCCTCTTGAGGGTCATCTTCATATTCTTTGGGCACCCCTGATTGCTTGGAACCCTGACTCCCCTGCTTGTGTTGTGTCTCCTGGACCTTGCTGGTCCCGACATTGCTCCTTTCTCCACTTCTACGTTGGTTGCAGTTGCCAAGGCTTGTTGGTGCTCCCGACGGACACCAACCCCTCAACTCTCGACATCCAACGTGGGACAGCTTGTGTACGGCTTCTGCTCTTCCACAGCGTTGCCTGGTCCACAAAGCTGCAGCTCCAAGGTCAGGTCAACACTCCTGCAGCACTCGACATTGGTGGGTATTCGTCTTCCGTGCCTCCTGGTCACTTCCAAGTGGCGTAGACTCTGTCCCCTCTGCTTTCAGGAACTTCTCGACTTGAATCCACCTTTGGGTTCCACCGGACACTTTCTCTTTCTCCAGCAGCGGCATCTTCCTGAAGTCCTCCATTGGGTTCGACTGCGGTATCTGACGCCACTTCACACCTATGCACCCAGCTTTTCTGGTGTAGGTATCCTGGTCCGTAGGGTATCCCCAGGTGGGGTGGCTCTCCAACCTTCTGTCTTCCACGGGGTTTCTTCAGGGTCCACTGGGAAGGGTCCTTCTTTAAAATTGCAACTGCGACTTACCGATTGACTTCCATTGATCACGCGGTCGTGTTCCCACTCTGCACACGGCCTCCGTGGGGCTCCTAGTTACTTACCTGGGGTGGTTCCTTGGGTCACCGACACTTCTACGTCTTCTGGGTATAGTCTTGTCTCGAGTCGTGGTTCGCATTCCACTATGTTAGTATATGGTTTGGTCCCCCCCTGGTGACCACTGTGTATTACGTGCTACTTACCTGTATCTATTGATAAGTATTGTGTGCATTGTGTGTATCTCCGGCTAGGACACGGTCTCCCACGGCCTTTTGCTGGAGAGGCTGCGGGAGGCCGGGGTCGACGGTGGCACATGGGAGTGGATGAAAAACTTCTTGCAGAACAGATCCTTCCAGGTTCTACAACATCCATTTAATTCTAGAGTCTGCCCTCTGTCGCAGGGGGTGCCGCAGGGTTCGGCTCTCAGCCCCACCCTGTTTAATATTTATATGCGCCCTCTGGCAGATATTGTATTGAGGCATGGGATAAAGCTGGTGTCATATGCTGATGACACTCAGCTGATTGTTACTCTGGAGCAAAAGGAGTCTGAAATGGCATCTGATTTTAAGGTCTACTTGGGTGAGCTTGCGGACTGGATGAAATACAGGGGCGTCCAGCTGAATGCGGGGAAGACAGAGGTGATGGTAGTTGGAAAACAGCCCTCTCTTTGGTCTCAGCGATGGTGGCCGGAGGAACTGGGACCGTAAAAATCTAAAAACCTGGCTCTTCCGACACCCTTTCGGTGGACGGAAGTAATGTTTTTGACTTCTACTGTTTGATAGTCATAGGCGCAGGAAGGGTGTTAGTTCAGGGTAGTCGCTGGGGTTTTGATGATGTTCTAGCGCGGGGACACTCCGTTGGAGTAACCAGGCGCTTTACAAGCTAAATAATAATAATAATAATGTGTTAGTGAGTGTTATATAATAAATACATATTTTTTCTAAATACACTGTGTGGTTCTTTTTCACTTAATCAATATCAATAAGATTATGTTCTGGTAAAACAAGCTGCTATACACTCCTTCTGGACTAAGCCTGAAGGCTGCTTTCCACAGCTACCACTTAGAGTGCTTTCTAAGGTTGTCTGAGACCACTAAAATCACCATAAGGGTTGTCTGGATTGGTGCAGGGTGCCCACTTACATAAGTGTAAAAAGAACAATTGATGGACAGAATGCAGAACAATGTCATACATTCATCCCAGTACAGAGATCTGGGCCTAAATCCATCGTTTTTTTGCTCACCATGCCATTCCAGTTTGGACCCAGCCATATGCAAATCAGTCTTGACCCTGCGCCCAATGGGAACAGTCCAGCCCGAACTGCCAGGCCAGGTCCTCCCTGGGCTGGAAACAAGCATCCTAGGACCGGTTTCAGGCTTTCAGCCCTCATCAGCCAGGATAGCTTGACTCCAGTGGCATGGAGAGCACGGGACCCACGTCTGGGCATACCCGGCGCACTTAGGGCGAGAAAGCAAAAGACACACAATTGATGGACGGAATGCAGAACAAATCAAAACATTCACCCCCAGTCAAGAGATCTGGGTTAAATCCATCATTCTTTTGCTCACCATGCCACCCCAGTTTAGACCTGGCCATATGCAAATCAGTCTTGACCCTGTGCCTCATGGGAACAGTCCAGCCCGAACTGCCAAGCCAAGTCCTCCCTGGACCGGAAACAAGCATCCTAGGACCGGTTTCGGGGTTTCACCCCTCATCAGCCAGGATAGCTTGAATCCAGTGGCACAGTGAGCCCGGGACCCACGTCTGGGCATACCCGGCGCACTTGGGGCGAGAAAGCAAAAGACACACAATTGATGGACGGAATGCAGAACAAATCAAAACATTCACCCCCAGTCAAGAGATCTGGGTTAAATCCATCATTCTTTTGCTCACCATGCCACCCCAGTTTAGACCTGGCCATATGCAAATCAGTCTTGACCCTGTGCCTCATGGGAACAGTCCAGCCCGAACTGCCAAGCCAAGTCCTCCCTGGACCGGAAACAAGCATCCTAGGACCGGTTTCGGGGTTTCACCCCTCATCAGCCAGGATAGCTTGAATCCAGTTTCAGGTCTGCATTCCGTCCATCAATTGTGTGTCTTTTGCTTTCTCGCCCTAAGTGCGCCGGGTATGCCCAGACGTGGGGTATGCCCAGACGTGGGTCCCGGGCTCACTGTGCCACTGGATTCAAGCTATCCTGGCTGATGAGGGGTGAAACCCAGAAACCGGTCCTAGGATGCTTGTTTCCTGTCCAGGGAGGACTTGGCTTGGCAGTTCGGGCTGGACTGTTCCCATGAGGCACAGGGTCAAGACTGATTTGCATATGGCCAGGTCTAAACTGGGGTGGCATGGTGAGCAAAAGAAACACATGGTTTCCCTGGGTGCCCGTTAGGCCAGGCCCCAAATTCCGCAGTCACCAACATTGGAAACAAGCATTTGCAATGCAATAGGTCTCGCGCATTTGTTGGAGTTGGAGCTATTGGCATTGTAAATGGCAATTTTTTTTTTGTTGCAGTGGAGTGATTATTTAAAGAAAAAAAGTGCACACTATATCATATTCTAAGCTTTTATAGCAAATATACAGTAAAGCTATGGCTATATTAACGTAAAGGGTGTGAATGGATGAATAAAAATACAAAAAAAGAATCTTAAACTGCAAGGTGCAATGTGTAGCAGGTGACAGGGACTACCTATTATTCAATAAAAATACACATTTAAAAGCACACACATAGAATGTGGAACCTGTGAACTTTAGGAAAGTGGCTGGCACCAGCGTGGTGACAGACACATAGGGGTTCATTTTTCAGTATATATATGTGCAAATGCACCATGACATGGTGTCCCTTATGTTTTAATTTACCATTTTAAGATGGTTAGACACCCATCTTGGAGAGCAGCGAGGTAGGACCTGACTTAGCTGCATGTAAAATAAATAAATAAATAACACATAGGAGGGGCACAGGAAGCAAACTTTGGGGAGTCGGGGTGCAACATGTAGAGGGTAGGGGGGTAGATCTGAAATGTGAGTAGCAGACAGGGGAGAGAGTAAGAAGAAACATGCACTCCAAAGGGTGTTGGGTTTAAAATAAATAAAAAATCCGGGGATTATTAGGACATCGCCTTAAAAAAATTAGACAGTGGGAGTTTGTCAAGTACTGTGTTTTTCCCTAATTTGCAGAGGTTTGCAAAGAAAGCCTTTTGTGCTGACTTTGCTAACAATCCCGATGAGAATGCCCACACAGTCCCGATTCTCCCCTCTATAGCCCCTAGATACCTGTGTATCAGTTAATTAGGGAAATGCAATATTTAAGAATTATTGCTCACGCTAGAGGAAGGAACTGCTACAAAAACAAGATTACATTCCAAGTTCACGGGGTGAACAAAGCCGTCAGCACTAAACTGGGCTGTCGCATTCCACTGAATAAATAAAACCAGCATGCCTGCAAGTGCACTGCCTGGAAGTAAAATAGGCTTTAAATTAATGCGTTGTCCTTATCGGTGAGACAGGAACTGATGCACAAAGTTGTTGCCGGCGCTAAAGCCTGGCAAATTGAACAAGGAAAACAACTTAACCAATGAGTCGATTAAACTTGCAGCCTGACAGCTAAGGTCCTTCTAACTACACACATGCCCCGATGTTTACCAACATGTTATGGAAGGGGAACTGTGAACGTCGCGGGACGGTGGAAGCAACGAAGTGGGACCAGTAAAAGGCTGCAGAACCACAGAGAGTGGAGGGGCGGAGCAAAGTGCCCATTGCATGCATACAATCAAGCAATGACAAACCCAGCACAGAGAATACACGCAAGTTGGAGGGAGCAGTTAAGTTTCTGTGCTAAATAAAAAACATTAAAAAAAAACATGAAATCAGCTCTGCATTCGCCTTTGTCACACAATCCCACTAAGCTGTCCAGCCGTACCGGCAGTAAAAACACGAAACCATGCAGTCAAACCCTAAAGAAATGTACACAAAGCGCATTAGAAATGTACACAAAGCGCATTTCCTGTTTGTGCTTGTGGTGCAGCGTGCCTCATTGTTCTGCTCGTGGAGGCTGTGGGAGAGCGCGCTGTGCATGCAAAACATTAATAAAAGAGTCGCTTAAACTTGCAGCCAAGGTCTTTCCTCTTACATACGTACCCAATGTTTACCAACATGAAGGAATCCCTATCCGTGCTGCCGTTTTTGGAGAACCAAGTGGGCCAAACGCAGCAAATCAAGATCGAAAACTCACTAATTGATCACAAGATGCTCAAAGCCAGCAGCTGTCTGTGAACAGAAGGCAGAGGATTTAAGGCAGCGGCTGACAGTGCACAGCGAAGACCTGCATTTACGTCGCAGCACTGAAACATCCCCCACCGCCTTTGTATTGGGAAATACAGAGCAACTTGCACTTACGTGCCTTCCTTACAGCAAGAGGTGGACACCCGGAGCGGACACCCGGAGCGAGAGAGGAAGGTAGTCGGGCAGAGCAGCGGTGCGAGACGAGAAATGAAGCGTTGCTGCCAGCCATTGTACTAACGAAGCCCTGTGGAGTCCGCCGTGAGCAAAAGAAGAGACGCCGTGCGCATTCACATCTCCTGTCCGTACGCGTGCACATCTCCTGTCCGTACGCGTGCACATCTCCTGTCCCCCTTCCGAACAAAAATCGACGACAATAGATCTCGCCAAGCGAGCAGCGCATGCGCTGCGTCGCTAGGCGAGACCTAAAAAGGGTTGTTTTTGGAGGTTACAATTTTGATCTGTCCATGTTGCATTTTGAGCCCCTTCCTGTGTGGCGCTAGGCTCAACCACACAAATGGTGTACCATTTTGTATCGGGAGATGTGGGGGAACGCTGGGTGGTAGGAAATGTGTGGATCCCCAGAGATTCTGGAACTTTCCCTCACAGAAATATAAGGAAAGGATAATGTTACTTACCCAGTAAGCATCTGTTCTTGGCATGTAGAGCTCCAGATTCACATGCTTTGCATACTCCTGCCATCTAGTGTTGGGTCCGGATGTTTGCAAGTTGTTTTTCTTCGAAGAAGTCTTTCCTAGTCACGAGGTAAGGTGACTCCTCCTTTTGGTGATAGTGCGCATGGTCATCGACTCCATTGTTAGATTGTTTTCCCGCAAGAGGGAGAGAATGGAGTAAGTGTAGTATAGAGATGTCCATCCATATAAATGTATAATGAAGAACTGCAACGACTGCAGGTACCCAGGGAGGCGGGTGGGCGCATGTGAATCTACAGCTCTACATGCCAAGAACAGATGCTTACTGGGTAAGTAACATTATCAGTTCGAGGCATGTGTGCTGTAGATACACATGCTTTGCATAGACTGTAAAGCAGTATACTCCCAAAGCGGTGGCTAACCTGTAGATGTTGCAGTTGTTCGGAACAGTGTTTTAAGTACTGCTTGGCCTACGTTAGCCTGTTGTCGTGCTAACACATCTACACAATAGTGTTTGGTAAATGTATGTGGTGTAGACCAAGTAGCTGCTTTACATATGTCAGCTAGAGGGATGTTACCTAAAAAGGCCACAGTAGCCCCTATTTTGCAAGTGGAATGAGCTTTAGGGGGTATAGTCAAAGTCCTTTTGGCTTTAGCATAGCATGTTTGAATGCATTTAACAATTCATCTCGATATACCAGATTTAGAGATAGGATTGCCTTTATGAGGTGGAGCAAATGCTACAAACAGTTGTTTTGCGGAAGTCCTTTGTCCTATCTACGTAGTACAATAAAGCTCTTCTAACGTCAAGCGTGTGAAGAGCGCGTTCTGCTACGGAATCAGGTTGAGGAAAGAAAACTGGTAACTCAACCGATTGGTTTATATGAAAAGCAGAAACTACTTTGGGAAGGAATTTGGGGTTGGTACGGAGAACTATCCTGTCTTTGTGTAGCTGAAAGAAAGGTTCTTCTAGCGTTAATGCCTGTAGCTCACCAACTCTCCTCAGTGATGTGATAGCAATGAGGAAAGCAACCTTCCATGAGAGAAATTAAAAGGGGCACTTATGTAATGGTTCAAAAGGTGGACCCATGAGGCTTGTGAGAACAATGTTGAGATTCCAAACTGGGGCAGGAGCAATCCTTGGTGGTATTACCCTTTTTAGGTCGAGCCTAGAGTAGCGCGCAAGCGCTGCTCTGGCGAAGACTTTATGTAGTGGGCTTTTGAAAGCTGACCAGACGCTCGTGCGTCATGGCCTTTTCCGTGCGGTTACCCGCACGGCCGCCATCTGTTTGCAATTATTGTGCCCAGACGCGGGCGCGATAATTGAAAACACATGGCCATTGTGCACGAGCGTGTGGTCAGCTTAGCAGGCTGCCGCGCTCGATCGCCCCCGCTCCTCTCCAACGCTGCCGACGTCTCAGCGCTTCACTTGTTTTATGAAGCAGCGTGCTGAATTCCTTTTGGAGACACCACATGTCGCACGACATTTTATTGTGACGAAGAGAATTGTTATGAAACAGATGTAAACTTCTGAACCTTCCTTGAATCGCTTTTTTAATTCCATTGTTTTTTTTGTTTGTTTGGCAAACGTTACACAACGTATCCGAAAGTGCTTAACGAGTCTGGGAGACTTGGCAACCGCTCTCCCTTGCTTCAGAAACCCTGTAGGTACCCGCCTCCCGTCCTGGATGCTAATTCAACACTCTCAGTCTCAGCTTCCCCGCAGGGCGGACTGTGGCACAGAGAAGAATGGAAAGGGTGCTGCAGGCTTCTACAATGTGAGGCTGTTTGGCAGTTACTGGAAATAAAGCTCTCCTCGGTTATTGTTCTATGTTCCTGGTATCTATATAGGAGCCACCTGCCCCTGGGGTTATTGCAACGTCTGCTCAGTCTGAGTTTGCATTGGTACATGGCTCTTGGTGGCTAATAAATCAGTTCCCCTCTGGTGGAGCAGCTGAGACTGCTTGCCTGTATGAGTAGGAATACTCGCTATTGGATGTGCGTATAGACTGGGTAATGCAGAAGGCTGTCTTCAGGCGTAGAGTTGATGGAATGTGCATGCCAAGGGCAGAAAAATACAAGCATTGGCATAGCCAATAGGTCTCGCCTTGGGGACCTTATAAGTGTTTAGCCATGCAACGGTTGATGTTGTTGCACCAAGGATATTGTGCTGCATAACTAAATACTTATAAGGTCCCAAAAGCGAGACCTATTGGCTATGCCAATGCTTGTTAAACCTTCCATGAAGGCTTTGATTACTGGAACTCTGAATAGTGACAGATGTTGCCTATTTTGTAAGTATGCAGCTACAGCTGCAAGGTGCAAACAAATAGACGTGTTAGCCAGACCTGTTCGTTGTAAATGCAACAAATAATGTTTTGTACAGAAGCATCTAAAGGATTGATTTTGCTGTTATTGTAATATACAGCAAATCTTTTCCATTTTGCAGCATAGCAAGCTCTGGTGGTAGGCTTTCTTGCTTCTTTTAGAATATTCATACAGTCTGGCGGTAAATTCAAGTAACCAAACTCTATGACTTCAGGAGCCAGATCGCTAAATTCAGTTCTTTGGGATTTGGATGTGTGATTTTTCCATGGTTTTGTGTGAGGAGACTGGAGTTCAGGTGCAGTTTTTGATGAGGAACTAGTGACAGATCCAACAGGGTGGTGTACCATGGTTGGCGAGCCCATGTGGGAGCTACCAGAATTAGTGTGAAGGATGTTTGCCTGAGCTTCCGAACCACCCATGGAATGAGAGGGAGAGGCGGAAAAGCGTAGGCAAATATCCCTGACCAGTTCATCCATAGGGCATTGCCCTTTGATCGCCGGTGTGGGTACCTGGAGCCAAAGTTTTGGCATTTTGCGTTTTCGGCTGGGGCGAATAGGTCTATTTGTGGGAATCCCCACTGTTGGAAGTACGGAAGGAGAACTTGGGGGTGAAGTTCCCCCTCGTGAATTTGTTGCCTTCTTCTGCTGAGGAGATCGGCAATTTGATTGTTTACTCCTGGGAGATGTTCTGCCAGAAGATGCATCCTGTGATGGATCGCCCAATTCCAAATGGCTTGAGAAAGGCGTGACAGTTGGAGAGTGTGTGTCCCCCCCTTGTTTTTGTACATAGTACACATTGCTGTCATGTCCGTCCGGACTAGGACAGTTTTGGCTATGAGAGGAGTCTGAAAAGCTTTTAGTGCTAAGAAGACAGCTAAGAGTTCTAGATGGTTGATGTGGAGAGTTTTCTGCTTGTTGCTCCATATGCCTTGTATTGTGTAATCTTTTAGGTGAGCCCCCCCAACCTGTAAGAGATGCGTCTGCTGTGAGCACGACCTGTGGAATAGGGTCGATGAAAGGCCGCCCTGCTGATAAGTTTTGTGGGTTTCACCACTGCAGAGAGCGATGTGTACGGCCGTCTACCAACACTAGATCAGTTAACAGACCCTGCGATTGATTCCACTGACGTGCTAAGCACTCTTGTAGGGGGCGTATGTAAAGCCTTGCATGGGGTACAATTATTATGCAAGACTCCATCATTCCCAGTAGTGGCATGAACACTCTGGCTGATAATGGTTGGTTGGGTTGAAACTGTTAAATGGCAGCCCGAATATTGTGTATTCCGGCTACATTGGGAGAGGCTAGAGCCTCGACTGTGTCTAGAGTGGCTCCTAGATAAGACTGCATCTGTGAGGGGTGCAGGTGAGACTTTTGTGCATTGATGGTGAAGCCCAGTAGATGAAGTAGATTTATTGTGATCTGTGTGTGCTGAGACAGTTTTGGTGAGTACTGGCTTGGATGAGCCAGTCGTCTAGGTGGGGGAAGACGTGAATTTGTTGTCTTCTGAGATGAGCAGTGACTATTGCCAGACATTTGGTAAAAACTCTGGGCGCTGTAGTCACTCCGAAGGGAAGTACTTTGAACTGCTAGTGCTTGCCTGCTATCACAAATCTGAGGTATTTGTGATGAGCTGGATGAATTGAAACATGAAAATATGCGTCCTTTAAATCTAGAGTAGACAAAGTCTGCTCTTTGTAAAAGTGGGAGCACCTGTTGAAGTGTCACCATGTGAAAATGTCTGACAGTATGTAGTGGTTAAGCTCTCTCAGATCTAAAATAGGTCTTAGGGAACCGTCCTTTTTGGGGATGAGAAAATACAGAGAGTAAACCCCTGAGCCTTGGTACTGTATGGGAACTGGCTTTATGCCACTTTTAGTAAGAGGGACTGGACCTCTTGTTTTAGCAAGTGTATGTGTTCTGGAGATAATTTGTGAGAGCGAGGTGGAATGTTTGGGGGATTGCTGGTAAGCTCCAGCAATAACCATGTTGTATAATTCCAAGCACCCATTTGTCTGATGTTATTGACTGCCAAATGGGGAGGAATTGCTGAAATCTTCCCCCGACAGGTGTGGTATAATCGGGGGGAAGCGTGGGCCAGTCACTGTTTGTTGGGGGAAGGAGTGTTACGAGGTGTGTTACCCTTATCCCTACCCTTGAAGTTGATGCCTCTATAACCTCCTCGGAAAAAACCTCTGGAGGGAAAGGACTGGTTATTACCTTTCTAAGCCGAGGTATTTTGATCTGAGGATGTGGTCCTTGACCCTCCTCTGTAGAAGGAGAGGCGAAAGGAACCTCTGTTGGATACCGCCTGAAGTGATCCCATAGATTTAGCGACTTCAGTGTCCTTTTTCATCTTTTCTAACGCCTGGTCAACTTTAGGGTCAAATAGGTGTTCTTTATCAAATGGTGTGGTAAAGATGGATTGTTGGACCTCAGGTTTAAAACCTGAAATCCTTAACCAAGCGTGTCTCCTGAGGAGGATGCTGGTGTTAATCTCTATAGCTGCGGTGTCTGCAGCATCAAGACCACAACGAATAGAGGAATTAGAAATGAGCTTACCCTCAAACACGAAGTCCTGTCCTTTAGCCTTACGCTCATCTGGGAGATATTGGAGCAATTGTTCCATTTCGTCCCAGTGTGCTCTGTCATATTTGGCTAAAAGGCCTTGGGTATTCGCAATGCACCATTGATTTGCTGCCTGAGCGACTACGCGCTTGCCAGAAGCATCAATTAGTTTGGACTCTTTGTCTGGCAGAGGAGCATCCCCTGATGTTTGAGAATTTGCTCTTTTACAAGCATTCGATACGACTAGGGAATCTAATGGCACTTGTCCTTTGATAAAAATGGGGTCTGTAGGAGAGGCCTTATATTTTTTGTCCACTCTAGGTGTTAAGATGCGTGCTCTGACTGGACCTTGAAAAATCTCATCAGCATGTCGCGTCATGCCCTTAAGTATTGGAAGTGATTGTGATGACCTGTGTGTAGTTGCCAATGTCTCAAACAAAAAATCTTCTTCTAGTGATTCTTTGTGGAGCTCTATCCCATGGTAATGTGCAGCCCTGGCAATGAGTTCCTGGTGTGATGCATTGTCGTCCGGAGGAGATGGTTTGGCTGGGTAAAGGTCTGGATCAGTATCACCTGGGGGATCCACTGTGCAATCTGTCCATGGGTCTGTTGGAATATTCATACCCCCATCATCATCAGTATGATGAGATTGAGGAGAATCTTGAGGTGTAATTTGCAAAGGATTCTCAGGTGGTGACGGAGGTGCTGGAGGTGGAGGCGATGGTATATGAAAAGGACTTGTAGGTACAGACTTTCTCTTCAAGGGGATTTTGAAAGTGTCCTCTTCTTGAAGCTTGCGTTTCTGAGGTGGCTTTACGTGAATATGGCGGGTGTCAGGTTTAATATGCAACCTCTTTTGCTTCGGATAGGGTGGCATAGTGTCTAATTTCGGATCCGAAGGGGTCTCTTTGTGTATCGGCGCCAAGGTTTTCAGTGTCGACGTAGGCTGGACTTTCGAAGCAGAAGAATTCGTCTCCGAATGCTGCTTGGCTTTCGGCGCGGAGGATTTCGGCTCTGAGCCGGACCTGTGCTTGGAACCAGAGGCTTTCGGCTCCGAGGAGGACTTTTGTCGACTCGGTGCCGAGCCGGAAGGCTTGAGTGGAAGTTTCGGTGCCGAGCAGGGAGGCAGGGCGTCGGAAACGTCATCTCGGTGACGACCTTGGCCAGGAGGCACAGGTGGTGGTGAAGCCTTATATTTTTGGGGAGTTTGTGGGGGCAAGGGGTCTTTGGTACTCACGTCACCTTGACCCTGCGGCAGTTCTTCGGCATCGAGGTCTATCTCGAGCTCCGAGTCTGAGTCTTATTCAGAGAAGGCTTCCTCTTCCTCTACCGCTGATGCCTCGATGTCTTCTTGGCCGGAGTCTTCACCGAAGATGTCCGGCATGTCTTTGATGCTTTGACACTGCATTTCTCGACGTCGAGACCATGATCGCGAAGAGTCTTTTTCGATCGGAACAATCTGCAAGCGTCGCAGTCTTCTTCCTGGTGCTCAGGAGACAAGCACAACTTGCACACCTTGTGTGAGTCAGTGCGTGGATACTTCGCGTGGCACTGAGGACAGAATTTAAATGGAGTCCGATCCATCGACGGAGAGCTGACCGGGGGCAGTTAGGCCTCGAAGACCGTCCACAAAGCTTTCCGATCAAAAGTCGATTCCGATGTGGAAACAATGCGCAGAGAAGTGGGAAACGCGTACGGAAACAATACCGTCGAGGGTAGAGAGGATTGCGTGTCGAAGGGAACCCGGAGAACGGTTTCGACCTGGAGCGCAGCAATACACGTCCAAACCAGATGACGGAATAAAACAATCTAACAATGGAGTCGATGACCATGCGCACTATCACCGAAAGGAGGAGTCACCTTACCTCGTGACTAGGAAAGACTTCTTCGAAGAAAAACAACTTGCAAACATCCAGACCCAAAACTAGATGGCAGGAGTATGCCTCGAACAAGTGCGTTTTCGATAATAAAAAATACAATTGCAGCCCTACAAAAATGGCTAATGGGCTAAATTCTGTTTATTTTCATTTGTAGAAAGAAGCACATTTTATCCACAAAGTCACTAAATAAAAAGTGAACAGGAACAAACCTTTTTGAAAATGAAAATAAAGGAAATTAGGTCTACGTTAGCAGATAGGCTGCAAAGGATATAGGTTGACAGTTAAGTCAGTTCATTTTTACAGGAACCCTAAGGGTCCTGGGTACAAAACATACAATTTTTCCATTGACTTGTCCAGGGAGGCAGGAGGGTTGCTTATGACTTTGATGAAGATTCATCTGAAGGTAACTAGATTCAGTTATGTTTCCTTCTGCTCACCTTCATCCTCCTCAAAAGTCATACACACTCAACAGGATAGCAAGTCCATCCCTAATAAATTTGTAAAAAATGACAAAGAGAAAGAAACAACACTACACTAGTCAAACAGATTTCAAAGAGAAGTTTGGCCCTTGTGGGCATCTGCTCAGCAATCCATATTGAGCCAATAAGGTCTTGCAAAGGTGCGTACGGTCCTTTAGGTAGAGTCTTTAAATGTATCAGAAATAGTTCTTAGGGACACATTAAGTTCTTAGGGACACATTAAGCTCCCAAGGAGGAGGTGGTCTCCTTAAGGGATGAAAAACATTTTAAATTTCTTCCAATAAGTCTTTTGCAACAGGAGTTTGAAAAACTGAGGTTTGTGAAAGACACTTTTTTAAGAAGCAAAGATGGCTGCAAGAGCTACCTTTTAATTGTTTTTAAACTGCACCCCAGCTTGAGCGAAATTCTTTGACTAATTCATCAAAAGAGAACTCTGAGTGCATTTGCAAACAAGTGCATTTCAGAAAAACATCATTTGCAAAACATCATGTAGCACATCGTTGCTTAACATACTAACGAGTCTCTTGAAATAATCTGCAGAGAGGATTGGTGTCTGCATTTTGGGCAGCAAGTAGATGGACTGCTGTGATGCACAAATTGCTCGCAATCAGTCATTTGCTAATTGTCTGCCCTTTTAGACACAGTTCTGGATCTTGTGTTTCACTGCTTACTGGTGTAATGCATATTAAACAAGCATTGGCATAGCCAATAGGTCTCGCCTTTGAGATCTTATAAGTGTTTAGCCAGAGATATTGACTTTGCCTATGTCTTTAAGCTGTGCTGTACAGAAGTCTGCAGCATGCTGAAAAGTTATAATAAAGAAGTGTCAGCAGCATTTTTGTTACCGTATATATACCCAAGAAAGCATTATGTCTGAACGACCATATTAAAAAAGTATTAACAATAAATAATGTCCTGAGTATTTTTTTGTCCTTTCAATGCTGTCATCTTCTATCTGCCTGTCCCAATGGTTGCTTGTTATGGGTTTTTTTCTTATGGGGTGGGCATAAATAACAGTCAGTCAGTCAGTGAGAGAGTCAGTCAGTGAGAGTCAGTCAGTCAATGAGAGAAAGAGTCAGTCAGTGAGAGTGAGTCAGTCAGTCAGTGAGAAAGAGATTGAGAGAGTGAGTTAGTCAGTCAGTGAGAGAGAGGCAGTCAGTCAGTGAGAGAGAGAGTCAGTGAGAGTCAGTCAGTGAGAGTCAGTCAGTGAGACAGAGTGAGTCAGTGAGAGAGAGAGTCAGTCAGTGAGAGTGAGAGTCAGTCAGTGAGACAGAGAGTCAGAGAGTCAGTCAGTGAGAGAGATAGTCAGTCAGTGAGAGTCATTCAGTCAGTGAGAGAGAGTCAGTCAGTCAGTGAGAGATTGAGAGAGTCAGTCAGTGAGAAAGAGATTGAGAGAGAGAGTCAGTCAGTGAGAGTCAGTCAGTGAGAGTCAGTCAGTGAGACAGAGTGAGTCAGTGAGAGAGAGTCAGTCAGTGAGAGAGAGAGTGAGAGTCAGTCAGTGAGAGAGTCAGAGAGTCAGTCAGTTAGAAAGTCAATCAGTCAGTGAGAAAGAGCGTGAGAGTCAGTCAGCTAGTGAGAGAGTCAGTCAGTGAGAGAGTCAGTCAGTCAGTGAGAGAGTCAGTAAGTCAGTGAGAGTCAGTCAGTGAGAGAGTGAGTGAGTCAGTCAGTCAGTGAGAGAGAGTCAGTCACTCAGTGAGAGTCAGTCAGTGAGAGTCAGTCAGTGAGAGAGAGAGTCAGTCAGTCAGAGAGTCAGTGAGTCAGTCAGTGAGAGAGTCAGTCAGTCAGTCAGTGAGAGAGAGATTGAGAGAGTCAGGCAGTCAGTGAGTCAGTCAGTGAGAGAGAGAGTGAGAGAGTCAGTCAGTCAGTGAGAGAGTCAGTCAGTCAGTAAGAGAGTCAGTCAGTGAGAGTCAGTCAGTGAGAGAGTGAGAGTCAGTCAGTGAGAGAGATTGAGAGAGTTAGTCAGTCAGTGAGAGAGTCAGTGAGAAAGAGATTGAGAGAGAGTCAGTCAGTCAGTGAGAGTCAGTCAGTGAGA
Source organism: Calotriton arnoldi (assembly GCA_963921515.1). Classification (NCBI taxonomy): domain Eukaryota; kingdom Metazoa; phylum Chordata; class Amphibia; order Caudata; family Salamandridae; genus Calotriton; species Calotriton arnoldi. Next base: position 300,507 of record CAWUFW010000273.1, on the reverse strand, counting down.
GTCAGTCAGTGAGACAGAGTGAGTCAGTGAGAGAGTGTCAGTCAGTGAGAGAGTCAGTCAGTGAGAGAGAGAGTGAGAGTCAGTAAGTCAGTGAGAGTCAGTCAGTGAGAGAGTGAGTGAGTGAGTCAGTCAGTCAGTGAGAGAGAGTCAGTCACTCAGTGAGAGTCAGTCAGTGAGAGAGTCAGTCAGTGAGAGAGTCAGTGAGTCAGTCAGTGAGAGAGTCAGTCAGTCAGTGAGAGAGAGATTGAGAGAGTCAGGCAGTCAGTGAGTCAGTCAGTGAGAGAGAGAGAGTGAGAGAGAGAGTCAGTCAGTCAGTGAGAGAGTCAGTCAGTCAGTCAGTGAGAGAGAGTCAGTCATTTAGTCAGTCAGTCAGTGAGAGAGTCAGTCAGTGAGAGAGTCAGTCAGTCAGTAAGAGAGTCAGTCAGTGAGAGTCAGTCAGTGAGAGAGTGAGAGTCAGTCAGTGAGAGAGATTGAGAGAGTTAGTCAGTCAGTGAGAGAGAGTCAGTGAGAAAGAGATTGAGAGAGAGTCAGTCAGTGAGAGTCAGTCAGTGAGACAGAGTGAGTCAGTGAGAGAGTGTCAGTCAGTGAGAGTCAGTTAGTCAGTCAGTCAGTGAGAGAGAGCGTGAGAGAGTCAGTCAGTTAGTGAGAGTGAGAGTCAGTCAGTCAGTGAGATACAGCGTGAGAGTCAGTCAGTCAGCTAGTGAGAGAGTCAGTCAGTGAGAGAGAGTGAGAGTCAGTAAGTCAGTGAGAGTCAGTCAGTGACAAAGATTGAGAGAGTGAGTTAGTCAGTCAGTGAGAGAGAGAGGCAGTCAGTCAGTGAGAGAGTCAGTCAGTCAGTGAGACAGAGTGAGAGAGTCAGTGAGAGAGTCAGTCAGTGAGAGTGAGAGTCAGTCAGTGAGACAGAGAGAGTCAGAGTCAGTCAGTAAGAGTCAGTCAGTGAGAGAGTGTTAGACCTGTCAGCCCTAGGGTGGTCTTGCCCTGTTTTTTTCCTTTTGCGCCTCATTTTTGCCACCGTATTTTTACTGGACCTAGGTCTCCGGGCGCCTTGCCACTGCTAGCCAGTGCTGAGGTGCAGGTGCTCTCTCACTCAAGATGGCTGCCACAGGCCCCTGCTACTGCAGAGGGGCCTTGCACACATACACACTAGTAGCCAGGGTCAGGCTGGGACATAGAGATACAGTATCCATTCCGTCCCCGCCTCTGGGCCACATAGCCAGACCTGTGGAAGGTTCCAGAACCTTCCGGGCTGTGGGAGGAGTTATGTTTTGCCGCCTTTAGGAGGGTCACCTGACCTAGGGGTATAAGAGGCTTGGAGGGAAATCTTTAGTCAGTTGGGGCACCACTGATCCTGGGAGAACCTCTGCCGGAGTACAGGCTTTAGGGCCTAGGGGGAGACCTACACTACTGCTGCTGACAAGGCTTAGGCCCTGCTGTAGTAAGTTAGCTGAGGAACGCCCACCACCCACTGACCTTGCCCAGCGTGAGGGGACCCAGGGAACCACCTTCAGCGTGCTGGGAAGAACATCAAGCACTCCCAGAACCACCAACTCATTCCCCCCCCCTCATAAGAAGAAACTTCTGACAAGAAACTCATAATAAGAAACTTCTGACAAGAAGCTCCTGACAAGAAACTCCTAAGAAGCAACCAATCTGAAACAGCCGCAAGAAACCTTAATTTGGGGAGGCCTGACCGTCCAGCAAGGCCTGAAACCTGAACTGCCACACTGGGGATCACCAGGTAAAGCGCCGTGCCCTGAAGCGCTAGACCTTCACCCCCTATCCACTCTTGCCTGCTGCTGGGCTGCCCCCCAAGAACCTTTCCAGTCAGCCCTGCCCACAGGCTGCTGGTGCGCCCCGCGTTCTGACTCCACGAGGGAGAAACTGCCCCCCCCTCAGGTCACTGACCTCGTGAAGGAATCGCCGCCGCGGCCGCGTGAGGAGAAGTGCTGCTGTGAGGGAAGCCCTCCTCGAGGCCGTGTGGTGAGGTGGCCGTCCGCGCCCTCACCGAAGGAAACGCTGTGGTGAGGGAGGCCCCTCGAGTGAGTGAGGTGAGGTGCGCCGTCCGCGCCCTCACCGAAGCCTACAAATTGCCCCCAGAGATCACCGCCGGGCCCGGGGCCCCACCGCCGAAGTCGCGGCCGAAGAAATCACCGCCGCAGCCCAAGGGGGCCGCGTGAAGAAGCCGCGGCCTAGCGCGATCCGCGAGGCCTCCAGGCCCCGCCGACGCCGTTGCTGGGCAACCGGGGACGCCGGCCGCGCCCCCGGGAAGGCCGCGCAGCGATTGGGCACCGGCTCCCGCCACGCCCCCCAGCGCCGACGGAGGCCGAGGAAGAGCTCCGGCCGTGCAGAGGGAGACGGGGAGCCGGCCGGAGAGGACTGCCGGCTCCCGCTCCCCTTCCCGAAGTCCCGCAACGTCCCGCAAATCCCGCATCCACTCACCTGATCCCGGGGGCCGGAGGAGGGTGATACCGGCCCCCGCAACGACCAGCAATTCCGGCCAAAAGGGCCGAGGTACCCCGACCGGGCCCCGCCCTCCAGAACACGGGCCGGGCCTGGAGATCGCCAGTCGCTAGGAAGCGCGACCAACGACCACGCATCAGGTGAGCCCAGGAGGCCCCTAGGGCCCACAGAGACGCCACTGGGGGCCGGGGGCCACCATTAACCCTTAGATTAACGTGAGTAACTTTCCCCATGAGGCGAGGCCCCGGAGAGGAGTGGGCCTAGCCTGGAATTAACCCCTGAGGGACACAGAAGCCCCAGAATACAGGACATGTTGAGGGGTTCCCCACAGTGTTTATTAATTTAATGCTGATGCCTATTGTAATTACTGCCTAGGCCTATGCTTATAACTGCAAAGTCTTTACCTAAGGGGGAAAGTGATTAATTGAATTGAGCTGAAGTGTACACCGCCAAGAGTTGAAGTGTTTTATGTTACAGGTGTACTGGAGTTGCGACGCCCACTGTACTGAATGTGGGTGCGCCTAGATTAATGCAGGCCTATTGAAATGGAACGTGAAAAGCCTTCTTTTAAGTAATTGAATATGCTTGAAGTGAACTGCATGTTTAGGCCCATGTTTTATTAATGCACCTTGTGATCATTATTGGTGCTACGTTTAGGAGATGATTCATGCGGCCTTTTAGTGGCCTACAATGTTGATGAGCTATGATGCTTTAAAAAGAATGTGCACCAGTTGAGTAATGCAATGATTTTAAATGTAGATCTGAATTAATCTGCCTCATCTGATGCTACCTTGATTTATATATAAAAGATCTTGATTTTAAATACACAAGCCTGGTGTGGTTTCATGTTATTGCGTTCGCATTTCTGAGTCAAAGTAAGAGTGTGCTGCACAACTGCCTTACACATTGCCTTCGCGTGCTTTCCCGCCTCGCGCCATGCTACCGTGGCGGACTCGGTAACCCCGGTTCCAACAGAGAGTTAGTCAGTCAGTCAGTGAGAGTCAGTCAGTCAGTGAGAGAGAGAGAGAGAGAGTGAGAGTGAGAGTCAGTCAGTGAGTCAGTCAGTGAGTCAGTCAGTGAGAGAGAGAGTGAGTGAGTAAGTCAGTCAGTTAGTTAGAGTCAGTCAGAGATATTGAGAGAGTCAGTCAGTGAGAGAGAGTCAGTCAGTCAGTGAGAAAGAGATTGAGAGAGAGAGTGAGTCAGTGAGAGTCAGTGAGAGTCAGTCAGTGAGAGAGAGTGAGAGTCAGTCAGTGACAGAGAGTTAGTCAGTGAGAGAGTCAGAGTGTCAGTTAGAAAGTCAGTCAGTCAGTGAGAGAGAGCGTGAGAGTCAGTCAGTCAGCTAGTGAGAGAGTCAGTCAGTGAGAGAGTCAGTCAGTCAGTGAGAGAGAGTGAGAGAGTCAGTAAGTCAGTGAGAGTCAGTCAGTCAGTGAGAGAGTGAGAGTCAGTCAGTTAGTGAGAGTCAGTCAGTCAGTGAGAGAGTGAGTGAGAGAGTCAGTCAGTGAGAGAGTCAGTCAGTGAGTCAGTGAGAGAGTCAGTCAGTGAGAGAGTGAGAGAGTCAGTGAGTCAGTCAGAGAGTCAGTGAGTCAGTCAGTGAGAGAGATTGAGAGAGTCAGGCAGTCAGTGAGTCAGTCAGTGAGAGAGAGAGTGAGAGAGAGAGTCAATCAGTCAGTGAGAGAGTCAGTCAGTCAGTGAGAGAGAGAGAGAGTCAGTCATTTAGTTAGTCAGTCAGTCAGTCAGTGAGAGTCAGTCAGTTAGTGTGAGAGTGAGAGTCAGTCAGTGAGAGAGATTGAGAGAGTGAGTTAGTCAGTCAGTGAGAGAGAGTCAGTGAGAAAGATTGAGAGAGAGTCAGTCAGTCAGTGAGAGTCAGTCAGTGAGACAGAGTGAGTCAGTGAGAGAGTGTCAGTCAGTGAGAGAGTTAGTCAGTGAGAGAGAGTCAGTCAGTCAGTTAGTCAGTCAGTGAGAGAGAGCGTGAGAGAGTCAGTCAGTTAGTGAGAGTGAGAGAGTCAGTCAGTGAGTGAGTCAGTCAGTGAGAGAGAGCGTGAGTCAGTCAGTCAGCTAGTGAGAGAGTCAGTCAGTCAGTGAGAGAGTCAGTCAGTCAGTGAGAGAGAGCGTGAGTCAGTCAGTCAGCTAGTGAGAGAGTCAGTCAGTCAGTGAGAGAGTCAGTCAGAGAGATTGAGAGAGTCAGGCAGTCAGTGAGTCAGTCAGTGAGAGTGAGTGAGTGAGTGAGTCAGTTAGTGAGAGTCAGTCAGTGAGAGTGAGTGAGAGAGTCAGTCAGTCAGTGAGAGAGTCAGTCAGTGAGAGATAGAGTGAGAGAGTCAGTCAGTCAGAGAGTCAGTGAGAGTCAGTCAGTGAGAGTCAGTCAGTCAGTCAGTGAGAGAGTCAGTCAGTGAGAGAGAGATTGAGAGAGTCAGGCAGTCAGTCAGTGAGAGAGAGAGTGAGAGTCAGTGAGAGAGAGAGTGAGAGAGTCAGTCAGTCAGTGAGAGTCAGTCAGTGAGAGAGTCAATCAGTTAGTGAGAGAGTCAGTCAGTCAGTGAGTCAGTCAGTCAGAGAGAGTGAGAGTCAGTCAGAGTCAGTGAGAGAGTCAGTCAGTGAGAGAGTGAGAGTCAGTCAGTGAGAGTCAGTCATTTAGTTAGTCAGTCAGTGAGAGTCAGTCAGTTAGTGAGAGAGTCAGTCAGTCAGTGAGAGAGTCAGTCATTCAGAGAGAGAGTGAGAGAGTCAGTCAGTCATTTAGTTAGTCAGTCAGTGAGAGAGTCAGTCAGTTAGTGAGAGAGTCAGTCAGTCAGTCAGTGAGAGAGTCAGTCATTCAGAGAGAGAGTCAGTCAGAGTCAGTGAGAGTCAGTCAGTGAGAGAGTCAGTTGGTCAGTGAGCGAGAGATTGAGAGAGTTAGTCAGTCAGTCAGTGAGAGAGAGTCAGTCAGTCATTGAGAGAGTCAGTCAGTGAGACAGAGTGAGTGAGAGTCAGTCAGTGAGAGAGAGCGAGAGAGAGAGTTAGTCAGTGAGAGAGAGTCAGAGAGTCAGTCAGTGAGAGAGAGTTAGTCAGTCAGTGAGAGAGTCAGTCAGTCAGTCAGTCAGTGAGAGTCAGTCAGTGAGAGAGTGAGTCAGTCAGTGAGTTAGTGAGAGTCAGTCAGTGAGAGGGATTGAGAGAGTCAGTCAGTCAGTGAGAGAGTCAGTCATTTAGTTAGTCAGTCAGTTAGTGAGAGAGTCAGTCAGTCAGTGAGTCAGTGAGAGAGTCAGTTGGTCAGTGAGAGGGATTGAGAGAGTCAGTCAGTGAGAGAGAGAGAGTCAGTCAGTGAGTGAGAGTCAGTCAGTCAGTGAGAGAGTCGGTCAGTGAGTCAGTCAGTCAGTGAGTCAGTCAGTCAGTGAGTCAGTCAGTCAGTGAGTCAGTCAGTCAGTGAGAGTCAGTCATTGAGTGAGAGTCAGTCAGTGAGTGAGAGTCAGTCAGTGAGAGTCAGTCAGTCAGTCAGAGAGTGAGAGTCAGTCAGTGAGAGAGTGAGGCAGTCAGTCAGTGAGAGAGAGATTGAGGGAGTCAGTCAGTGAGAGAGAGTGAGAGTCAGTCAGTCAGTGAGAGAGAGTGAGAGTCAGTCAGTGAGAGAGGGTGAGTCAGTCAGTCAGTGAGAGAGTCAGTCAGTTAGTGAGAGTCAGTCAGTGAGCGAGTCAGTCACAGAGAGTGAGAGTCATTCAGAGAGTCAGTCAGTGAGAGAGTGAGTTAGTCAGTCAGTCAGAGAGAGTCAGTCAGTCAGTGAGAGAGTGAGTCACTCAGTGAGAGAGTGAGTCAGTCAGTGAGAGTGAGAGTCAGTCAGTGAGAGTGAGTCAGTCAGTGAGAGGAAGAGTGAGAGTCAGTCAGTTAGTCAGTTAGTCAGTGAGAGTCAGTGAGAGTCAGTCAGTCAGAGAGTGAGAGAGTCAGTCAGTCAGTGAGAGAGATTGAGAGTGAGTGAGTCAGTCAGTGAGAGAGAGAGAGACAGTCAGTCTGTGAGAGAGTGAGAGTCAGTCAGTGAGAGTCAGTCAGTGAGAGAGTCAGTCAGTGAGAGAGAGTCAGAGAGTCAGTCAATCAGTGAGAGAGAGAGAGTCAGTGAGCGAGAGATTGAGAGAGTCAGTCAGTGAGAGAGTGAGAGTCAGTCAGTCAGTGAGAGAGTCAGTCAGTCATTTAGTCAGTCAGTGAGTGAGAGTCAGTCAGTCAGTCAGCCAGTCAGTCAGTGAGAGAGTCAGTCAGTCAGTGAGAGAGAGAGTCAGTGAGAGAGTCAGTCAGTCAGAGAGTCAGTGAGAGTCAGTCAGTGAGAGAGTCAGTCAGTGAGAGAGAGATTGAGAGAGTCAGGCAGTCAGTCAGTGAGAGAGAGTGTGAGAGTCAGTGAGAGAGTCAGTCAGTGAGAGAGTCAGTCAGTTAGTGAGAGAGTCAGTCAGTCAGTGAGAGTCAGTCATTCAGAGAGAGAGTGAGAGAGTCAGTCAGTCAGTGAGTCAGTCAGTGAGAGTCAGTCAGAGAGAGTGAGAGTCAGTCAGTCAGAGAGTCAGTGAAAGAGTCAGTCAGTAAGTGAGAGAGTCAGTCAGTGAGAGAGAGAGTGAGAGAGTCAGTCAGTCAGAGTCAGTCAGTTAGTGAGAGTCAGTCAGTGAGAGAGAGTGAGTGAGAGAGTCAGTCAGTCAGTGAGAGAGTCAGTCAGTGAGTCAGTCAGTCAGTGAGAGAGAGTCAGTCATTGAGTGAGAGTCAGTCAGTCAGTCAGTGAGAGTCAGAGTCAGTCAGTCAGTCAGAGAGTGAGAGTCAGTCAGTGAGAGAGTGAGGCAGTCAGTCAGTCAGTGAGAGAGAGATTGAGGGAGTCAGTCAGTGAGAGAGAGTGAGAGTCAGTCAGTGAGAGAGAGTGAGAGTCAGTCAGTGAGAGAGGGTGAGTCAGTCAGAGAGTGAGAGTCAGTCAGTCAGTGAGAGAGTCAGTCAGTTAGTGAGACAGTCAGTCAGTGAGCGAGTCAGTCACAGAGAGAGTGAGAGTCAGTCAGAGAGTCAGTCAGTGAGAGAGTGTCAGTCAGTGAGCGAGAGACTGAGAGAGTGAGTTAGTCAGTCAGTGAGAGAGAGTCAGTCAGTCAGTGAGAGAGTGAGTCAGTCAGTGAGAGAGTGAGTCAGTCAGTGAGAGAGTGAGTCAGTCAGTGAGAGTGAGAGTCAGTCAGTGAGAGTGAGTCAGTCAGTGAGAGGAAGAGTGAGAGTCAGTCAGTTAGTCAGTTAGTCAGTGAGAGTCAGTGAGAGTCAGTCAGTCAGAGAGTGAGAGAGTCAGTCAGTCAGTGAGAGAGAGATTGAGAGTGAGTGAGTCAGTCAGTGAGAGAGAGACAGTCAGTCTGTGAGAGAGTGAGAGTCAGTCAGTGAGAGTCAGTCAGTGAGAGAGTCAGTCAGTGAGAGAGAGAGTCAGAGAGTCAGTCAATCAGTGAGAGAGAGAGAGTCAGTGAGCGAGAGATTGAGAGAGTCAGTCAGTGAGAGAGTGAGAGTCAGTCAGTCAGTGAGAGAGTCAGTCAGTCATTTAGTCAGTCAGTCAGTGAGAGTGAGAGTCAGTCAGTCAGTCAGCCAGTCAGTCAGTGAGAGAGTCAGTCAGTCAGTGAGAGAGAGAGAGAGTCAGTGAGAGAGAGTCAGTGAGAGAGTCAGTCAGTCAGAGAGTCAGTGAGTCAGTCAGTGAGAGAGTCAGTCAGTGAGAGAGAGATTGAGAGAGTCAGGCAGTCAGTCAGTGAGAGAGAGTGTGAGAGTCAGTGAGAGAGAGAGTGAGAGAGTCAGTCAGTCAGTGAGAGAGTCAGTCATTTAGTTAGTCAGTCAGTGAGAGAGTCAGTCAGTTAGTGAGAGAGTCAGTCAGTCAGTCAGTGAGAGAGTCAGTCATTCAGAGAGAGAGTGAGAGAGTCAGTCAGTCAGTGAGTCAGTCAGTGAGAGTCAGTCAGAGAGAGTCAGTCAGAGAGAGTGAGAGTCAGTCAGTCAGAGAGTCAGTGAGAGAGTCAGTCAGTAAGTGAGAGAGAGTCAGTCAGTGAGAGAGTCAGTCAGTCAGAGAGTCAGTCAGTTAGTGAGAGTCAGTCAGTGAGAGAGAGTGAGTGAGAGAGTCAGTCAGTCAGAGAGAGAGTCAGTCAGTGAGAGAGAGAGAGAGAGTGAGAGAGTCAGTCAGTCAGAGAGTCAGTGAGAGTCAGTCAGTGAGAGTCAGTCAGTCAGTGAGAGAGTCAGTCAGTGAGAGAGAGATTGAGAGAGTCAGGCAGTCAGTCAGTGAGAGAGAGTGAGAGTCAGTGAGAGAGAGAGTGAGAGAGAGAGTGAGAGTCAGTCAGTGAGAGTCAGTCAGTGAGAGAGTCAATCAGTTAGTGAGAGAGTCAGTCAGTCAGTGAGTCAGTCAGAGAGAGTGAGAGTCAGTCAGAGAGTCAGTGAGAGAGTCAGTCAGTCAGTGAGAGAGTGAGAGTCAGTCATTTAGTTAGTCAGTCAGTGAGAGTCAGTCAGTTAGTGAGAGAGTCAGTCAGTCAGTCAGTGAGAGAGTCAGCCATTCAGAGAGAGAGTGAGAGAGTCAGTCAGTCATTTAGTTAGTCAGTCAGTGAGAGAGTCAGTCAGTTAGTGAGAGAGAGAGTCAGTCAGTCAGTCAGTGAGAGAGTCAGTCATTCAGAGAGAGAGTCAGTCAGAGTCAGTGAGAGTCAGTCAGTGAGAGAGTCAGTTGGTCAGTGAGCGAGAGATTGAGAGAGTTAGTCAGTCAGTCAGTGAGAGAGAGAGAGTTAGTCAGTGAGAGAGAGTCAGCGAGTCAGTCAGTGAGAGAGAGTTAGTCAGTCAGTGAGAGAGTCAGTCAGTCAGTCAGTGAGTCAGTCAGTCAGTGAGAGTCAGTCAGTGAGAGAGAGAGTGAGTCAGTCAGTGAGTTAGTGAGAGTCAGTCAGTGAGAGGGATTGAGAGAGTCAGTCAGTCAGTGAGAGAGTCAGTCATTTAGTTAGTCAGTCAGTTAGTGAGAGAGTCAGTCAGTCAGTGAGTCAGTCAGTCAGTGAGAGAGTCAGTTGGTCAGTGAGAGGGATTGAGAGAGTCAGTCAGTCAGTGAGAGAGAGAGTGAGAGTCAGTCAGTGAGTGAGAGTCAGTCAGTCAGTGAGAGAGTCGGTCAGTGAGTCAGTCAGTGAGTCAGTCAGTGAGTCAGTCAGTCAGTGAGAGAGAGTCAGTCAGTGAGTGAGAGTCAGTCAGTCAGTCAGTGAGAGTCAGAGTCAGTCAGTCAGTCAGAGAGTGAGAGTCAGTCAGTGAGAGAGTGAGTGAGGCAGTCAGTCAGTCAGTGAGAGAGATATTGAGAGAGTCAGTCAGTGAGAGAGAGTGAGAGTCAGTCAGTCAGTGAGAGAGAGTGAGAGTCAGTCAGTGAGAGAGGGTGAGTCAGTCATTTAGTCAGTCAGTGAGAGTGAGAGTCAGTCAGTCAGTGAGAGAGTCAGTCAGTTAGTGAGACAGTCAGTCAGTGAGAGAGTCAGTCACAGAGAGAGTGAGAGTCAGTCAGTCAGTCAGTGAGCGAGAGATTGAGAGAGTGAGTTAGTCAGTCAGTGAGAGAGTGAGTCAGTCAGTGAGAGAGTGAGTCAGTCAGTGAGAGAGTGAGTCAGTCAGTGAGAGAGTGAGTCAGTCAGTGAGAGTGAGAGTCAGTCAGTGAGAGGAAGAGTGAGAGTCAGTCAGTTAGTCAGTTAGTCAGTGAGAGTCAGTGAGAGTCAGTGAGAGTCAGTCAGTCAGAGAGTGAGAGAGTCAGTCAGTCAGTGAGAGAGAGATTGAGAGTGAGTGAGTCAGTCAGTGAGAGAGAGAGAGAGACAGTCAGTCTGTGAGAGAGTGAGTCAGTCAGTGAGAGTCAGTCAGTGAGTCAGTCAGTGAGAGACAGAGTCAGAGAGTCAGTCAATCAGTGAGAGAGAGAGAGAGAGAGAGAGAGAGTCAGTGAGCGAGAGATTGAGAGAGTCAGTCAGTGAGAGAGTGAGAGTCAGTCAGTCAGTGAGAGAGTCAGTCAGTCATTTAGTCAGTCAGTCAGTCAGTGAGAGTGAGAGTCAGTCAGTCAGTCAGTCAGTGAGAGAGTCAGTCAGTCAGTGAGAGAGAGAGTCAGTCAGTCCGAGAGTCAGTCAGAGAGTCAGTCAGTCAGTCAGTGAGAGAGAGATTGAGAGAGTGTCAGTCAGTGAGAGAGAGAGAGAGCCAGTCAGTGAGTCAGTCAGTGAGAGAGTCAGTCAGTCAGTCAGTGAGAGTCAGTCAGTCAGTGAGCACAGGTGGTGGAGGGTACAGAGAGAGCAGGTGGTGGAGGGCACAGAGAGAGGAGGTGGAGGGCACAGAGAGTGCAGGTGGTGGAGGGCACAGAGAGTGCAGGTGGTGGAGGGCACAGAGAGGAGGTGGTGGAGGGCAGAGAGTAGGTGGTGGAGGGCACAGAGAGGAGGTGGTGGAGGGCACAGAGAGGAGGTGGTGGAGGGCACAGAGAGGAGGTGGTGGAGGGCACAGAGAGGAGGTGGTGGAGGACAGAGAGAGGAGGTGGTGGAGGACAGAGAGAGGAGGTGGTGGAGGACAGAGAGGAGGTGGTGGAGGACAGAGAGGAGGTGGTGGAGGACAGAGAGAGGAGGTGGTGGAGGACAGAGAGAGGAGGTGGTGGAGGACAGAGAGAGGAGGTGGTGGAGGGCACAGAGAGGAGGTGGAGGGCACAGAGAGGAGGTGGTGGAGGGCACAGAGAGGAGGTGGAGGGCACAGAGAGGAGGTGGAGGGCACAGAGAGGAGGTGGAGGGCACAGAGAGGAGGTGGTGGAGGGCACAGAGAGGAGGTGGAGGGCACAGAGAGGAGGTGGAGGGCACAGAGGAGGTGGAGGGCACAGAGGAGGTGGAGGGCATAGAGAGAGGAGGTGGAGGGCATAGAGAGAGGAGGTGGAGGGCAGAGAGAGCGGAGGTGGAGGGCACAGAGAGCGCAGGTGGTGGAGGGCACAGAGAGCGCAGGTGGTGGAGGGCACAGAGAGCGCAGGTGGTGGAGGGCACAGAGAGCGCAGGTGGTGGAGGGCACAGAGAGAGGAGGTGGTGGAGGGCACAGAGAGAGGAGGTGGTGGAGGGCACAGAGAGGAGGTGGAGGGCACAGAGAGTGCAGGTGGTGGAGGGCACAGAGAGAGGAGGTGGTAGAGGGTACAGAGAGAGGAGGTGGTGGAGGGCACAGAGGGGAGGAGGTGGTGGAGGGCACAGAGAGGAGGTGGTGGAGGGCACAGAGAGGAGGTGGTGGAGGGCACAGAGAGGAGGTGGTGGAGGGCACAGAGAGAGGAGGTGGTGGAGGGCACAGAGAGGAGGTGGTGGAGGGCACAGAGAGGAGGTGGTGGAGGGCAGAGAGGAGGTGGAGGGCAGAGAGGAGGTGGAGGGCAGAGAGGAGGTGGAGGGCACAGAGAGGAGGTGGAGGGCATAGAGAGAGGAGGTGGAGGGCATAGAGAGAGGAGGTGGAGGGCATAGAGAGAGGAGGTGGAGGGCAGAGAGAGCAGAGGTGGTGGAGGGCAGAGAGAGCGCAGGTGGTGGAGGGCACAGAGAGCGCAGGTGGTGAAGGGCACAGAGAGCGCAGGTGGTGGAGGGCACAGAGAGAGGAGGTGGTGGAGGGCACAGAGAGAGGAGGTGGTGTAGGGCACAGAGAGCGCAGGTGGTGGAGGGCACAGAGAGGAGGTGGTAGAGGGTACAGAGAGAGGAGGTGGTGGAGGGCACAGAGGGGAGGAGGTGGTGGAGGGCACAGAGAGGAGGTGGTGGAGGGCACAGAGAGAGGAGGTGGTGGAGGGCACAGAGAGAGGAGGTGGTGGAGGGCACAGAGAGAGGAGGTGGAGGGCACAGAGCGCAGGTGGTGGAGGGCACAGAGCGCAGGTGGTGGAGGGCACAGAGCGCAGGTGGTGGACGGCACAGAGCGCAGGTGGTGGACGGCACAGAGCGCAGGTGGTGGAGGGCACAGAGGGCAGGTGGTGGAGGGCACAGAGCGCAGGTGGTGGAGGGCACAGAGTGCGGAGGTCAGTGAGTGCGCTTTTTCACTGATGGCCTTGACGATCATGCTGTACTTTTGTTCAAAACAAAGTTTAGCTTCCTTTTTTTTCCGTCTTGTTGCCGATCGATAGTTGAGCTTCCCTCAAACCGCACCCCTTTCATGTTGCTTTCCTCAACCCACAAACTCATTGTTTCTTCCCGCTATTCTCATCCTTTGTAACGCTTCCTCCCACCTGGGCCTTCTGTGTAGCTCCTCCACACCCACACATCGAGAAATAAAAATGATTTGCGCTACTTATTTTTTTCTTTTTATTTAATGTTCCAACACGGTAAATGTAAAAAATAACTAGAGTCTTGTTTTATTTTGTAGGCTGTCGCATGTGTGGTGCATGCCTACAAAATGATGCGTCACAGCACCATAGCGCCTTTTTTTCTTTAGCCATACTGTACAGCTTCGGGGATGTTCTATAGCGTAGTTAAACACCATTGGCAAAGCCAATAAGATCCAAAAGCTTAGACTGTTGCCTTTGTCAGTGCTTGTTGCGTAAGGGTTTGTCCGCTTTGATTGCAAGATGCTCGTTTAAACACACAGTCATTGATCTTTTGGTATTGTCCTGCAAAACGTCGGTGTGTTTGTGAGATTTTTAGCTAGTGGATAAAGGTAATGGAATAAGCACATCTAAGTCATAGTTAATCAATGGTATAAGTGGAGATGACTGTTATGCCGGCCACAGGTGTATTAATAACATAGGAGAAAGAAAAGTTGCATAGTTATATAATAAAGAGCTAGGAATTATGTGGCATGTCAGTGTTATGGTCGGAAGTAGATAACTGCACAGCGTATGCACCTTTGTCGGAGGGAAGACTAAAGCGAATACCATTCTTCCATTCGCTCATCCAGCAGTAGCTGAATGACTACCAGTACAATGCTGAATCAATGTTTAATAGCAGAGGTAACTTGGTTCATTAAGAGAGCTGCACAAGTGCTTCAGTGCTACCCGGAAACTGCCGCCCCCTTAGCAAGGTGGGGAAAGGGAGAATGGCTTTGCTGAACACCAGCTCAAAGGTGGAGCCTCTACGTTTCAAAGTAGAACAAGCGGTCTGCACTTTTCAAGCACTCGTGCTTGTGGCGGCATCCACCATGCGGGAGCGCAGCAGCGGCGCGGCCACGTTAATTACAAACATATGGCCCATGCGCGCCGCTGCTCGCTCCCGCAAGGTGGATGCCGCCACAAGCACGAGTGCTTGAAAAGTGAAGACCGATTGCTAAAGGCCCTCTCATTGAGCAGCGCATGTGCGCTGCCTAGGCGAGACCTAAAAACAGTGGTCCGTGTGGTTAATGCATAGAATTCTATAATTCTCTAGACTCCATATTTTTTATGATTTAGTCTTTTGCACTATCTTTTTTAATAATTGTCACAGTCCTTTTGTTAAAAGAATAGTTTTACACAGTATGAAGTACATCTTAGATGTCCTATTGCTCACACTGTATACTTAATACACTTTTAATGTGTATAGCTGTTACAACATTAGGGGCCAGATGTACGACCCTATTTTGCATGCGCAAACGGATTTGCAACCCCTTTGTGCATGCAAAATACAAAAGGGCCATGTACTAACCCTATTTAGCGAGTTGCAATTTATTTGCGACTCGCTAAATAGGATTAGCGACTCGCTATTAGGAAGGGGCGTTCCGAGGGCGTAGTCGTAGTTTACCACCCTTCACAGAAGAGTGGTAAAGCACTCGCAAAGGGAAGAGGTCCCCATGGGACCCCATCCCCTTTGTGAATGCAGAGGAAAATATTTTTAGGGGCAGGCAGTGGTCCCAGGGACCACTACCTGCCCTTAAAAAATGAAACGAAAACGTTTCATTTTTCTTTTTTAAATGCAGCCCGTTTTCCTTTAAGGAAAATGGGCTGCATTAAAACAAGCATTTGCAATGCAATAGTCTCGCATTTACGCAAGTTTGAGCTATTGACATTGCAAATAACAATGATTTTTATTTTTGTTTTCGTTTTTAAAACATAAATAAAAGGCATTGTCATTTACAATACCAATAGCTTAAACTCGCGTAAATGCGAGACCTATTGCATTGCAAATGCTTTTTTTTTTAACCACTTGACCCTGTTTTTTCATTAAACAACCTCGGCCCCCACCTCTGACCTTGCCCTTTGACTCTGGGCTCGTGTTCCCTATTTAGCGATTTAAATTAAGTGACCAGTACTAATTTGCATTATGGGACTTGTAGTTTCACTTTTAATACGATAAAAGGTCTCAAAGTCTCAGCATCGAAAGTATTGTTTGCTAAAAACCCTCAGTGAGAGAGTGAGTCAGTCAGTGAGAGAGTGAGTCAGTCAGTGAGAGTGAGAGTCAGTCAGTGAGAGGAAGAGTGAGAGTCAGTCAGTTAGTCAGTTAGTCAGTGAGAGTCAGTCAGTCAGAGAGTGAGAGAGTCAGTCAGTCATTTAGTCAGTCAGTCAGTCAGTGAGAGTGAGTCAGTCAGTCAGCCAGTCAGTCAGTGAGAGAGTCAGTCAGTCAGTGAGAGAGAGTCAGTCAGTCCGAGAGTCAGTCAGAGAGTCAGTCAGTCAGTCAGTGAGAGAGAGATTGAGAGAGTGTCAGTCAGTGAGAGAGAGAGAGAGCCAGTCAGTGAGTCAGTCAGTCAGTCAGTGAGAGAGTCAGTCAGTCAGTCAGTGAGAGTCAGTCAGTCAGTGAGCACAGGTGGTGGAGGGTACAGAGAGAGCAGGTGGTGGAGGGCACAGAGAGAGGAGGTGGAGGGCACAGAGAGTGCAGGTGGTGGAGGGCACAGAGAGTGCAGGTGGTGGAGGGCACAGAGAGGAGGTGGTGGAGGGCAGAGAGTAGGTGGTGGAGGGCACAGAGAGGAGGTGGTGGAGGGCACAGAGAGGAGGTGGTGGAGGGCACAGAGAGGAGGTGGTGGAGGACAGAGAGAGGAGGTGGTGGAGGACAGAGAGAGGAGGTGGTGGAGGACAGAGAGGAGGTGGTGGAGGACAGAGAGAGGAGGTGGTGGAGGACAGAGAGAGGAGGTGGTGGAGGGCAGAGAGAGGAGGTGGTGGAGGGCACAGAGAGGAGGTGGAGGGCACAGAGAGGAGGTGGAGGGCACAGAGAGGAGGTGGTGGAGGGCACAGAGAGGAGGTGGAGGGCACAGAGAGGAGGTGGAGGGCACAGAGAGGAGGTGGAGGGCACAGAGGAGGTGGAGGGCACAGAGGAGGTGGAGGGCATAGAGAGAGGAGGTGGAGGGCATAGAGAGAGGAGGTGGAGGGCAGAGAGAGCGGAGGTGGAGGGCACAGAGAGCGCAGGTGGTGGAGGGCACAGAGAGCGCAGGTGGTGGAGGGCACAGAGAGCGCAGGTGGTGGAGGGCACAGAGAGCGCAGGTGGTGGAGGGCACAGAGAGAGGAGGTGGTGGAGGGCACAGAGAGAGGAGGTGGTGGAGGGCACAGAGAGGGAGGTGGAGGGCACAGAGAGTGCAGGTGGTGGAGGGCACAGAGAGAGGAGGTGGTAGAGGGTACAGAGAGAGGAGGTGGTGGAGGGCACAGAGGGGAGGAGGTGGTGGAGGGCACAGAGAGGAGGTGGTGGAGGGCACAGAGAGGAGGTGGTGGAGGGCACAGAGAGAGGAGGTGGTGGAGGGCACAGAGAGGAGGTGGTGGAGGGCACAGAGAGGAGGTGGTGGAGGGCAGAGAGGAGGTGGAGGGCAGAGAGGAGGTGGAGGGCAGAGAGGAGGTGGAGGGCACAGAGAGGAGGTGGAGGGCATAGAGAGAGGAGGTGGAGGGCATAGAGAGAGGAGGTGGAGGGCATAGAGAGAGGAGGTGGAGGGCATAGAGAGAGGAGGTGGAGGGCATAGAGAGGAGGTGGAGGGCATAGAGAGAGGGTGGAGTGCATAGAGAGAGGAGGTGGAGGGCATAGAGAGAGGAGGTGGAGGGCAGAGAGAGCAGAGGTGGTGGAGGGCAGAGAGAGCGCAGGTGGTGGAGGGCACAGAGAGCGCAGGTGGTGGAGGGCACAGAGAGCGCAGGTGGTGGAGGGCACAGAGAGAGGAGGTGGTGGAGGGCACAGAGAGAGGAGGTGGTGTAGGGCACAGAGAGCGCAGGTGGTGGAGGGCACAGAGAGGAGGTGGTAGAGGGTACAGAGAGAGGAGGTGGTGGAGGGCACAGAGGGGAGGAGGTGGTGGAGGGCACAGAGAGGAGGTGGTGGAGGGCACAGAGAGAGGAGGTGGTGGAGGGCACAGAGAGAGGAGGTGGAGGGCACAGAGCGCAGGTGGTGGAGGGCACAGAGCGCAGGTGGTGGAGGGCACAGAGCGCAGGTGGTGGACGGCACAGAGCGCAGGTGGTGGACGGCACAGAGCGCAGGTGGTGGAGGGCACAGAGGGCAGGTGGTGGAGGGCACAGAGCGCAGGTGGTGGAGGGCACAGAGTGCGGAGGTCAGTGAGTGCGCTTTTTCACTGATGGCCTTGACGATCATGCTGTACTTTTGTTCAAAACAAAGTTTAGCTTCCTTTTTTTCCGTCTTGTTGCCGATCGATAGTTGAGCTTCCTCAAACCGCACCCCTTTCATGTTGCTTTCCTCAACCCACAAACTCATTGTTTCTTCCCGCTATTCTCATCCTTTGTAACGCTTCCTCCCACCTGGGCCTTCTGTGCAGCTCCTCCACACCCACACATCGAGAAATAAAAATGATTTGCGCTACTTATTTTTTTCTTTTTATTTAATGTTCCAACACGGTAAATGTAAAAAATAACTAGAGTCTTGTTTTATTTTGTAGGCTGTCGCATGTGTGGTGCATGCCTACAAAATGATGCGTCACAGCACCATAGCGCCTTTTTTTCTTTAGCCATACTGTACAGCTTCGGGGATGTTCTATAGCGTAGTTAAACACCATTGGCAAAGCCAATAAGATCCAAAAGCTTAGACTGTTGCCTTTGTCAGTGCTTGTTGCGTAAGGGTTTGTCCGCTTTGATTGCAAGATGCTCGTTTAAACACACAGTCATTGATCTTTTGGTATTGTCCTGCAAAACGTCGGTGTGTTTGTGAGATTTTTAGCTAGTGGATAAAGGTAATGGAATAAGCACATCTAAGTCATAGTTAATCAATGGTATA
The DNA here is from genome assembly GCA_963921515.1 of Calotriton arnoldi. Classification (NCBI taxonomy): domain Eukaryota; kingdom Metazoa; phylum Chordata; class Amphibia; order Caudata; family Salamandridae; genus Calotriton; species Calotriton arnoldi. The sequence goes on along the minus strand of CAWUFW010000273.1, from coordinate 283,045 downwards.
AGTGGAGATGACTGTTATGCCGGCCACAGGTGTATTAATAACATAGGAGAAAGAAAAGTTGCATAGTTATATAATAAAGAGCTAGGAATTATGTGGCATGTCAGTGTTATGGTCGGAAGTAGATAACTGCACAGCGTATGCACCTTTGTCGGAGGGAAGACTAAAGCGAATACCATTCTTCCATTCGCTCATCCAGCAGTAGCTGAATGACTACCAGTACAATGCTGAATCAATGTTTAATAGCAGAGGTAACTTGGTTCATTAAGAGAGCTGCACAAGTGCTTCAGTGCTACCCGGAAACTGCCGCCCCTTAGCAAGGTGGGGAAAGGGAGAATGGCTTTGCTGAACACCAGCTCAAAGGTGGAGCCTCTACGTTTCAAAGTAGAACAAGCGGTCTGCACTTTTCAAGCACTCGTGCTTGTGGCGGCATCCACCATGCGGGAGACGAGCAGCGGCGCGGCCACGTTAATTACAAACATATGGCCCATGCGCGCCGCTGCTCGCTCCCGCAAGGTGGATGCCGCCACAAGCACGAGTGCTTGAAAAGTGAAGACCGATTGCTAAAGGCCCTCTCATTGAGCAGCGCATGTGCGCTGCCTAGGCGAGACCTAAAAACAGTGGTCCGTGTGGTTAATGCATAGAATTCTATAATTCTCTAGACTCCATATTTTTTATGATTTAGTCTTTTGCACTATCTTTTTAATAATTGTCACAGTCCTTTTGTTAAAAGAATAGTTTTACACAGTATGAAGTACATCTTAGATGTCCTATTGCTCACACTGTATACTTAATACACTTTTAATGTGTATAGCTGTTACAACATTAGGGGCCAGATGTACGACCCTATTTTGCATGCGCAAACGGATTTGCAACCCCTTTGTGCATGCAAAATACAAAAGGGCCATGTACTAACCCTATTTAGCGAGTTGCAATTTATTTGCGACTCGCTAAATAGGATTAGCGACTCGCTATTAGGAAGGGGCGTTCCGAGGGCGTAGTCGTAGTTTACCACCCTTCACAGAAGAGTGGTAAAGCACTCGCAAAAGGGAAGAGGTCCCCATGGGACCCCATCCCCTTTGTGAATGCAGAGGAAAATATTTTTTAGGGGCAGGCAGTGGTCCCAGGGACCACTACCTGCCCTTAAAAAATGAAACGAAAACGTTTCATTTTTCTTTTTTTAAATGCAGCCCGTTTTCCTTTAAGGAAAATGGGCTGCATTAAAAACAAGCCTTTGCAATGCAATAGGTCTCGCATTTACGCAAGTTTGAGCTATTGACATTGCAAATAACAATGATTTTTATTTTTGTTTTCGTTTTTAAAACATAAATAAAAGGCATTGTCATTTACAATACCAATAGCTTAAACTCGCGTAAATGCGAGACCTATTGCATTGCAAATGCTTTTTTTTTTAACCACTTGACCCTGTTTTTTCATTAAACAACCTCGGCCCCCACCTCTGACCTTGCCCTTTGACTCTGGGCTCGTGTTCCCTATTTAGCGATTTAAATTAAGTGACCAGTACTAATTTGCATTATGGGACTTGTAGTTTCACTTTTAATACGATAAAAGGTCTCAAAGTCTCAGCATCGAAAGTATTGTTTGCTAAAAACCCAGGGTTGGCTGAAGATGCAACTTGTGACACGGAGCCACACAGCAGCTTTGTTTATAAGGCTCAGACACCTCAGGTTTGTCCGTGTCAGAACATGATCATACCCACTCCATTAGATGAGAATTTTGTTTTTTACGGCGCTGACAAGTTGTTATGCCGAGCGGGTTCAGCGCTCCCACAAGGCAAGTAAGGCAGTAGCCTCAGGGCGCCATCTAGTGGTAGCACTGAATGATTGCATAAGCACTTGGAGCGCTCCAACAGACAAATTTTATTTCGCTTAGAGGACTGAAAATTGTTGCAGCTTTGATATGCTATTGGTTCTATAAATCTATACAAAAGTGGATAGCAGTCATCTCAGAAAAGAGGGTTTAGGTGCTGATGGAACTGGCAGAACGAGGTTTTGATATTTTTAGCCACATAATTTCAATTATTTTCACAGAGAGTGAACAAAGGACTTCGCACAAAGGCGGCCACTGAGCAACCTTTATTGGGGCGAAGAGGTGGCTGAAGGCCGTCCGTGAACATGCTGCAAGGGCTCAATGGGGGAGGGGGCGGTGGTGGTCGGGTTGGGGGGGGAGAGGGATAGGCCCGCTGGGGCCGCCGACCCGAGTCGGGCCCGCTATAGAGCGTCAACCCACGGAGAGACGAGTCACCTTTGAAGCCAGGACTTGCCCCGCTGCGATGAAGCACCGAACAATTTCCCGTGTCAGGCGAAGCGGAGCTCGTTTGCGTGATCTCTCCTCCAACCTAAATTCGGAGTGTCCCTCCCGCGACAGACGGCCTCGGTACAGCAGTTTCTAATTAAACTGAAACAAATGAACGCTTTCAAGTAAAACACTGCGGGGTGCCCCTGGGGCCAGAGATGATTTTGTTTTTAGCATGGCCCGGGTACATTTTCCAAACATTATTTTACCTCCCTCTTCTCTTCACTACCCAGGCAAACAGTCGCATACACTTGGTGCCACTCCGCCCTCTCGTAGGAAACGAGACTGAGCCGCGCTTGCTTAATATGTCTGTTGACTTTAAACTGTATGTTGGTTCTGTCAAGATGACGTGGGCCTCCAGTGTTCAACTGCAGGGGCTTCTAAGAAGGTGTCGTCACTGCACATATGAGGGACGATTCGTTTTTCTGTCCGTGAAAATATAAATAAATAAAGTGAGCGCGGTGTCCCTAGCGGGCGCCGCGCTCATTAAAGTAATTTAAAAAAACATACAATTTACAGCTCATAGCGCTGCAGCATCACGCTTCGCGGCCGAATGACAAAAAGAAAGTGCCTACCAACTAATTAAAGGAGACAGTATAACACCGCAAGCAAAAGATCCAGTCCGGATGGGCCGTCCCAGAAGGAGACAGGGCGGTAACAAGGAGGGACTAAGAAGCCTCATTTACAATCAAAAGCAAGCGTTTAGCATGAACAATGACGCAAGCCAATCAAAAAGATGGGCGGGGCTTCCACTCCACTTCTAAAATCTCCTCTACTACAATATGCCTCGCAGAGCGAGCAGCGCATGCGCGCTGCAACGCTAGGCGAGACCTAAAAACTGCTTTATTTAAAAGCAGTCCCAGACATGGAGGTCTGCTGAGCCCAGCAGGCCACCATACCTGGGGGGGCCAGCCATTCCCAATGGGGTCGCAAATTGCGAGTGCGTCATTAATATTCATGAGGCATGCAATTTGCGACCCCATTGGGAATCGAAACAGTGTCTCAGACACTGTTGTACATAGCATTTTGAGACTCGCAATTGAGCGCAATTTGTGAGTCGCCAAATGCTATGGTCGTACATCTGGCCCTAAATGCATTATAGAATTCTCTACATGAACCACAGGGACCAATGTTTATGATATACATTTTATACATAAATTCCTGTGAATCACTGGATACCCCCTTGTTTAAGGAATCTGTTGGTGTACTGCAGCTTCTTCGTATTGCCCATTTCAACAAACAGGGATGAAGTTTTGATGCTCAGCAGGAAAGACTTGAAGACAATCTAGAGAGCCTACAAAATCAGCACGCTGGTGTGACAAGTCTTGTGGTTCCCTAGCACACATCCTAAGCATGAAGCGCATCCATATGTCATGAATATTAGGACTTTAGTCTTGTGAATATGTGTGACTGGTATAAAATGCACATTAGTTTATGCTATTTCTTTGATCAATGTGATAATGACGTTTGCTTGAACAGATTTACAGTACTTAATTTGAAAACCCAACTCTTATGTTCTACATTATGTGTTACTGATCCACCAGGCACCGACTGCTGAGTTTGTCCGCCCTGGCGTTCAGAGAACCTGCCAGGTGTTGAACAACCAGGGTCATGCCCTGATGTTCCAGCCATGTCCAGAGGTGAACAGCCTCTTGACACAGGGTCCACCACCCCACCCCGCCCTCTTTGTTGCAGTACCACATGGCGGTGGTGTTGTTGGTGAACACCTGCACCACTTTCCCTTTGAGAGAGGGAAGGAATGCTTTTAGTGCCAGGCGGATGGCCCGAAGCTCCAACAGGTTCATATGGAGCCCGGACTCCGCTTCTCCCAGATGGCCGCCCCATCCCAGAAGTGACGCATCTGTCACCACTGTGAGATCTGGTTGGGGAAGGGAGAGGGATCTGCCTCTGACCCAAGCTTGGCTCAGTAGCCACAACCGCAATTGTTGTGCAGTTTTCTCTGAGATCTGGATATAGTCGGAAAGATTCCGCTGGTGCTGCGCCCACTGGAACGTCAGGTCCCACTGCAGAGTCTGCATATGCCAGCTGGCATGATCTACCAGCAGTATGCAGGAGGCAATGAGGCCCAGCAGCCTCAGGGTCATTCTCACCGAAATCCGGGATAGAGATTGAAATATCAGTATCATAGCCTGAATATTCCGGACTCGCTGCTCTGGAGGATAGGCCCGAAACTGAGTCTAGAACAGCTCCGTTGAAAGGGAGCGTCTGAGAGGGAGTCAGGTGTGACTTCCGCACGTTGATAGTGAACCCCAGCAAGTGCTATATTATCACCGAAAGGAGGAGTCACCTACCTCATGACTGGAAAGACTTCTTAGAAGAAAAACAACTTGCAAACATCCGGACCCAACAGTAGATGGCAGGAGTATGCAAAGCATGTGATCTACAGCTCACATGCCTCGAACGACTGGAACCCCTGATCTGCGCAGATGAGCTGCCACCACTGCCATCACTTTCGTGAACAACCGAGGAGCACTGGTAAGGCCGAAGGGGAGCACGGTGAACTGAAAATGCTCGTGGCCTACTGTGAACCGTACCTAGCGTCTGTGGGCTGGCAGGACGGAAATATGTAAATAGGTGTCCTGCAAGTCCAACGCCACCATCCAGTCTCCAGGGTCGCGGGCAGACAGGACCTGAGCCATCGTGAGCATTTTGAACTTCTCCTTTCGGAGGAAGCAGTTGAGGGCCCTGAGGTCTAGGATAGGACGCAGGCCTTTGTCCTTCTTGTGCACCAGAAAGTAGCGGGAATAGCAACCACGACCTACTTCTGGCGCAGGGACCCTTTCAATAGCTCCCTTGGCCAAGAGAGCAGAAAATTCCTGGCGGAGAAGCGCCAAATGATCCTACCGACATGCGATCGAAAGACAGTGGCATGGAGGGATGGGAGTCTCGAAGGGGAGGGAGTAGCCACTTCGGACTATTTGCAAAACCCACCTGTCTGACGTGATGGATTGCCGGTGAGGGAGGTGATGGCGAATCCTGCCACCCACTGGCCGCTGATGGTCCCGAAGGGTCGGACTAAGAGGGTTTGGAGGCTGCAGCAAGGGTGGACTGGCCCACCCGTTGGCTCCCATACGAGGTCGCTGGATCCCACGTCCGCGGCCACGCAGAGGCTGGGCAGCTTGCGTGGACCGGTGGCTAGACTGGGCCGGACGTGGCGGGATGCCCCTTCCGTAGCCACGGAAGGGGTGAAAAGCAGACTGGGGTGGACGGGAAGATGCAGCGAAGCCCAAGGATCTGGCCGTAGCACGAGAATCCTTAAAGCGCTCCAGTGCCGAGTCTGCCTTGTCGCTAAAAAGGCAACGACCATCGAAGGGCATGTCCAGCCAGGTTGAATGGACATCCCCCGAAAAGCCAGACGTCCTCAACCAGGCGTAGCGCCTAAGGTCTATCGACGTGGCAATCATTCTGCCTAGTGAGTGTCAGTGGTATCCAGTCCACATAGAATTGTGAATTTAGCTGCTTCTCTCCCATCTGCCACTGCTTGGGAGAGAACGGCTCGGGCCTCCTCCGGCGACTAAGGTAGCACTTGTGCGACCGTATCCCAGATAGTATGGGAGTATCGGCGCAAGAGGCACGCGGTATTCACAGACCGCAGTGCCAAGTTGGCGGAAGAGAACATGCGCTTCCCAAGATGATCCAGCTTCTTGGATTCCCTGTCTGGAGGAGCAGAAGGGAATGTGCCCTTGGAAGAAGAGGCTTGGACCACCAAGCTCTCGGGGGAAGGTTGTTGGGTGAGGAAAACTGGGTAGCCCGGAGCCGGGCAGTGGTGTGGGCAATCATCCTTTCCACAGGAGCCCCTGCGCTGGGATTGGACCAGGTGCCCAGAAGGACGTCAGTGAGGGCTTCGTTGAAAGTCAGAAGGGGTTTAGAGGAGGTTGCCGCAGGCTGAAGCACCTCTGTCAGGAGATTAGTCCTGACTGCCCAGAAGGAACCTCCAGGCCCAAGGCCTCGACTGCCCTTCGCACCACCACAGCGTAAGACGCTCCCTCCTCCGTAGCCACGGTAGGGGGAGCAAGCATACCAAGGTCTGGAGAAGTGTTCAGAGCACTGGCGTCACCCAGGTCATCCCTCCAGTCCGACTCTTCAAGCTGGTCTGCCAAAGGGTCTAGCGACCCCTCCCAATCCTCATCACCACCTTCTGGGCAATAGGGAACACCAAGGATGAACAGAGGAACAAAAGTATCCTCCGGCGTCGGATTCGACGTCGACCGATGTCGGTCTGGCGTGGGTCCATCTCTGGGGTTAGGATGGAGACGGCTTCGGCCGAGGGCACGGCCAACGCCAGGGTTGTCGTCGTCGGGATTGGCACCAGGGAAGGTCGGGTAAGATCAACCGGCGTCGATCCGGATCCAGGTCTGGATCCGCAGGGGCCCTCCGGCGCCGGGGCCGAAGCTGCTGATATCGAAGGCTCACGACCCCCGACCGGTTCCGCGGGCCTGAAAGCGGACTGGCGAAGTCAGGCTGCCTAAAGATACGGTGTAGGGCTTCGTAAAATGTACGAACCTGGGCAGGGGATGCCCCGGCTCCCGGAAACGGGGGGACGCACAGAGTCGTCCCTGAAGAAGTCACCGGAGACGGAGCCTTAGAGCGACGATGCTCCGGGTCCCGTGTCGCGTCAGCCGACCGACGGGGAGAAGGCGAAGAGTGCCGGTGCTTCTTCGCTTTCTTCTTGTCTTGTGCTTCAACTTACCCGAGGACTTTGAGACTTGGAATGGGACGAGGTGTGGGGGCTCCGCGAGCGGCCTCGAGACCTTCCTCTCGAACGAGACCAGGAGCGACGTGGAGCACGACTTTGGGTCGTGGTTGCGCTGCAGACACCAAAGGCACACGTAGTGCGGGTCCGTCACAGACATCAGCCTGTTACAGGCCACGCAAGGCTTGAAGCCGGGCCGACGATAGGACATCCCTCGCACACCAGGAGTTGAAGACTCGAAAAAGAAGTCGACAAAACGTCAAAAAGTGACTAAAGGGGTAGCTCTCTCGGGATCTGCGCTAGGCTCGCGCAAAAAGAAAGAACTGACGTCAGCGCGCAGGGGCGGCGTCTAAGTAGGCACCGCTACATCATCCCGGTGACCACGATGACGGACGCGGAGTCGACCGACGCCACCCACCGACGCGAAGGCGTCCTGCTAAGAGAAAAATTCTCCGGATCCAGTCTGACGCCTGGGGGTGATTCTAAAGGTAAGGAATCTATAACAAACTGTCTCTTTCAGATATAATGTTATTAAAGCTGACCACAAAGAGTGAGAGGTTAGAGTGGAACCTTCGCACCAGGCAACAAGATGTACCATGTCGAATCATAGTTGGGAGTCATCCATCAATATGATTTGAGATGGTCCGGATCAAAAGGAACACCATTTTGGGGACAGGCTGATCAGCACCACCATGGAAGGAACTTGATTGCAGCCTGAGAGAATCAATCAGACTTCACAAATGCCTGCCAGCTAGCACCATTGGTCATCCAGAGAGCACTGTAAAGGTTTCAACTGTAATCCGGTATTGGGTATCAGAAAGATGCAGGATACAATTTAACTTAGAAGTGGTGAGATTTTGTGGGCTATCAGAAGTCTCATAGTTAGAAGTCTCTCAGACAGTTAGAAAAGTCTCTCTTCATAAGGGTATACCTTTGCAAATTGTGTGTCCACTACTGCTCCCAGGTAATGGATGAAATGAACTAGGATCCCCAAAGACTTGGAGTGATTTACTCTGAGACCCAAGCACAAAGAGACAGGGACTGCTGTCTTGAAGTGATGCTGGGCCTCCTGAAAGTTGATGTTTTTAAAAGCCAGAGAAAACACAGGGTAATAAGAGGAGAAGGGTGAGACACCGTATGTCCCTTCGCTATCAAGAAATCAACACAATATAGGTACGGTGGCTACTAATTTGGGAAACTGTGAGGTGTAATTTGTACTACAAATTGATCCCGAATATACGTCTTATCCTGAGAAGAAAAAACTCAGCCTAGGCTTGTTAACCAGGAAAGGTCATCCTTAATGGAAGAGGAAACCTCACACACTTGATAGTGTCATGCTTCATCATAGGAGTCCTCTCCCCACCTCGGTAGGACAGTGCCACCAAGGCGGACTCAACCTCCTCGAAGACTGTAACGGAAGGAGGGAGTTCTTGGATAAATCTTACTGAACAACACCAACATGAAAGGGGATCCAGATGAAAAAGTAAAAATACCTTAGTGTTCCATGGACAATACCCTTAATCAACTGAACACTAGGTATGATTAAAAACTAAAGTGAATGGGTCATGGAGATCCATGACTCACACCCAAATATCTGTCTGCCAACATGTTTCTGCCCAACTAAACTAGCCTAAAAGGTCATTCATCAGGGCATGTGGATCCCTAATGTTCGTGAGAATGATTATGTTCCTAAACAATCCTAAATATACTTGAGTGGAAGAGAATCTTATCAAATCACTCAAGTGGGTCCTACCCAAACGTCTGATGAGTAGGGGTTTTATACCCTAGATTTTAGGGGGAACTGGCATCTCAGTCACAGAGGGGGTGGTGTCCTTTGAAGTCACACATTCGTCAAAAGGTACGCCACAAGGTACTACCTCAGTTAGTCCTGTTCAGTGCCGCTGGAACCAGGACCCACTTGAGTGTCACATAGAACCCCAAAGTGAAAAACATCTCTGCTATTCACTTTTTACCCATGTATAATTTTACATACATAACATGGCTTCTCCCAGGCTCTCAGAGAGGGCTGTCAGGTCCAGCTTGAAATTCCTTTATGATGTATCAACAGTGGGTGACAACGTTTCTTATCCACTGTTATGTTATAGCAATGAATAAATAGATTTACAAATGGATGTTCATGTTGCAGGCTTTCAGTGAGAGCCATCTCCCTGCTCCCGTTCCCGGCAAAGGTCATCGAGAAGACCGTCAACAAACAACTGACCCGCTACCTCGAGGAGAACAACATCCTGGACCCTTCCCAGTCCGGGTTCCGCAGCAACCACAGCACCGAGACTGCCCTCATCGCCGCCACCGATAACATCAAGTCCCTGCTGGACAACGGAGAAACGGCGGCCCTCATCCTCCTGGACCTGTCAGCCGCCTTCGACACGGTCTGCCACCACACACTACGAACACGCCTCCACAACGCTCGGGATCCAAGAGAAGGCCCTGGACTGGACCACCTCCTTCCTCTCCGGCAGAACACAGAGCGTCTGCCTTCCCCCTTCCGCTCCGAAGCCACCGAGATCATCTGCGGCATACCCCAGGGCTCTTCCCTCAGCCCAACTCTGTTTAACATCTACATGGCACCGCTCGCCCACGTCGCCCGTCGGCATGACCTCAACATCATCTCCTATGCCGATGACACCCAGCTGATCCTCTCCCTCACCAAGGACCCCCACACCGCCAAAACCAACCTCCACGAAGGAATGAAGGCCGTTGCTGAATGGATGAGGAACAGCCGACTGAAGCTGAACTCGGACAAGACGGAGGTCCTCATCCTCGGATCCACCCCTTCGGCCTTGGACGACTCCTGGTGGCCGACCGCACTGGGAACCGCCCCAACACCCACCGACCACGCACGCAACCTAGGGGTCATCCTCGACTCCACCCTCTCCATGACTAAACAGGTCAACGCCGTCTCCTCCGCCTGCTTCAACACCCTCCGCATGCTCCGCAGGATCTACAAGTGGATCCCCACTGAAACGAGAAGAACGGTCACCCAGGCCCTCGTCAGCAGCAGGTTGGACTACGGAAACGCCCTCTACGCAGGAGCCTCGGCCAAACTCCTGAGACGGCTCCAACGCATCCAGAACGCCTCTGCACGCCTGATCCTCAACATCCCTCGCCACAGCCACATCACACCCCACCTGAGAGACCTGCACTGGCTCCCGGTCAACAAGAGGATAACCTTCAAACTCCTCACCCACGCACACAAGGCACTCCACAACACCGGACCAACGTACCTCAACAGACGACTCAGCTTCTACACCCCCACCCGCCAGCTCCGCTCCGCCGACCTCGCCCTCGCCACTGTCCCCCGCTTCCGAAGAGCGACCTCCGGTGGCAGATCATTCTCCCACCTCGCCGCCAAGACCTGGAACACCCTCCCCATCCACCTACGGCAGACCCAAGACCTGCTGACCTTCAGAAAACTCCTCAAGACCTGGCTTTTCGAGCAGTAGCAGCATTCCCCACCCCAGCGCCTTGAGACCCTCACGGGTGAGTAGTGCGCTTTACAAATGACATGATTGATTGATTGATTGAGAGCCATATAGAACAAAATACCTACATCATAATCCTGTACGGGACTCTCTTATCTATTTGTTAATGATCAAGAGACCTGCGTGTAAGAGTCCTAACCAACCAAACGCAATCCCATGGTTGCACAAGATTTGAAATATATGTAGCATAAGGGATGGTCACACAGAACTCACATCACACCTCAGTGAACTAAACTGGCTCCCGATCAGCCGCGGTCCATGCAGGTAACAGCGGTGGGGCCAAGTAAGGGGGGATTTCGAGGGACGATGCCAAGGGAATTAAATAAATAATTAATTTTCCCTCAGCATCGTCCCTCGAAATCCCTCTTTACAAGGCCCCACCGCCCCACCGCTGTTACCTGCAAGGACCACGGCTGCTCCCGATACACACTGAATTCAAACTCCTCACACACACATTAAAGGAACTGCACAACTCAGGCCCCACCTACCTGAACAGTTGCATCTCCTTCCACCAAACACCCAGAGACTTTGGCTCCAGAGAACTCCTACTCACACACATCCCAAGCTGACACAAAACCCGAGCCAGAGGACGGGCGTTCTCTTACATCGCTCCTGAAGTGTGAAATGACATCCTGCTCCTCATCAGAGCTGCCACCTCCTCTCTTCTTTAATTTCGCAAGAAGCTGAAGAACTGGCTTTTCAATTAACCAACCTACCATAGGCAGGGATGGGCATACACACCTGCACTGCACCAAGATACCCTCATGGGTGATTAACCAACCTACCATAGGCAGGGATGGGCACACACACATGCACTGCACCAGGATACCCTCATGGGTGATTAACCAACCTACCATAGGCAGGGATGGGCGCACACACCTGCACTGCACCAGGATACTACCCTCATGGGTGATTAACCAACCTACCAAAGGCAGGGATGGGAAAACATACCTGCACTGCACCAGGATACCCTTGTGGGTGGTAGTGTAGTTTACAAACAAAAATAACACAATAAGTATAACACCTTCAATTCCTAATTATCAAGCAAAATATGATAGACTATGTCCCCATGTATTGCGTATACACAGACAATTGTGGCTGTTAACAAAATTGTGTAGAGAACTGCATATTCTCTTTGGAAATATAAAACTTATCACTTGGCTGAGCCAGCCAAGGTCATTACCCTAGAGACAGCGATGAATCTGTGGCATCCTTGACGCTGCTCTAACTAGGTACTATAGATTTGTTTCCTAACTTGAAATCACCAATCACACACTACACTGTTCTGAAAGCCTGAGACATGCTACAATACAAACACTGTAATAACTCTTGATTAGTGCTATAAATGTGAATAAATAAACAACAAAGTATTTCTGGCCAAGAAAGGCAGACAAAAGAGGCATACCCACATCACACTCTAACATGTTTAACAAAAGGAATCTTGGGGACATGACTTTGTGAATGGGCTACTAATTCATCTGGCAAAGGAAAATGCCAAATACATATTCTGCAAATGGCATGGCTACCTCGCACAGGTATTTGAAGCTAGGCTTAGTTAGCATATGAAAATGGTGAAAAGACAGATGTGCAAACATGTTGGACAGCAGTAACTAACTTCATTTGTGTTCCATCGTAATCTCTCTTTGGGCAGCAGGGTACACTTCGGTAAACACTCCAGAAGCTTCTTAGGCAGGAAAACCTTGATGTGATGGTTGTTCTCTATGAAATTAAACAAAATAAAAAATGTAAATAATCAAACAAACAAGTTACTTATCTTCCGTAACGCTCGTTCTGGTGGATATTCTAACTGCAGATTCCTCACCTTTTGAATTCCCCCAGGCGTTGGACTGGATAAGCAATTGTTCCCATGTGCCAGTAGATGGTACAACGGCAGCTGGGTTCTGTCTCTTGAAGTGATGGCGCACAGCAGTATGTAGGCAACACTCCTGTACATGGACATCTGTTTGCTTTTTTTTTTTAACTTTTCTGTACCCTCAGACACGCATCAATTGTGCCAGATTATTACAGGACAGTGTGCAAAATCTAACGTTGACCCTTTTTATAATCATAAAGTTCTCTGCACAGAACAAAGAGGCCCGAGGGAAGTGAGGAACCTGCCGCTAGAGTATCCACATTATCTAACTTTTATCCATCTGAAGAACAAGTAACTTGTTATTTGGTAAGAAAGCTGACACATCTTCTTAGAATAGACACCAAAGCAGTACCTCCCAAGTGGAGGAGGCTCTGAGGAAAGGACTTACCCATGGACGTTCTGCAGTACCAAGCAGTCAAAATGGCTCTCTCTGCAGACCTGAGCTTGAAAATAGTAATTCCTGGTGAAGGCATGAACAGACACCTATGTGAAAGACGCGCAGATGCACAGCACCAGAAAACGTCCCATTCTCGCCATAGTGGCAGGCTGGGCAAAATGAGCTAAATGGCCCTCTTGGCCAGGAGACAACATTTTTATGGACAGGACAATCCATCTCAACAAGGTTAATACCCCTTAGACCGGATCCATGAAGAAACTAAGGGCGCTCTTTGGATTCAACTGAAGAAGTCTCTCTTGCTTCTACGAGGGTTGCGGCAGAAAGAAAAAAGCAGGGCTGTGGCAGAAACAACCACGCACTGCCATGCTTGTTGGAGTCCTATGTGGCGATTGTGTGGTCAGTTAGGACCTGGACCGATGGATGACAGAAAAGCTTTCAGGATCAACAGAATGGCATGCAGTTCTTGAAGATTGCAATAGTGTTTCTGCTCCTCCAGAAACAAAAGGCCTGCGATTTCTACCTGGTCCAGGTGACAGACACACCTCAGAAATGATGCATCCATCACTACTGTGAACCCTTGTAGGTAGGTCAGGAAGGCCTCCGTCAGCCACCAATGAAGTTCCCGAACTGCCTCATCAGAGGTGCGGATGTTGTCTGAAAGGCAACTCTAGCCCTGAGCCCACTGCAGACCTTGCATGTGCTTATAAATACTGAGGACCAGCAAGACGCATAAGACCAGGAGGCCAAGAAGCTTCAGAATCATCAAGGCCTGTACACAAGAGTGAGCCCAAAACACTGAGACCTGAACCTCAAAGCCACCATGTAGGCAGTTGGCTCTTTATATGATACACCACTAAAGGGTTATATTGTGCAAAAAGACCAGCGATTCCCCAAGAAGTGTACAGGGCTCAAAGTAAACCCAAAGAGCTCTGTTTGTGGTAGTGGTGAGCAGCCTTAAGCCTAACATAGAGGAGTGTAAGATAGTTGTTATGCACATAGTGATTAATAAATGACACAACTCAAAAAGGAGATCCACACCAATTTTATGAAAATAAGCTTCTTTCAAGATTTATTTTAAGACCAAGAAATACGTATTGTATTGTATTGTAATTGCATTTATATAGCGCTTACTACCCCTGACGAGGCGTCGAAGCGCTTTTTCGGCGAGTAGCACACTACTCCGGAACCCAAAAGGATTAGTGTTGAGTTAGTATAGTGAAATATGAAAGTAATTTGAGTGGTGGATATTAGTCAGTTATTTGGATTGAGAAGGATAGCGGAGGGATAGAAGAGGGAAAAAAGGTTTGCATTTATGTAGCCTTGTTACCCCTAACGGGGTGTTGGAAGCACTTTCTTGGGGAGTAGCACGCTACTCCGGAACCCATAAGGATTAGTGGTGAATTAGCATAGTGAAATATGAAAGTAATTTGAGTGGTGGATATTAATCGGTTATTTGGATTGAGAAGGATAGCGGAGGGATAGAAGAGGGAAAAGGTTTACATTTATATAGCGCTTGTTACCCCTGATGGGGTGTTGAAGCGCTTTTTCGGCGAGTAGCACGCTACTCCGGAACCCATAAAGGATTAGTGGTGAATTAGTATAGTGAAATATGAAATTTGAGAAGTGGACATGTTAGTCTGTTATTTCGATTGAAAAGGATAGTGGAGGGATAGAAGAGTGAAGGCTTTAGACTTTTTTTGGGGGAGGTCATAGCAGTAGTGGGAGGGTTGGGATGAGTAAAAAGGGATATGGAGGGGAAGAGTCAGAGGGAAGAGTTTAGAAAGGCTTGTTTTGGGGGATCAGCATAATAAAAGAGATGTCGGGTGGTGCAAGAAGGGGTAGACTAGGGGAGAGTCTAGAAAGGGCTATTTTGGGGATCATAGTAGTTGGTATGGGGTTTGGGATGAATGAGAGAGTGGAGGTAGTGGATATATTGATAGAGGTATAGGGTGTGAAATAGGCTAGTGCATTGGAAAGAGTAGTAGAAAGAGGTTTGTGATGAGTCAGAGTTGAGGTTGAAGATATATTGAGAGAGGTATAGGGTGAAAATAGGGTAGTGCATTGGATATGCTGAATTAGAAGAAAGTCATAAATATATAGATCCATAAGTATATGGAAAGTTTATAGATGCATAAAGGAAGTAAGTATATGTAGATTAAAGATATTGATAGAGGTAGAGAAATAGGTTAGTGCATATAATAATAAAAAAAGTAAGTACATTTTCATAAGAAATCCTTTTCACTTTAAAAAGTGGACACACTGCAATTTTCTGTTAAGCAATGTTAACCTATGGGAGGAAAATAAGAATGTGGTTTTGCAGGTTAAGTATAGGACTTACAGTCTTGATTTTCAGGATAAAGAATCAGCACCAGGCAAGGTTCAGGTAAGTAGCAAATCTGCACCTCCAGAGGCACAGGGACAGCCGGGTGCAGGGTTCGAACTCGGGATCTGGTGCCAATGTTATCAAAGGAGAAGGGGGGGTAATCGAAGAGATGCTGCTCACAGGTGAGTAACACGGTTTGGTAACCCAGTCTCGGGGGGGGGGGTTAAGGTAAGCACAGGGGCCACAAGGCAGCACCAAACTTACACTATCAGTGGCACAGGGACGGCCGGTGAAGAGTGCCAACACAGCGATGTGCGCCCAATGCAAACAAATGGGGGGAGATCGGTTTTGATGAAAGGCTGCAGCCTCATGCCAGGTGGCAGGACGAAGAAAACCAACAGCTGCCCAGGTAAGTAGAGATGCTAGGGGACGTACGGACACCATTGGTTGCGCTCCCAAAGGACCTGCCCGGTAAGACGGTCAGGGGGAGTTTTTGAATTGAGGTTGCAGGCGTCAAGGTGGAGTACGGCAGCGGTCAGCCCACAGTGGACTCTTACTCAGAAGTGCTGGGGGACCTTCACCGGACCAGTGGGTCACTTGGACTCGGGCTGTGGGCGATGGGTACAGAGTTGGGTCCTTCAGTAGTTTCGCGGTTCCTAAGGACAGAGTTCTTTGTTCTTTAAGGTTGGTTTCTTCTGGACAGGTCCGCTGTCCGTGGGAGATCTTGATCATTGTCGAAGGCAGGCAGTCCTCACAAGGCTTTGGAGGTCGCTGGGCTGCAGGACGGGTTGTCTTTTTGTGCAGGATCGTAGAGAGCTACAGACAGGCCAGTACGGCTGGGGCCAGGTCAGTTGATGTCTGTATTCGTCTCTGCTGGTGCAACGCTTTAGTGTATGGCTCTTAGGTCATCAGGAATCTGATTTCAGTGTCAGGGGATGCCACCTAAATACTAGATTTAGGGGTCTAACAGGGGAGTGACAGATAGGGACCAATGGGTTCCTTACCTGGGGTGTCTACACCCTCTATTCTGCCACCCTCCTGTGAAATGGGACATAGCCCTAGCCCAGATTGGATAGGTCACACTATCTTCAAGATGGTGTGCACTGAAAAATGTGCCTCACTTCGCCTCAGCACGTGAGGGGTGGAGTTGGCGAAGGGGGGCACACCTCCTGGTCTCACTTAGGGTTTCCTGCCAGTTCTCCCACCAAAAGTGGGGGTTTGAACTGAAGGCTGCCATCTGCTGCTAGCAGAGGAGGCTGTGGTCGCTTTACGAAGGCGGCAAGGCCTTTGAAGCTTCCCTCTTGAGCACTGTGCTCATCATGGGAGAGGAGGTGTGACACCTCCGCCCAGGATGGGCTTTGTTTCTGTCCTCAAGAGAGCAGGGGCTCTCGACCCAGGGGTCCAGAAACATGTCTGGTGGTGGCAGGCTCTCCTAAAGCCAATCAGAGACCACACCAGGGCTGGTAGGTGTTCAGGGAGCACCTCTAAGGTGATCACTGGGTACATGTTTTAATAAATCCAACACTGGCATCAGTGTGGGTTTATTAAGAGGAGTTGTTTGGTACCAAACACTCCTGGGTTCAGGAGAGCCATCGTGGTGCTGGGGAACTCTAGTTGTCGAGTTTCCAGCCCATGTACTCTCTATGGCTTACAATATTAAGACTAGACTTAAATATTGTAGGGGTATATAACTGCTCATGCAGATATGCCCACACCTGAGATATAGTGCACCCTGCCTTAGGGCTTGTAAGGCCTCCTAGAGGGGTGAGTTACCTATACCTTAGGCAGTGCTGCTTGGACATGGCACACAGGGAGTGTGCCATGTTGACTTTGTTGTTTTTGTCTGCACCAAGGCATGCAGGCTGCAGTGGTAATTGGTGAGGAGTTCCTAGGGGATCCTCTTCAGTTCCCGTGCCCTAGGTAGCATTTACTAGGGACTTACGGGGGGGGGACTGAAGTTGTGCTAATCGTGGTACAGTTTTAGGAAAAGAACACTGGTACTGAGAACCTGGTTAGCAGGGACCCAGTACTCTACAGTCAAAGTTGCATCAAAAGCCAGACAAAAAGGGGGGTGGGACGGGAAACAGAAATTCACTTCCCTACACACCATATCCAGAATGTTCCCTATAAAGGGAATCCACTACGCTAGTTGCAAATGGGATTTGGTTCATTGACCCAGAACCCAGAGGGAACAAAAAGAAAACTGAGGCCTGCAGGTGGCCCACAAATGACTGCAGCAAGCTCACTTTTAACAGCCAGCCATCAAGGTATGAGAATATGTGTAGCCCTAACCTGGATGATGGGCCGCAACTACTGCCATCACCTGCTCAGTTGAGACTGAAGGGAAGAACGGTAAACTGAAAGTGTTCCAACCCTAGCATGAACCGAAGGAAGCATCTGAGAGTCTGCAGGTCAGGCATATGAACAATAGTTACTTACCTGTAATCTGTGGTTCTCCAGTATTAGTATCTTTCATAGATTCACATGCTTGAATCAGATTTTCTACCGCACGTCGTGTGAAGGGAGTCTCCCTGAGCTCTGCTCAGTTTTCTTCTCAGTTCTTTGAATTTATTATTCTTAGGATGTCTTCTTCAAAGAAGTCTCTTTTTCGCTTCTTGTGAGTCTTGTGGGAAGCTCCGGCTGTTTTCAGAAGATCCCCACAAGAAGTGCATTTACTGCTTATATCCTGAACATCAGGTGAGAGACTGCAAGATCTGCAGAACTTTTCCTCAAAAACTCTGAGGGACAGAGAGGGGCGTCTACTTCTGTGGCTACAGAAGATAAAAGACCAGGACAATCCCTTATCTGAGGTGGGGAGCATTGCCTCTGTTCAGTCTACGTCCTCCAGAAAGAGGTTTTCTGACACAAATTTGTCTTCTCCTGGGGCTAAGGTGTCGAAGAAGCAACCCTCCAGCAGTACTGAAGTGCCTTCTACTTCAAAAAGACTCTTCCACCTTCTAAGCCTAGATCTATAGCTTCTACGCCCCGAGAAAGTCAAAAAGTCTCTCTCTTCTACACAAGTGTCTGACAAAGATTTGCCTCAGAA
Organism: Calotriton arnoldi; assembly: GCA_963921515.1. Taxonomy (NCBI): domain Eukaryota; kingdom Metazoa; phylum Chordata; class Amphibia; order Caudata; family Salamandridae; genus Calotriton; species Calotriton arnoldi. The sequence continues at coordinate 264,876 of CAWUFW010000273.1, read as the reverse complement.
ACGGATTTCTCGTCGACGGGCTCGTCGGGCGACTCCTTCGCCGACGAGCTCTTATACTGCAACTACTACGCCGACGGCAACATTCTCATCGCCGAAGACACAAATGATCATGTCGCCGGCGTCTTCGCCGTCGACGCTGGTATCCGTCTCCAGTCAGACCAGTTCCGTCGACGAAGGTGTTAGTATCTACCGCCGATGCTCCGACGACGAAGACTAAAGGAGTGTCGTCGCCGACTGTCTCGTCGACGAAGGTCCCGCTCGACGAAGTCCGTCCCGTCGACGAAGGTCCCGCCGACAAAGGTCCCGCCGACGAAGTCCGTCCCGTCGACGAAGTCCGTCCCGTCGACGAAGTCCGTCCCGTCGACGAAGTCCGTTCCGTCGACGATGCTTCCGTCGACGCCTACACCGTCGACGACTACTTCGTCAACGGTTTCCTTGTCGACGTTACCACTAGCATCATGCACGGCTCTGCAGGTCTGGTCTTCGCCGACGCCTGCAGTGGAGATTACGCCGTCTACATTGCCTCCGGTGACAACGGCGTCTTCTTTATTACAAAGACGTGCATCTTCTTTAAATGTACGCTCTCCGCTCACAATTTCTCCTCCTACGGTTCACCTCAGACTGCCGGACCAGTTGCTAACCTCTGATGATGACGATGACCAATCGGAAGAGGGTGATATGTTCCGTACCGCCAGGAGCCCTTCGGAGCTCCTCATTAAATATCAAGATGAGGATCCAGAGGATGACGTCTGTCAGGAAACGGTTCCTTTACCTTCAGATACACTGCCTACGGCCCAAATGCCTCTGGCTCTTTTGAACAATCTGCAATACATGCTAGATGATTACTATCGCCGTTTCCTCCATCAGAATCGGCTTCCTCTATGCCGCCCACACCTATGCCTCAAACTTCTTCAACTTTAAGATCACCCAGGCCTCATTCTCCTGTACTGTCGCATCACTCTCAGGACGCCCACACCTCTGACGACGATAGGGAGGAAGGAGAATTAGATGACAGATCTTTACTCTCAGAATGGGATGAGTATCAGATACAAACTCCGTCGCCTTTAACTCCTGCTCCTGTCGACTCCCTCCTGCTGACGTTGGAGGTTTTCACCTGCTTATGGAGAGAGCTACTAAGCGTTTTCTGCTTTCTATGGAAACGAAGCAGGATGATTGCTTCCTCTATGATTTTAAGGATCAACCAAGAAGACAAATACGATCCATTCCCATTATTGACTTCATTTGGCAAGAGGGATTGAAAGTTATGAAAGCTCCTGCCTCTATTCCTGCGGTCATGCCCCGCCTTGATAAAAGTACAAGGCTCCGGACAACTCGCCTGCATGTTTGATCGGTCAACCAAAGGCAGATTCGGTTATAGCGCAGGCAGCGCAGCGACGATCGCGGAATCCCTCCTCTCCATTATCCGCCCCTCCAGATCGGGACGGTAGACGTTTGGACGCTATTGGGAAAAAGGTGTCAACTATGGCAGCGACAACAGTTCGGGCAGCTAATTCACTGGCTATCTTAGGACGCTATGATAGGCAAATGTGGTCGGACATTGCTCCCTACATTAATATGTTGACTGAGCCTTCTAAATCAGAGGCGCTTAAGATCCTTCAAGAAGGGGAACGAATCTCGGCTGAGATTATAGACTCATCGGTGGATGTTGCCTCTACAGGTTTTCGACAAATGGCAGGTGCTGCGGTCTTGCGGAGGCAAGGCTGGTTAAAATCAACTTCTTTTCGCCAGGAAGTTCAGACTAAGATATTGGACATGCCTTTCGATGGCGAGTCTCTTTTGGGAACCATGTGGATGAGGCCCTACAGACCATTAAAAAGGATACTGAGACAGCAAGTTCTCTCGGAACACTTCAGTTTCGTAAACCGCCCTTTCGGGGTGCGAGGGGGCGTGGATCCTTCTCTACTAGAGGAGGATACAATCAACAGAGACAATATCAGCCCTATCACAGCAATCAGCGCTTCTCTTCCCAGCGCCAACAACAATTCAGGCAACAACCAGCGACCTCTTACTCGCAAAATAGAAGGAAGTCTACTTTCCGAGGACGTGATAACCCTAAAAACAGTGACAACTGCCACCTGCCACCTGCTCGACCACTTACCCCTGTACAAGTTGGAGGAAGAATCTCCCGTTATTACTCAAACTGGTCGAAAATAACAACAGACAAATGGGTATTGGACATTGTGGCCAGAGGCCACGTTCTAGAATTCGTAAAATTTCCTCCAAATTTTCCCCCAAGGGCCCACCTCCAGCTCGCCTCTCAGAGCTATTTGCCCAAATAAAGTTGATGCTGCGAAAGGGAGCCATCGAAGTAGTCCCTCGACTGCAAGGAGGAACGGGGTTCTATTCCAGGTTTTTTCTCATAAAAAAGAAATCGGGAGAATGGCGTCCCATTTTAGATCTTCGCTCCTCAACAAATATCTCAAGAAATTGTCATTCCGGATGCTAACTCTGCAAGAAATTCTTCCTCTCCTTACTGCAGGGGATTACATGACCACCCTCGACCTCCAAGATGCTTATTTTCATGTGCCAATTCTACCCAGACACAGAAGGTTCTTGAGGTTCAGAGTGGCCGGCAGGGACTTTCAGTTCAAAGTCCTCCTTTCGGACTACGGTCCGCACCCCGGGTCTTTACCAAGGTCTTAGCACCGGTGGCTGCACACCTTCGACTGGAGGGAATCCAGATTTTGCCCTATTTGGACGACTGCCTTATCAAGGCGAGTTCATTCAACAGCGCAAACGTCCATACTCAGAGATGTCTATCCCTGTTCCAATCTCTGGGTCTCTCCATCAATTTCGACAAATCGCACCTCCTCCCATCACAGGAGAGAACCTTCTTGGGAGCCACATTAAACACGTTGAGAACAAAAGTCTGCGTCTCAACCGAAAGACAAACGAAACTTTGCAATCTTGCACAGCTAATAAGATCAAAAGAGTACGTTTCAGTTCGACGGTTCAAGTCGCTTCTGGGGATGCTGTCATCTTGCATTCCTATGGTCCCCAATTGCCGTTTCAGAATGAGACCCTTGCAAGAGGAACTCAACAAACAGTGGCTGCAAATCTCAGGATCCTTCGACGATCTCATTCGCGGCCACTTCACAGATAAGGGACACTCTACGATGGTGGACTTCAAAGACAAATGTAGCAGCAGGCTGCTCATTCCTCATGAAACCTCCAAGCTTCGTCATCACCACGGATGCCTCCCTAGAAGGATGGGGAGCCCATCTGCAGGGACTGACAGCAAGCGGAAGATGGGATGCTCAGCAAAAGACTTGTCATATCAACCTGTTGGAGTTACTGGCGATCTTCCTAGCCCTGAAGTCTTTCCGCACCATCATTCTCGGAGCATCTGTGTTGATACGGACGGACAACACAACAAGTATGCATTACTTGAACAAACAAGGAGGAACAAGGTCCGCACTGTTGTCTCAACAAGCCCAGGAAATGTGGGATTGGGCGATCAAACATCAGATAACCCTGACAGCAGTTCATGTCCCGGGAGTGTCCAACGTTCTTGCGGATTCCCTCAGCCGCTTGACAACATCCAATCACGAGTGGGAGCTCCATCAGCCAACGTTGAATCGAATTTTTCAGGAGTGGGGTCAGCCCAACCTGGACTTGTTCGCAACCAGTCTGAACCGCAAATGCCAATTCTTCGCAAGTTGGCGTCTCCACAACGAATCATGCGGAAATGCCTTTTTGATGAACTGGTCGCAGATTTATGCCTACGCTTTTCCACCGATACCGTTGGTTCCCAGGGTTCTCTGGAAAATGAAGAAGGAACCTTGTCGCCTAATACTCATAGCTCCCAGGTGGCCTCGCCAGTTCTGGTTCACCGAACTACTCCTTCTCTCCGAATGCCATCCCATTCAGTTGAGACCAATACCGAACCTTCTATCCATGCAGAACGGTCAGATCTGCCATCCGGATCCTGCATCCCTGCACTTAGCAGCCTGGCGCCTGAGCACCTTGAATTCGCCCACTTAGATATTCCTTCTAACTGTAGAGAAGTTCTGGCCAATGCTAGGGCGCCTTCCACAATAAAGACATACACGCTTAAATGGAAACGATTTTGCCTGTGGTGTCAAGCCAACAACATACATCCAGTACATGCAAAGCCGGAACAAATTTTACCTTTCTTCCTGCATCTGGCAAGATCAGGCCTTGCACATTCTACGCTTAAAGTATTCTTAGCAGCTATCTCAAGATTTAGACAGGATGGTTCCAACTCTCTCTATTCCTCTAGGATCATTCGACAGTTCTTTAAGGGGTTATTTCGTATGTTTCCACCTATTCGCCATCCACCTCCAGCCTGGCATCTTAACGTTGTGCTATCGCAACTTATGCGACACCCCTTTGAACCTATTCATCGGACAGAGTTGAAGTTTCTTTCATGGAAAGTGTCTTTACTATTAGCCCTCACGTCGGCTAGGCGGGTCAGTGACATTCAAGCCTTCACTATAAAACCGCCGTACCTTCAATTCACAAGAGATTCCGTAGTGTTACGCACTAACCCCGTTTTTATGCCCAAAGTACCTTCGGACTTCCATCTCAACGAACCGGTCATTTTAAAAACTTTTTTCCCAATCCTCAATCACCTGCGGAAAGGGCTTTACATACTCTTGATCTCAAAAGATGTCTCAAATTCTATTTACAAAGGACATCTTCCATACGGAAATCTGATCAGCTATTTTTAGCTTATGGAAAGATGCGTACAGGACACCCAATATCAAAACAGTCCATTGCCCGTTGGATCTCTGCTGCGATTGGTTTCTGTCATCAGCTGGCAGGCAGACCTTTACAGACAATTCCAAGGGCACATTCTACGAGAGCAATCTCTTCCTCTACTGCTCTCTTTGCTGGTGTGCCGATTCATCAAATCTGAGGACTCCCGCCTCGACGACGGGGATTGTCCTGGTCTTTTATCTTCTGTAGCCACAGAAGTAGACGCCCCTCTCTGTCCCTCAGAGTTTTTTGAGGAAAAGTTCTGCAGATCTTGCAGTCTCTCACCTGATGTTCAGGATATAAGCAGTAAATGCACTTCTTGTGGGGATCTTCTGAAAACAGCCGGAGCTTCCCACAAGACTCACAAGGGCGAAAAAGAGACTTCTTTGAAGAAGACATCCTAAGAATAATAAATTCAAAGAACTGAGAAGAAAACTGAGCAGAGCTCAGGGAGACTCCCTTCACACGACGTGCGGTAGAAAATCTGATTCAAGCATGTGAATCTATGAAAGATACCCCAATACTGGAGAAGAAATAAGTCCAAGATCCAGGGCAGAAAGGACCTGGGCGAAAGTCAACAGCTTGATCTTTTTCTTCCAAAGCAAGGAGCTAAAGAACCAAGGTTATAATCTCGGCCTGAGTTGTTCGCCATTTTTGGGAACAAATATTATTAGTAGTCGCACTCCCTGCCTTTCTCTGCTTCTGGAACCCTCTCTTCTTAGCCCTAGGCCAACAGTGACCAAACGTCCTGGCAAAGAAAGGAGGCATGGTCTTCCAAAGTCCGAAGACAAACAGGATGGACAGGAGGAGGAGTGGACACAAAGGGAGGACGTAACCAAGATGAACAATCTGCAAAATCCACTGGTCGATGGTAATTACTTGCTGGCAAAGTAGATACAACTATATCTTGCCTCTACTAGATGCACAGGATCATGGAAAGACGGGGAACAGGGGATGGAGAGAGGGGGTATTCAGAGCAGAGTGGCTGCAACCAAGGCAGGCAACAAGGAGTGCTTGCTGTGCATGCTGGTGGCCACAGCCACTTATTACCATGTTTTCTGGCGCTACGAACGAGCTGTCAGGGCCATCTTTGGCAATAGGCAAGACCACAAGAATATGCTCTGAACTTTCAGACTGTTTGTGGAATTGAGAGGTTGGAGACAGCAAACCCAAGGAGTGGGCCATAGCACAGCTGTCTTTGAATCAAGCAATCAATACGTATTTGTACAGCCCTGCTAGTCACCCATGAGGGTATCCAGGCGCTAGGCTCAGTCGAAAAGCAAGGTCTTGAGTCTCTTCCTGAATTTCAACACGGAGGGTGATGTCCAGAGGTGGAGGGGAAGGCTGTTCCAGAACTTGGCAGCGAGGTAGGAGAAGGAGCGGCCTTCACTGTAGCTTTGGCAGATGTGCGGTGTCTGTCCGAGGGAGGCAGAGTGAAGGTCTCTGGAGGATTGGTGCAAGTTCAGGCGGTGGTTGATGTATGCTGGTCCTTGGTTGTTGCGGGCTTTGTAGGCCTGTCTACATCTTGAATTGGAATCTTTTCTGGACAGGGAGCCAGTGAAGGTTTCGGCAGTATGGGGTGATGAGGGTACCTTTGGGTAGTTTGAGGATGAGTCTGGCCGCTGAGTTCTGGATCGTCTGGAGTCTCATGAGTTGGGTGGTGGTTCCTGCGTACAGTACGTTGCCGCAGTCCAGCCGGCTGGTGACTAGGGCTTGAGTGAGTTTTCCTCATGCCAATGGGGAGCCATTTGAAGATTCTTCGGAGCAAGCGGAGAGTATGGAAGCAGGCAGAGGAGACTGTGTTAATCTGTTTCATAGTGAGTTTGCTGTCCAAGATGATGCCGAGGCTGCGGGCGTGGTCTGCCGGTGTGGGGGTTGGGTCCGAGTTCGGCCGGACACCAGGGAGGTGCTGTTCCGTAAGATAAGCACTTCGGTCTTGTCCGTGTTGAGCTTCAGACAGTTGTCCTTCCATCAAATCAGCAATATTGGTCATGTAGTCTTGGAAGTCGGTCCTAGTGGTGGAGGGGTCTGCTGAGAGCAAGAGGATGAGCTGGGTGTCTTCTGCGTAAAATATGATGTTGAGATCATGGTTTCTGAAGATGTCGGCTAGAGGTGTCATGCAGGTGTTGAAGAGGATGGGGCTGAGGTGAACCTTGAGGGACACCACAGATGGTGCTCTTTGGTTCTGAGGCGAAGGGAGGTATGCAGATTCTCGGAGTTCATCCCGTGAGGAATGATGCGATCCATCTGAGGGCGTCTCCCTGTATTCCGACGTGGTGCAGTCTCTTGATGAGTTTGCTGCAACACAGATGAAGTGCTCCTGCACAGACTCCCCTTTGCTAAAAAGCCTAGCTCAGTCAAATAGCATATCCATATGGGATGCCTGTTTCCCCAGAAAAACTTGTAGCACTTATCCATGCATGTCGTTGGACCACAATACTAGTGCCAATGGTGAGACTCACTTAGTCTGCCATGTCCAAACTGGCTCTCAATATATACTTAGCTGTGATCTGTTTAACATGGATTGTTTGTGTGAAGGTATTCCTGAATTCCTTGGGAACGGTGGGTAAGATCACACTGGCCGTATCTCAGAGGGCATGAAAATATCGCTCTGGCAGACAGACTACGCTCAGGGACCTTAATGAATGCCAAACTGACAGATGAGAAAAACCTTGTTCCCAAACACATCAATGTGTTTTGATTCTTCATCCAGAGGGACAGTGGGGAGTGCATTAGGGTTGACCTGGCTGGTAGACATCTAAACCACCAAGCTCTCAGAATTCTAGTGCTGGGTCGGAAAGATAGGATCTTCAGGGGGAGGTCCATGATGAAGGATGAAAGGCTGAGTGGACCGCCGGGATCTGAACCAGTGACCATGAGGGCAAACACAGGCCCCTACAGTGGATGCATTAGTCCACTAAGTCACCAGACCCGGCATATAGGGAACCTAACTGGCAGAGCTGAGCAAAATTTAGATCAGGTCGCTGTCAATGTTTTTGTTGGAGCCTCATTAATGGGCAGCAAGGCTATGCTACAATCTCTCAGCAGATATGCCTGGGTGCCTAATGAAGCCACTTCAATAGCTCTGTGGATGACTAGCACAAAGAGAGCCTTCTCTTCTGTAGGGGGCTAGATTAGGGAGTCCAATCCTCTCTCATGAGAAGTATCCTGGCTACTAGCTTTTTATAAGTCTAAATTAATGCTTCCATAAATATTAGGAGGTAAAAGGAAATTATCCACCTCCACGACGTCATCATCATAAGGAACATTTTTAAAGCCATGGACAGTACCTGAATCTAATCCAAATACAGTCTCTAGCATTTAGCAGAACTGGCACTGAGGTAAAGACACTCCTACCAAACCAGAGGCTGCATCCTGGTTAATTCATAACAAGACACTGGCAGAGCTCAGGCAAAAGTCAGCTCCAGATCAGAAGGAGATGTCAAAGCTAGAGTGATGGTAGGGATAAAAATCTTGTTTGGACTTTTTATGCTCATGTTTACTTACTTTGAGACTGGGTCTTTAATTTACACAAAGATGGCAACTTGGAGCTTGAGTGGGAGTGGCCCAGGGCTTAGAGTATGACCCATCTGGCTTCTTGTGCTCTGCAATGTACAGCTTTGCCTTGAGCTCACTGAAGCCCTTAATGTTCATCACAGACTCTGAGTCATGCTTGGACTGCTTCCTACAATTGCGGCATAGTTTGAAGCCTGTGATGTTTGGTGGAGGCATTTTTCATTAGCACATTGTCTGATAAAATGTTTTGGAGTAGGTAATACACTGACAAAAAGATAGCAGAGCTCCAAATATGTGCCAAATGGTGCAGAAAGAAAGGAACGGTTGTCAGCATGTAGGAGTGGCACCAACATACAGTTACGTGCTGTCAATTCCGGAGGTGGTGCAGCTGAATAACCTAACAACAAGCAGAACCAATTGTTTAAAAAAGTTCCAGATCTAGCCTGGTCATGAGGAAGTACAAAAAGTGAGGAATATGCAGTTCGAAGACTCCATCATCAGCTACTTTTTAAACCTGCAGTCTTAGTTTTCTTAGTGTATGTTCTCTCCAACTACATAGTTTGACTTGTAGAGCCGAGCAAGCGTTGGACATTACTGTGGTAAGTCCAAGTGAACCACATTTAAACACTTCAAAATCAAATGCCCTCTCCATAACTGTATTTTATCATGTCTGGAAGTCATCTGTTCTCTGGTGTCACGTGTGGTTTGAAGAGGTTAGTTTGGAGGTATTTTTCAAATACACAGTGGGCATGACTGGTTTTAAGGACAATGTCAGAGAAGAGTCTGAAGCTTATATGGCAGTTGTAGAGTTTGTGTCACGTAAAGAAATGTCTCCATTTATGCAGCTTACCCCAGAGACTGACCATTTTTAGTGAGACATACAGGAGTTTTGGTGGTCTTGGCTCTGGAGTTAAGTGACTGTAATCCAGTTACCTTTAATGATGTTTCCTCTAAAAGTGAATATTTACCACCTTGAGTACGTGTAGAGTGCGTGACAAATCTGCTATGATAACACCAGGCATTACATCATGGCTTGAAAATTAGAACTGGCTGATTAGGTTTTAGTTTCAAAACAAATTTGGATGAAGGCTATTTCTGTCTTCTTGGCATTGCAAGATATGGCAAAGAATATAAGCGTGAGGTGCCAAGCTGCGAGTGGAATGTCTGAAAACCAAATATGTTTTGGGGGGCAATGACTAACTGGAGAGAAGGTTGGTTTTTGTTTAGATGAGTGGAATTCGACATAAGGGTTTGTATGAGGAAGAGGCACAGTCGTAAGGGGAAGATAATGGATACAGATGACAAATTTAGGATTAAAGAGTTATTGCAACTTCCGTAGGCGTATGGAGCTTCCCGAATTAAGGGTTGAAAAGTGCATGTGGTTCGAGTGTGCCAAGGCTGATACCAGGCAAGCAGTGGAAGTGGTCTGGTGTACTACGTTTGGAAAAACTGGTGCAGGTCGTTAGCATTAAAGCACACCAGTCCAGTACCTTATTTGTATGTAATGCCCAGTTTGGAGAGGAGTAGTTGATGAGAGGCTGTATATAATGTGCAGTAGTCAACAGACACTTCAATGCTGGTGGTATCCAATCTATAATACAGACTCAAGCGCAAGTAGGGAATGTAGCAGTTATGGTGGTGCACAAGGGCACCACTGATCTAGATTTTTATCAAAAGAATGCAAGGTTAAAACCGCTCAGAACATCAGGAGCAAAAAAATGTTTCTTCAGAAGGCAAAAAATGTAATGAGTTACTTGGAAGGACTGGAAGATGCCTTTGGAAAAAAGTTTGCCAATGTCAAGGACCATAGTGGGAGCTCTGGATCAAATGTTATTTTAAACTGTGGAGAATGGGAAAATGTCTCCTTTTGTGCATCTGGAGGCTATCAGTGGTGTTAGGATGCCCATGAGTTTTCAAGATTGCAAGCACCTAAAAGCAGGCTGGAGTCATTACGGGGACTGTTTAGGGATTACCTGGTATGGGGTAGGTTGAGTTTGAGTGAGAATAGGTTGATGAAACTGTGATGGGTTTTGAATGAAACCCTGTTTCCGGTGCTGCTTTGAAGGATGTGGCTGACAAGAGTTAGATAAGGTTAGGAATATTTCTTTCTTTTATGCAGAGTGGAGACTTTTCAAAGAAAGTCTAAAATGAGCTGGGTTTTTGGCTTATTTTGTTTAGGTCTTGGGCGCAGAGGGGTTGCTTATGAGAGTGGGTATGCATGTTAATGATGGGGTATGGTTGCTGGAGGACGTCTACCCTAGTGTTGATGTGTAGGATGAGGTTGGCAGCAGTTGGGTTCTGCACGAGTGGGTCCATAGACAGCAAATGCCGAGATCTGGTTTGCTTGTGGCAGGTGGTGAACTGGAGCAGACATGTTTCTGGCATGAAAGTAAGGAGAGTTAAGTGAGGTGGTTTGGATCTGTGCAGTGGCTGAAAGTTTTACGGTGCTGGATTTTCTAAGAGGTTGAAGTTTCTGAGGTGGGGAGACAAGGAAGTGAGGGGGCTGAGTGAGATCTTCAAAGCACTTAAAATGCAATATATTCATGAAGACTAAAATGCAGAACAGGCTTAATGCCAATTGCGTAGGAAGCACGAAGTGGTGCTCTGGCTGATAGATCCCCGTCTGACCTAATCCTGATAATGCTCCGACTCGGGGGGGGGAGGGGTTTGAGCTTCATGAGTGGTGGACACCCCCCTGCTGTCAGCAGTGCTTGGCAATATCCAGGCAAGAAGAGAGAGCGGCGAATTCTAATATAGCGTGCCCCAGACGGAGCCGGGAGCTGACCAGCCCCAAGATGGCGAATGCAAGGACTGCTGAGGTGAGCTGAATGAGACACATTAGCCGAGGCAGCACGCTGCCTGCCCTGATACCTGCGGGGAGAAATATCCCGGAGACCGGGTCAGACATGTCCTGAGGTGGGAGCTGCGCTGCGAAGGAGGAGTGCCAGGCCCACCGGAGCAGATCATCGGCAGCTTGCGAGGTGCAGACGCAGTCCGGTGAGACAGGTGTGGTGCTGGGCCGCAGCGAGGCTTGCACGCATACAGGCGGGGCCGAGGCGTGTGCAAAGGTCCGGAACGACTGGACGGGGCTGTCCCCCAGAGCCCCGAGGCCTGGAAGAGAATACTGGTGAGCAGCTGGCCCATTACGGTCTGGGACGGCGGCCGCGATTAAGCCAGAGAAGGAGGTTGCGGGCCGTGGCTTGAGTGAGGTGGCGCTGCGCTGGCCCGTGGTGCCTGCTGCTGGTCGGACCGGCTGGGGGGGGACCGTACAACAGAGGCAAAAGCAGCATGACCTGTTTCCCCATGCTGCATGTATGAGACCAGTGTAGCAGCATTTCCGACTGTGAGGACGCCCTTGTGCCTCGATCCCCACAACAGACCTCCCATAGTGTACCGCGCCTCTCCCCACCCCCGGTGACACTGTGACTGACTCTTGGGGGAGGCTTGGATGTGCCCTGGAAGTCTCCTCTCCAACCCTGAGTCGGCCCCAGACAAAAGAGAGACCTCACTTAGTGATATGGACACCTTGAGATGAGAAATTGATGTCAGGTCGCTCCCCCTCACTCCCCTCTTCTTGGCCATACTGTTACATGATACCCCTGAGGCCCACCATCCAGGACGGCGAAGCTGGCGGGAGAGCTAGACCGAGCACTGGGAGCGTGCGGTAACCTGTAAAGTAAATAGAGGAGGTCTGTGCTCAGGCAGGGAGGTGAGGGCTGAGTGGTGCTCTTCTTCTGGACTTGGGAGGCAGGCTGTGAAGTAGTACTGGCAGCGGAACATTAGCCTGCAATACGAGAATTGCCATACCAGGGGCGGGGATACAACAGAGAGCAGGGATAGGAACAAGCTCAACGGGCCACCGGACGGCGATATGCTGAGTGTGTAGCAGTGCACGGGGTATAGAGCGACACCCGGACCGAGCAGCGCAGGGCGGAAAACTATATAGACCCCACTGCAAACTAGTGCGAGGACTGCTCACAATTAATAGGTGTGGGGAGATCTGCCTATCCTTTACTTCCCTGCCTCCATTACTATGGGGAAAATGGTCAGGAAGGACCAAGAACCGGACACGGCAACAGCTGTAGCCAACATGCCCAGCAGGCGGGAGAATGCGGACAGCACTGGGCCATTGAGCGCCACTGTGGGCCCCACGTTACAAGATATTATGCAAGCAATTACAACCTCGAGTGAGGCACTTGAGACCAAGATAGACTCTATTGTAACGGACCTAGGAATCCTGGTTGAAAGGGTCACCGTCGCAGAGAGAGATATAGCTTAGCTTATCTACCACAGACCCTGTTGACAGCAACCGGACGACTCAATGTGTTGGAAGCCAAAGTCCGAACCCTAGAAATGAGAGCGGAGGATGCCGAAAATCGGCCATGCCGCAACAATATCTGAGAGGTGGGACTGCCCGAGCAAATTGTGGGAACCAGCATGGTGAACTATCTAGAAAAATGGCTCAGAGAAGAGGTGGCGGAGGAGAGTCTGTCTCCGTTTTTCACACTGGAAAGGGCACACAGAGTCCCGTCAAGGAAGCAGCTCCCTGGGGCCCCAACACGACCGGTGATTGCACGCTTGCTCTACTACAAGGACAAAGACTACATATAGAATCAGGCTAGACGCAAGGGAGATCTTGCTGTGGAAAACAGTACGATCAGGATTTTCTTGGATTTTTCGAGAGAAGTGCAGCGACAACGGTCATCCTTCCTGGAAGCCAAGAAAAAGCTCAGACAAGTGGGTATGGAATACACAATGATCTTTCCTGCTAAAGTAAGAGTGACATCAGGGGAAAGCGCGCAATTTTTTCAGTCCCCGCAACAAGTTTGGGACTGGTTGAATTATCAATCACAACCTGGTGCCAGTCAGGATTCGAGGGACAGACGCCCTCGCAGATCTAGGTCCCAACGAAGACCGAAGTGGCGAAACACAGTGATCCCAACATCAGAGGAAGTCCAACGAGAGCGAAAAAAAAGCTATGGAGGCTGTTGCATCATTAAGCAGCAGTAAAACTGATCCCCCATCGGTAACTGATGAGATAGAAACAAGGGAATCTGATTCCAATCAGGGATCCATGGAGTCCGTGGCTTTGAGTGTGATACTGCCCAAAATAACCCCAGGGTTCTCTGATTATATTATTTGAATTACCCAGCGGTTAAACACTACACACTACTATTGGACACTGCCTGAAGCCACAGAGAAAAAAGCACCATGGCTTTATGCAGGTCCATCCCCTCTGAGCCGGGGGTTATATCCTTTTGTTTTAGACTGTTAGATGGGTGAGCGCGGCTGTGGAGCACCAGCTGGCCTCACTCCCGCAAACAGAGTTAGCTGTGGGTACGCCTGTGAATGGTTGTGCAAGGTTTGCAAGTTTGGATGGTGGGCCATTGCCCGATTGTCCTGGGGGATGGGAGTTGGGGTATCAGTTTCTTTTTAGTTGCGTGCATGATTGAGAGTTGCGCCCGTGGGAGTTGTGCTGAGAGAGGTTGCCATATGGGAACCCAATAAGAGAAATATATACATGATACGAGGGGGTGGGAACCAGAGAGGAGGTGCAAAGTTCAGATGGCTCCCCCCGTGACGTATAAACTCATGACGTGGAATATTAGAAGGTTGCACACAATGACAAAAAGATATAAAGTATTCTCACATTTAAATAGGAGAGGCATTCACACTGCAGGAGACTCACCTTACGGCCAAAGGGGGCGCAGCTCTGCAGAGGAGATGGAGGGGCCTGGTTTACTTTACCACTTATTCAGCCTATGCCTGGGGCACCATGATCTGGATACGAGCGGGGGTGCCCTTCCAACACACCGCACATTTGATTGACCCAAGGGGTAGGTGGTTGTGGCAGGCAGATTAGAGGGGCGGGATATAGCATTGGTGAGTATTTATGCCTCAAACACAGACCAGAGGACATTCCTGACTGAGTTATCAGGTGCATTGGCCCCCTTCCTTAGACACTCGACTGTAATGGGTGGTGACTTCAACTGCGTAGCTGACCCTATCCTTGACAGATCACATCTCCCACTGAGAGACAATCACGTCACCCGAACAGCTCGAGCCTTCATGGACTAGCAAAACCGGTGACACCTGATAGACATTTGGGGAAGGCAGAATCCGCAAGCGAGAGACTAATCCTTTTTCTCGGCCCTGCATGAACTGCATGTTAGACTAGATACATTCTTATGCACCCCAGATGTACACACCATGGTCCAAGGCATTGAATATTTGACGCGTACTATCTCAGACAACAACCCAGCACTACTACTCTTACCGTGGGGGCGCACGAGACCGCGCATTCCCACCTTGCAGTTAAAACCAGAATCGTTAGATGACCCAACATACCACAAAACCATTGGGGACAATATCAGGCAATACTTCACAGACAATAGTGGCACGACATCCTCTCTGCAAATAGAGTGGGATGCTTTTAAAGTCGTGATTAGGGGGAAATGTTTAGCCGAACTGTGGGAGCTAGGAGCACGTTTTTGCAGGAGATCCGGACAGCAGAGTCAGCACTACGAGAAGTAGAACGACAAAGACCAGGACGGCCCGAGTTAAAGCAGAGGCTGTTGGAGTGTAGGGAGCAGGTGGCAAATCAGGTGGGGCGACTTATGCTTAGATTATAATAACTATATGGTCAAGGCCCATGCAGAGCGCGACCATACAGGCGCCTTGTTTGCATGGCTGGCCAGCCCAGATAAGTGGGGATCGATGATTGTGGAAATTACGACCTACATAGCCACCACATTATACAGCCAGGAGGATCTTAATCAGCAAATCCTATGCTACTATAAGGAATTATATACAAGCTATATGGATGACAACAGGGAAAGGCTAGAAAACTATTTGGCCCCATTGCCCCTACACACTCTGACACACAATGAAGCTGAAGAAATGGAGCTGATATCACCATACAGGAAGTTAGGGCGGCGATTAAAGATCTGGACAGGGGAAAAATACCAGGATCTGATGGACTTCCTGTGAGTTTTTTGACAAATAAAGGGAAGACCAAGCTCCAAAGCTTGTAGACTTGTTTAACATGGCTAGAGAATCAGGAAGACTACCTGAATCGACAAGAGAGGCAGTGGTAATACCACTGCTGAAACTGGGTAAGCCTGCCACTGACTACAAAGCATATAGACCCCTACCAATGCTTAATATTGATTATAACATTTTAAGTAAAATTCTAGCAAGCCGGCTTCTTCAACATATGACTAAATTAGTACACCAAGATCAAGCTGGATTTATCCCGGGCTGTAATATGGAACTTAATATCCGGCGACTACTGACCCTATTAGAGACTGATACCTACGATCGCACTCATGCCGCCGTATTTGCTGCTGACGTCGAAAAGGCGTTTGACAGCCTGGAATGGAGCGCCTCAAATTGAGACTGGGATTCCTGCAATGGACAAAGTTCCTCTATAACGACCCACGGGCTAGAGTCCGAACAGGACAAGCCGTCTCAGAGAGTTATTGCATAGGCCGCGGAACGAGACAGGGCTGTCCCTTGTCTCCACTGCTATTTGCTCTGGCGATGGAGCCTCTGGCCTGCCATGCCAGATCAGGAGAATGGTATCAGGGAGTATTGATTGGAGGCAGATCCCACCGGATTGCCCTGTATTCGGACGATTTATTGATATTTCTTAGGAATACGGCGGACGACTTGAGAGGAACTAGGGACATGCTAGCGAAATTCAGAACCCTATCAGGATTAAGGGTAAACTGGCAAAAAGCCAAACTGTTCCCAACACAGGCGGACAGGGAAGCCCCAGACAGTCTGGACTCGCTACATTGGGAACCCCGCTATTTGCAATATCATGACCCCTCTGATCACCTGGAAGGGAATGTGGGTATAGCTATTAAATCCCTGAAAAAGAAACATGGAATTCTGGAGAATGCTCCCTCTTTTGGTGGCGGGCAGAGAGGCACTCCTTTAAATAGTGGCACTCCTGCGTTTGTTGCACTTGTTCGTGGTGCTGCCTGTAAGGATCCCTAGGGGAGTATTCAGGGAATTTGACTTAATGATCATTGGGTTTCTATGGGGCTCAGGATGCAGAAGTGTGGCGCTTGCTACGTTGCAGCGCCCGGTGATGGACGGGGATCTATGCAGCGAGGCATACTATCTCTCTGTATAACTACAGTGGTTCACACAATGGATGGCAAGCAGACTGGACTCCCGCCGGACAACCGGACCATTTGTTCTGACTCTAGATAGGCTATTTGGAGTGCTGCTGCGGACAGGGCGCCCACACCGGGACAATACTGGAGAGCTCCAAGTGATGTGCCGGTCCTGGACTCGTTGCCTACAGAAGACACGTCGAAAATTACCATACTTCCCTGACCTGCCCCTAAGGGCGCTCGCTGCATTGCCTCATGGTGAAATATGGGGAAGGCTGACAGAGTGGGCAGAGGCTGGGGCAACAAAGGTGGGAGACCTGTATCGTGAGACGGAGCTTCTCCCCTTCGAAGAATTTAGGACAGAATTTATCCTACCGCAGGGTCATTTCCTGCTTCATAGGGCAGTTACAGTAGCACTACGTAAACATTGGAATGCAGGGCCGACAGACCCACAACCAACTAGGCCCTGTTAATACATCGTGACATCATCGGGCACCTACAGAGCAGTGACAGCCCTATACAGGGCGATACTGGAAGAAGAGCTTTTACCATTAGACGCGCTGCGCAGCAAATGGGTGGGTCACCTAGGAATCCCCATCCCGGAAGGAGACTGGGTAAAAATACTAGACAGAATACCGAAGGGTACCCAGAACCCCAGATTTAAGTTTATTAACTTCTACATACTGAACAGGGCCAATCTCACTCCAGACCGTACCAATAGATACTTCAATGTGAACGATATGGCCTGCCCGAGATGCAAATAGATAGGAGCTAATTTTATACACATGATATGGCAATGCCGGACCCTGCAGGGGTACTGGGAGGAGGTAACAACAACTGTGGCGAAAATAGTGGAGAAGGAGGTGCCATGCTCCCCGGGTCATTGTCTCATGGGCTGGTTTCCCCATACATCCAAAACTAAAATCACGAGTAGATTTCAGGACCTGCCGTATATCTTAGCAAAAAGGGAGGTCACCAGGAACTGGAAGTGCCCGGGGGCCCTCGTGCCAGAGTGTGGAGGAGTAAACTGGACCAATGGGCCAGTTATGAAGGGTAGGTTCTCCTGAGGGAGGCTAGGAGGGGCATAGGCACACTGGACACAGTCCGCGCCTGGGGGGCATTAGTTAATTGTTTAAAGAATCCTGGCCCTCACCTGCAGCAGCCATCTGGGACCCCGACCCCCCCTCCCGCCCTCGCAGGCTCGAATGGCAAGTGATCGTGTGTGTGAGTTAGCGCACCCCCCCACTACCCACACTCCTGAAAACAAAGTATGACGAAGAGCAGACACCCTTCCACTATTGACTATCACAGGATTGGCTTTCTTGTGGCTGACCCACCGGACCTGAAGTAAACTACGACCATGGGTGCAACTCCATAGGGGGAGGGAGTGAGTTGTTGGGACAAATGGATTATTATGGTTGAATAATCAATATACGCAAAACATACTACATACCATTGTTGACATTTAATAAGTGTAATTGCTTAAATGGTGAGATTAATAAAATCTGTTTAAAAAAAAAAAGACTACAACACAGGACTTGAAAACAAAGATGTACAAAAAAACACATAAAATGCTTCAATTTCAACAGCCATCTTTGCAATATCAGATATGACCAGCTATTTGAATGATGGCACATGTCCCAAAGCGCTCATGAAAAACAGGAACCTTCAGAGCAAAAGACAACCAAGTGGGTAGGACAGAGAGATATAGCCCAAGAGGGCAACTCCAACAGTGAACTGCTCTTCTCTTAAACACCCAAAAATAGTAAAAATGTAAAGCTATTAGGTAGTCTTTAAAAACCCTTTCTTTAGAAGCTATTCTGGCACATTGCAAAACCTGTGCTGGCCTATAGTAACAGAGTCCTACCAGCTGGTAAATGTGTAAGTAAACCACAGCCCTTGACAGAAGCCGGGAGGTAAATAATGGTCTGGATCCTTTTCTGTTGAAAAGCTTTCACTTACAATGTCTGCATTAACCCACAAAAACTACATTCAGTGACGGAAATGGTAACCTGGTTAGACACCCAGCTCACAGGAAGTAACATAACAAACAATGGTGCACTAGAACGATTTGATAGGACGCAAAAGATGGAATACGCCTGGGGTCATGGCAAGAAAAGTGGATAGAAATACATCATCGGTGCTGGGACAAAGCACCCAAAAAGTCTCAAACCTGCACCAACAGGATGGACTAGTTGCATGGTTCTCAGACTAGTGTCAGAGCTGGATCTTTCTGACATGTAAACCAAGCACAATTTGCCAAGTTTGGTTCCCTAACTGGGCAACTAGACTAGCACTCAGGCATCCAAGAACATCAGGAGGTGAGAAGGAGGAATGCTGAACAAACCCCTCCAAGAAAGGGAGCAGCAACTATAGTCCCTTTTAGGAGGCGAGGCAAAGCGGACGTTACCAAAGAGAGTGAGGAGGCTCAGACAACAAAGGCCGGCTTCAGATAGGAGGAACAAACAGGTAAGCAGGGAGAAAGCTTTTAAATGTGGCCAGGAATCGGGCTATGCTGTCCAAATTGTAAAATACAACGGTAGTAATACCTTATGCTGCATGTATTTGAGAAATACCAATAAAGTTTGTTTTAAAAAAATTATAATAATGAGACCAGGATACTGCCTGGCGAGATCAGACTCTAACCTCACACAATCATTGCTATGCCACTACAGGAGTCCCAGAATGTGCACCATTTGTAACAGTAGCTGGACTGGAACTGATCATCTGCTGGGCACTACAGCCTCTGAAAGGAATGTGCAACTGTCTAGATTGCAGCATTAAAATTGGTTTTCTTCTCCAGAGAATAACTTGCACTTTGTAATAACTATGAAGACTTCCAATTCATCAAATATTGGTCAGGAGAAAGGCACTTTGGTCAACTCAGGAGCTGTGCACTACTGCACACCTGCCACAGTGGAGTCAGGGGTTCTTGTGAAGTAAAACAGGATTATTACTCAAGTTCACATACAATAAAAGTATACTCAACTTGGCAACTGCTGTTCTGCTGTTCTGATTTTGCTGTGCACATTTCTACCACTCCACTTACAAACTTACCAGAAACCTCTGGAGTGTCCTTGTTATTCATCTTAAGCGTTTTCTTTCTCTCATGTACCATCAAGCTTTCCAAGATGTTTCAAACGGGCTGTCTCCTTGAAAGGCTCTGCCCTGTAACTGGAGAGAAAAAAGAATCCATGAGCGGAAGGTCTTCACCATCTGAGAAAGAGAGCAGTAGAGGCTGCCCGAGAGCAGTCACAAGTAATCTATCAGTGTGAGTAGAAATGAATCTGGTGCTGGGAGTGGGTTTCACTCACTGAGAACGAGTTAACTCAACATTTTACACCGAAGTGCACATGCATGTGTTCAACAGAAACTGTCACTGTTAGACAGTTCACATGTTCTGAGATCGGTTGCTTCTGGGTAGGTGTCTATATCACTGAGACGGTGGCACAGTTCCCAAATATAGATACACACAGCTGAATCCACTTAGATCTGAAGGTATAGTCACAATGAAATGTAAGGGATCTCAGCAGTGATCATATGGTCAAGCTTTAAGTTAGAACTATACGCAGACTGTGCAACCTGTCAGCTGAGAAACTTGCAGATCACTGTTGAAATGTCTACCATACGTGCTACAAACAAACACTATCCGATCAAGAACA
The DNA here is from genome assembly GCA_963921515.1 of Calotriton arnoldi. Classification (NCBI taxonomy): domain Eukaryota; kingdom Metazoa; phylum Chordata; class Amphibia; order Caudata; family Salamandridae; genus Calotriton; species Calotriton arnoldi. The sequence continues at coordinate 244,829 of CAWUFW010000273.1, read as the reverse complement.
ACATCAATCTGTTCAGCAATACCACATGCCTACTCAAAACCTACAGTTGCACCACTCTTTTGAAAATTAATCCTTCCTACAGTGAGCTACGCTAAACATCATGTTGTCTGTGGCAGGGCTTCCTAGGTAATAAATAAGTAGGGGTCGAAGGGGGGGTTTCAAGCCCTTTGGGCCATCGGTCTGCAAGAGAAAAGATGTTGATCCTACCAAACCAGAGGATTTCAGTTTTATCAGTGTTACATTTCAAGTGATTGTTATTCAATCAGGCAATGACACACAATTTAAATGTTGATTCAGCTGAGCACCTAGAGAGCTCTTCTCTAAATATAAAATCAACTGCAATTCATAAGCAATGACAATAATCCCAAAAGATTTAATGAGACTGATCAGAGGGGTCATATAGATGATAAAGTTGGGCTCAGGGAAGGTCCCTGCGGGACCTAGTGTCTGAGAATCCTGCCTCCCAAACTGAAAAGACCAAATGTGATTGACTGTTTCCTGTTGAGGAGGAAAGATTGAAAGCAATGTAACATCTTATCACAAAAACTCAGCTCAGCAATGCTCTGAAGCAACAGCGCATGTGACACAGTGAAGGACGCTGCTGACAGATGAAGCAGAATCAGGACAGCGTTTAAGCCCTATCTATCCTTATTTTAATGGATTCTGAAACTTCCGAAAGGGCTGATTTGGTGCAGAGCCTGACTAGGAGGGGTGAAGAAGATTGAACCTTTCTAAATATTGCATAAAAATGTACATTAACAAATTTTCAAAAATTTTGACGGGCCCTGAGAGGTGAGATGTTTGTGAAACTGGCCAAGTTCCTTGGGTCCGCCGAGGCCTTCTTCAACAAAGGATTCACCATTTCCTGCTTACATGATCAGGGGATTTGAGCACGGGTCAGAGATTTCCTCACAATTGCTAGTGGACATGGGTCCACAGGGCACCCAGATTTACAGCTTTTAATGGCGGATTCTGATTCCTTTAACATGATAAATATGAAATCGGTCCACATACTATTAACTCTACAGAAAGTTGATACAGGTTATAGTTTTACCTCAAACCCCTTCTTATTATTGGTAAATGTGGCTTGGATGGCTTCTATCTTTTGCTTAAAGAAGTTGGCCAAGTTATCACTCAATTCTTGAGAAGGCAGGAAATCAGAGCTGCCAGCTCTTGATTTCAGGAACCCATTATCTCTCGTCGGGCGTTTCTAGCCTTCTCTATTTTGGTGGCAAAGAAATTCATCTTGGCTTTTTTATGGAATTATATTTCTTAATGGCTGCTTTATAAGTGTCCCTATCTTTTGGAAGGTAATGAATTCTCCATGTTCTTTCAAAACTTTTACAGGCTGATTTCTCACTGGCCAATGCTGTCGAGAAACAAGGAGAAGAAACACCCTGCTGTTTCCAACCACCAGGTTTAAGCAAGGCTAAAACATCAGCCGCATCCTTTAGCCAGCTGTTGACCTTCTCCACATCCTCCTCCAAGTTCTCACCAAGAGAAGGGGTGGAGCTGATCATACAATCTATGAGAGTCTTTTCTTGAATCTTGCCCCATTGACGAGACCCCTTACCATTGTTTACTATTTGACAGTTTCCAGTGCCATTTCTGGCTACTGTCAACTAGAAAGGGGTAAATAAACATGTGATCAGACCACACCTGCTGCTACAGCTTGTCAACTTGGAGTGCTGAGTAATTGGTAAAAATAAGGTCCAGGATAAGCCCAGTGATATGGGTGGCAACTATAACCCGCTGGGGGAGGCTCAGAATGGTAAGGCTGTTAATTAGTTGTTGGGCTGCTGAGTTATATTCCTCGTCTACATGATAGTTAAAAATCTCCCAGCACTGTGAAGTTGGCACATTGCAAGCATTAGGGGGTTAATGCCTCTCCTGAAGCATCAATAAACTTCGTAATCTGTCCTGGCAGACAATAGATAAAGACCACTGAAAAGGAGGATTGCAGAGAGATGTTCAAGCAATACCAGAGGCTCTCCGCTCTCTCTAAATTGGCAATAATATGCGTGACACATTCAACTATGGAAAGGTGAATTATTGTAAGGCCTGCTCCTCTTGAGATATTTCTGTCTAAGTGCTGCATAGAATAACCATTAGGAAAAGCTAAGGCAATGTCTAGATTAGAACTTTCCTAAAGCCACGTCTCAGTGATAAACAGGAAATCCAACTCCTTGTCTAGAAGTACATTGTGGATTTCCTTAGCATGCTTAGGTAAGAGGCCAACATAAGGCCTCCCCTATGCCTAATAGAGTGTCATCCTTCTCCAAACCCAGTTCCTTCCCAAATCCAATGTTACCTTTCTTAAGGATAACTGTATCCGTTCCCAAATGTAGACATTTTTTACATTTGAGATAGGATACAGCCTCTACACAATTTCCAAATCGACAACGCATCTGAATGTCTCACCAAGTTCTCTGAGTTGGATAAAGGAGTAGACTACAGACTGAGAAGAGTATAAGATACAGGTTACCAGGGCCTAGCCTCAACTTGTGGGGGAAATAAAAAGATTATCATACCTATGTTAATGATGCCTTTCGCAATGGGATGCTGACCGGCCATGTACGAATACACTTCCAGATAAGCATGCATGTAGTGTGGCCTAAAGCTGGTTTCTCTCAGCAGCATTCTGAAGGCCGGCTGTCCCTCCGAGGGCTGCCACTGCCTGTACCGTGGCTTCACCACGGAGGTGAGGCTTCAACAGTGTGGCCAAGGTGGTTGCTAAAGGCTACCAACAGCTGCCGTTGCCCACCCTGACATCACTGCTTAGCCAGCTGTCTGTCAGTAAAACACAGCAGGAAGTAGTGACTTAGCAATAACTACATCTCGTTTTACATTATCTCCTGCACGTTTCTCTGCCCTAAAAGTTTGCACACCAATATTTTCTGTTTGGGAGTACTGAAATTATCAGAGGTTTACCAGAGATAAAAATTTCAGAAACACTTGTGGAGTAGGAAATAAAGTGGCATCAAATACTACAAAATTAATTGCCATTTTCTGTGAGTTTTCATACATTTGAATACATCATTTTCTTTGCCCCAAATATCAGCTTTAAAATATTTCCTTCATTTCACCCAGTGTATGAGGCTGGCTTAGTATATGGTGCTCACTTATGTAAGTGTAGCAACCTGCACTAATCCAGACAACCATTTTGGGGATTTTAGTGGTCTTAGACAACCTTAGAAAGCTCTCTAAGTCGTAGCTGTGGAAAGCAGCCTTCAGGCTTAGTCCAGAAGGAGTGTAAAGCAGCTTGTGTTACCAGTACTTAATCTTATGGTGTAGGTTAAGTGAAAAAGAACCACACAGTGTAGTTATAAAAATATGTATTTATTATTAACACTCATTAACACATTGTAATATCTCCTACCCGGAGATATAACCACAATACACACAATACTTTGGAAATAGAACAGGTAAGTAGCACAAATACACAGTGATCTCCACGGTGAGACCAAACCATATACTAAAATAGTGGAATGCGAACCAAGACCTAAGTCGAGAATGAACCCAGAAGATGTAGAAGAGTCGGGGACCCAAGGAACCACCCACGGTATCCAGGAACCCCACGGAGGTCGTGTGCAGAGTGGGAACACGACTGCGTGCTCAATACAAGTCAATGGGTAAGTCACGGTTGCAGTTTTAAAGAAGAAGGACCCTTCCCAGCAGACCCTGAAGAAACCCAGTGGAAGATGGAAGGTTGGAAAGTCACCCCACCCGTGCCTACCCCAGGAACCAGGATACCGACACCAGGTAAGCCGGATGCATAGGTGCGAAGTGACGTCGGAAACCACCGTAGACCACTATGGAGGACTTCTGCAAACATGCCGCTGGCGAAGAAGGTGAAAGTCTGGTGGAACCCAAAGGTGCATTCAAGTTGAGAGGTACCTGCAAGCAGGGGGGACAGTCTATGCCACTCAATAGTGACCAGGAGGCACGGAAGACGAATGCCCACTGATGTCGGAGATGCAGGAGAGTTGACGGTGCCCTTGAAGCTGCAGTTGTGCGGACCAGGCGACGCTGTAGAAGACCAGGAGCCGTTCACAAGCTGTCCCATGTCGGATGTCAAGAGCAAAGGGGTCAGTGTCCGGCAGGAGCACCAACAAGTCTTGGCAACCAACGTAATCGACGAAAAAGGTGCAGTGTCAGGACCAGCAAGGTCCAAGTGACTCACCGAGAGCAGGTAAGTCAGAGCAGGCCTCGAGCAAGCAGGGGAGCAGACTGGAGCCAAAGAAGACCCTTGATAGGACCCACAGGATGGAGGCACAGGAGTCACAAGAGGACCTCGAGCAGCTCACCAAAGGATGAAGGGCCATAGTGTAAAGGATGCGGAGCAGGCGAAGATCTTGGCTGCTTGAGATGCTTGAGGCTGGAGCTTCTTGGAACCCAAAGATCTCTGGAGGAGAGAGTCAACAAGCTGTGGCAACTGCAAGTCAACGCGGTGCACAGGGGTGCTGCTCCAGCGGTTCCGACGAGGGATACTGGTCTCAAACTTGCTATGAAGACAGTGCAGGCCTCGAGGGAGTTGCAGAACCACCACCTGTGTTGCTGAACCTTTCGGAGTCCGTAGGCGCTCAGGAACAGCAGACCAGTCAGCTTTGTTGCAGTTGCAGGGGAGTGACTCCTTCACTCCAACGGAGATTCCTTTGGGTGTCTTGGATGTCCACAGGCCTTGTGAAGAACCTGTATGGAGCACAGGCACAGACGTTGCAGGAGACTGGAAGGACGACGAGACCAGGAGCAGCAGGAGTCTTCCCAGTTGCAGTCTCCGTTCCCAAAGTGAAGTCCAAAGTGCCCAGACGGTTGAAGTTGAAGTGGTTTCGGATCTGATCTTGTCCCACGACGAATCTAGAGACCCACCCACAGGTAAGCCCTTAAGTACCCTAAGGAAAGAGTTGGGACGATTCAGGGGTCCCTCCCAGAGGAGGGGCTGGACAGTGGGGAGGATACTCCCATGTCCTTTGTCCAGTTTTGCGCCAGAACAGGAGCCAACGGCTCCCTGAACTAGTTTCAACTGGAGTATGCAAAGAGGGCACCAAATGTGCCCTTCAAAGCAGTCTAGTGGTGTTGGCAAGCGCCCCCACCCTGTCCCAATACACTAAGTCATGTCTGGGAGGTGGTCACACCTCCCTGACAGGAACCTATTGTCCTGCCTTCCCCTGCTCGAGCTTGGCTCACCAGCAGGAGGGCAGAATCGTGTCTCTGGTTGGCAGCAGCCATAGTTTGCTGTCCAGGTCTAGAAGACTGGTACCAGGAGCACTGAGGGTCTCCCGGAGGAGCTTTACAGTGCATGGAATCATACCTCCAAACATGTTTGATACCAAACACAACAGGGTTCGTTACAGCCAGTTTAGAGATAGCCATTGCGTAATGACGCATGGCCACTCTATATATCGTAATGGCTGATGCACTTACAACCCAGGAGAATGGACTCTGAAGGTTGTAGGGGTGTCCTGCTCATGCAGGGGCACCCTCACACTTATAACGAGCACCCTGCCTCCAGGATTGAAAGGTCTGCCTTAGGGGTGATTTACAGGTTTTAAGTGCAGTGACCTCATATATAAGGAAACTTGTATCTGTCCTAAGTGGTGCTAGCACCAGCTTACATAGGCTGCAATGGCAGGCCTGTAGTCACTATTTGAGTGGTCTCCCATGGGTGGCATAATACATGCTTCAGGCCATGGGGGACCCCTGGTGTACCTATGCCCTGGGTACCTTGGTACCATATACTAGGGACTGACAAGGTTACATCAGTAGCCAATCTGGGGTGTACCTAAGTACTCACCATGTCCAATTTAGGGAAGAAGCACGAAGACTGGGGTCCTGATTAGAAGGGTCCCAGTCAGACTAGTCAGTAAAACATAGCAACACCAGGCAAAAAGTGGGGGTAACCATGCGGAGGGATCCTACCTTCCTACACCAAGGCTTCTACTTTGTCATTTTCAGCAGTAAACTCCGGAAAAATAAATGCTGGTGACAATTGGGCTAAAAGGTGTAACCAAACTGGAATACCATTTCCATCCTCAACTACTTGTCAAGGTCAAAGCCTGTTCTGTAACCGCAGCAGTTGACTCTGATGCAGAATAGCACTAGGAATTTCACCCAAGACGGCAATACTCCTATCAACAACAGAGATAAGAACAGTGAATGAGGCCATTGATCACACTGCACAAGTGGCAGGTGTGAACAAAGAGAAAGGAGACGGGTTTGCAACTAATCCCATAACTGATGAAGCTGAAGAGGCAGCGGGCGAGTACTACTAAATGTCATATTGAGCACTAAATCCACACGGAGCTGGACCAAACTAGAAAAGTGGAAAGAAGGAAAGTCTCTAGCAGGTATCCAAATCAGTTGCATGTTGTACCTCCCCAAGTTCATTGAGTTACACAAAATGGGGTTGACCCAGACACGTCACTAGGACCTGGGTGAATTGCGGTACAATAAGGGGGGGTGGTCCCAGTGGAAACACAATATTACATAGACATCAACATCACCTCATTAATCAATTGCAAACAATATTTAGGCATATTGAAAATATTTCATCACGTTGAACATATAATGCATCATGTTCAAAACATAGCACATTTATCAAAAAGGTTTGTCAAAAGATATGCACAAACTTTTTTGATAAATGTGCTATGTTTTGAACATGATGCATTATATGTTCAACGTGATGAAATATTTTCAATATGCCTAAATATTGTTTGCAATTGATTAATGAGGTGATGTTGATGTCTATGTAATATTGTGTCCCCAAGTTCATCAACACACTACTCTGTCTCAAGACTCTATACACCCAGTCAGGGGGTGGACCAAGTCATCCAGACAACTACTAGGAAAACTGCACAAAGACTACAAAAACGATGAATGAGACTTGGTTACCTTTGGTTCAGAAGACAGAAGAACAGGGTTACATGTTCTAAAGGTCGTGCCTTAGCCAACAAATACTGATGTATTTGCTACTGAAGGTTCACTCTGAAAGCAGATGATGAGACTTTAATGAAACTTTGAGAAAACAACTGTGGCAAGTCGTTAGCTCCTGAATCCCCCACTGATGTGACATCATTAAACAAAAGTGGCCCACATAAACCATACTGAAACACTCGGTATTAACTAAGAAATCAAAGACATTAGTCATAGAGATCTCAAATTAAATTTTGATCACGCTCCAAAGGTGAAAAGGATGATGATGATAACATGCAATCATCTAATTCAATGGACATCTTCTAGGCATACTAGCAAATCCCCAGGTGAAGACAAGTGTACACTAATCAATTTGCCCCACAATGAAAACCAGATCTTTGAGTGATGCAGCTCTACTACCTCTGACACAGATGCAAGTATGTAGGAAGCTGGCTTTTATAGGATATAAAAAAATTAGATATATTGTGTAAAGAGTCCAAGAGTTCCCTTATGAGTGGACAGGGGGCTCGGTATGGCAATCCCAAGGTGCGCTTCTAAGGGGTAGTGAGATCAAGAGCCTTAGGCTTATCACAGAGGAGTGCAAGACATCTGACAATACACACAATGATCAATAAATGAGAAACACGACTCCAGAAAGAGATCAACACAAATTTATAAAAATAGCAAGTATCTTTATATACGCTTAGGAATCAGAAGCAAATCGTTCAGGTAAGTACATTTTTAAATAGGAATTCTTTTCAGTTCAAAAAGTCAACACTTAGTGCAATTTAATTTTTAGAAGCTGCAATGTTATCCTATGGGAGGAAAAGTCAATGCAGCATTCAGGTACAGTAATGCAAATTACGGGACCAATCTCCAGGAGTTGAGTTGAGTGGTGGGCAAGGTCCAAGGCAGCACCAGCAGAAGCAGAACACCACCAGCAGCACTAGGGCGGTCGGGTGCAGAGGTGCAAAACAGGTCGGGTGCCCAATGTTACTCCGTGGGGATCGGTCTTCGCGGAAAGAGGCTACAGGCTCGGACTGGGAGGCCAGTCGGGCTGAACCAACAGGGGGGGTTCAGGCCTCACGATGCTCTGGGACATAGGGACACATTTGGTCCTCTTCTCCACGGCCCAGGGGCAACGGGTGCAGAGGTATCTTTAGGCGTCAGGTTTTCTTCACCGGGAGCAGTCACAGTCCAGGGGGCCTGCGTGCAGAGGCTGCAGGCAAAGTGGGATCCGAAAATATTTTCAGCAGTACCCCTGCTCACTTGTTGGTGGCAGTATTTGACTCCATGTGACATTGTCTGCACCGGAAGTGATGTATGCAGTATCTATATAGGCACCACCTAGGCACGCTGACGTCAGTTACTTTCCACACCAGGAGCACAGAGCCAAAATGAGCACGGACCACTGGTGTGACAAACTAAGGCAGTTGAAAGGGTACTCCCTATACCGTAATTGTTTCGCAAAGCGTGGTGGATGGGAGAGTCAGTAAGAAATCTGCGGCTAGATAGAGTCTCTACCAGATAAGGCATTACTGAAGCTAAGTAACTTGTTCATTGGATAGTGACTTCTACCCGCAGATTCTTTACCGTAGAATAGATACCCAAGCAATACCTCCCCAGAGGTGGGACTGCAAAACCAATTAGATTAGAAAGTCCTGCAGGACCGAATGGGCAAAGTGCCTGTCACGATGGACCAGACTGTTCAGGTGCGGACGGGTGCAGTGAGGTCCACATAACTGCTTGATAGATGTCCAGGAATGGAACACTGTACGCTAACGCAGTGGTCGCAGCCTTGGCTCTGGTTAATGTGAGCCCTCAGTGGACTCCTCCTTGGTCAATGTGTAGCAGATCTTAATACACAGGACAATCCATCGCAAGATGGTTCTCTGCTGTACTGCCTTCTCTTTTTTTGCTCCCACATAGCCCGCGAAGAGTGGATTGTCCACACGGAATTCTTTTGTGCGGTCAAGGTAGGACGACAGCTCGCTTTTTTGAGCCTCTCCTCTTTGGTGGAATAAGGTGGAGCAAAGAAAGTGGGCAGGGTGATGTTCTGACTCACATGGAATTAACTCACATCCTTCGGAAGGAAGGAGGCACGTGCCCGGAGAACTAGCTTGACTCAATAGAAAAGTGATGTAAGGAGGTTGCGCAGAGACTGCCTTGTATTTCATTGACCCTCCTGGCCGACATTATTGCCACTAAGATTGCAGTTTTAAAGTCAAAGAAGCCTAAGAGGGTAACTGTGGAGAGGCTTGAATGGTCTACACATGAGAAAACTGAAAACCTAATTGAGGTCCTACTGAGGCATTATGAATGGCGTAGGGCGAAACATATGTTGCAGGCCTTTAAGGAACCTAGCCACTATCTGTGACAAAGAAAGAGGGTTGGTCTGGCATCCACAAAAATGCTGAGATGGCCGAAAGGTAACCCTTAACTGTGCCCAGAGCAAAGCCCGTCTGGGCGAAGGATAATGCAAACAATAGAAATTGAGATAGGGATGCAGAAAGGGTGTTGTGGGAAGTACACCAGTACCCAAACTTGTCCCAATGGCAGGCGTGGTGGAGAGACAGGTTCGGGTGCAGAACCCCCCGTTGCTATGACAGGACATCCTCTTGATTGACGACCGATGGTAATGCTCAACAGCTCTGGATACCAGACTGTCCGTGCCCAATCCAGAGCCCGATCGTTCCTGATCTTCTTGAGAACTCTGGGGAAGAGTGGCATTGGCAGAAAGGCATATAGGAGGCCTGAGCTCCACTCGAGATGAAAAGCGACTACGAGCGAAAGTCGCCAGGGGGCAAAATTGCCAACATTGCGCGTTCTCGGCTGTGACAAACAGATCTAACCAAGGCTCTCCCCACTGCTGAAAGAGACCCTGCACCACCTCCGGATGGAGACACCATTCATGATCCACTAGGCATCTGTGGCTGAGTTCATCCGCTGTGGCATTCAGAAAGCCCGCCCGGTGTTAAACCACCAGGGAAAAGCCCTGCCATTCCAACCATGTCCAGAGACGCAGGGCCTCTTGACAAAGAGTCCACAACCCCGCTCGCCCTGTTTGCTACAGTACCACATGGTGGTGATGATGTCCAGGGACACCTGCGCCAGTATTCCCTTGATCGAAGGAAGAAAGGTTTTCAGAACTAGGCGAATCGCCCATAGCTGCAACAGGTTGATGTAGAGCTCAGACTCCACCAGCAACCTGAGGCCTCTTATCTCCACCTCTCCGAGGTGGCAGCCCGAGACCAGGAGTGAAGCATCCGTCACTACAGTCAGCTCCGGTTGGGGAAGGGAGAGGGGTTTGTATGCCACTGAACCAACTGCGGTTCCTTAGCCACCACTGCAGATCTTTTGCTGTTCCCGAAGAGATCTGAAACATGTCAGAGAGATTTCCCTGATGCTGTTCCCACAAACTTCAGGTCCCACTGCAGGCCCTGCATATGCCATCGGGCATGAGTAACAAGCAGGCTGCAGGAGATTATGAGCCTCAGAATCAGTCTCACCGAAATCCAGGATAGAGCCTGAAACATCAGATTCATAGCCTGAATATCCTGGACTTGCCGCTTGGGAGGATAGGCTCAAAACTGCACTGGGTCCAGAACGGCTCAAATAAAAAGGAGAGTCTGAGAGGGAGTCAGGTGTGATTTCGACATGCTGATACTGAACACCAGCGAATGCAGGAGGTCCACCGTAGTCTGATGGTGGGAGATGACTGCCTGGGCCAAGCCCGCCTTCAACAACCAATTGTTAAGGTAGGGAAAGACTGGAATCCCCGACCTCTGCAGTTGAGCTACAACCACTGCCATCATGTTCGTGAACACCCATGGAGCAGGCAGGTCGGGGATGTAAAAATATGCATCCTGTAAGTCCAACACTATGATCCAGTCTCCCGGGTCGAGAGCAGACAGAACTTCGGTGAGCGTGAACATTTTAAATTTTACTTTCCTCAAAATGAGGTTGATAAGGTGCAGATCCAGGACAGGATAAAGTCATTCCTCCTTCTTTGGCACCAGAATGTACTTGGAATAATAACCACAACCTACATCTGATGAAGGCACCCTCTCTATGGCTCCCTTGGCCAAGAGAGCATGCACTTCTTGCTTGACAAATCAAGGAGAGATGGTCCTCCGTCAGTCAATCGTACGTGGGTGGCATGGGTGGTGGGGAAGTCACAAAGGGGAGGGAGTAGCCACTTTGGACGATCTAGAGAACACCGCGGTCTGACGTCACTGACCACCAGTGGGGCAGGTGATGGTGTATCCTGCCTCCTATCAAATGCATCTGATGGTTGGAGGGCAAACTAAAGAGGCTTGGAGGCAGCGACTGCCAGGGGAGTGGTGGACTGACTCAACTGCTGGCCGCCTGTCCCATCAGTTCTGTGGGACCCGCACCCTTGGCCACAAAAAGGCTGAGAAGCCTGTCGGCTGTAGTGGCTGGGAGGGTAAGGGCATGGTTGGAGACCCCTTCAATGGCCACAAAAGGGGTGGAAGACACATTGGGGTTGGCGAGAGACCATAGACAAGCCCATGGACCTGGCCGTATCTCTGCTGTCCTTAAAGCACACTAGTGCTGAATCCCCCTTCTCTCTAAATAGGCAAGCAAAGAGCATGTCCATGAGGGAAGACTGGGCATCCGCTGAAAAACCAATTATTTGCAGCCAGACCTGGTGACGCAAGTCCACTGACGAGGAAATCGCTGTGCCCAGAGAGTCAGTTGTGTCAAGACCACACCTTATGGTGAACTTTGCTGCGTCACACTTGTGAGCAATAGCCTGGGACAGTTTGGCTCCGGCCTCCTCCGAGACCAGTGGCAGCACTTGCACAACCGAGTCCAATCTTGTATGGGAATAAAGGCCCAAAAGGCATGCTGTATTCATGGATGCAGCGGAACATAACATTCTCTTGCCAAAGGTGTCCAGCCTTTTGGATTCCCCATCCAGTAGAGGGGTGGGGAACAAGAGTCGACCTGCATCTGGGGGCGGGAAGCTTGAGGGAATGCTCCCTCAGCACCTTGGGGTGCAGGGGCGGCAGTCCTCGCAGGCATTGGAGTCGTGGTCCTGCTCCAAGCAACACAAACACACCAAGTGGGTGTCTGTCTCCGACTTCCGCCTGTGATGGGCCCCACAAGGTTTGAAAACAGCTGGATTCTAAGGCAATATACCTACACACCAGGAGAGATTTAAAAAAAAAAAAAAAAAGCTTGTCAAAAAGCCAGTCAAAAAGTGACTATGGAGTAGCTCAGACCATATCAGCACTATCTGGCGCAGAAAGAAAAGAACCGATGACAGCGCGCCGAGGTGACATCTGTACAGGTACCGCGCACATCATTTCCGGTTTTATGGATCCAGTCTGACACCAGAGGATAATTCTACGGTAAGAAATCTGTGGCTAAAAGTCCCCATCAGATAAAATGGGCAGTGGAATCACACAATGAATGCAGCCATACTCCAGGGTAGGCACAAACACACAAAGAAGATGGGAGATTACGCCAACTATGAGAGTGGAAATGAAGCCAACCAATATAAGTAGCGAACGATCTACAAGCCCACTGGTAGAAAACAAAATGTCTGCAAGAGACCTCGCAGCGCTGTCTAGGCGACACCTAAAAGGACAAAGTCCACAAAATAATGCTCCCTTAACACTGGGAGGGGCATTGAATATCAAGATTCTATCTTAGCTCAAAGAAGAAACCCCTCGAGAGGCCTACAGAGGCGTCCTGAAAATAACGAGAATTAGCGTGACTTGGATGAGGACTGCTGAAGCATGTGCAGCAGGGAGGACAACTTTTCAGCCATGTTAGGGTAAAGCACCGAGCTGAAAAAGCTTAGAACGTTGCCAGCAACTAAACAGTTCTGACCTCACGGCTCTCTATTCTCAACCAGCCACCAATCTTTAGGCATGCATTAAGTTTCTTCCCGGGGTTGAATAAGTTGAAGCGAAGTCACGTTTGTTTTAATGCTCACAAACTGAGAATGTTTTCTCAAGTTGTTTTCCATTTGCATTTAAGCGACTTCAGCCAAAACACAGTTTATGCACCTGACATTAAAAAAAAAACTTCCACTGTAAAAACTGAGTTATAGAGTAGTTTACAACTAAGAGAAATATATATATTTTTTTAATTTAAAAAAGGTCATAACAAGAGGGGCATGGGAGCAATATAGAACGAGCTGGCAGACAATTCAATGCGAGAGGGGGAAGCAAGTGGGAGTGTGGACAGAAAAGCAACAGAGGAGCCGAAGAAGGGTAATTAAAAACAAACTAAAAAGCAAAAAAGAGGGAGAGGGGCGACAAAAGCCGAGTAGGCGAGGGAAGAAGGGAACAGCCGGGGTGGCAAGCATTTGAGGGAGAAACATCATATGAGGATCACAGTTCTAAAACACATGAAATCTCATGGAGTGTTGAAAGAAAAAATAGACCCCTGAATGGGAGCAGTGAAAAGCTAAAAAGAGTCTAATTCGATTGAAAAGCTAAAACTACAAACTGATATTTACTAACTTGTTTGAGGGCAGGACTGGTTCTGAGACGGATGAACATTCTAGTAGCATATTAAGATATAGAGGAGCTAAAATGGGAGAAAATAGTGTTTAATGACGATGCAAAATGCCCAAACCCTTCTCACTGGCAAACAATGACTATTCCCTCTCTACGGCTGCTCATCTTCATATCCCCGATTCTAAAAGTGTGAGATCTTAGCCCAGACCATGTAGAAGGCGAGAAATGTGAATAAGGAGATGTCTCAGAGCAGGCAATGGCATCGACTGCAGGTTTATGCAAGGGATCCCAGTATATGGAGTCCATTCACTACAGCCTTCCACCCCCGTTACCCAACCTTTACCCTGCCCAGCAAGCTTAGACCTTTAGTATCTAGATGGGCCCAACCCCTGTAGCAGTATACACACGGAATGGGTTCCAAAGCTCTAACGCTACACAGGACACACTCGTCCTCAAGCCTGCTGTGAATAACCACACTGGGAGGGGAGCAAGTACCTATGGGCTTTGGTGCTGGAGTTGGAGTAAGGCCAGGAATAAGCCAGCACATAACTCTGCTTGATCGAGGCTTCTCAAGCCTACTTTGTGGACTACCTACACAAGTCCAGCTTTAATATCCTCAGGAAGGCATTTCGCCATGCACAGAACGAACAGGAGCTCTTCTGGGCTTGCTGAAAGCAAGGGCAGATACCTATCTGATGACCAGCCGATAATCCGTCGTCAGAAGATTCAAGGCGTCCATATTAGCTCTTCCTGCAGCTCCGAGAGCAGACGGCTTAGTTAAAACCTATGCTGTCCTCCTCGCCTCGACTGAGAGCAAACTGGAACAGCTCTCCTCCTCCAAGGAAGCAAATGTATTTTCAGAAGCAGAGTAGTGCTGGGTAGGAGATCCCCCTGAAAGCCAATGTGTTCTGCATCAAGCAATTTAACTAAACTAAAAAAAGGGATTTTTCCCACAATGCGTGTTGCCTAGAAACAAGTGCTGAGGGAAGCTAAACATTCACAGCAGTACACTGTACCTTTCTATGAAAGATGCCAGCTCTAAACAAGGGCTCGTATTCATGCACTGTGCTCACAGAATAACAATGTGCCCTCCTGCCCAAGAGGACTCTGTATGAAGAACGTACAAATACAGGTTCAAGGCTCCGCTGCCCTTTAAGCTTATACCGATATAAAAAGCACCCCATGGCTTGTTTCTACACAGCAAACATACATGTAAGCGCACACAAGACACCACTGCACCTTTCAATGTAAAAAAAAAAAAAGTACACATATATACGCAACCAAGACACCTCTTCACCAATATAGATATGTATACTGCTGCTTCCTTCTGCATAACCAATTCATACATCTAGACAGATCCAAAGCGCTTTTATATGCAAAGAAATGTACACATGTGACATAGCTGACCCTTTCTAAAAGACAAACCTATACATATATATGTATATATACATACACACATATATATTAACATCCCCCGCACTGCAATTTGCTAATCAACAAATCAACATCCACCTCTGTGTATTAGGACAAACACATGTAATGGGTGAAATACTTGTGAGAGGCTACCCTGGTGAAGCAGTGTCTTCGCATTCATGAAAGCAGGGAACAGACAAGCTTTCGGCTGAATTTCCATATTAAATGAAATAACGTCTTTATGAATAACAATAAAATAAGAATAACATGTCAACAAGTAGCAATCAATGCTGATAGTGGAGTGTGTATTAATGGGAGCACCATCTGTTTCGCATGATACATATGACTGGCGGTTCCTGGGCAAGGGCAGCACCGTTTGGTGGCACAGGTCCTACCACAAATGACCCATTTTGAATAAATATTGAAAAAATTTATCTCTGTAAAGTTCTGCGTGGATATATACAAATAAAGATTACACAGCGGTGATAGCTCGGTGTAGTAATGGTTCAGCCGGACTTTCAATTAAAAATGCATTTATTGATCAGCCTATAACTTTTTATATGGCAAATGAATTGACATCACTTGAATAGTCTGGAGCACACCCATATTATTAAAATATGGACCCACCTTTGTAGATCCAAAAGGGTTGCACAGCCTTATGCACTAGTGTTTGAATTTCTTCCACTTAAACCACAGTAATCAAGTCTTTATTCTTGTTAATCACGCTTTTATTCACAGTTAATCCATCACGCCAAAGACTCGGAATTCCACAATCTTATGCATGTTGCTTATTCCAAAATTGCCCATCCAGGCCTTTTCTAGAACAGTTAAACAGATTTCCGAGTTCTTCTATTTACGATCTCTACACCCAATACATTTCGGTTTATTTTAAACCTTCTTCAGGGGTATCTGTAGTATGTAAAAGATATATATACGTCTGTCAGCCACAAGATCATAATAATAATAACATCCAATCATTGATTAAATCATATAACGATAACATGGAAAAATCATCTTAAATAACCCCGCGATAAACTGAAACATAATGTGAATAAATCCACCCCTCTGCTACCACCCGTGTAACATCCAACAGACAAAAATGCGTTTGTACTTGTGTCATTATTAATGTGCCCCACGTTTTTAACCCAAATTGCTCTACACCAAACAACCCCATATTTCGGATCTACAAAAGGTGGGTCCATATTTTTGGAAGTATCATTACAAGTGCTTACTGGAACGGAGCATTATAAGGGTGCATGCACGCCGAACTTGATGAATTCAGAAAAGAACAAGTGAGAAATAATATGGGTGTGCTCCAGACTATTCAAGTGATGTATATTAAAACTGTTCCAGCTCTGGTTAGCACCCCGATGGAAGAAAATAAGCAAAGAGCATTGAAGGATTCGTTTTCACGCCAAAGACTGTTTATGAGAGTTATCGACATGAAGGAGTTTATATATATTAAGTGACTATTGGACATGAGGTCATGTTACGGGGATTCACGCATGTGTTGATTTTGAGATTAAATGAAGATGTGAATTATTTTCAAGCACACGATTTAGGATATGGGTGGTATTGCTTTAAACAAGGAATTTCGGTGGGGTGGGCAAACGTGGACGCAATACGTGATAATTATGGTGTTCGCAGGTGGGGCTGGTAACGTAGTTTTTAAGTTAGTGAGTGAGCATTGGGTGGTTATTCAGTTATGTTGTGCGCGCATGAAAAGAACAAGGCGCTTGCAAAAGCAGATTACATCAGGTATGTAAGAGCTTATATAAAGGATAATGGGAGAAGTGACAAGAATGGGGTGTGGGGGTGAGTTTACATACAGCGATGAGCGCACTCTATGAGTTTGGTGGAAATATGGGGTTGTTTGGCGTAGAGCAATTTGGGTTAAAAACGTGGGGCACATTAATAGTGACACAAGTACAAACGCATTTTTGTCTGTTGGATGTTACACGGGTGGTAGCAGAGGCGTGGATTTATTCACATTATGTTTCAGTTTATCGCGGGGTTATTTAAGATGATTTTTCCATGTTATCGTTATATGATTTAATCAATGATTGGATGTTATTATTATTATGATCTTGTGGCTGACAGACGTATATATATCTTTTACATACTACAGATAACCCTGAAGAAGGTTTAAAATAAACCGAAATGTATTGGGTGTAGAGATCGTAAATAGAAGAACTCGGAAATCTGTTTAACTGTTCTAGAATAGGCCTGGATGGACAATTTTGGAATAAGCAACATGCATAAGATTGTGGAATTCCGAGTCTTTGGCGTGATGGATTAACTGTGAATAAAAGCGTGATTAACAAGAATAAAGACTTGATTACTGTGGTTTAAGTGGAAGAAATTCAAACACTAGTGCATAAGGCTGTGCAACCCTTTTGGATCTACAAAAGGTGGGTCCATATTTTTGGAAATGAATTGGCATGACATTTGGCATCACTTGGTTTGGTCCTCCGAGGTCCGGCATGGTCATTTTCATGCAGATCCGTGCAGGGAGGAAAAGAAAAGGGTTTAGTGGTGTGGGAAAAAGTTATTTCTTCCCATTTCAGCTCCAACAGGAAATGTTGCTGGCACCTGCAGCCCTACCTGCTGAACATATATACACAAAACTATATAGCTTTTTTCATAAAGCATTCTTTTCTCGGTTGGGTGTGAATTCGCTCACTAGTTAGATTGATATAAATGTTTTAAGATGAGCAGGCTTTAAAGGATTACCACTGAGGTATATCTCTAGCCATCTGGGATCCATGGATCCTCCATGAGAACAGAAATTCAAAAATCCAAGTAAACCAATTGGAAGACGGAGCCTTTTCTCATGTTGTTCCTTTTGAAAGGACGGTTCCTACTATGGTTCGCCACTGAAAGAGGAAATGTCTCTTACGCAGCTGTTTCAGAATATGGGGTAAGGTCCCCGCATCAGACAGAAACAAAACAAAATGGCATATACAGAGGCAGAATGGGTACTCTCTGACCTCCACAGGCCACTATAAAGAGACACCTCATTTTCAAAAACCATGAAAGCTTGTTCTGAAAACAAAAATGTTTTTGGTTTTTGAGAAGTTTTATCTTTTTATATGTTTTTATTTTTACGTTTTTGGGGAAAACAAAATTCAACTTGAACTATGGAAAAAGAACTAGGTTTAAAAAAATATATATAAATGCATACTTTCTAGAAGTCTTCTGGCGAAGAATCAATTGATTTTTCGTGCTCACTGACTTTGCTTTCCACAAGAAATCCCCCTGTGAGACAAGATGCAAGCAAGGATCCATCTGTTCTTGGTCCGCCTGCAGGGCATCTGGCGGTAACGTCTAAGAGTGATGGCGTGTTGCATCGTAGAAGAACATGCAGCCACCTCTTCAGCGTCCCTTCTCGTTTTTGCACCCCTCAGATCCAGCTCAGTCCTAGTATTAGGATGATTGTGTACCAAGGATACCCAGAAGATGTATTTTCATCGGCTTCCTCTGCTCACATTCTTGTTGCACAAAGTGACCACCACATGCTCAGAGGGTCATTTTTTTCCCCCAAGAGGTGCAATGATGAAGCATTGCTACACAATGGTTTCTGGAGGCAATCTTGAACCCACAAACTGAAAATTGCCCACTTCTTCGTTTCCTCCCCTCTTTCCCTTGGATATCACCTTTCCTGCTCTTCCTGTCCAAAAGCTATTATTGCAAGCGAGTTAAAAGTTTTGCCCCCCCAAAAAGTAAAGAGGACAGCAAAAAAACAACAGTCTCCTTTGTTATCTTGCTGTCCTGTGGCAAGGAGCACTCGGACTTGTGCAAAATGCAAGAACGACGAGAACTATCTAAATGTGGAATCAAACCTCTTCCATGGCCAACAAGGATCCTTGGTGCCTCTGTGGTTTCCATTAAAGTAAGCATGAACTGGTGCTCTGAACTGAAAAAGGACAAAGCTTAAACCTTGGAAAAACTGAAATGTACAGCAAAGGTTTAAGCCGAAAGTTGGTAACCCCTACACTCAACCAATGTGTTGTTTTTTTGTTTTTTGGGGGCATTTTAATAAATAACTGTATATTCAGTGCAAAGATTTGTAAGGGTTACACATCTTACGCAGCAAGCAAACAGCAAAAGCATTGCATAGACATGTGAAGAATTAGAATTGTGATGTCTGGCTTTCTCAATATTTTTTCGGGAAAACAGCGGTATACTGCACTGACAATATCCAGAAGGGCCAGAATAGGCAGCCCCACAACTAAGCGTGGCAAGTCTTTAGGAATAAAAGGAACCTTTTTCTTAACGTCTTGGGCACCAAGGACATGCTGGACACGACCTCAGCACTGCATCTCAGGGGCAAAAGGAAATGTCTATCATGTCTTAGTACTAGGAGCAGGTGCTTTCTTTTTAGTTCTCACCTACACAGTGGGTGGCTGTGCTGTGAGACATACTGTTTACCATTCAGTGGGCTTACAACCCGCCCACACATCATATTATTAGTAGTTTTCATTGCCACTCATTTGCAATCTTTCGATTGCTTAGCTCCCGTAGGCTTCCCTTCCTTTCTTCTGTTAGCTCCTCCCTGGAGCATGGACCAAGTTCATGTGTTCTCCCTCATCTTTGGTCTTCCTCGTCTTTTCACAACACACTATTTTTGTAATTTTGTTTATAAAAAATGCATTCCTGGATGTGCAATGTGCTTTCCTACTTTTAATACAGGCATATGGCTTTTATTTATGTTGCTTTCACTCCATCTTACATCTCTGTTGACCCTTTACTTATTTACGCCCACAACTGCACTACTCTATGCTTCTACACTCTACTATAAGCCGTTCTACTCTATGCCACACCACACCACACCACTCTGCTCTACTGCACTCCATTCTATGCCACTTTACCCTATGCCACTCCACTTTTCTCTATCCCACACCACAAATGTTTAGCCATGCTGTACAGCAGCCACTTTGATGTACAGCATTTCTAAAAGACATTGGAAAAACAAATAGCTCTCATATGGGCAAGACCTATTGGCTTTGCCAGTGCTTGTTCTTAGCTTGGCTGCTGTGAAAGAGCTCTCCTGGCGTCCCGGGACTGGTTTTTTTTTGGTCTGTAATTAAGATCAGCACCCATGGAGTGCTGATGTTGTTACAATGAAAGTGAATTAAGCCAATCGGTGTTCGAGGGCATATCTCAGCCCCTCAAGCATCTATTTGAATGGGGGAGGGACTGCTGGAAAGGTGAGAAACTCCCCTGGGGTAAGAGAGGCGGTCTTTACCTCCAATCTGCACCCTCCCCTGGGGTCATAAACCTCACTAGATACCAGGGATTTTTTGTTATGAGTAGAAGGGGTGGGGCGGCTAACCCAGACATCAAGCCGAGTCCTCGCCCACAAAATGACTCCGTCTTTCTGCCCTAATATGGGGGGGCAGATAGAAAGTCATAATCTCCAACTTCCCCCCATCACCCCTGCACCTGGAGAAGTCCAGGATCATGTGCCTTTTGTGGCTCCTATAACATTTTCTTACCCAAAATGCTCTGCAAATCTCAAATTTGCCTAAAATCAGACATTTCACTTCCATTTTTGTGAAGTAAACTTCCGGAAACCAGAGGGATCCACAAAATTCCTCCCACTTAGTGTTTCAGCCACGGGTCCAGATAAAAATGCTGCCCCGCTTGTGTGACTGAGCCTAGGGCCCTAATACAAAAGGCCCCAAAACACAATGTGGAGAAATAGGCAATAGGAATAACTTTGGCGTTTGTCCTGGACTCAGCAGCCACCCAGGGAAACCTCCCAAGCTCAGACATTTGTGAATGTTAGACACCTGGGGAAGTCCAGGGTGGTGCATTTTTCGTGGATCCCACGTTTTCTTACTTACACCGCCTTCAAAACCTCAATCTTTGCTTAGAAATGAACGTTTTCCTTGCATTTCTGTGAGGCAAACTTCTGAACAACATAAAATTCCTACCACTCTGCGTCCCCCCACTTCTCACAATAAAAATACTACCCCACTTGTGTGGCTGGGCCTAGTGTCCTCGACAGGCACAAATCAAACCAGGGTCAATGAGAGTCCCCTCCCCCCTCTCACTGACCATGGTTTTTATCAGGCAATGTCGGGGAATGCTGGGTGTTAGGGAATTTGTGGCTCCCTGCAGATTCCAGAACTTTCCCTAACAGAAATGTGAGGAACATATGTGTTTTAGACAAAATTTGAGGTTTGCAAGGGCTTCTGAGTAAGTAAACCATCATGATGAGAACCCCAGGTGTCTACTTTTCAGAAATGTGCTAGGGCCCAAAAACAGCAGCTACCCACATTGTAAAATAAATGCGTGGATTCTGCTGGGTGGAATCTGATGTCTCTAGGTCCTCTTTTGAGGCATTTTGTATCGCAGGCCCTAGGCCCAGCCGTACAAGTGGAGTACTGTTTTTATCAGAGGAGGTGTGGGAACACAGAATAGAAGAACATTAGTTATTACCAATTGGATTTCTCTGCATTTTTAGTTTTCCAAATGTGTGTGAGAAAGACCACATTTTAAAAATGCCCTCTGAATCACACTCTAGTATGGGTACCCACAAATTCAGAGATGTACAAATAACTACTGCTCCTAAACTCAACATCTGGTATACATTTAAATAAATGCATAGGTTTCATTCTTACCAATTTTTTACTCTTTATATTTAACAATATGAAGTGCTCTGTATTCAGTACACAATAAAAAGCCATTGTTAGGTGCAGCTCAGTTGTTGGCTCTGGGTACTTCGGGTTCTAGGACACCCTACAAACTCGGAGACCAGAAGGGTCTAGCAGACTTCACGGCACATTGCTTTTGTAAATTACCCATCGTGACAAGAAGTTAAAGATGAAAATTTTGTCACAAATGGTTGTTTTTTTCCTACTCATTTTAAGTTTTTTTATTTCAAGAGTTACTTTCTTTGGGAAAACCTTGAGGAATCTACCCAAATGACACCTTGCTAAATTCAGAAGTTTGTCAACTTTCAGAAATGTGTAGCATTCCAGCATCACCCACAGGTTTCACACCAATTTCCACTGCAAAACAAAAGTAGGATGAAAGCACATACATTTGGAAAAATGGACTACCTCTTAGAAAAATGCCAAAACTGTGGTAAAATATATATAAATATATATATATATATA
This sequence comes from Calotriton arnoldi, assembly GCA_963921515.1. Lineage (NCBI taxonomy): Eukaryota > Metazoa > Chordata > Amphibia > Caudata > Salamandridae > Calotriton > Calotriton arnoldi. The sequence goes on along the minus strand of CAWUFW010000273.1, from coordinate 222,880 downwards.
CATATATATACAGATATATATATTTATTTTGATACAGCTCTGCGTGTACATGAAAGCTGAAAAGATGGTGACTTTAGCACAGCAGACCTTTCGCTGATGCCATTTTTAGGAAGAAAAAAAAACACGTTTTGCAAAGCACTGTTTTCTTCCATTCCCTTACCTCGCCCCAAAATATAGAAATAAAAATGTAACTATATTTTTGCTGTTTTCTCGGTGCCCTCCACGGGAATCCACAAACACTGGATACCTTTAAAATCCACAGCCAAGGGGTTAAGGCGTGTAGAAGAAGAGAGTCTGTGCAGACTCTGAATTTCAATGTAGGACAAATTGTTGTCAAACCAAACCCCTACAGTCGAAGTTTGCATATCATCAAATGAGGAAGCTCTTTCAAAGCAGACTGAAGATTCATTCCTGAGCACCAGCGTTTCAGTTCTGTTGCTGTTCAATTACAGCAAAACTCAACTAAATCCAAATATGAACAATATACAATCTTTCAGTCTATTTTACCTCACAGTGTGTAGTCAAAATTCAATAGCAGTTGAGTATCGTCAGCAAAGGGATAAACTATAAAGCCATAACTACAAAACAGATCACCCAGTGCCTGCACATAAGATATTAAAAAGAATGGGAGTAAGTCTTGGTCCCTGTGGTACTCTCCCAAAGACAGAGTATCCTACAGACCTGAACGGGAACAGAGGCGCCACCTGTGCCCAGCCTGACAAAAAAGACCAAAACCAGTCTAGTGCTGTGCATAACAATCCTTGCCTTGCCACATGGTCTAGCAAGATGGATTGATCGACCGAGTCAAAGGCGTCCATTAAGTCGAGGAGAACCAGACCGACTGGAGGGCCCTGGCCAAAAGTGATAAGCGCTTTATCCCAAAGGGCAACCAGGACCACCTCAGTGCTCTTCCTGACAAAGGTCGGCTTGCAACAAGTCCAGGGCATTTGTCCTGTCACGTTTTGAAGACCGCCATTTGGCAAGATGTTTCATAATGTTTGAAACATCAAGTAGTAAGGTGATTGGTCTGTAGCTTTTCGAGTCTCTAAGGTAAAGATCTAATGTTTTCTGTGCTTTCTTACATGTGTCAGGTACCACTCCTTGAGCGCGGAGTGGTCGAAATGTAACTAAAGGATTATGACAAAAGAAGAATTGGCAGGGGTCACCTGGGGAGCCCTTAAGTAATAAGGATCGTGTTAACACCTCGTAACATGTCTGAAGACTGCCTGGTGTGTCTGATGCCAGAACCTCCTCAGTAACTAAACAAGCATTTGCAATGCAATAGGTCTCGCATTTATGCAAGTTTGAGCTATTGGCATTGTAAATGATAATGCCTTTTATTTATGTTTTGGTTTTTAAAACATAAATAAAAGGCATTGTCTTTTACAATGCCAATAGCTTAAACTCTCTTCTTACAACCAAGAAAAATATATATATAATGAACAGTAAGATAAGTGGCTGAGTGGACAAGGACTATACGCTGGAGACTGGTACACCATCACTTCCTTTCTTTAGTTTACTTGGAGATTAATGGCACGCACAGTCTCATAGTCAACGAGAAAGGACTATCGAAGATGAGGTATAGTCAAGGACCAGTGGACATCTAAGAGTTGGAGCTTGAGTGATGTCTCAAAAGAATCTCCCTACAGAGCTGTGGGTCAAATGGGGACATAGGGAGATGCTAGGACTCAAAGGTGAGGCCTCCACTTCAAACTTAAGGTATGACCAGGAGGTACAGAACTCCTCACATGTTCAAGCAGTGCACAGTAGTTTTGCCACTCTCATTCAATTAACCTCCATCCAAATACTTCCTATGACTTTTCAGATACATATTATTTGAGTATGGTAACCTTCCCCGAATATTGAAAAGAAAACTGAAAATCACTCAGTATTTTTGGTCTTTACTCCAGCACCCCACAACAATATACATCAGGAAGTGGCTAAACAGAACTACTAACATCTACTCTACACAGTCTGCTAAGCAAGTACATGGACATAATGCTCACCAACACCACCCCCAGTTAAACCATTCATGTCACATCCGACTGGCCTATACCCAATCCAAATAACCCAGGCAACAGGAAGTATCCTAGCAAGGCCGACAGGCACAGCCAGTCAACAGAATAATCAACATCACCCACAAACACAGCAATGCCCACAAACTACAACTGAGAAATGACTAATGTGTGGTGCAATCCAAAAAACAAGGCACAGTTAGTGCTGCAGGGCCATATTAAAGACCGAATATGAATTAAAAAGAGATGTACCACACCTGCAACCAGACCTCACTTCCGAGGACCACCAAGCCTGAAACCCCCACCCAGTCACAACCGTTCTCAAATGTTCAATGTCATTAAAGCAATAGCAGGTCTCCAGCCGTTAAAACGTATGGAAATGAAAGAGATGAAATACCACGGGTAACATTTAAAGCACATAAAGGAATACATTTTCAAACAGTTGCTTTTTAAATGGCACATAAAGTATAATCACGGATATCCTCAATATAGCTGGAGAGGGGCAGGTCCCTGTCATTTACAGAGAGAAAATTGCATATCTCGTCAAGGATTCAGTCCAAAACTAGGATAAGGAAGAGGACAGAAGGAAGCCAGGGTGTTCCAATGCCTCCCACCTTAACCAGCACCAAGAAAAAGTACAAACTGCTGCCTCTTAGAAGGGTGGCAAGAACCAGCTCGCCAGCTGCACGCTTGTGAGTAAGCATGTTAGCCAATGCAGGACTATCAGTTTCTTTGTATTCCACACTGTACCTCAAATTCTTCTCACACAAGTGAGGGTGCACCCTGTGCCTGAGGCCCCCAGCCTCCTCTGACATCATCAGCCCCTGTTGTCCTGTGACTGGACCCTGTGACTAACACTGCGCCCCTATGTCTACACCCAGCCCCTACTCATCTATCCTACGCCCTCATATTGACACCACCCCTAACGTCACCAGTGCTGCTCTGTTTCAGACCCTGTCCTGGCCTCCTGCCTCACCCCCATCCGCCCAGCAAGCAAAGGAAGCGGGGGATAATATCAAACACCCGAACTGCCTCGGACAACCAGTACTGACCGCTGGACCCCAAGAAGCCTCTTCTAGGGAGCCCGTCCGATCCAGGCACCCACACCACAACCTGCCGCTCAGTCTCGGAGGCCATGTCTGTGCGAGCATCAGCGGGTCCATGTGAGGGTTTAAAAGAGGCAGCCGGCACTGGCACAGATCTCCAGCGGGCAGTGATGCTGCCTCAGAGGGCCCCACCAAGAGCACATCGGACATGGATACAGCATCCAACAAGCAGAGAGACGAAGATGGCAGTGCAGCCTTTGGGAGAAAAGATGTAAGGAGAAAGGCGTGCGCACGTTGTGCTGAAACGCCGGAGGGAGGGAGGGAAAGCGAAAGCACGCCATGCGCGCGTTGAGGGAGCCGAGCCGCACACGTGCACATCTGCTGTCCGGGCGCAAGCTGAAGACACGCCGTGAGCGTGCACATCGGCTGTCCGGGCGCAAGCTCAGCATTGCCAGAGAAGACACGCCGTGAGCGTGCACATCGCCTGTCCCCCTTCCAAACTCAAGTCGACAACAATAGATCTCGCTAGCGACAGCGCTTCGCGCTGCGTCGCTAGGCGAGACCTAAAAACATGAATGGGACTCATGGCACAAGAGGAAATATCTGCATAGATGGAATTTAATTTATTGTCAAAGAGGAAGCCAAGTTGTAAGCAGTGCATTTGGTGGGTGAGTTCTGGTTTTCATGGTGATGGCATGAGTTATGGTTTGCATAAACTAACCATAAGGAGGCAGATTCAGGAGATTTCAGGTTTAAATTGGTAAACACACCTACACTGACTCTGGATAGGCACAGACACATCTCAATAGGATAAAAATAAAGGCAATGAGATCGGATACTATAAACCATGGGTAAAACCACAGAATTTTGTGCAACCAAGTCTGCACAGGTATCAGGCTCCTTCAGAGCAAATTCTTGAAATATAAAGAGAAAAGAGGACAACATAATGTTTAACTTGTCACAAACCACCCACAGTTAACATTACCAATTCAAGGTTGCTAGGAAAATACAGCCCATTCTGCAGCAAAATTAACTGCAGAGCGGTGGTTTCGCAGAAATGTCCATCTTCTCATTCTGATGACCACCCAAGCTCAAATAAATTGGGTAAGAAGCAAATTACATGTCAATATCATTTACAATGGAACTATGTTATGCAAAAACAAGGTGTACTTATCCTACCAGCACACCCACATTTCTAATACAATCAAGATAACAAACAAAGGAAACAATGACAAAATAAACAAAAGACTCACCTGTTTATCTACAATGACGTATACTTTACCAAAAATGCTCAGGGAGTAACAATTATGTTGGAGAAAGCAGGAAAACGGGTCATAAGCAAATCAATCCCCAACGAAAGAGCCGCAGGCGGACAGACCAAATCAGTGTGGGGTGAGGATTGTTCAGAACCTAACATCATCATCCAAAATTTAAAGATTGCAGATCTTGAAGGTAAGTTCAAGACAGAAAACGAAAAGGAGACTCGTGAATTTAAATGCATGGAGCTGTTCAATGCACTGAGTGGTAGGTTTCAAACGTCACTACGTCAACTTACAAATTCCACCGTTCTCCTCCACCCTTAGAGATGCGAGGTTGTACCATTCTGGTCAAATACCCCTCTTTCTCCACCCACTTGTCTAACATGTTACTGGCTTGGTCCCAAACATACCACCTTGGAGACACTTATCCGACATGATTAACTATACCCTAACCATTGCAGTCTTGTAGAGCCACCATCTTAAAATTCAATTAAATGGACAATTACCTTAATAGCAATACAAAGGTATTTACCTGAAACACACCTAACACTGCAAAACTCCTGTTGGTACCGTCAGTGTCTGGTTGGCTGAAGGGATGCCCCCAGCCAGGCAGAACCTACAGCTTCAGTCAAGGGCAGGTGATTACACTCACAGTACAACCCGTGCTCACCCTTAGGTAGCCTGGCACTGAGCAGTCAGGCTTATATCAGAGGCAATGTGTGAAGCAAAGGCACAGCAGCCACACACGATAAATACACCGAGCGTCACAAAAGAGACTTCACACAGGATGTATGTGAAAAACGTTTATATTCAACACACATATTCAATCCTAATAACATTAACATCATTACTAGCGGTACTAGGTCCACTCGTATTGTTATATCATCAATAGTACGCACACTGTGGACAATTCCTAATCTAACCCCCTCCAGCCCCAATTGAGAGAGAGAGAGAGCACCCTTATGCGGTGCACAATATTAACAATATGTACATAAACAAAAGCAGAACACTTTTTAGCAGCACCACAGGCCGGAGCCACGTGGGAAAAACCAATGTCCAATGTATTGTGCTTTTGGCGCACAATCAACGTATAAAGCGGATGACATTATTCAAGTTGTGATTGTCCAAGTACTCTCTCACTGGCTAAATAATGCCCCTTTCTTTTATACACGTGGTAGGAAGTAGCTCGGGGTTTGGACCTTCCTTGCCCCTGTTATTAGTAATTGTAAAATGGTTGAGTTCATCCTCCCATTTGATTTAGAGATATTATTGTTTTATTTGTTTTTTCAAATGTAGCATACAAAGAGACGCATTGTATCTTGTTTCATTTGTAGCATTGCTTTTTAATTCTCCGATCGTAATATTCCTCATATTGATCGTATCTTTAGTTAGTTTGGTAATTTTTAACAGCCGACACGTGTTTCGCCCCCTGTTAGCCCATTGGCCTGGGGCTTTCTCAAGGTTCTTAAAACATTTAGCACATCTTATTTCTCAAACGTTGCACTTAGCATCACTAATCAAATGTTTAGTAAAGATACTATGAATATGAGGAATATCATGATTAAAAAGCATTACCACAAATGAAACAAGATACAATGCATCTCTTTGTAAGCTACACTGAAAAAACAAATAAACAAACAAATAATATCTCTAAATCAAATAGGAGGACGAACTCCACTATTTTGCAACGTATAAAGCGGTACCGCCAGCAGCGCCATAAATCACCGGCGGTCTGCACACAATCACACACACTCACTCCGCACCGCTACACAGTACAACAGGTATCAGCCAGTCCGTACAGAACGCTCTTACACACATATGCACTCAGCACCCTAATGCAATGCCACTGGTACCCAGCAGGTCAATGATTTACCTTCTGCAGACTCTGTGGCCCAAGTCTCCCTCCACCCTCTAGTTCACCCCAATTGTTCTTTATCCCTGGATGGAAGATAACCAACCCCACCAACCGGACACTGGGCTGCATGCGGCCAAAGTCACACTTAGTCTGGGTCCTTGGGAAGCAGGAGGGAATACGCAGCTGTTTTAATTAGGAAGTAGAAGTAAACAAGGGAAGGTTAGCAGCCACTCGGGAAGTTCACCCACAGGTCCCAAAACACAAAGGAGTCACATAGTCATTTGACCCGCCTCCGAACTGTCTCGGAAGCATTCCTTCAACCCAGTCAATCTCTCTTGCTACTACCTGGCACCAAGATGTCTTCGGGAGGGGCCAGATGTGGAAAGGGCAGTTGGTCTGCGGCGATGAGGGTCAACCAGGGAATAACCAATGATTGGTGAGTAACACAGGGGAGCCTCTCGATAGGATGAGGGGCACCGCTTGGTACACGATGATCCGGGTCGTGCCCAGGAAATCCGAGCTCAACACCTGATGCACGTTGGTATGAGCCGCACTAGACACTTCAGTTTTCAAACACGATGAGTTGCAAATTCCTCAGCTCCCTGGAAAGGAGGCACAACGACCGGTGCACATTAAGATGAGATGAACCAGGCAATTCCGATCACAAACAGCGAAGAGATGCAATTCCGTACCTCCCAGGAAATGAGGCACAACGTCCAGTGCACGATTATACAGGTTGCACCAGACCAGTCTGGTCACACACAAAAAGGCGCAAGTTTAGCAGAGCCACATGAGGCAGAATGAGGCACTACTACGGCTCCACCCCCCCACTCTGAAGGTTGCACCCTGTGAATTGAACAAAGCACGCAATGAGCATGCAGTCAGCGTGTCGCACAAGAGAGATGCAGCACAATCGCGGAAACGGGTCACTCGGGGTCCTGAAACCGGTGAAGCCACTCAGCACCAACTAGACATTTATGAGTGTCAGGGTCCCTGCAGTACAGGAACCACACACCTTAGATGCGGGCAGGATTTCTGGGGCTCCGCACTAGGCAATCTTGTCTCCAGAAACAAGTCTTAATTTTATGCTCACACCACGCTACCAGGTGGGATTCAGTAGCCGAGGTGGGCACTTGAGAAGGCCCCGCTCTCCAGATGTCACAGGTAGATGGTGTAGGTCCCTCGCGGGAGATCCTTCATGTCCCTGAGATCTCTGGGAGGCCCGCGATCAGGCCCTTGGAGAGCACACTTCAGGGCACCACACTTCAGCAGGTCCAAGCCACCCACTATCCGGACAGTTATTCTCCATGTTCACAACAGAGTCCTCAGGCAATGTGCACCACGCAGTCCGGGTTCTTTGGTCCCACTTGAGACCAAGCATATCTCACTCTTTGCTGAAGGATGGCACCCGTAGTTATACTGCCGTGAGTCTTTGAAGTTTGGGGTGGTTTGGGGGTTTCCCTTGGAACCACAGATGTCTCCCCTAAATTGTAGGCCTGTATGCAATGGGGCCATGACATGCAGATCTTGATCTTTAGTGGGGCCATGATCCGGCCTTTAGAGGCTAAGTGTCAAAATTTCTATCTTCAATCCATCCCATGTGGCCCTCAAATGGCAGAGGTCTGCCGTTCTTGTGGGATGCCCATGGTTTATGGTTGTCACTTGGAGAATTAACAGATGTGGTCCCCCCGACACCTGGTATCCACTGGAGCAAGGCACCACGGTCCCCAGGACTCTTGGGGTATACAAATGTCCACATTTTACAAGTGGCATTTCTAAGCGAATTATGCCAAACCCCCCTTTACCGATGGAAAGGGTTTGGAACTACAAATCCTTTGATATGAAACATCATGAGGGTGCTCCACTACAATCTACTATTGCAGTCCAAAGTAATGTCAACCACTTCCCTATGGTAACCTATGGGAAGAGCAGCCCTCATAGGTAATGAAAACACACATAGGTATTCCTCACTATCTAGGTACGTGTGTACTAGTGCACACACTGACTTGCAATGGCAGGTGGGACACACAGTTCCCAGCACCAGGGGTGCAAGTGTGCCCGTCCAAGTCTGCCCAACAGACTGGACATGGGCTTAACTAATATGTGTGTCTGTGCGCACGCACAAGCCTGCGTTGGCAGACGGCACACACAATCACGGGCACCTACCAGTAATGCTGTTTGGTCTTACTCGGGCCTATACGATCCCTTCTAAGACCAAAAGAGACTGGGGTAATTTGGATAAATCCCTCCTTCGTACAATACTAGAGAGGACGCGCCCCCAGGTATGCGGGCCTCCGGACGAATCTGCCCCCAATTACACAGATTGGTTAAATATGGCGTTTCTAGCCGCAGTGCCCACCAAAAGCACTACTGGCAATAGGAGAACCCCTTCGGCTCCTTGGTTCTCAGATGCCTTACGGGCAAAAAAAACAAAAATGTCGCCGGCTGGAAAGACGCTGGCGCGCTAAGTATGACCCATCCGAGAGGGAAACATATAAAATAGGTTTAAGAGAATACAAAAATCTCCTTACATCGGAAAAGAGAGAATATTTTACTAGAGTAATTTCGGAGGCAAAACATTCCTCTAAAGCTCTCTTTACAGCAGTGAACAAGCTCACCACCCCTCACAGTATAGGGCCAGAAAACAGTCAAGAGTCTTGTGATGCCATTGCTTCTGCCTTCAAAACTAAAGTCTTGGACATCTTTAAAACTTTTGAGGGCACATCAGCTCACGCCCCCGTCCCGCCGCTTTCACCCACTCCTCGGGGTACAAACACCCTGCTCAGCTTCACACCCGTATCCTCGGATATAGTGGCAAAACACATTCTGGAGGCTAAGTCAGGTTCCCCAGAGGACCCCTGCCCACCTGAGCTTCTGAAAGAAGTCTTTGATTTGGTAAGCCCGGTGTTAACAGACATCTTTAACTCTATGCTCTCCTCCGGCAACTTCCCAGCCATTTGGAAGGATACGTCTATCCTTCCATTGCTGAAAAAACCAACTTTGGACGCAGCCGATCCCAACAACTATCGCCCCATAGCCCGCTTGCCGCTGCCCGCGAAGATAATTGATAAAATCATGAATATCCAACTTTCCCAGTTCATTGGTGAACATGACCTGTTGGACCATTCCCAGTTCGGTTTCCGTCGGGAACACAGTACCGAAACGGCACTTATTAAAGCCACGGAGGAAATAAGAGCGGTGATGGATGGAGGAGGGTCAGCGGCCCTGATACTCCTCGATCTATCAGCCGCATTTGACACGGTTGATCATTTCCTCCTACAACAGCGGCTGAAGATGCTGGGAGTCGGGGGTTCAGCACTGGCACTGGTGTCCTCCTTCCTCAAGGACAGAAGACTGGCAGTGTCGATCGATGGATACCTGTCCGAGCCATACTCCCTCCCTTGTGGAGTGCCACAGGGCTCCTCCTTGAGCCCTACCCTTTTCAACATATACGTCTCTGAACTGGCCCCACTTATCCGGACTTTTGGCTTTAGCCTTACTTCCTATGCGGATGATTCCCAGATTGTAGTAGCAGCAGCATACAAAAATCAGACCTCCCCTGCTCTGCAATTTAAGAACTGCATGGGTGCCATTACTAACTGGGTGAGCACACACTGCCTTAAACTTAATTCTGGAAAAACTGAAATCTTGACCTTTGGAAACCTGCAACCTAGTTGGGGCAGTGTGTGGTGGCCCGCTGACATGGGTGATCCACCGGAACCAGCAACCAAAGCTAAGAACCTGGGAGTATGGGTGGATAGTAAACTCTCTTTTGTTCAACACACTAATGCTGTGGTCTCCTCTGCCCACTTCCTCATCAAGAAAATCAGGAAGATTCTCCCTTATTTTCCGGAGAACACGAAAAGAACCATAGTCACCTCATTAATCCAGTCTAAATTGGATTATTGTAATGGGCTATTCATAAATATCCAGAAGCATTGCCTGAAAAGACTACAGAGCATGCAAAACTCAGCCGCCCGTCTTCTGTCAAAGACCCCTTGGTTCAAATCGGTATCCGGAGAGATCCGTAATTTGCATTGGCTCCCTGTAGCGCAGCGAATAAAATTCAAGGCTCTTAGCCTGGCGTTCAGGGCCCTGAATTATACAGGGCCAGCCTTTTTGCAAAATCTCCTTGTTTGGTATGAACCAACCAGACACCTTCGTTCATCAAGTGCTAAACTCTTGAGAGTGCCCAGAATTCGTACCTTACTCTGGGGTGGTTGCAGCTTTCATTACTGCACCGCTAAACTCTGGAATTCCCTACCGACTGACTTGAGAAACGCGCGATCTCTCGTCTCTTTCAGAAAAGAGCTAAAAACTTGGCTCTTCCGCAACTAGAGACTCACCAGTGGCTCACCTTGTCCGTAGCGCCAAGACACCTCCGGGTATTTGCGCGCTGTACAAATCTCAATAACATAACATAACATGGGTGCAGGTGTGCGCTTACAGCGGTCTATAAATTGCAAGCTGCTCATGAGTTTACTCATGATAGATGCCTGTGCACACCCACTGGTCTGCAATGACAGATCGGCCCATGTTCTAGAACACTGAATCATCGCCGCTTTCCAACACGGATAGGAAAGGCGTGCGCACTTTCACGCGGCTAGGACAGGCCGAGCTTAAGGCTCACCATGGGCCTAGACCGGCCGACCCGTTGCCGACCTGCTGCGGACTGAGATCTTTTTGGGATTATGTGTGCCTCACCTCCAGATTTAATCTGTTTACTGCCATTCTAACTCATCTACTGGGTCCCGTCATCTGAGACACTTTCTGTTGAGAAGGCCCTCCGCCTCTCTGCATATTCGGAGCTCTGCATTGAGATTGAGCCTTATCCTAATATAATCTGTTTTTGTTTCACTTGTGAGGTCCTGTCTACCTCCTTTGCAAAATTGGTCTTGACTTTCCTGGACTCTGTCCCAATGTGTGATATGTGAGACTACGGCTTTACTTCAAATAAATATGGTCTAAAGTCCTGAACCTTCGTTTGAAGCGATCAGTTCCTCGTTGTTCTTGCGAGCTTTGTAGAGATCTATTTGATTTATATCTACCTACTTCAGATGGGTGATGCCACGGTATTTGAAATCTGATAGCGCCCTGATGAAGGTTGTGTTCTCCTACACCTCTAGAGTGACTTTACCCAAACGCGCGTCGGCGCATCTCTGTTTCTGCTACTTGCATTGAACATATACTTGTGTACATTAAATCTAAGGATTATATAAATCATTTGAAAAATGTGAATGCTTTTTTTTATTTGGGAAAAAGAAATTATGTTCACATTTTTGTGTTTTTAACCCTTTGTCCTGGTGTGAAGTATGTTTGGGTGTGAGTGTATTGTATATTTTTGTGAAAATATCTTTGTATAGTTTTTGTATGTAGGTTTGTTTTCTATTTTTTACTTGTCCGCATTGTGGAGCTCGCACACAGATGAAATACTGCTGTATATAATGTGAATATAAATATTTAGAGCTGACCTTATACGTTATTTGAATTAATTGTGTCACTAATAATGAATAAAATACAAAATGAATTGATCTGACTTATGGTTTATTAGTGTTGGAGACGTACTGTCCCCTCTTTAAGCAAGAAGTTGTTTGCTTTATTTATTTTTTAATTTTCATCGCCGCTTCCCAACACGGATAGGAAAGGCGTGCGCACTTTCACGCGGCAAGGACAGGACGAGCTCAAGGCTCACTCCAGGCCTAGCACCTTGAGCATAAGCCTGCGGACACAGGCCTGTACTGGCAGGCCCGACCCGGAGGTTAGAACACCGGGATGCAGGTATATACTCACCAGCCCACAATGGCAGGCCGGGCACCTATCCAAAATGCCATTGGTGGCAGGGCGCATCCTTCAGCCTGCAACAGCAGGCAGGACATGTATTCAAAACAATATCAGGGCCAGTGCCCACACCAGTCTGCTTTGGCAGACCAGCCCATGTTTCAGAACATTGCATCAGCGCCCCTTCCTAATCTGTGTTGGAAGGCACCTGCACTTCCACCCCGCCTTGAGAGTGAGGATGTTCTCAGGGCCCGGATGCCACACAAGAGACTTGGCAACACCCCAGGAGTATCCCATGGGAAGAGCTGAGCTCCAAGGCAGGGGAAGCCCCATTTGGGGGGTTTCTCTCTTGCTGAGTAGGGAACATCCATATGGACCCGCCCAGCCTTCAGCCTACCGCCACCTAACCCCCCCATCCCCCGGCACCCGTCAGGGTATGGGACGTCCCACTAAGGGCTGGCTGAGGCGTAAGTGATGCCAACGCAGGGGTGCAATGGCACCCCACAGGCAAACAATGGCAGACCCGATACAGGGTTGACAGAATATCCGGTGGGTGGCATGATCAGTGCTACGTCCCACTACTAGCCAGTGCTGTCCCCGCCACGGGTATGTGGTATACTTGTTCACGGGGCGCACAAAGGTACGGCACCATAACCCCTCACATACTCACCCACAGCCCAATGTGGGCGAGGTGAGCGCGTGCACCTTCCCCCTGCAGTACAGAGGGAAGATGCCAAGTTTCTTAAGGTTATGCGGAGAGAGTCAGCAAAGACTAGGAGGAAAAAGCAAAAAGATTGGGGGTAATTTGCCGTCCAACAGCCGTTCACCCCCAAAGGTACATGGATACTGGCTTCAAACATGACTGATCGCAGTAAGCTCCTTCAGCCCTCAATAATCGAAAATGGAACAGGAGACTGGTGCCTAATCTCACCAACCTCCAAGTCATCAACCTGACAAGTTACTGGCTGTGAACCAAATTTTAGCCATCTTTCTGTGACACCAGTGGAGTTTGTGACTGGCCGCTACTAACTTCTGCTACCTTCCAGAGGCACTGTGTCCCAAAAGCGCATTTCATCCACAAGTATTCGCCAATTATATGACTGACTTTCTCCCCCGGCCCGCTGGTTATTCAGAGACACTGAATTAATGTAGTTTTAACTGAACAGATCCCACCAGCATTGTGGGCAGTCCTGTAGAAAATGCATTTCAGGGAACGTTTTGTTCAAACATGAGGACTTTATATAACAATCCTCTGGACAGAATTCTATTCAACACACTTTGATCTTGTTGGGCTCACGGGGGCAGGACAACGAGCCCCAGAACTCTTCTCCCATAGGATGCGCGGGCACCTGCAGTGCCGAGAACACGGCTTTACAAAAGGCCCCTGGGTCACCAGCACTGCAGAGCGCGCTTTGATCTTGGTGGGCTCACGGGGCAGGACCAGAAGCCCCGGAACTGTTCTCCAGTAGAAGGCAGGGGAACCTGCAGTGCCGCTGATTTGCAAAACGCACCCAGGCACATGCTCGGGCGAAGACCAGGACAAGAGCGGGCCCGTCAGCGGCTAGAAGAGGCAGGGCCGAGCCCATCCTCTTGGCTCTGTGTGATTTTTATTTACAACTCTTTCATTTCATTATGTATGGTGCTCTGCAACCCCGAAGGATATAAGCTGAAGTGGTAAGGACTTTATAGCTTCCTCCTGTTTCAATGGCTTTTGGGGCACCCAGTCTGCCTGAACAATTGGGGCACAGGTCATCCAGCAAGTATGTTCTTTTGTTAGCTGGATTCTTTACAGGACACATTTGGGACATGTGGCTTATGGGTAAAAAGCAGTACTTTATCTGGCGATTTTTAACCTCTCTGGCGGTTACCTGTATTGTTGAGAGGTTGTTTATTGACTGAGGAGCATTTAAGGAACGATTAAGGTGTACGGTCACTAATCCTTCCTTTAGTAGAGCTACACAGATGGGGAAATTTAAGGCCAACGGCCATGCTCGTGTGGGAAACGAGCCAGCAGCTTCCAAACCCCGACAGGAAAAATCAAGCATCCTGTCCTTTTTATCATCAGCTGTGGGTGCTTCGGAGAAGGAAATTACCAACGTAGAGGACAAGTTGCCTCATTGCGGGGGAGGTTGGGGGGACTCTTTGGCTGTAGCCCATGTGGGGCCCATGACAAGGGATGTTCTGTCCACTACAAACCCAATTTCCACCCAGGCACAGGTTCACTGTACAGCTGTATCAACCTGCGTAGAGAGATCATCTTTGAATGACAATGGATAGGACCATGTGACAGACCCCCCCTCCCCCGTTAAGGAAACAGAAGAAAGGAGAAGAGCCAGACCCTGCAGGTGGTCATGAAACACCCTCTCAACTTAAGGACAAAACTGTTAGCAAGTCTACTGAGGACTTTATTGATAATAAAATAGAGATTCATATGGATATTGTTTATTCAAAGCTAGAACTACTAATTAGGGGGCTATTACGTCCCACTGAATTACGTTGCAAAAACTTTGAGCAAGCTGTTTTGGGTTTAACGGGAACCCCTGTGCATGCTTCTGTGCATTCACCCCCAACTCTAAAGGCCCATCAATAGACCCAATCACAGGGACAGGTTGTGTGTATCGACGCTTAGCGTCAAGGTTAATCCCAAGACCAATGAAGGCTGCCTACCCACACAAGATCACTCGATGGCTAGGGGGAGATGTTCATATAGTGGAGTTACTGGTAGAGAGCCCTCTGAGATAGGCTGTATGGGCCCAGGTTTAATCAAGCCCCGAACAGGTGGGCCCGGCAGCCTAGTTCATTTAATGGCCTCACAACTGACTTCACCCACTACCCCCTCAAAGCAACACCTTACATGGTCATTATCTGTAATGTCCCGCCTCTGACTGGTAGCATTCCAGAACCATATATTCAGTTGAAAAACATAGTGACCCCCTGGGTGGGTTCAAACCTGTACTTGGTATCAGCCATCTTTGATTGTGTTAATATAGTCAGGAGGTTTAGATGGCTGGGTAAGGACACAAAGTCATAGGGGGGTGATTGTGTAGTCATCAATTTTAATCGAGCCAATGTGGCAAAGCAGGTACTTGCTGCAGCAAGCTCTTACAGGCTTGCATCACCTTCCCACATTCAGGTACTTCCCTTGGGCTTTTTGTACCGACCCGAGACAGTCTGCCAATGCCTTGGTCCTTCGTTGGCCCACAGAGGTCGGGTCGTCTCCGTATGCAACCTCTTCTTCTCCAAGTGGAGTACCATAATATGTTTGCACCTTTGAACCAGTTGGACTCCTGTGATTGACATGAGATCCTAGCAGCAGCATCTACCTCAGTCACTGCCTGTTCAAGCCTTGCAAGTCCTTGGGACTACTTTCATAGTGAGCCCTCTAATGTTATTTGGGAAGATATCTTGTTGATAAGCTTGAACATCGCAGGGCTCTACTCTAAATTTATGGCTGTGAATTGGGTTAGGTATGTCAAAGGCTTCCATTTGATTTGTTTACAAGACACATGTAAGACCACGAATACCTTATATTTAGAGGGCTATAAAACAGTCTTAACCCCGGCCATTCGCTCACCTGTTGGAAGGACCAAAGGTGGAATGCTTATTTTTATGTCACAAGAGATTAATGGACGTATTACTGACTTACATCCATGGGCTCCTACCATACAAGCCCTCAAGATTACATTTGTTGGTTCTTTTGTAGTTTACTTGTTCAACTTTTATAATGTGAAAACATGGTCACAGGTTACATCTAGCATACATAGTTTGAGTACGTATATTCACTCTCTCAGTAGTCAAGCACCAGAGGGGGCAGAAGATTTTAATTGTCACTAGGGACTTCAATAGACAATTATGTGATGTTGGGGATTTTAATACACATCTGCGTGAAATTCTTATGGAGGCTTCGAACGCCCCTCGGAAATGTTTTTTGACAACAGGGCTACACCTGGAACATACCAAAGATGGATCTGATTTAATGACGACGTTATGTGATTTTAATCTCGTATTTACAATGGACATGTTGGTAGATTCTCATGTTGAGAGATTTATTTCAATGTACACAAGAAGGGGCTGTGCTTCTATTATTGATTATATTTTTGTATCGGCCTCGTTATATCCTATGATTTCAAATTTTAGTATTTCCCGCCAACCATTTAGTGACCACAACCCGTTTATCTTAAAATTGAGGGAGCTAAGACCATCTTTAAGGAGATTTTTAAGGGCACGTATAGTTCCTCAGATACATAGACAAGGCAGACGACTAAGACGGGCAATAGTGGAACCAGAACACTTTACTAATATCCTATTTCATTGCTGTGCTTAAGAATTAAAAACTTGCTTAGATCCCTCCTCCCGACTGACTGTTTTTATTTGCCTTCAGTTCTATTGCAGAAAATGTAGCTGAGCTTCTCTACGTGCCAAAAACAAAACCCTCCTCTTTTACACCAAACAGATAAGATTCTAGTTGCTCAAGGGCCTTGCGTTATTTAAAAAGCGCGCTCAAAATTACTCCTGGAGGTAAGGCACATGTAGCGGTTTGTTGGCGCATTTATAAGGAGGAGTTAAAGGAAAGGGACCTTTAGAGAGAAGGCATGGGAGAAGTTGGTACAAGCTTGTTCAGTAAAAATATTGCTCAGCCTTTTGGCGTATGATTACCAGCCCTGTTTTGCCCAGGAGAATGGCCCTAGTCTATGTCATCATATCCCCGCACAGGACATTTTCAGGCTATCTACAACTGTACAGACCGGATACTTATTGAAGACTTAGATCAGGTACAGCAGGAGAAATCAAGCCTTGCTTTTACTTTGGAAGAGACCATACAGGGTATTAAGGGTCTCATAAATTTTAGAAACTCTGATCAACCAACAACTTGTCAACCACCTTGAGAGCCAGGGACTGTTGGATCCGTCCCAGTCGGGTTTCAGGGCAGCGCATAGCACCGAGACGGTTCTAGTCGAGGTAGCTGACAACATCAGGCTAATCCTGGATAAACATCAGTCAGCCATTCTCGTTCTACTTGATCTATCCGCTGCCTTTGACACCATCTCCCATAGCATTTTAGAACAGCGCCTTTGGGAGATAGGTGTCAGAGGCAACGCCCTCGAGTGGCTTAAGAGCTACCTTACCGACCGAACTACTACAGTCCAGATGGGAAACAACATCTCATGTGAGAGACTAGTTAGGATGGGAGTGCCACAGGGCTCTATTTTGAGCCCTACACTCTTTAACCTGTACATGACTCCTCTGGCCAAAGTGATCAGACTCTACGGTTTTGATGTCATATCCTACGCAGATGACACTCAAATTCTGATCACTATTGGTCCAGACCCCGCTGAAACTAAACAGCGTTTCAAAAAATGTATGTCTCACATTGATAGGTGGATGAGTTCCAATCACTTACAATTGAATGGGGGTAAGTCGGAGATCATGCTTTTTGGCAATGCATCTGAGCACTGGTCTAATGACTGGTGGCCATCCCAGCTGGGACTTTGTCCAATACCCAAACAGACAGTACGAAACCTAGGTTTCTACATGGACAATCAATTGTCCATGAAAAACCACATTATTGGTTCCTGTTTTGGAGTAATTCGCAGCCTACGGAAGGTTTTTAAATGGATTCCAACTGAGACTAGAAAACCTTTGGTCCAAGGATTAATAATAAACAGAATGGACTATGGAAATGCTTTACTGCTCTCAATTAATGAAGGTCTCCTAGACAGACTGCAGATCTTGCAGAATACCGCGGCAAGGCTAGTTCTGGATCTTCCATCCAGATCCCCCTCCGCACCCTGTTTGAGATCTTTACACTGGCTCCCTGTGAGAAAGCGAATCCTTTTAAGGTTCTCTGCCTGACCCACAAACAGATGCACGGTAAAGGCCCTAAATACTGGTCTCAGAAACTATGTTGGTACCAACCACATAGGACGCTCAGATCCAGTAATACATTTTGCTTACCCCTCTTAAAGTTCATATGGCCAGAAAAGGAGGCAGGTCTTTTTCTTTCCTCGCTCCAGCATCTTGGAATAAAATCCCTTTTCACTTGCGCACCTTGCCGGACCACAACGCCTTTCGTAAGGGATTGAAAACATGGCTATTTGACATCTGAGCTATTTCATCTATCAGAGCCGTTTGCGAGCGCCATGAGACTTCTAGTGATGTGAGCGCGATACAAATGTCCCTTGATTTGATTTGATAAGACCCTGGCCCTGATGGCATAACACCTGATTTATTTGTTCAACATCTGGAACTTTGTGCGCCTCTGTTGACCCTGATTACGAATGCTGCTGTAAGGGAAGGTCCATCTCCATCTTGGTCGTTATCAGTTATAGTGCCAATTTTTTAAACGGGGGCAAAGGCAAACTAGAGTGTTCTAGGACAATATCACTTTTTTGCTCGTTTGTTAATGTACTGGGGAGGGTACTATTGGACAGAATGAGAATTTGGGCTGATCATAGTAGTATCTCCGATACCCAATACGGCTTTTAGTCGGGCAAATCTACCGTAGACCCGTGTATGAACCTTTATACGGTGATTAATAAATACACAATTGCCATATCTGAAACATTACACCTGGCCTTCATGGACCTCAAGGCAGCGTTCGATCGGGTGAATCGTGGCAAGTTGTGGAAGATCCTTTAGAGTATAGGATCAGACCCCAATATCCTTTATTTGCGGATTGTCCATCCATAGGCTCCTGACCTCTACCAGTACTTCTATACGCGGATAACGCCGTTCTGATGGCGAGAACGGGCAACAGCCAATGGCTTGCAAACATTGCTGAACTCCTTTGATTGCTTTATGAGAGATTTAGATTGGTCTGTCAACTTCTCCAAATCCTATTTAATGGTGGTGGGATCTAAGTCAACAAGAACTAAAACTTTTACTATGAACCATCACACACTGGCAAAAGTCAGGAGTTTCCCCTATCTGAGGGTCTTGTTTGACTCAAAACTAAGCTGGATTCCTCTGGTCGAGGCCAAGAAGCAGGAGCTTAGGAAGTCTTTCGCTTTGCTTCCAGGCTGGGTAGTAGACCCTTTAAAGCTTTAACTAAAATCTATGAGGACAGGTGTAAATCAAAAGTACTGTATGGGAATGATATTTGGGGGTATCCTTCAGTGAATGAGCTCCAGACAGAGGAAAATAAATTCCTTAGGCGCGTCCTCTGTGTTGCACAGAGCATGTCAACCTTTTGTGTGCAAGAGGACTTGGGGGCCAAGTTTTTAAGGTACCAGATAGCCATATGTCTGCTGCAGCGCTGGATTAGGATTTGGTTAAAGGAGGAGTTAGGCTTGAATCGTTTAATCACGAGGGATTGTCTGTTCCTCGATCATGCCTTAAAAATACCCTGGTTAAGGTACATAAGAGATTATTTTGCCAACCTGAGGAGGAAGGCATTATTTCTTAACCCAGAGGATATTAGTAGGGGAGATCACAAATGGGTTAAGGAGAGATTTATGGAACGGGCGATTTCACTCAGGGAAGAGGTAGGTCTGACAAAACCCACAGCCCAAATAGATGTGTTGACATCCATCACACTGGATATGGAGCCCTACTTCACTCTGGTGAAAACCAATAGGGGCAGATATCTGTTAACTGGACTCAACTTGTTGCATCTGACTTTAGCTATGCCACGAAGTTGTTATGATTTTAAATCCCCTGTGGCTGCGATAACAGATCTTCACAGGACCCATTGCACTTCAGGATGATCTGTGATTAGTTTAAGGAACCTAGGAGATCTTTTATAGCTGTGTTCTTTAAAGAAAGTGGCTTTAAACAAGTTCGTCCTGCCCTATTGTATTTGCAGATGTTGCCAGGAGAATTTGTTTTTGGAAATGTTAATCATGTTTTAAGCGCTGCTGTTTCTATATAGAGTACACAGGACGATTAACTATACCTCCTCAGGCTTAGAGGTTCCTGTTTACCTATGATTTGATTTTTATGCATTGTTTTCAAGAACCGTTTATGCTGTATTTATACCGCTGCTGTCTTTTATGGTTTTAAGATATAAACTGAATAAAGAATCTAAACTAAACTATTCAACATTGTTTCCATTAAAAGCACGTCCAGAACTGAATAACCACTACAGTAAATATCTAGCAAGAAGTAGAGTTGGAGTCGTAACGCTTACCCAACACTGTGCTTTTCAACCCTAGACATCCACCATTTTCTAAGCAGCACAGAACCCCCGACTTCTCATGGTCACCTATGTCCACTTGAAAACTGTACACGAGTAAACTTTTAACTGCTACTTTAAAAACGTAAGAAACAGGAAGAGCAGAAGGGGGTATGGTTAACAATAGATAGGATAACAAGGATCACGTTTACCTTTGGAGAGAGAAAAAAACACAACTTACAGTATGCAATCAAGATAAAAGGCAATCACTAAGTTAGTTTCGAAACATAGTAAATGTGGTTCCCACTTTAAATGATGAAAATCTGACATGCAAAGATGGGTTTGCAAATGAGTTATTGAGGAAGCTGTTCTAGTCCTAGATCAGAGCCCACTGTACAACTCTGGGAGCTCTCATCATGTAGGCCAGCACTCCAGGGCTACACCATGAGGCACGCCCTGCCGTTAGTTCCTTGTGCTGGTGAGTAGCAGGAGGTGCACCCCAAGGAGATGCACTGTACAGCTTCATGTGTTCTCGGAAGCCCACTGCATTGCTCCCGGTGTGCCCCTCGTGACAGGCAGAACTAGGAAACCCACTGTGCAGGCTTCAGTGCTACCTGCTTGTCAGGCAGCCCCAAGCGGCGCACTGTACAGGCCTTTACCCAACTCTGTGAAGCTGCAGGGCCCATCCAGAATATCTTAAACGAGATACTGGGTCTGCCACAGAAAGCCAGGCCTCCAAAGACTGGGACTCTGCCAGGTAACTTGGTGAAGTGGTCAAGGCTTTGCTCCTAGCGGGGCAAGTGAAGATTAAGACTACAGAATAACATCACAAAGAGGAACTGTCAAGCCAGGGTTAAATCTCTGAGATGTGTCATGTGCTCTCCCAGATGACGAGGGGATGAGACGCCAACTTCCCTGAAGGGGTGGAAGTGAGGTGAAGGAGTGGATAAAAAGATGCAACCATCCACAGAGAGATGATACATTCAAAATTGTCACAATGCCACCATTTAAGTCGCCAATTGACTCTATAGGTGCCTTACTCTATACAGAGAGGGGTCAATAGCTGCATATTTACTTGTTAATGTTTATCTAGCCCCTTTGCTTGACCTTGTGAAATCATTCCATCTCACATACCACACACACCTATGCTGATAGTAGTCACATCATCTTAAAACTATAACAACTTTCCGATGTCAGGAACTCTGGTCTCAGGCAGTGCCACCTCAAATATATTTATTATTCCAAAGCAAATATTCACCTGTGAATCATGGCAAAATCATAACTCCATATCCTCTTGAAAAGGGACAGCCATGGACAATGTCTAACAAAGTCAAAAATATTGGCATGACCACGGTCTCTACACTCTCACTTGAATCCCAAACCAACAAGCTAGTCGGACTACAGCAACATTTTGATTCATCTTTCCTTTCCTGGGAATCACACATGATGTAAGACTTTCTGGCCTTATTATCTTATCTGGACTATGCACATGGACTCTAAAAAAATAATCGTCAATGAATGCAGAACACAGAATCCAGAAAAGTTCTCCACTTTAAAAGACTGGACTAAATTACTCCTGCTCTCAAATCACTTGACCGGTAACCAGATGCAAGAAGAATATAATTTAAAGTTTTTTGCATTGCACACAGGACAAATCTTTTTACAATCAAAACGTAGGTTGACAAACAAAGGAGAAACATCAGATAAAAAAAATGCAAAAAATGGCCCGCATCTAATAATCTCTCCTGATCAAAAAAACTCGCTTAGGTGAGAACTCCTCCTCAATATAGACGTGAAAACTCTAGAAGACATCCCCAAAGAGGATAAGGACCATCGACAATCATCAAGAATTCAGATGAGAAATATAGATGCGGCTGTTCTCGAAAACGTAAACCAGCTAAGCCCACACCTCAACTGTGGACTGGTTTGGTATGTATGCCGCCTGAAATTAGGTCCTCACACTTCTCTGCCACAGCCACAAGCATATGCTCCACGCACATGCTGCCGCGCCAACCTGGAGCACACCAACCTCACACAACATCAAAAATCAACACTGATAGACCAGACTACCACCAATAACCTTCGCCCATTCACGCACTGAAGATGTAGTGATCAATTCGATGACTGTTCAGCAAGCGTTGTAGGACCCTAAAAAGATGTAGAAAAGTGCTATAGAAATGCTTCAATACAAAGACCAGTGCTCTGAACACACAACATGGCAGCATCACCAGCTCCCATATATACAAGGCTTGCACTGTCATTTGTGTGACCTCGTGCTGCTGCCACTTCTGCTTATTTTATGAAGAAGGACCCTGGGGGACATTATGAAATGCCAACCTTGAGCTGTGTGGACCCCTGGAAAAACACAGTCACCAGGATGGAATAAAATTTTAAAAAGACATTTCTGTTTAGCAAGTCTGGATGGACCTCAAGTGAAGGCTTGGAAGGTTTGGCTAATTTGGAAAGAAAAAATTGCAGTACAGGTGTCTACTCCCACTGTCCATGGCTCGTAGGTTACACTTATTAAGATGGTCATCTTTCCAAGACTCCTCCATCTTTATGTCAAGAACCGCATACCACTAACCATATCATTTCCTAGAACCTGCACAATCCGCTAAAACTTGTGCGATACACAAAAAAGTGATGGATGAAATGGTTGAATTAATCTAAGCCACTGGTAATTGCTTGGTGACGCATCCCAGTCCATCGTTATTTTTCCACACCATGCCACCTCACTGTTTGGACACAGCCATATAAGAACAACAGGTTGGAATGCTAGCCCTAGCACTTGCCACTGGTTAGACTTATTGCAAGCATCCTCCCATTACCTTTTGTGCGCTCAATATAAAATTTGTGTGGGCAGGCAGACAGCCTCACCTGAAGTGGGACATAATGACCTTGTCCTATGCTGCGTGGGGGTGGGAAAAGGGTGGGTGATTCTGTCACGAATTTGGAGCAATATTTCTGAGTGGTGAGGTGTGTAACGCCCATTATTGTTATCATACTGAACACAACACAGACAACCCTTGCTCAGGCCCCTAGCGAGATCCTTGACGCAGGCCAATATGATGGCATGCACAAGCTGAGCTTGGAACAAACTGGCTAACAGTGCTGGAACTGCTGTGCTCTATTCTACAGGACTTCCGCTAATAAATAATCCTAAACAGTAGGAGCATATGGTGGAACTGCAGCCGACATGTCTTGGCCTATCCAAGCTGGGGCTGTATGCCCGGAGAGCGTGTTCCTATCACTAGCTCAGTGTTATACATTGAGTTATACTTTATGTAAAATGTAATACCATATTGTATGTGCATGTTGGGACGAGATAGAGCACAGGGGCTTAGAGATGTGGAATGTTATTGGGGTTCTATTACTGGAAGTTGGGTGACTTCAGAGCTGACTTTGGAAGTGTCGGATGCTTGACGATGTGCTCTGTTTGTTGTATCATCTATCTTAAATAAATACACTGTTTAAACATAATATAAGTGAAGGAACTTACTTGTAACATATGGCGATGAGGATGGGATACGAAGCCATATGTGCCAAGCACAAACACTCACTTTAAAGACCTGGATGACACGACCCCGTTATGTACATAGTTATTTACTTGAGACTTCGACTTATACTTCGAGACTGCTACCCCTCATTCCCAGCACTCACACAACTAATTATCACTAATGCACTACATCATCTTGTATCCCGGCAACTGACGTTGATACTAGATGGCAGGGGCGAGACCTGTGGGCAGTGCTGTCAGACAAGCAGTGGCACTACCTGCTGCTCGCAAAGAAAGGACATGTCCTTGAATCCTAGACACAAACAATTGCATTATAAATATCTTCACAGATTGTATTACACCTGGTACGACTGAAGTCTTCTGAATTAGATGTAGACTTGGACTGTTCCCGCTACCACGATCCGTAGGCAAATGTTTTTGCATGGACATGTCCGATGAGATTAAGATTCTGGGACGGATCTTTACCGCAGTCTGACTTGGTGATATGCCCCTCTCCCCAACGTTCCCTGTGGCACTTCTGGTTTTTGTTTAAAAGATACCAGCCTTAGTGAAAAAGGTCTCAGCTATAGCACTACAATAAGAGGAGGGTGGTCATAACCTGGGACAGGGGTCCAATTCTCACACCAGAAAAAAGGAAAACAGACCTACTTCACTCCAATGATACAATGGAGATCCATGCAGCTATGCTGCTGCATAACTCATGACCTAGGGATATATGGAACCCCATTGGAGCTTTCCTCCTTAAAGCAGATGCCCACACCCTGGAGGCAAGCTATACTTGACCATGACGAACAAGTTGCAGAGGGTGACTGATGCTCAGTGAGAAATCACACCTCAATCATGTTGTCTGGTCATTATTATTGAAAAATATCCCATGATTTTCATCAAACACCTTGTTATCCTAAAAAAAAAATGAATTACCAGAGGTCATGTGGCACAGGCACGAAGCCCTGCAGAGTTTTAACCCCAGTCTAGTAAATGTGGGGCATGCACCTTCAAGAGAGAAGGATCAAGTAATATGGACAAGACCTCTGGAAACATGGACACTGCAATACAGACTGGGTGGGTGTTGAGCAGAAGTGTATCAATGGAGAGCAGGCAGTTCAAATATCACACCAAAGAGAAAACAATCGAAATCAAAAAGGACACAGAGGTTCAGACCACTGTCTGAAACCTTCAGTCTCAGGCATATCAAGGGTGTGCAAGAGAGGCGGCTAGAAAGTTGACTGGAAAGATAATGGACCGCACAATTAGCACACTCAGTCAGTCTTTACATCAGGAAAGATTATGCAGAAGTCCATGCATGTATTCCCGGACCCTACCGTACGTACCTCACAGTCCCAGCCGACTTCAGCAAAACCTGTAATTTGGAGACTATCACAAACTCTAGTACACTAACTCATTACCCTCCTAACTATCACAATCAATGCCACTTGAAATGTAATACTACAACACTATAATATCAACTTTTTCTCCATGTATGGATTTGTGACTGACTGACTGTCTTATAAAGTGCACGAATGCCGAGGCGTCTTGGCGCTGGGTGATTGGATGCTGGGGCCCATGCTGATTAGTCTGCGAAACAACATGTTGTGGACAACATTTCTCCACTTTTGTACTTGACCCAGAAAGAGTTAGTTTGACCAGAATGTGTTAGCTTGCGGTGCTCATGGCTTTCAGTAACGAGAAAGCAGCAGTTTTCGGTGTTAGAGGACAGAAGCCCACATGGGGCACTGTTCTGACCATGGCCAAAAGTGACCAGAGGGGAGTAGCGTGTACAGTCCATGACCACAAGTGACCAGATAGCATCCATGTTTGTGCTGTTCCTAGTGCTAAGGACCAGAGTGGGCCAAACTTTAGACACATGGAGTTTAGACTGAGGACTCAGCACCACTCATTGCCATGTGAATGGAACATGGGCCCTGTGAGCTTAACCTAGCTAGACAGGGTCCCAGTAGACTAACTCTGATCTAGGGAAGATGTTCAAAGAGTTCTGAATTATACTTAGGCTATCCTGTTTTAGGTTTAAACCTATAATAACTGATAAAACCCCACCAAAGGAAAATAGCCCTCACCCGTGTAAACATGTAAACACTGAAAAAACACCTTCACAACCACAAAC
Organism: Calotriton arnoldi; assembly: GCA_963921515.1. Classification (NCBI taxonomy): domain Eukaryota; kingdom Metazoa; phylum Chordata; class Amphibia; order Caudata; family Salamandridae; genus Calotriton; species Calotriton arnoldi. Next base: position 197,175 of record CAWUFW010000273.1, on the reverse strand, counting down.
TAAATGCCATTCAAAGAAAGGAAAAGGTGAGTAAAAGAGTCATTTTTATTTCTTCATGAAGGGGCCAATACAATGTTACTTTGTTATGCAAGGCAGCAGCAAGAAAGACTGGGCTAACATTCTGCCTGTGTTTTGTTGTTTAGGGATGGCACTAAAATATTGTTTTTTCTTCCTTTTGCTTTTTTCAGTTTTGGGGTCTTTGGTCTACAGATGCAGGGTTTAGAAGCATGGTTTAGGTCTTATTTAATTATTTTATAAACTGTAGAGAATCAGGAAATATCAAAATCAGATTTGATAATTTGGCTATGTTTGATTCTTTCACTGATAGGTAAAATGGCTGGTTTCATTAGAGTCTTTCCCAATATGTACCATCACATTTACCCACAGACAGAGAATGGGTGAAACCCTTTGATACATCAGCCCCCTTTTCTAGTGAGTCAGTATTGATAGTAGGTGAACTGCCAGGCACCCCAGGCTTTAAACATTCAATGCAAGGTGTAGTGTCAGGTATATGTGAAAAGAATGCTGTCACCAAGCATCTGAGATAGTGGTGAAAACATGACACCAGGCATTTGGAAAACATGGAAAGCAGTGTCACTTGGAATGCAGCTGCAAAAAGCTCTTACCAAGTTCAACAAAGATTTGAGTGATATTGATTGTATTTGCAGTAATTCAGCTACGTATATGAAAAAGTTGTGTGATGACCTGTCAAAATCAATACCTGAGCTGAAGTGCTTCCTAGTAGGAGATCCTTGCCACTTGCTAGATGGTATGCTGAAAGCATCTTTACAATCGTCAGAGTTAATGAAGAATGCTATTGACTTTATTGTCCATTCTTGTGCACTGTTTCATTATGCACGGTAACTAAAACGCAAATATTTCTCATATTGTACTTTGTGTGGCATCAAAGAAAGAGTCATCACAACTGTGTCATTTAGCTGGTGGTTCTCAGTCCTAGAGGCAGTGAATGCTATATTATCCAAGTGGCGACCGTTTACAGAATTGTTGCTGAGTGATGATGCCAAAGGCAAGAAATGAGAGGATCTTTGGTAACATATTGATAGTGATGTGAAAAAAGTACACTCTACTGCATTCTTAGATTTTTACAGGAAAACATGACTGCTGTAGTGGACATAATCAAAAAACTAGAGTCTGAAAACTCCCTTGTCTACCAGTTGTTCAGCGTAATTGGTGTAGATGTGAAACATATACTTGAGAGTACGCTGGGCGACACTTTTAGTGACTTCGGCACTGCAACATGTTCCATGTTGGAATTCTTGCCACTTGGCAAGCAAAGAAACGTTGAAGAGCAATTCAGGAAATTTTATTTTACAGTGCATGAGAAATAGCTTGCAATCATGCATAGAAATATCCCTTCACCAACCATGACATCTGAAGTCAATGAAGCCTCACTGTGGTACTCTGTACAAGTTCTAGGTCCCTTCAGTAAAGGGGAATTTTCTCTGGACTCTGAAAAGGACTGCTTCATTTTTGAACGCTTCAATAACTGAGGGCATATGCGCCCAGTTCAACGCATATGTTGCAGAACCTGTCCCAGAGAATTGCAATCTTCAGGTGCACCAGTATTGGCATGGAAAGCTATGTCAGTGGCCAGAGTTAGCAAATTGTGTACTGGCTGTTTTGGAGTTGCCCATCTCAAGTGCCAATGTTGAGAGGGCCTTTTCACAGATAAAGGCTTACATGGGAAGGAAGGAGCGAGCGTGCATGACCTAAGACTCACTAAAAAAGTATTGTATGGTGTACTACAATAAGTTTGATTTGTAAAAATGGATTTAGACCTCATATACCCTGTACACACACTGTCTATACACAATTAGTGCAGAAAGCAAGCAATAATAAAAACAAAACATTCCATAAACACCGGACAAAACACTGTTTGTTGATTTTAATGGGACAAAAATGTGTAACCACCGATAACTACTTTTATTTAAAACACTGAAGAAAAAAACACCAGAATTTACCAAAAATAGAAACTGAAAACAGGAAAGCCTTATACTCACTCACCCTGAAGCTGCCCAGTCATTCCTCCTGAAAGATCCAGGGCTTGCACATGATCTAAACAAGAGCTACCCCCACCTTCCTAGCTGCCCTTCTACATATGGGCAGCATTCTGAAGCTCTATAATTAAAGGGTTAAAAATACCTTGCTAGGTCAGGGAATCAGTAAGGAGAACCTAGGGCAGACTGCTTGCCTTTAACACCATCCAAGTTTACATCTTCACCATCATATGTGATCTTAAGCTTGATCTACTTTCCAAGACACACAGATGTCACAGCCTTAAGTATAGGGACCAAAGTGATCCTGACCGAGGCCAATAAACAAAATCTACCTGGGGATGGGCCTAGGCAGCAAGGCAGAGCTTGTACAACACCCATAATCATGCAGTTTTGGTAGCTCTTGCTGGTAAAGAGAGCTAACCAATGCATAACAGCAATGTACATAACAGGTATGGGCCCCACAGCTGGGTACTAGAAGCAAGCCTGAGGAAGAATGGGAGGGTGTGCTAGCAGACAGCCAGAGACTGGGAGGCCTCCAACACTGTACAATCACAGAATGCTTAAGATGAAGAGGTGGGCTCTGGGACATAGCTGCAGCATGAAACACACCCTGGATACTTGAGGTAAAGGGTTGGGTTACTAGGACATAACTACAACCTGTATGCCAACCCTACGATCACTATGCCCCGTTAGCTTCTCCATTCATCTCTCAAGCTGAGCAACTTGAGAGACCACTGATCAGCCTCAGTGGCATTCAATTTGAGAAACTTCAGAAAGATGAAAGGCAGAGTTGGTTAGGTCAAGTTTTTGAACAATTACCTGCAACTAAGTCACAGTCTTAGCAACAAGTATTACTCATCAGTGTGGCTGAGTTCAGTGGGAGGCAGTGAAGTGAAGGTCGGCAGGGGAAGCCGAGATCAGTCAGAGCCAGCGAGGGAAAGGAAAACGAGTCCGTGAGCTTGACATCTGCTGAAGACTCACATTAGCTGAAGGAAGAGAACCTGACATCAATGGGAGCCGTTGAGAGCAGACCATCAGTGGGAATGGTGAGGGAGACTTGCCTGATGTGTTGTGAAATTCCGAAGAAGCAGCCAGTTTTACCTGTTGAGTAAGTAAAGGTCACTGTAAAGTAAAAAAAAAAAAAAAAAAGATGAATTGGTTCCAGAAAGTTCCAGCAAGTCAACGCAAAGCAGGTTGTCAGCAGTGACCTGAATGCACTAGTATCTCTCGCCGAAGCCTAGTACCAGCACTAGTGGATTACAGCTCTGTCTCTGGGTGGATTAGGTCATCCACAGACCCACTCCTGCCGCTTTTCTCTTTGTGTACCCCTACAGACCCTTGACCGAGGTTGTCTGTAGTTATTCACCACTTCTGGGTGGATCCCACAGACTCCCTATACTGTGTTTTGTGAATATCTTTGGGTTACCCAATTTCTATTTTTGGCAGATACCCTCTTGTTAGGTCAAATTTGAGGAAAATTCCATGTAATTAGACAAAACGGCTAATCTGTTATTTAGTGCTATGTTTTTGCGTCTATATTTTTACAAAAAAATGTACTTTACTGTCTAACAATTGTGCAAAAAAAATGTAGTGTTGCAAGGAACAGCCACTTGCGTTCTGAATGTTCGCATTATTCCAGTACATTCGCAGTAAAATTTTGTAGCGAACTGTACATTATTATGCAAAGTGGCATCATTTCAGGAACTTCGTGTAAGAAGCAGAACATAAAATCAGGAAATAACTGGGCCCAGGCTTACTTGACCTGCACCAAAACCAATCCAGGCAGACCCAGTTCTGTTTTCATAGCAATACACATTGTCAGGAAATGTAAATATGATATTGCTATTTTTTGATAAACAAATTTTTGTTTATTGATTAATAAAATAAAGAGAAAAAAGAACAAACAAAACACCAGCCTTACAGTCCAACACCATAAATGTCCAGGACCTGGAAAGGAAAGCAGCACCACAAAGTTTACAGACAATGATAAAAACAAATACATAAGGGTGTAAAATTGGGCGTTCCCTCTATGACTACTCCACCTCCCCCAACCATTTCCCCCAAACCCTACGGTACTTCTTAGGGCACCCGCGAGCCTCGTACATAACTTTCTCCTGCGTGGCACACCAGTCCACTCCAGTCCTCCAGCGTCCAGCGCACGGAGGTTCGGAGAGCTTCCAGGAGGCCGCAATGTCTCTCTTAGCAACCACCATTGCCGTAGTGTAAAACAGTTTTTCGTTCCGTGACCCATCCAGCCCATCAGTGATACCTAGGAGTGCGTGCCTTGGGTCATGGGGGACCTCCCAGCCCAAAACCTCAGTGAGTTCCTCCTCAATCCCCTCCCAGAACCGCTCCAAGCGGGGACATACCCATACCATATGGAAAAAATCTGCGGGGTCGTGACCGCACCTGGCACAAGCAGAAGTTGGGCTAAGTCCGGCCCGGTGAAGGCGCATTGGGGTAAGATATGCAGCATGTAAGTAGTATAATTGCACTAAGCGCAATCTGGCTGAGGCCGTGACCGTCCTAGGACTCATAAGGGTGTCGCGCCAGTCCTCCTCGTCTAAGGTGCCTACCCAACCCTCCCATTGAGCCCGATGTCAGTCTAAGGAAGTGGGGGCATTGTTGATCAGTGTACGGTAGGTGCGGGAGATGCCGCCTCTCCCCAGGTCACCAAACATTATCTGAGCCTCAGGCGGACTGTGGTCTTGAAGGCGCGTGCCAGTCGTTAGGTGGGTGTGAAGGGCGTGGTGTAACTGCAAATACCTATAGAATTGTGACTGGTGTAAGGAATACCTGCTTTGAAGATCGTCGAAGGACCGCATGTGGTCCCCCACCCACACATCGCCTAGCTGCGAAATGCCTATCAAATCCCAGGCTCTAAACCCCTGTAGTGCGTTGACTTCTTTGAGCCAGGTCCCTTGCCACAAGGGTGTGCATTGGGTTAACGTACGTGTCCATTTGGTATGTCGCAATGCAGCTCGCCAGGCCAACAGCACGGAGCGTGTTACCTCTGGCAAGCGGGAGGGAATAGGGGCCCCATATAGCATAGCCTGGATCTTGGCGAAACCCAATTCTCCGACCTCGAGCCTGTACGCCGGGTCCGACCAACCCCCATTGAACCAATCGTGTATGGAGAGGAGCCGCGTGGCCAACTAATATAAATAGAGGTGGGTCATCCCCAATCCCCCGTCGAATGAGGGGATCCTACACACTGCGAGTGCCAACCGGGCCCTACCTTTTCCCCATAAAAACTTACTAGCAATGCTATCGAGTTCACGAAACCAGGCTCTGGGAAAGCCGATGGGGGTGTTTTGCAGTACATAGAGGAACCGGGGGAGCACCATCATTTTAAATAGGGCGCCCTCCCCATGGGATTCAGGGGCAATGACTGCCACTTCTGGAGGTCTGCCTTAACCCGCTTCACCAGTGGGGCCACGTTGAGGGCCCAGCTGAGCTCAGGGAGCAAGGTCATCCATATCCCCAAGTATTTGAAGGATTGACGGCGAAGAGGAATGTTGGATTGCCAGTCAAAACATTCGCGGGACAGGTGTAGGGGAACCAAGGCCGACTTATCCGGGTTAAGCCGGAGGCCCGAAGCCCGCTCGAAGAGGTGTAGGATGCGGAGACAAAGGGGGCCAGATCTGGCGGGGTCTGCCAAATAGATGAGGACGTCATCTGCATAGAGTGCGATTTTGTCTGGTTCGGTGTTGGGCCACTCCCATCCCCGCATACCCTCGCACGACCGCATCATGGACGCCAGGGGCTCCATCACCAAGGCGAACAGCAGCGGGGATAGGGGACAACCCTGTCTTGTTCCCCTACGAACCGGGAAGGGCTCCGACAGAACCCCGTTCACCAAGACACGGGCGCGGGGGGAAGCATAAAGAACTTTTACCATGGCACAAAAACGGGGACCGAGTCCCATCCTAGCAAGGACGTCCGCTAAGAACCCCCAGTCCACCGAATCGAAGGCCTTTTCAAAGTCCACAAGAAGGATCGCGAGATAGGGAGTAAGAAGATGACGGTGTGCCAGGGCGACGTGCAGTCTACGAAGACAATGCCTAGTGCCACGTGAGGGCATAAATCCGCATTGGTCGGGGTGGACCAGCGTGGACAAGTGGGGTTTGAGTCGTTGGGCAAGGATCGTGGCGAACAGTTTAATCTCAGTATCGATGAGGGAGATGGGACGGTAGTCCACACACCGTGGCGAGGGTGGTTGAGACTTGGGAAGAACCACGATGGTGGCCAGATCCACCTCCTGGGGAAAGGAGCCTTTTTCAACAGCTTCCCGAAACAGCCCCGCCAAATGCGGAGTGAGACTGTCCCGATAATGCATATAATACTCTTGAGGGAAGCCGTCTGGGCCCGGCGTCTTACCGGAGGAAACGAGGGCAATCGCTCCCTCTATCTCCTCACGTGTGATGGGGCGCTCAAGGTCTTTCTGGCTAATGGGATCTAGGCTGGGGAGGGGGCCACCCTCGACCTCCAACATACCAGCGAGTGAAAGGGGTGGGGATCTGGCCATGTATAATTGCTGATAGTAGGACGCAAAGGCACGGGCCATCCCGTCTGGGGACCGACATAACGAGCCATCCTGCGCTATGACCTCTGGAATTATGCGATTTGCCCTAGGGTATGTGGCAAGGCGATGGAGGAGCGAACCGTTCTTGTCGCCCCAGCCATATACCCTGGCCACGGATGAACGCCAAAGGAGTTTGGCCGCCCCCAGCGACAACTGCTTGATTTCTGACCGGAGCCGGGCAAGGAGTCTGGCTTCAGGGGTGTCTGGAGACTGAGCAGAGGTCTGTTCGAGGCGTAAGGCTTGCGCCTCACGACTGGTAATTTGTTCTGCCTGGGCCTGTCGCTGACGCTTGAGCTGGCCCTTAGCGAACCCCCTAATCGTGGCCTTGCCCGCCTCCCACAGAACACCCGGGGAGGAGACGGATCCGTCGTTGGAGAGGAAATAATGCTTAAGTTCCTGACCCACCGCCTTCCGGAACACCAGGCATTAAATCTCCATGTCTGCCGCATGCAGGTGGGAGGAGGGCCCGTGCGAATCACCACCGGGGAGTGGTCCGAGATACCACGCGGGAGGATGGCGACGTCCTGGACCGTGAGACAATCTGTTGCTGGGACGAAAATGGCGTCAATACGCGCTTGCGTATGGTGCGCTGCCGAAGTGTGTGTAAACTGCTTAGAATGCGGGTGCCATGTACGCCAGGCATCACACAAGCCCAGGGACTCAGACCAGGTCTTCAATTGCTTTGCCTGAGCAATTCTACTGGAGGAAGGGGGCCAGACGTGTCAAGGTCTGGTGAGGAGACCGCGTTGAAATCCCCCCGAGATAAGTGGGGCCCAATGGTAAGGACGCCAGGAGATCTGTAGCTTTAGCTAATGTCGCCGCCAGCATTGAAGGAGGAGAATAGAGCGATACAAGGTTAATGGGACTCCCATGTAACTTACCGCTGATGGCCACAAATGTACCCTGGGCATCGAGGGCTGTCTGCACAATGACAAGGGGAAGAGAGCGCTTCACCAGGATCGCCACCCTCGGGATCCCCGAGTGAACCCCGAGTGCCACGCCCTATCATATCCATAGCGCGCTAGGAAGGGGCAATGGTTACCCAGCAAATGCGTCTCTTGCAATAGTAATATGTCCACCCCTAGGCGGTGCGCGTAGCGCAGGGCAGCCATCCGCTTGAAACGGTCCAGGAGGCCATTAACGTTCCAAGATAAGATGCGTAGAGAAGTGCTCAGTGGAGGTACATCTGGCATGGTGGGATGGCATGGCAATTGGGTCCCAGAAGGGGGGCCCACATCAAAACGGAGCGCGTGAGGGTGTAGTGTAGTGTCCAAAGGGAAGTCTATGTACGCCACCGGATGCAAGTCCGGGCATGATATGAGTACTGGTGAAATGCAGAGAAGTGCCCCGCAGGGGTGTGTCAGGCATAGTGGTGTATAAAACATTGTGATTGTGGGTTCTGCGGGGGATAAGGCTTCCCAGCTGGATATCAGCAGGACCATCAAGATATCTGAAAGGAGGTCTGCATGTCTCTTGAGGTACAAATTAGGGTGTCGTGTGAGGACTGGTGCAGCGGAACTAAAAATAAAACAGCCAAAAGTAAAATCAAAACATGGGACAACGGTCCCACCCCCCAACCCTCTCCCCCACCCTACACTTCGGGAACGGAAGCATCTGTCGCCCTAACAATAAACCAGTGAGTAAACAACCAAACTAAAACGCTTGGGAATGGGGAAGCGTGGAGGACCCCTCCTCATGTCCGGATGTGTGTTTACGAGTCCATCGGGAAGGAAAGAAATCTTCAGAACTAAAGCCCGTCTCCGGCCGCGGAGCCAGGCCCGGCGGGCAGAGACCAGTTCAAGCAGGGTCTTTCAGAAGTATTGGGCTACGGGAGAGGTCTGATTCTGGGAGGTCAATCGCCGCAGGCCCGGGCGTAGCACCACCGCCATCCAAACGGCCGGAGGAGCCAGAGTGTCTCCCGGTCAAGGGTCCCTCGGAGAGCGATATTGGTTGTCGTGAGTGGCCCGGTGGGAAATCCGAGCGGGCCCTCCTCCGCCCACGGCGCCTGCGGGAGCGGTTACGCTGAGGTTGAGGAGCGAAGGGGGCGAGGCGGCCAGGTCCGCTCTCCGCTCCCTCCAAGCCCAGGGCCCGGCCGTCGGCCCGCAGAGGGCGCTCCTCCGTTGCCCAGGCCCAGGCCTCCGTCGGGTTGTCGAAGAACAGCGTCTTGTTTGCGAACACCACCCGCAGGCGAGCCGGGAAGAGGAGCCGATACTGAATGTTGAGTGCCCTCAGCTTTTGCTTGACCTCCCCAAAGGAGCGGCGCTGGCCCTGGATCTCGCGGGTGTAATCTGGGAAGATCATGATTGCCCCGTTTTCGTAGCGTAGTCGCTGTTGTTTGCGAGCTTCAGACAGGATGACGTCGCGGTCTTTGAAGTTGAGGACCCGCATTATGAATGGTCGAGGAGGCGCACCCGGCGCCGGCCTGGGGGCCAAGGACCGGTGGGCCCGCTCAATCGCGAACCAGGGAGAGAGAGAGCCCTCCGGGATCCACGACCTCAGCCACCTCTCCAGGAAGTCCACCGCTCGGCCCTGCTCCGCTCCCTCCGGAAAGCCCACCAGGCGGAGGTTATTGCGTCGGGATCTATTTTCGGCATCCTCCGCCCGACGGTGCAATTCCTGAGTGTGCGACTGGAGACGGGCCACCTGCCCCTTAAGTTGCTGGACGTCATCCTCCACAGTGGAGATACGGGTCTCAGTCTCTGTAATCCGAGCAGTGGCGTTTCGGAGGTCCTGTCGAATGAGAGTCATATCTACTCGCACTTCTGCAATCTTGCCCTCCACCGAGGTTTGTGAGGCATGGATAGCTTGGAGGATGGTGGTCAAAACCGCAGCTGGAGGAGCCTCCTGTTCAGACACGCCCCCGGTAGCCCCCACCTCCAAGGTGGTGAAGCGGTCCATTTTCGTCTGGGTGGCAGGGGTCTTCGCTGACCGGTCCGTTCTGCCCATGGCGACCCGAGGAAATCACGGGCTCAAAGTCCCCACAAATAGACCCCACAGTGGGAAGTTGACAGGCTAACACTGGTGGCCGAGGGTCAGCGGGGGCAAGCAGCAAACGTTAAGACTCGGTGCGAATCATCCTGCCGCCGCCCGAAATGTGCGGCCGAAGTAGAGGGAGAAGGAGCCACGCACAGGCTCCCCCACCCCAGGGCCACCAGGCACTCCGCCGGGGCGGCAACACAGAGTATCTATAGAGGTCCGGGGCACTGCGGATCCAGGGCTGAAAGGCCGGTGCAGGCAGGTGATCCCAGGAATGCAATAGTGACCAGTGACCCAGGACAAGCCCAGGAAGAGGATTAGGAGGCCTCACAAGCGCCACCACACGGGGCTATGACCGGGGCCCCCAGGGAGCCATCAGACCACCATGCCCAGTTCAGGGACGCCCTATAAGGGGTCACCGCCGCCCGAAGTGGCGGCCGAGCAATTCCGTCCACCCCCCAGGCCCAGAGAGGGGAGGCCCAGCAGGCCGCGCCGCCGAGACCACCTCACGGGATGGGTTCACCTCCGCCGCAAGTCACCGGGGGGGCACATCAGGAGTGGAGGGGGAGGAGGAGCCGTGGTGACCAAGGGCCCCCCCGCACCACGCCTGCTGCCCGGTCGACAGCCGAATCCTCACCCAAACCCAGATGCCACCGCACCCCCACTCCTTACCTCCAGGTCAGCTCGCCGGAGCGCTCCGTCCGCCGCAGACCGCCCACCGCAGTAGCGGCTCAGACCTCGGGCTCAGCCGGAGTGTTCAGGTCGTGTGCAGGCCCCTCCAACGCAGATACCACAGGCTCTCCACTCCCAGTGGACCTCAGTGCCGACGAAGGCCCGTGGATGCAGTGGCAGCCCACGACACCGGCGATGTCCGTCCAGGCCCCAGGGGTGACGCAGGATCACAGCTCCGGCTACTCACGCAGCTAGCGGAGGCCCATGGCGCCGATGGTGTCCGTCCAGGCCCTCCGGGGGCAATGACGAGGCGCCGCTCCCAACAGCACAGCAGGCCCACAGCACCAGCACCGCCAAACCAGGCCCCGGGCCGATCAGGGAGCCCCGCAGCAGCAGGCCGCGCCAGCGATCGGGCCTTGGGGGGCAGCAGGGGGGGGGGGGTCTCGCCCACACCGCCAGTGGGGGCCCACGGCGCCGGCCGCGCCGACCCGAGCCTCAGGGAGCAACCCTGGATCTCCGTCCCCAGTGGACTGTACCGGGGACACAGGACCACCGCGCCGGCGAAGTCAGGCCTTGGTGGTTGCAGAGAAGGCTCCGACGTCCCACAGGTCCGACAGGATCACTGCAAGCGGCCGGCGGGCACAGGGGCACCCCGCCGAGCCGTGTCGCTGAGCGGGCCCCGGAAGGGGCAGGCAAGCCCCGGACAAAGGCGCCAAGCACCACCACTCCTCCACAACTCACTCCGCGGCCGACGCCGTCGCTCAGGAGGGGAGACCGGCCGGGTCCAGCGATACGGGGGGGGCACCAGCCACAACAGGAGCCCCCTCGCTCAGTCGAGTGTCGCCGATGATGGGCAGCGGGCCGACGGCGGGACCGGAATCATCGCGACAGCAGCCGCCATTTTGAGGGGTGCCGCGCTGCGGGTCCAGGAGACCAGGACAGCCAACACGGTCCCAGGTCGGCACCCAGTGCCCCACACGGAGCTCCGGAGGTCCCCCGGCGGCCAGGTACGTGACGCCAGGTGTCGGGCGATCCCGATGGCAATGGGTGGCAGAGCGGATGACGGAGGGGTCCGGAGCACGCCTAAGGTGCGACCGCCATCTTGACGCTCGTAGCCACGCCTCGATATTGCTATTTTTAAATATCCAACAATGAATGGACCTGAATAAAGTGCCTATGGTAGGGATCTACAATCTCCCTCCGCTCACGCGATTCTGAAGTACAGTTAAAATAAAAAGTCTGGAGTTCACTTCCCAAGTCTCATGCATTAAGCCAGAGCTTTTACCCACACTTTATTAGCAGCATTAAGAAAAGGAGTTCTGCAAACCATATTAGGCCTTTTAGTGGGTGGGAAAGTGGCATACAAAAATGTCAATGCAGTAAAAAAAGATTGTCCTGGTGTGCCCTACAGACCTTTCTTACTTTTTAGGTCTCGCCTAGGCAGCACAGGCGCGTTCTCTTCGAGACATGCTGTATCTAGAATATGGGCTTGGAGCACCACCCATCTTTTTAATTGGTTCCTCTTTCTGTCCTTTGGAAATGCCGGCTTTTGTTTGGTGAATATGCTTAGTAGTTCCTCTTTTTGGACTTTTGTATCCTCCCATGAGGACTGCCCCCGTTACATGTGCTCTTACTCGTCAGGCTATTTAGAGTGCTTTGAGAGCACTCTTTTTTTTGTTGGCCTGCCTCTGCTTGTTAAGTGTTCTGTTTACTTCGCTTCTGTAGCTTCATTTGCCCTGCCGTCACTTAATCTCCTTGTGCCGTCACCCTCACCCCTCCCACAACAGTGCTTGCCCACCCCCACCACCCATCCAAGGTCGCTGCTCGCTGTTTCTTTTGTTTAATTTAAATTAACGCTTCTCACGCAATCTCCCTGTGCTGGCTCTCCCCAACCCCTCACCCCTCCCACAACACTGCTTGCCCACCCCCACCACCCCTCCGAGATCACTGTTTTTTGTTGTTTTATTTAAATTGGTAGATTTATATAGCCCGGGCACGAGGGAGATTAAGTGATTGGCCCAGATTCACAGGATGTTGAGCCGAGGCTTGGACACGGATCCCCAGCTCCCGAGTCGGCAACTCTGACCGCTGCGCCACATCCTCCCACTCTGGGGATCCATGTTGGAGTCTCCCGTTGTTGACAGTACTGCCAACAAATTGCCTCAAAGGTGCTGCTCTGACAGGGGACTTGTACAGCCGCTTAACGGGCACCGCGCTGCTTGAACAACAATGCGTTTCACTCCGGTTTATTTTTTGTGGCTTGTTTTGTTTGCCGCCTGCATGTTGACAACGGCACTTTTATAGGTCCGTGTGCAGCCACGTGCCTTTTATTAGCATAGCGCCCGTGTCATGGCCACCGTGCTACATAATGGAAGGGCCAACGTGGCATCATCATAGTTTTGACATTTAAAAGATTTAAAAAATGGGGTACATTTGACATATTACAGACAACGGTTTTGAGCTGAGCTCATAATTAAGAACCCGTACTTGTTTCTAAATTTTTAAAAAGGTTAAAGTAGTATTCGTAAAAAAGACACTCGCATTACTCGTAAAGGACCTCTGCCTCTTATAGCACAGTAGGTTGCTTATTTTTCCTGCGTTCGTCGACCATTTAATTTCCGCGTCGGTTTCCGTCCGCAGACTCTCGCCTTCCATATTCTACCCTTTGCCTTCGGCTCTAGGAGCATCGGAGTGACATCCTCGGATAGGAACTCATTACAAGTTTACTTGCTGTGGAAATCTGCTAAGTGCAGAGCTGGGAAGAGTGGCTGGTGACGAGTATGCAGTCAACAACTAATTTCCTCAGGTATTATCACCGCTCACTAAGAATGGTGTTTCACGCTCAGCACGTGCAGTGGTCAATTAAAATACTTGCTCTTTGTGCCATCTCGCACGCTTCTGTTGCAAAATGCTTTCCAGCAGGTAAGATGTACTGTGACAACAGCCGTCTTAAGAGCCTTCCCTGAGCCCACAGGTGTCAGGGACATCAAGGTGTGTGCCTCTGCAGTAGGCCAAGGCAAAGCACAGGGGGGTCTCCGCCTGCACCGGTCCGACTCAATCACTTTTAGGGCAGAAAACAAGCAGTTCATAAGGAGCCTCTGTACTAGAATCTGTAAAATAATAAGAAGGCACGGGGGCACATTCCCCGGCAGGGACACCAGACCTGGGAATGTAACAGATGAGCGAGCTATTGCACTTAGAAGCACACAGGAAAGTCTCCTCTGGCCCATCCTCAATTGCAAAGCTTAGATGAAAAATCACTCCTTATGGCAAACCTGCATGTGTTGAAGGGTGGAAGATTACTCACGGCTCATGTGAAGGACAGAAAACCAGCTTTTTAGGTCTGGCTTATTAGCATAGCTGTCTTTGACCTTAGATGATCAACAGAAAAAGAACTGTAAGGCGCTCTACTTGAGGAGGGTCTTTAGCTTCAACCAAATGTTGAAATCTTTGAATACACATTTGATTGGGTAGAAGTGTGCTCCCAGAGGAAAACGTGTGCTTGGATTGCACTTGTGTGAAGGTTTATGCTCAATATAGTAGGACTGAGCAGGTTGCGGTGACAAGCCATTTATCAAGGTTGTAGGCCTGACCTGTTTATTATGAAAAGTTATAACAAAGGCAGCCAATATGACATTTATTGTGAAAAGCACACTGTGATGAAGCTTGTAGACAAGTTGCAGGGAATGTCACAGATGACCATAGTAACAAGGCTTCTGGTGTTGGTTAGCTCTCTGACAATCTCTACAGGGTAGAAGATTTGCACCTCGACTGTGCTTGTTAAGCCATTGATATGAACAGTTGTGTATTGTTTGGTCAACTATAATTTTGTATATTTTTAGAATTTTATGACTGGAATACCGAAAGTTGCTTTGTGGTAGAGCTAATGTAGGTGGCCTGCTCTGGGTATGGTGACAAGCCAGTGAAAAATGTTATTGGCCTGGTTGGTTCATTAACCTCTTCGGTGCTCAGGACGGCTCCCAGCCGTCCGACGTCACGGTGGGCGTGTGTGGAGGACGGCCGGGGGCCGTCCGAAACACGCCCACTCAATTCTCCCATACAGCGGGAGAATTCGCGCAGCGTCGAAGGGGTTAAAAAAAGTTATGTTGCAGGTCATCGGTGTAACCTTTTTATCATGCACATTTACTACTGACAGCAGGCCTCACATAATTGTATTGAAAATCATATGCTAAAGACAATAATCCTTTAGGTATAGATTTTTTTTACAAGTTGCTGAAGCCTGCACAAAGACTCTGTTACATGGATTCTCACAGATTACGGCAAGGATTTTGTGTTGGTTACCCCCTCTGAAAAACTCTGGGGCCACATGATTTTCACTTAAAAAAAATCCTCGTTATCGCTCTTAGAAGAGGTTGACTGGTGGGTTTCTAACTATAATTTTGTGTATTTTTATAATTTTCTGACAAACACTTGGAGTTTAAGATTTTCAATGTAATACACATTGTTAGGCCTTTTTCAGAGGTGTTTTTAGCTAACTGTAATTTTGAATATTTGCAATTTTAAGACTGTGTGCCTGATACATGTCAGCTTACATGCAACATATGAGGTCCCAATTGCTTATGGCGAAAACCCCAAGGAGGATAGAGGCTTGACTAGTTCCTCGTGAAACGTTAGGTCAGATGCCAAGGTCTGATCATTATGACAAAATTCCCAAGGCAGTGGGAACCTCACTCAGTGAGAAAATTAGATATTAACTGCAATAAGCCTTTAATGGCGGAATGATGCTACACTGTATTAATGCCTGTAGGCTGACATTTTGTCGCATGGAATCTCACAGATTACTGTATTCACCAAGGATTTTGGACTTGGATACGTCCCTTAGCAAATCACGAGGGTAGATCTGTGCTGTGATAACCATCGCTAGATCCTGTTAGGAGGGCCTGGCAGGTGTAGTAGACATCTGTGCCCTTGTAATAAAAATAAAATAAACTCCACATGCATATGCACAGAGGGTCTTTGGGTCATTCCCCTTCTGTCTGTTCAAGTGCCATTTACATTCTGCTTCTCCCAGTTACAGCTTACTTCATGCTGCAATAGGTTAAGCCCATTTCTGTCATTGGCACTACTACCCTGTAGGCACCAGCATGTTTACTGATCGCATGTCCACATAAGCCTGAAAACGAGTGCGCTTGGGTATCTGGATTGGTAACCAGTCTTTTATTTTCTATTTTTCCTTTCATAGGTCCCTTTCGTTTTTTTCTTTGTAGAGCGTCTTGCTGCTCCTCAGAGCATCCTAGTGGGGCAAATTGCTTGCTACTCATTTCATCTGCAGTGTACTGCATCCGGTGAAGGCACACTTCTAAGGCAGGCAGCTAGCTTGGAATGGTATTGAGAACTGCATGGAAATTAGAAACAAGGTTTAATGTTAGTTCAAACCTTTCCTGATAGATCACAGTTGAACAAGATTTGGGGCAACTGTTCCTCCACTACTAACGTGCTGTGGGGTCCCCTCAAGGCTCCATTCGAACCCCACTTTATTTAATCTCTATACTGGATGACCAATCATGATCCTCCATAACTCCAGTGATGCCCTTGGCCAATATGCAAATACCAGACAACTTTATCTAAAATCTTTCACATTAGCAGACATCGGAACTCCACAGAAACTCTTACTCAGCCTCAATCTTGGATGCACCAGAATTTCCTTCGTAACTGTCATGAGTGTTTTTATTCTCCTTTCAACCTCTACCAAAAGTAGATTTGTGCCCAGGCTCCTTGAGTCTCCTTGTGTGGAAAGTGCTGCGACTACACCCACCGGAGTCAACTATGTTGGCTTCACACTTGATTCGACACCCAATTTTATCCATCGATATCAGCAATATGGCAAAAGATGCAAACTTATCGCCATATTAAAAAATAAAATAAAAATTCTGGCCCTTTATTCCTTGAGCAACTAAAAAGAACTCTCTGTGTACTGGTCATTTATTTCAGCAATTCTCTCTCTGCTGGCTGGAACTTCTTAATCATCTTTGGCCCTGCTCAAAGTGGTAGCCCTCCTGGCACTAGGCTGATCCACTCTGCTGGGTAATTTGATTACAATTGCCTCTCCTTTGCAAGGCACAATGGCCACCCATTTTATCCTAAAGTGAATTTAAAATCTGCTATGTTGTACACAAGTTCATCCTGATTAAACTCCACTTACCTTGCAGACTTGCTCAAGATTTCGGGTGATTTAAGAAATCATAGCTCTCTACTTGGAACTCACAAGCTTAGAACTCCTACTTCTTAACGAATCTTTTTGCTGTGCTTTCTCATCAACCGTGAACTTTCTTCCTGCAGCCTTCGGAACATTGCTAACTTTCAGTAGCTTCCGTGAAAATCTAAAGCCCACCTTTTCAAAGATTACTTATAATATTGCTTTGCACAGTACAGATGATTTCTTTCTCCTGCTGGTCTGATGTTCTGTATGAGTAAACTATTGTGAGGTTCTCCACGATCCTCCTCTGTTACTTCAGAACGTTTCATTGTAAAGTGTCCCGATACAGTCATAGCGCGCTACATAAATATTAATATTTTTGCCGTACCAATATGGCCACCATGTTTCGAAGCATTACGTTGGTCACCTCGATCAGTGCAACAGTGAAATACTATATGCTTTAGCATTTGAAACCAGCCGCCTAGTGTAAAGTTTACTGAAGGATTATCTTGACATGATATTGTGCATAGTGTATCATTGTTTGTACCACTACATGATGGCAACATTGTGCTTCTAAACACAACAGCTATGTTGGAACTTTAGAATAATGATACACTATGTACAATATTACTGCAAGAAGGCTGCCCACTGCAAAGCTTAATTTTATTTTTGCTTTGTAAGCAAATATCCGACAAGTTTAGCTTGTTGGAGTTTAAATGTCGGTTTCATTATAGATGGGTGAATACAAGAATAAGTCAGTGGATGAATGAATGACTGTACATGTATAATGACTTACTGCTCAAAACTCATCAGTGACTGAAGAGGTACATTCAGTCATAAGCCAAACATATTGCCAATGATTGGTGCTTCTTTTGCCACTTGCCTTGACACATTCTGCATTTGGTCCAGCAGAGTTTTTTTCCCCCCTTCAAAATTCACTTTGTAAACGAGTTATGTTCTCTTGTACCATTGTATGAGTTAAACAAGGAGTGTGCCTCTTTGTTCAAAACACTATTTGTGAAAAGTAGAACTAAATTAACAAATATAACTCCTCACGTGTTTACAGGACTGCTGAAGCCTGATCTAGGGGGTGAAAAAGGGAAGTTACAAAAAGACTGATCGATGAACTATTTTTCCTAAATACGGTCCTTTCTTCAGGGTGAACATTAGTGAGAGGCTCTGGTGAACCAAGGGTTTTACAAACTGTGAGGTTTCACTAATAATGGTCATTCACTCTAGGGAGGAGGTGAAAAACCACCACTACTCTTTATTAATGGAATTACTGGATTGCTCAACCAACTCAGAAAATTATGTAGGTGACATTTCACACATGGCAAAATGTCTAAACTATTGTTTGGACGCTTCTGTTAAGTGTAATCACAAACCATCTATTTAAGCTATTGTACGCCAGACCGTGAAATGCTCAGGTGATAATAATCTGTCTTAGATGTTTAACAGATGAATTACTCCCCTTTCAAACAGCATTATGAGATCTGTATTAAGGCAGAGGATAATGAGACCCATAAGATTCATGAAAACAAGGCTATCTATTCTAGCCCAGCCAGAGAACAAAAACCCAGATTTATGAAAACCAGGGGTTCAGTCCTAACCAAGTCAGGGGAATAATGATCCTGTGAGATTCATGAAAGCTTGGCTGACCATCCAATGTGGACAGAAGGACATGACCTGGAAACAGTTGAGAAAACCTGCCTATCTGTCCTATTTAGGCAAACTGTAACGATCCAGTGAGCTGTCCAACCCAAGACGGAAGGACTGAATCCTATAAGACATCTGAAAATCTGACCATCTGTCTCAAACCAGGCAGCGGGTAATAAGCCTATGAGGTTCATACACATCTGGTTATCTTTCAGTTTTAGAGCAGATCAAACAGTTCATTAGTTCTAGAGTCCAAAGCAGCGATCTGCATGTAGAAATAAAATGCTGTTCATATATGTATTAATAATTATGGAGGTGCTCCCTAACTATGTGAGACACAACGTAAAATTTAAAATCATGGTAGAGCAAACAATAAGCACCCTGTTGTCACTAAAAATCAAAGGCTGAGCCAAAGGTTTCACGTAGATATTGATTTAGTTATATAAAGGATATACCAAAAACAAAGCAGCAATTTACACTGCAGACTGTGATGTGGAACTCCGCCCCCTGGTGTTGTGTCAGATAGTCTGCAGTGTCAATGGGCATCACCTCTGGCAAAAGACCAACTCTGATTTAGATTCCTTTTATTGCGACCTCGGCTGATGTTAGAAGTTCGGCTGCCACTCAAAGACAAGACCTTGTCAAACAGAACAAACTAACTCTTGCCCTTTATTAGCGATATGTTCTGTGAAGTGATTTGTATCATTAGTGATATAAGAACACACTAACGTCAGTACAATTTTTTGGGTCTCGCCTACACACAGCTTTAGCTGTTGTGACAGACATATCATCAGTAATACAATTAATCGGTTTTGGTTCAGCCGCTTGCTCATGATTTCTTGCCCTTCTCTGCTCCTCATCCGGTGGTGGATTTCCCAAAAAACCGTTATCCTCAAGCGAAGCAGCACACAACAGCAGGTTTAACCATGTATTCCAAACCGCAGCCAGTACAGCCAATGGCCACCAGAAACATCAGGCCAAACGCGTTTCAGGCTTCACAACTCTTGATCACTGGCCAACATGAGAAACAGTCCGGATATTACCAGGCACTAATTACCTCATTTAAATAATATGTCCGCCGTGAGCGAGCGTGTATGTGTATGTATATGTATGTATATGTATATGTATATGTATATGTATATATATATATATGTGTATATGTATATGTATATGTGTATATATATGTGTATATATATATATATATATATATATATATATATATATATATATATATATATATATACACACATCGTACAACACCTAGCAAGGGATTGAAGTGCTTTTTCAGTAAGTGGCACTCTAATCTAGAACCCAAGATTAGTAGTTAGTAAAATTATTTTTGGGGTTTTTCTTGTACATTAGTTGTTAGGTTTGGGCTCTTGATTTCTTGTGTGCTTGGTAGAATTTGAATAAAATAAATAGGAAGGGATTTGAAAAGGGAAGCATTAAGTTTTTGAAAGTAGGGATCATGTTTGCATATTAGTTGGGTGGTATGGCTAAAAAAGAAGGGTGAAAGTTTGGGAGTTATATTAGTCAGGAAGGTTTGGGATGAGAAGAACGGAAGGATTTTTTGGGTTTTTAATAGCAAAACGTAAATAATTTATACAGATATATATGTACACATGATGCTTGGTTAAGTTTGCTTGATTAAACCCCTCGATATAAATACCCATATGCACACTGAAGTGACAATCTTTACATGGTTTGCTCTCCACATCCAGCTTGTCAGACATTTTTATGGTTTCAAATACTTGCAATTAACTTATATATACATAAATATACACACCACTGATTGTAGTTATTAGTAGCAGGCATTAATCCCCCTCTATATATGCACCTGTATGTACACAGAAGCAGCAATTTTGACATGGTCTGATTTACACATGTACCTTCTGATGTAATATATAGTTTTTACCCCAATATAGAAATGTAACTACTTATAACAGTAGGAATAGTTCAAAGTACAATGATGTGTACTTTTAGAACGACAGCAATTTTTCATACTAGAAGTATAGTTTGTCTTTTTTTAATACTGTTGTGGCATATTCCGGAGTTGTGAGTATAGTCGTCATCTGGGGAAGAGCCACCTCTTCACTAATCTTCTGAAGCAGAGATGGTGGTCTGAGGACCGGCACCAACAGAGGATTTGACTTCACAAGCAGGATCGCAGCCACTTTCTCTTATCTCAAGATCTTTTACTAAGGACAAACTTAGAAAGACCTCTTATTAGCATCTGTACCTTGGAAAAGCCCGCCTTGTAGGCAACGAATGGGGTGAAAGACGTGTCAGCTACAAAACACAAATAAATAAAAACAAGCTTTGAAATATACAAAGGCGTACAAAATCTCTTTATCAAGGATAGAAAATATTCTATAACTTTTGACAACAGCTGTCTGGGATTAAAATAGGAACGTTAGACACTCAGCACCACAAGAGTCTGTGAGTCTTATGTCTGAGGGTGAGGAATTCCAAAGTTTGGCTGCTTAAACATAGAAAGATGTTCCACACATAATTTTCTTCTGGTATGTAGGAATTGTGAGGTAGGGTGTGATGCAAATGAGAGCCACTTATTCCGGCTTCCTTAAGTCTTTGCATGAATGTAGTAGGATCCACTGCATCAAAGGCTACTGAAAGGTCCAAGAGAAGAAAGGCTACAACTACGTTCTGGTCCACTGTGGTTTTAAGGTCTTCACAGATAGAGATTAGGGCCTATTCAGTACCCCTTGATGGACGGAATCCAGTTTGAAAGTTCAAAATTATGGAATTGTCGTTAATAAATTGTGTCATGTGGGCAAAAGCTGCTTTTTCTATAGGTTTATGCACAAAAGATCTGTTTGCTATGGGTCTGCCGTTGTCGGGGTCTCGATTATCCTGGTTAGTTTTTTTGTTTTTAAAAAAGGGGGCACATGTATGTCTTTTTAAGGTCTTCTGAGAAGACTCCTGTCTTTAAGGAGCTGTTGGCGATTGTTCTTACTGAGATGGCACTGAAGATGATAGTAGGATGTTTAAGATTTGAGGTGGACAAGTGTCAGAGGGGAAGCCAGCATGCTTGCTTGCATAAGATCCTGAAATTCAGTTGGTGACAGTTCTTTGAAGGAGCATAGTTGGTGTGTTTACCTTTGGTTGGAGGGGTGGGGCTATTGGTTTTCTTGTTGTTTAAGTAGGTGTCCAACATATTTGCTTCATATGTGTAATGGTTAGCCAGTTTGTCAGAAAAATATTGAGAAATGGAATTGGTATTTTCTGACCATTTCAGCTTATGGAATTCAGTGAGTATTTTATAGAGTTGTTTATTGGTACACTTTGCTTTGTGGATTTCGCTTGAATAGTATAGTTTCTTTTTTGCTTTTTTGGATTCTTGAGTGTTATATTCTGTTGTTTCTGTGTAATTATTTCTTGTCTTTAGGTTGTTTGTTTTGATCCAGTTGTGTTGAAGCTTACCATTGTTGTTTTCATCTTTTTCAATTATGTATTCATCCAAGGGGCGTGTTTTCTTTTGTTGTACTTAGATGTCTTCAAAGGAATTAAGAGATCAAAAGCTGTCTGGACCCATTCATAGAGTGTTTGAGCAGAATTGATGGTGACCAGATCTGTGTTGGAGGTAAGAAGATTTTGTAATTCCTCCAAATTCAGCTTGTTCCATGGTCGGTATGTGGTTGAAGGTAAGATGGTTTTAGTTATGGTGAGTAATTGGTCTGACCAAGTGACAAGAGCAATTCTTTGGCATGTGACTAGGTTTGGGTTGGCAAAAACGACATCTAATGTGTGTCCCTGCAGTCCATTGTTCCTGTTGTATCACCCTAAGCAGGGAAGTCCATTAAGGTATTAATTAGGCTACCCTGGCTTTGGGGTTGGATGGGCCCTCGTTGGAAAATTACCCTCTCTGAAGGATCACCCCATACTTTTTTGCCTTCCTCCTCTTTTTTCGGACGTCGTTTTGTTGGCTTTTGGAGTCTGAGCACTTTACCTCTGCTGACCAGTGCTATAGTGCATGTGCTCTCTACTCTAAACATGGTATAATTGATTTACACCTGTTTGGCATATTTGATTTACTTGTAAGCCCCTTGTAAAGTGGTATACCATGGGCTTGTACTTCAAATGCTACTAGTGGGGCTGCGGCACTGGTTGTGCCACCCACAGAAGTAGCCTTACAAACCTGTCTCAGGCCTGCCACTGCAGGGCCCGTGTGCAAATTACGTCCGTTTCGACTTGGCATTTAAACCTACTTGCTAGGTCTTAAACTCCCCTTATATAACCTGTAAGTCACACCTAAGGTAGGAGACTAGGTAGCCCTAAGGGCAAGCTGCTATGTAAGTAAAAGGTAGGGCACAAACTATTATATTTTGCATGTCCGGGTAGTGACAAACGGCTTATTTCGTTTTTCACAACTGTGAGGCCTACCCCTCTCGTAGGCCAGCATTGGAAATTCCTGACAACACTTTTAAGCTGTAATTCCTCTACAGAGATGAGTAAAAAAAAAAAATTATGTTTCATATCTTTGGAATAGTAAGGAAAAATTCCCCTTACTGGTAACGTTGGATTTAACATGACTGTTTTAGAAATGCCACTTTTAGAAAGTCGCCATTTCTCTGTGCTTATAACTATGTGCTTTGCAACCGGTCTCTAATACACATCTGGGTTGAGTGACAGCTACACTTTGTGCATTCCCTCTAGACAGCCATAAACACAAAGGTGAGGCTTGTCTGCATTCTGATGGGTCTTCATGGGCAGGGAGGAATGGGCGGGGCTGACACTTCAACAGGTAGTGTCCTGTCCACAAACAACGCACTGCTCCTCCCCCACCCCACTCCCCCCCCCACACACTCCCTCCCCCTCCTCCCCTCCCCCCTCCTCCCCCACACTCCTCCTCCCCCTCCTCCCCCCACACTCCTCCTCCCCCCTCCTCCCCCCACACTCCTCCTCCCCCTCCTCCCCCCACACTCCTCCTCCCCCTCCTCCCCCACACTCCTCCTCCCCCTCTTCCCCCCACACTCCTCCTCCCCCTCTTCCCCCCCACACTCCTCCTCCCCTCCTCCCCCCCCACACTCCTCCTCCCCCCACACTCCTCCCCCCACACTCCTCCTCCCCCTCCTCCTCCCCCCACACTCCTCCTCCCCCTCCTCCCCCCACACTCCTCCTCCCCCTCCTCCCCCCTCCTCCCTCCCCACCCACACTCCTCCTCCCCCCTCCTCCCCCCACTCTCCTCCTCCTCCTCCCCCCACTCTCCTCCTCCTCCTCCCCCCCACTCTCCTCCTCCTCCTCTCCTCCTCCCCCACTCTCTCTCTCTCTCCTCCTCCCCCACACTCTCTCTCTCCTCCTCCCCCCACACTCCTCTCTCTCCTCCTCCCCCCACACTCTCTCTCTCCTCCTCCCCCACACTCTCCTGCTCCCCCCACACTCTCCCTGCTCCCCCCACACTCTCCTCCTCCCCCCACACTCTCCTCCTCCCCCACACTCTCCTCCTCCCCCCCACACTCTCCTCCTCCCCCCACACTCTCCTCCTCCCCCCCACACTCTCCTCCTCCCCCCACACTCTCCTGCTCCCCCCACACTCTCCTGCTCCCCCACACTCTCCTGCTCCCCCCACACTCTCCTGCTCCCCCCACACTCCTCCTCCTCCCCCACTCTCCTCCTCCTCCCCCCCACTCTCCTCCCCCCCCCCACTCTCCTCCTCCCCCCCACTCTCCTCCTCCCCCCCACCCCCCCACACTCTCTCTCTCCTCCTCCCCCCACACTCTCTCTCTCTATCTCCTCCTCCCCCCACACTCTCTCTCTCACTCTCCCTCCTCCCCCCACACTCTCTCTCTCACTCTCCTCCCTCCCCCCACACTCTCTCTCTCACTCTCCTCCTCCCCCCCACACTCTCTCTCTCACTCTCCTCCTCCCCCACACTCCCTCTCACTCTCCTGCTCCCCCCCACTCTCCTGCTCCCCCCCACTCTCCTGCTCCCCCCCCACTCTCCTCCTCCCCCCCCACTCTCCTCCTCCCCCCCACACTCTCCTCCTCCCCCCCACACACTCTCCTCCTCCTCCTCCTCCCCCCTCTCCTCCTCCCCCCCACACTCTGCCTCTCCTCCTCCCCCCCACACTCTCTCCTCCTCCCACCCACACTCTCTCTCTCTCTCTCTCCCCCACACTCTCTCTCTCTCTCTCTCTCTCCTCCTCCCCCACACTCTCTCTCTCTCTCTCCTCCTCCTCCCCACACTCTCTCTCTCTCTCTCTCTCTCCTCCTCCCCCACACTCTCTCTCTCTCTCCTCCTCCCCCCCACACTCTCTCTCTCTCCTCCCCCCCCACACTCTCTCTCTCTCTCTCCTCCTCCCCCCCACACTCTCTCTCTCTCTCTCCTCCTCCCCCCACACTCTCTCTCCTCCTCCTCCCCACACTCTCTCTCTCTCTCCTCCTCCCCCACACTCTCCCTCTCTCCTCCTCCCCCACACACACTCTCTCTCTCTCTCTCTCTCCTCCTCCCCCCACACACACACACTCCTCCTCCCCCCCCACACACACACTCTTCTCCTCCCCCACACACACACACACACTCCTCCTCCCCCACACACTCCTCCTCCCTCCCCACACACTCCTCCTCCCCCCCCACACACTCCTCCTCCCCCCCACACACTCCTCCTCCCCCCCCACACACTCCTCCTCCCCCCCCACACTACTCCCCCCCCCCGGATAGCCTGGCACACATGGCTGAGTTGAAATGGATCCATGTGCACTTCAGAGCTCCTTTGAAGTCACCCTCTACATCAAAAGCACTTTTGGGTACAAGTACTGGGTCTCTGACATCCCCTTCTCCTCCCCCTCCCCCTCCCCCTCCCCCCCCCCCACTAAAATCAGACACTTCTGGATCTTGAACTGCACCTCTGTCAGAAGGACTGCTGTACTTCTTAAAAGACTCAACCGGACTGCTGATCTGGAAGGCCTGCTTTTCTGTCTGTTGCCTGCTGCTCTCTGACTCTGCTGACGGAGAGCTGGACTTTGCCTTCACTCCAAGGGCTTTTTGGCTTGTCTTCTGATGCTCGAGACTCAAGAAAAACAAAGTCTCTGCTCTTGCTCCTGGCTCACTGGAAGCAGCAGAGATACTTGCAACACGAATTTCGATGCATCTCCTGGCTGCGAGGAACAGAATTGGCACATCGACCCACTTGAAGGAGTAAAATCAGCACATCACATCGGAACAAGTGATTTGCCTCCACAGATCAACGCATCAGAGAGCGTATCACCAACACTGCAGCTTGTTGAGATCAACACATCCCCTCGACTGCACGGCAGAATCCAGCGCATCGCTCAATGCCTCTCGACTCTGGCACCCGCTTTTCGGAACTGATGCATCGCCTTCATTGAGTGGAGAAGACAGACACATCTTGTTGCATCCGACCAGGAAATGTACTTTGTTGACAGCAGCCTGCATGGGTCCTGTAGCCAGTCGGCGCTCCGTTGCAGTCGGCCCAAACTTTGACTTTGCCGCAGTCCGGCACTACCTAACGTAACCTTTAGTGCTACTTTCTTCTAAGAAAGTTAGTATGTGATCTTAAACTTAAGGGGCTGTGCAAGGTGGAGGGGAAGGTCTGCTCATGTGGCCCAATCACTAAAGCACAAGCTGGTGTGCAGAGGGGGAGGGAAATGCTCAGCTCACAATCTCCTTGGCAACAGACTAGCCCAGTACACACTTTGCAGTTCCTATTCAATCCTGCAGGTAAAGCCCAAATGTAAAACCACTAAATTAAGCTTTTCGCGCACATTAAATAAACCTTATTTTACCACCCAAAAACGAGAGCTACACTTCCAAACACAATTTAAAACCACAAAACCGATTAAGCAGTCTCTAAGACACGCTGGTTAGGCATAGGTGTGTATTATTTGCCGGGGGGGGGGAATGCGCGGAGGGTGGATTTGGCTTTTAGTAGCCTTAATACAGTTTTGGGAAAACAAGGAAACAAATTTAAACAGTCACACTTAGGACAAAACAGCAGTTTTAGAGTTAAGATTCGACCTTTCCTTTGGCCTTGCTCTGGGCTGTGTAGGTCTCTCAGAAGCTGGTGGTACAAACTGGAGAAGGATACATTGGGGTTCCTTGCACAAACTTAAGGGGCTGTGCAAGGTGTGGGGGGCTGGAGCGATTGCTCAGGTAGCTGTGGTTCAATCACTAAAGCACAAACTAGGGTGCAGAGAGGGAGGGAAATGCTCTTAAGCTCACAGTCACCTTGGATACAGACTGGCACAATACACACTTTGCAGTTCCAGTTCAACCTTGAAGGCAAAGACCAAATATAAAACCACTAAATAATGCTTTTCGCGCACTTTGAAAAAAACACAAAAAAAACTAGTTTAACTGCAAAAAAAACAAGTGCTACATACTTTTTTTAAACACAATTTAAACCACCAAACAAATTAACATGTAAATACAACCACATATATACACACAAAACCTTCCTCTTTGGCAACGCCCAGTGGCTGCACCCTACCAGGTCGTTCACTTCTTTTAGTTTGCTGAGCATCATGTGGGTACTTTGTTTTCCACGTTACAATTCTAAAATGTCAGACATCTTGGAACGGTAAACTAAAGTTTACAAAAATATGGAAAAAAGAGACGCACTAGCATCACAACATTGGTGCATGGATCGGTGGCAACCTTGGAATTCTTTCATTTTATTAGAAAACGTACATGCTAGTGCGTCAACGCACCAGTGTTCATCTTGCAATCATTTTTCGCCTAAAGAACATTACAAAATGGCCATCAATGCTTCGACACACGTGTGCATGTCATGA
This sequence comes from Calotriton arnoldi, assembly GCA_963921515.1. Lineage (NCBI taxonomy): Eukaryota > Metazoa > Chordata > Amphibia > Caudata > Salamandridae > Calotriton > Calotriton arnoldi. The sequence goes on along the minus strand of CAWUFW010000273.1, from coordinate 170,339 downwards.
TGCACTAGCTGACTGCTGTAACCAGCACTTTCTGGTTGGCTGAAGGGATGCCCCAAGGCAGAAACTACCACTCCCGTCAAGAGCTGATGATTACACTCACTGTATATCCTGTGCTCACCCTTGGGTAGCATGGCACTGAGCAGTCAGGCTTAATACAGTGGCAATGCGTAAAGCAAAGGCACAGCAGTCACTCGCGATAAATACACAGACTTCACACAGGAGGTATGTAAATAACGTTTACAAACAATACACAATCATAACACGAACATCATGTACTTTTGGAAATATCACTAGTAGGCCCACTCATATTGTTATGATATCAGTAGTATGCACAGTGGGGACAATTCTTAATCTAAACCCTCCCCTACACACAAAGAGAGCACCCATATGCGGTGAGACACACTGTACACCCCAGACCCACCCAGGCAATCCTGAAATTACAATCCCACACATCAAAATGTGGGATTGTAACAAACACGAAATTAGAACACTTTTTAGCAACACCGCGGGTCGGAGCCACACGGGTAAACCCAACGTCAAATGTATTGTGCTTTTGGCCTGAAATCAACGTATAAAGCAGCACACCAGTGTTGTGAATCACTGGAGAGAGAGTGTGAGAGAGAGAGTGTGAGAGAGAGTGTGAGAGAGTGAGAGAGAGAGTGTGAGAGAGTGAGAGAGAGAGAGAGTGTGAGAGAGAGTGAGAGAGAGTGAGTGAGAGAGTGTGAGAGAGAGAGTGTGAGAGAGAGAGTGAGAGTGAGAGAGTGAGTGAGAGAGTGAGTGAGAGAGTGTGTGAGAGAGTGTGTGAGAGAGTGTGTGAGAGAGTGTGTGAGAGAGTGTGAGAGAGAGTGTGAGAGAGAGTGTGAGAGAGAGTGTGAGAGAGAGTGTGAGAGAGAGTGTGAGAGAGAGTGTGAGAGAGAGTGTGAGAGAGAGTGTGAGAGAGAGTGTGAGAGAGAGTGTGAGAGAGAGTGTGAGAGAGAGTGTGAGAGAGAGAGAGAGTGAGAGAGAGAGAGAGAGAGAGAGTGTGAGAGAGTGTGAGAGAGAGAGAGAGAGAGTGAGAGAGAGAGTGAGAGAGAGAGTGAGAGAGAGAGTGAGAGAGTGAGAGAGTGAGAGAGAGAGTGAGAGAGTGAGAGAGTGAGAGAGAGACACACACACCCCGCGCCCCCAGGTATCAGCCCAGTCCGTACAAAACGCTCTTGCACACATACGCACTCAGCACCCTAATACAGTGCCCCTGGTACCCAGCAGGTCAATGGATAACAACCTGCAGACTCCGTGGCCCCAGACTCCCTCTAGCTCACCCAGACTGTCCTATACCCCCTGATGGACGATAACCAGCCCCTCCTCCTGGATAGTAGGCAGCACACGTCCGAAGTCACACTTGAGTCTGGGTCCTCAGGAAGCAGGTGGGAATATGTAATCATGAGATAAACAAGGGGAGTTTAGCAGCCCCTCAGGGAAGTTCACCCACAGGTCTCAAAACACAATAGAGTCATGCACGCTCTTGACCCGCTTCCGAACTGTCTTGGAAGCGTTCCTTCAACCCAGTCAATCTCTCTCGCTACTACCTGGCGCCAAGAGGTCTTCAAGAGGGGCCAGTTGTGGAGAGGGAAGTTGGTCTATCACGATGAGCGTCAAAGGGGAACAACCGATGAATGGGTAGTAACAGGGGAGTCTCTCGGTGGGAGGAGGAACCCCGATTATTGCATTTTGTTCAGGGTCGAACCCAGGCAATGCGGGCACAGAGTCTGGTGCGCATTGGTATGGGTCACACGAGACACTTCAGGTCTCAGACTAAGAGTTGCAAATTCCATACCTCCTTGGAAATGAGGCACAACATCCAGTGCCCGATGATACAAGTTGCACCAATTAAGTCACACACACAGGCGCAAGTTCAGCAGAGCCACATGAGGAGGAATGCGGTAATACTACAGGTGCAACCCCATCTCAGAGGGTCGCACCCTGTGAATCGGACACCGCACGCAATGAGCATGCAGTCGGCATGATGCATAAGAGATGCAGCACAATCGACTAAACGGGCCACACAGGGTCCTGCAACCAGTGAGTCCACTCACCCTCAACTAGATGCCTATGAGTGTCAGGGTCCCTACGGTACAGGAACCACACTCCTTACATGCGGGAAAGACTTCTGGGGCTCAGCACTAGATAATCCAGGCTTCCACGCTCACACTGGGTTACCCATTGAGAGTCAGTAGCAGATGTGGGCACAGATCTACAGATGTCCCAGGTAGATGGTGTAGGTCCCTCACAGGAGATCTTTGATGTCCCCGAGATTCCTGGGAGAACAGGAGGCCCGCCAACGGGCCCTTGGAGAGCACACTTCAAGGTGCCACACTTCAGCAGGACTTCAGCCCAAGCCAGCCACTATGCCATTGAAAGGGAACATGTCCCCTTCAATGATAGTAATCCTCCATGTGCACAACAGAGTCTTCTGGCAGTGTGCACCACGCAGTCTGGGTTCTCCGGTACCACATCATCACAAACGTATCCCACCCTTGCTGAAGGATAGGACCAGTAGGTATACGATAGTGTCTCTCTGAAGTTAGGGGTGGTTTAAGGGGCTTCTCTTTGAACTACAGATGTCTCTCCAACGGGCTGTGGAATCTAGATTTTAATCTTTAGTGGGGCCCTGATCTGGCCCACAGAGGCAAAGTGTCAAAACCTCTCCCTCCAATCTATCCCATTCGGGCCTCAAATGGCACAGATCAGTCATTCGAGTGGTATGGCCATGGTTTATGGCTGTCGCTGGGGAATGCACTGATGTGCTCCCCAGACCCCTAATGTCCACCGGAGTCAGGCACCATGGCACACAAGACTCTTAGAGCATGGAAATGCCCACATTCTAAAAGAGGCGTTCCTAAGTGAGTTAAGCCATAACCACCTTTACCAATGGAAAGGGTTTGCCATGGCAAATCTATTGATAGGAAACATCATGAGGCTGCTCCTCTACTGCAGCCTGAAGTAATGTCAACCACTTCCCCATGTTAACTTATCGGAAGATCAAGCCTCATAGGTAGTGCAAACACACAGGTATTCCTCACTACCTGGGCACATGTGCGCACACAGACCTGCAATGGCGGGTCGGACACAGCAACAGGAGTGGAAGTGCATCCGCCCAGGTCTGCAACAGCCGACTGGACACAGATGTAACTAATACGGATGTCCGTGCATGCGCACAGGCCAGTGATGGCAGGCTGCGCACGCAATCACGGGCACCATAGGTGCGGGAGCGCGCCTGCACACACATCGGCAGGCTGCTCATGAGTTTAATCACGATGGGTGCCGGTGCGCACACATAGGCCTGCAATGACAGGCTGGGCACATGAGTTTACCCAGGCCCTAGCACCTTAGGTGCGAATTCCCGCACACAACCTTGCCCGGGCCAGCAGGACACTGGTTGACCCCTTACGGGTGTGACTGCGCACACATGGCTTGCAACGGCAGGCCAGGCACCTTGCCACTAGAACCATGGGTGCAAGCGCAGACACAGGCCTGCAATGGCAGGCCTGACCCGGGTATTAGAACATCGGGGCTGCAGGTATGCACTCACAGGCCCGCAATGGCAGGCCAGGTATCTGTCCAAAATGCCATAGGTGCCAGGGTGCATCCTCAAGCCTGCAACGGCAGGCTTGACATGTACTCGAAACAGCATAAAGGCCAGTGTGCACACCCAGGCCTGTAATGGCAGGCTGAGCACATAGTGAACACCCCAAAGGTGCAAGTGCTCACTCCCATGTCTGCATTGGCAGACGGGCCCATGTTTCATAACACCATGTAAGCGCCTCTGCCTAACCGGTGTAGGAAGGCGCACACTTCCACATGGCCTTGACAGTGAGGACGTGCTCAGAGCCTTGAGGCCACACAAGAAAATCAGCAATGCCCCAGGAGTATCCCGTGGGAAGAGCTGAACTCCAAAGCAGGAGAAACCTTAAGTGGGAGGTTGCTCACTAATTGGGCAGGGAACATCCATATGTACCCATCCGGCCTTCAGCCTACCACACCACCCCCACAGTCCCCCACCCCTGCGCCCTTCAGGGCTTCCTTGGGGGGTACCCTCATGGTTTGGGACAACTCACTTAGGGCTGGCTGAGGTGTAAGTCATGCCAACCTAGGCAGGTGCGCAACGGCGCCCCACAGGCCTGCAATGGAAGGCCCTATACATGGTGTACAGGCTATCCAGTGGGTGGCACACTCAGTGCTACGTCCCACTACATAACCCCTCCAGGTATGTGGTGTTCATGTTTACGGTGTGCAAAGATGTACAGCACAAACCCATTGCACGTACACACCCCCTGCCTAATGCAGGTGAGGCAGGCACACGCATCTTCCCTCTGCAGAACAGTGGGAAGGTGCCCACATTCCTACGGTCATGCAGAGAGAGTCGGCAAAGACTAGGAGGAAAAAGCAAAAAGCTTTGGGGTAAATTTACCTAAGAAGGGCCATGTCCAATGCAGACATTTTGGATTTTTTATTGCAACTGGCAATAAAAACAAACTTTGATCAATCCAACAGCTTCAGGCCGGCCTTTAAAAGGCAGAGACCTATTGGTTTTGACAAGGACTGTTAGGGCTGGGTTACCAGAGCAAGTGTCTGCAACACCTCCTGCATAAAGAGAGTGGGTTTTGTGTCAGCCCTCTTGAAGCATTTATTTATTTATTATTGTTTTTTAATCAGCCTCTTTCACGCATTTTCTGTAGACACTGTACGTCACATCCCAGATCACCCCAGAGGAGGATCACCCTCGCCATTAAGCCACTGGCAGCTAGGTTCATCATACAACCTCCTGATGTGCGAGGGGGTTTCTTTACATGTAAAAGTACACTGAACATCACACATTTTTTCACAATCAATTTGTTGTGTCAAACATGCATTCTATAAAGAAAATCTTTTACCACCAATACCTCAATAACAATACCACTGCCACCAATACTACCAAAGGGAAGAAACCAAGTATGTCAAAGGAAAAATATATCTGCACTAAATGATCAGTTATGGAAATGGTATTCATGCTGTAGACCAGGTTTTATGGGCTTGAAGGCCCTGCTATTCCAAACAATTAGAATAACTTACCAATTAGAGTTAACAGTAAGAAGGATCTCTCGTATCTACTGATAAGTTACTATCGCCAAGATGCCAGTTGGGTCATAGTTGCGCTTTACAAAAATATATAATAACAACATAGGAATGTGTGCTCCGTTTGTGCCAACTCCAGGCATTAAACATAGGGCTGATGGGTCACATCTCCAAAAAACAGCCTTCATAGAGCAAAACAGTATGGAGTTTTAATTTGGGAAGTGTGATCAAGACGTTTAACCACATAGATTATAGCCAGAATAAAATGTCTGCACATGGTAGTCCAAAGATAAATAAAAGTAGGACAATCAAGATGCCAATTTGTAAGAAGTACACCTGCTAGAAAAGATGGTTTGATTGCATCATTTGCAGCCAAGATTTGACTGAAAACTGATTTTCTATTTTGGTAAAAGCTCAGCATGAATTATTAGTGAATTGAGAGCTCATAAAAATTCCACGGTCTGAAACATTGAACTACAAACTTTTTTTCGAAACGTTTCTGCTGCATACAGCCTTCGTAAAGTCATTAAGCAGCAATACCATATGATGATGTATGTTGTCAGGGAGGACTGGGGTTATATGATCCTCTGAACACCACATGACAGTGTTGTCAGGAGAGTCCAGCAGATGATACCGCTCCGGTGAACACCACATGACTGTACATGTAACCTGTTCCTGGGGAAGATACTGCTCATCACCACCACCATCTGACCATGCATCTATTAGGGTAGCAAGGAACGAGCTTCTTTTGCGAACGTCACCTGATCTTGCACGTTATCAGTGCCCCATCAGGACCCTGAATATTCACAACAAATTCTCGTGGGAGCTATTAAAGGAGGATCAACTGTAAATAGTACTGTGCAGGCCAGTGGCTAGAAGACATTAAAAACGATACAATTTTACAACATTTCAAGTAGATTACCCATGGGATTCAGGAGCATTACTCACGTCATCCACGCTAAACAACAGTCTGAGATAGATGATTCATTCATAGCGTTGGACATTGAAAAAGCCTTCAATAATTTAAACTGGTATCACATGTTTAGTATCTTCGAAGTTTTGGAGATGGATCAAGCAGCCGTAAATGGAACTTACAGCGAGGGTGAAATCGGCTAGTATCATATCTGCTACGATACAGCTGGGCACCCGACATGAATGCCCTTTGTCATCACTGCTTGCCTTGTGCTGGACCCATAATCAATAAGGCTCAGAGAGGTACCTCACAACTGGGGGATGAGAGTCAGGGACAATTTTCATGTATGCCGATGATACACTGATTATCTTAATAAGCTCCATAGATCATTACAGCTGGCCTACATGTAAACCAAGACAAGACAGAATTTTCCCTGGGTAGGCTAGCTACAGTTGCATATGAGATTGCAGTGGGAAACAGAAATATTTAGATACCTAGCCAAACAGATATCTCACACAAGAAAAAAAATCAATACGCCTATAATGCACAAGTTACTAACTTGTGTAACGATATATCTGTAAGAGACAGTAGTTAGTGACAGATTCCTTACCTTAGAATATCCCCAGGCGTCAGGCTGGATCCGGAAAGTTTTGCGTAACAGTACCCTTGCGCGTCGGTAGGCGGCGGCGTCGTGCGGCTCCGCGTCCGTCGTCTGGATCGCCGGGATGATGTCGCGGCCAGTACTTAGACGCCGCCCATGCGCGCTAACGTCAGTTCTGTACACGACTTTCCGCGCCAGGAACGCAGAGCCATGCAAGAAGCTGACATTGGTGTCTGAAAAATACTAGGGCCCTGAAAGGGATGTCCTTAACCCTAGAAATCAGTTCGCAGAACGGGGAGGATGGGTGGGCGGTAAGGAATCTGTGACTAACTACTGTCTCTTACAGATATATCGTTACACAAGTTAGTAACTTGTGCATCTGAAAGAGACACGTTAGTGACAGATTCCTTACCTTAGAATAGATACCCCAGCAATACCAACCCCGGTGGTGGGTCTGCGAACAAAGATCAGACAAGGAAGTCCCGGAGGACAGAACGGCCAAAGAAGCCGTCCCTCCGGACCTGGCTGTCAAGGTAGTAATGCTTGGTAAACGTGTGCAGCGAGGCCCACGTAGCTGCCCGACATATATCCTGTAGCGGAACACCATGGCCTAGAGCCGTGGTAGCAGCTGTTGCCCTGGTAGAATGGGCACGTAGCCCAACAGGGGGCTCCTTCTTAGCCAAAGAATAGCAGGTTTGATACACAAGATTACCCAGCGGGAGATGGTCCTCTTGTGTACCCCCCGACCTTTTTTGGCGCCCACATAGCCAACAAAGAGCTGGTCATCCACCCGGAACTGTTGTGTGCGGTTGAGGTAAAAGGAATGCGCACGTTTTGGGTCCAGACGGTGGAGCCTCTCTTCCTCTCTGGAAGGATGCGGAGGCGGAAAGAAGGTGGGCAAAGTGATGGTCTGCCCAATGTGGAAGGCAGTAACCACCTTTGGCAAGAAGGACGGACGCGTCCTAAGAACAACCTTGTCTGGATGGACAGACAGAAAGGGAGGTTTGCACGAAAGAGCCTGGAGCTCACTCACCCGCCGAGCGGAGGTGATGGCCACCAGAAAGGCTGTCTTCAGAGTGAGAAGACGAAGAGGACAGTTATGTAGAGGCTCAAAGGGAGCGCACATTAAAAAGGTAAGAACCAAGTTCAAGTCCCACTGAGGCATTATACACGGAACAGGAGGAAAGGTGTGTGTAATGCCTTTAAGAAACCTGTTAACAGGGGACTTGAAAAGGGAGGGCTGATCAGGAAGCCTGAGGAAGGCCGAGATTGCACAAAGATAGCCCTTGATGGTACCCAGGGCAGAACCCTGTTGGGCCAGGGAAAGAAGGAACAGAAGAACCTCAGAAAGAGGGGCAGAAAGGGGATTCACAGCCTTTGCTGTGCACCATGCCACAAACTTGTTCCACCTGCAGGCGTATACCACCTTAGTGGAGGGACGCCTGGCTGCCAGAATCACATCACAAACTTCGGGAGGCAAGTCGAAAGGAATCAACTGCCGCCGCTCAATCTCCACGCAAGGAGGTGGAGACTGGACAGGTTCGGGTGGAGGACCGTCCCCTGCTGCTGCGACAGAAGATCCTCCCGAAGAGGCAGTCGGATCGGGGGAATCGACGCTCATACTGAGTAGCTCGGGATACCAAACTCTTCGAGCCCAGTCCGGAGCCACAAGAATGACTTGGGCCCGGTCGCGCCGAATCTTCTTCAACAATCTGGGTAGAAGTGGTATAGGCGGAAAGGCGTACAACAGACCACAACTCCACTCGCGACGAAAAGCGTCGCCGAGCGAGTGCCGCCTTGGAAATTCCAACGCGCAGAACTGATGACATTGCGCGTTCTCGTCGGTGGCGAATAGATCTAACCAAGGCTCTCCCCACTGTAGAAAGAGTCCTTGCGCCACCTCCGAGTGAAGACGCCATTCGTGTTCCATCATGCACCTGCAGCTGAGTTCGTCCGCCCTGGCGTTCAGGGAACCTGCCAGGTGTTGAACCATCAGGAATATGCCCTGATGTTCCAGCCATGTCCAGAGACGCAGAGCCGCCTGACATAGGGTCCACGACCCCACCCCGCCTTGTTTGTTGCAGTACCACATGGCGGTGGTGTTGTCTGTGAACACCTACACTACCTTCCCTTTGACAGAGGGAAGGAATGCCTTGAGTGCAAGTCGGATCACCCGGAGCTCCAGAAGGTTGATATGGAGCCGGGACTCCGCCGGAGACCAGAGGCCTCTGATCTCCGCCTCTCCCATGTGACCGCCCCATCCCAGAAGGGACGCGTCCGTCACAACTGTGTGCTCTGGCTGGGGAAGGGAGAGGGATCTGCCCATGACCCATTGCCGGTTCGAGAGCCACCACTGCAACTGTCTGGCAGTCCCCTCCGAGATCTGGACGTAATCGGACAGGTTCCCCTGATGCTGCGCCCACTGGAACTTCAGGTCCCACTGCAGAGCCCGCATATGCCATCTGGCATGATCGACCAGCAGGATGCAGGAGGCCATGAGGCCCAGCAGCCTCAGGGTCATCCGTACCGAAACCCAGGATAGAGGCTGAAAGATCAGAATCATAGCCTGAATATCCTGGACCCGCCGTTCGGGAGGATAGGCCCGAAACTGCGTCGTGTCCAGAACTGCTCTGATGAAAAGGAGCTGTGGAGAAGGAATCAGGTGCGACTTCGGCACGTTGATGGAGAACCCCAGCGAGTGCAGGAGTTCGGCCGTAGTCTGGAGGTGGGAGACGACTGCCTGGGACGAGCCCGCCTTCAGCAACCAGTCGTCGAGGTAGGGGAAGACCGGAACCCCTGCCCGGCGCAGATGAGCTGCGACCACCGCCATCACTTTCGTGAACACCCGAGGGCGCTGGTAAGGCCAAAGGGGAGCACGGTGAACTGAAAATGCTAGAGGCCTACCGTGAACCGCAGGTAACGCCGGTGGGCCGGCAGGACGGGGATGTGAAAATATGCGTCCTGCAAGTCCAACGCTACCATCCAGTCTCCAGGGTCGAGGGCAGTCAAGACCTGAGCTAGGGTGAGCATCTTGAACTTCTCCTTCCGGAGGAAGCAATTGACGTTCCGGAGGTCCAAGATAGGACGCATGTCCTCCTTGTCCTTTTTGGGCACCAGAAAGTAGTGGGAGTAACAACCACTCCCTACTTCTGGGGTCGAAACGTGCTCGATGGCCCCCTTGGCCAAGAGGGCCGCAACTTCCTTTTGAAGAAGTACTAAATGATCCCCCGACATGCGGTGGTATTGAGGTGGCATGGCTGGGGGGAAGGGGGGGTAGTCTCGAAAGGGAGGGAGTAGCCCCTTCGGACAATGTCCAAGACCCACCTGTCCGAGGTGATGGCACGCCAGTGGTGAAGGTGATGGCGAACCCTGCCCCCCACTGGCGTGCTGTGGAGCTGAAAGGATGGACTAGGAGGGCTTGGAGGCCGCGGACGGGGCAGAGGTGGTGGCCTGACCCGCACGCTGGTTACCCGGCACGCCTCGGCGGGAGCCACGTCCTCAGCCACGCGTAGACGCCTGCTGCGCGGGCCGGTGGCTGGGCAGTGGACGTGACTGGGCGCCCCTTCCGTGGCCACGAAAGGGGCGAAAAGCAGACTGTTGCGGAGGGCGCACAGCAGAAAGGCCCAGGGACTTGGCTGTAGCCCGAGAGTCCTTAAAGCGCTCCAGCGCATGGTCTGCTTTGTTGCCGAAAAGGCCGACACCATCAAAGGGCATGTCCATAAGTGTGTTTTGGACATCACCCGAGAAACCAGTGGTCCTCAGCCAGGCGTGACGGCGCAGCGCCACTGTCGTCGCAAGCGATCTGCCTAGCCATTCGGCGGTATCAAGGCCACATCAGATGATATACTTCGCCGCATCTCTTCCTTCCGCAATGGCGCGGGAAAGCAGTGCCTGGGCCTCCTCAGGACACTGGGGCAGGACCTGCGCCACCGAATCCCACAAGGAGTGGGAATATCGGCCCAAAAGGCAAGTGGTGTTGACAGACCTCAAGCCAGCACTGGTGGAAGAAAAAACTTTCTTCCCAAATTGATCCAGTTTTTGGGATTCCCTATCCGGGGGAGCGGTAGGGAAGGCGCTTTGAGAGGCAGAGGCTTGGACAACCAAGCTCTCAGGGGTGGGGTGTTGGGAAAGGAACAGGGGTCGCCCGGAGCAGGGCGATGGCGTCGAGCTACGTTCCTATCCACAGGAGCCCCTGTGGTGGGCTTGGACCAGGTGCCCAAAAGAACGTCCGAAAGTGCGTCGTTGAACGGCAGCAGTGGCTCCGAGGAGGTAGCCGCCGGCTGAAGCACTTCCGTCAGGATGTTAGTCCTGACAGCCACTGTAGGTAACTTGAGGTGCAGAACCTCAGCTGCCCTACGCAACACCGTAGCAAGTTTGCTCCCTCCTCCGTTGCCACGGAAGGAGGGGACAGCATGCCAACGTCAGGAGAGGTGTCCAGACCACTGGCATCCCCAAGTTCCTCAGCCCAGTCCTGATCATACTCACATTGGGCAGTGTGAGGGTCTTCAGACCCCTCCCAGTTCTCTTCGTCCTCCAAATCAGGTTCAATGTACGGAGGAGGGACATGAGGGACCCAAGGTCCCAGCGGTACCGGAGCCGGCGTCGAGCGACGTCGGTCCGGCGCCGAGTCCGGAGCCAGAGAGAATCTGGGGACGACGCCGTCCGGAGCCCCGGGCGGCGTCGTGAACGGCACCGGGGAAGGCGACGTCGGTGGAGGTGTTGTGAGATCAACAGGCGTCGACCGGGGTTGCGGCAGCGCCGGGGCCGGTGTTGCTGGCAGTGCCGGGCCGGAGCCGCCGGCGGAGCCGCAGGAGGAACCCCACTAGGGCCCGCGGGGCCCGAAGGCGCACCGGGGGGACCTTTAGGCCCGAAGAGGCGGGCCATGGCCGACAGGAACTCCTGTATTTCGGCCGGAGTCGCCGCCGAACCCGGGTAGGGCGGGTAATGCGGCGGCGGCGGCTCCACAGGCACTCCCGGAGCCGCAGGGACGGTGCCGTCGGGACCCTGAGCCGAGTCACGCGACCGGCGAGGGGAAGTCGTCGAGCGATGACGCTTCTTAGACTTCTTGTGCTTCGACTTACCGGAGGAGTGCGAAGACTTGGACCCCGAAGAACGATGAGGACTCTGCGACCGGCCCCTCGACCTCTCTCGTGACCGGAGCTTGGATTAGCACAGAGCTGACTGCCGGACCTCGAGGAGCTTTCGAGACCGCTCTCGCAAAGCCTTCGGATGCAAGGCCCGACAGTCAGGACACGACTTGGGGTCGTGGTCGCGCCCGAGGCAGTAGAGACAATCCTTATGCGGGTCCGTGATCGACATCATTCGACCACAGGCGTCGCATGGCTTGAAGCCGGGCATCCCTACTGACACCGTCGGAGTCGAACGACTCGAGAAAACAGTGACAAAAAGTTCAGTCAAAAAATGACTGGGGCACTGCTCTCTCCGGATCTGCGCTTACTGGCGCGGAAAAAGAAAGAACTGATGTCAGCACGCATGGGCGGCGTCTAAGTACTGGCCGCGACGTCATCCCGGCGATCCCAACGCCGACGACGGACGCGGAGCCGCACGACGCCGCCTACCGACGCGCAAGGGTACTGCTACGTAAAACTTTCCGGATCCAGCCTGACGCCTGGGGATATTCTAAGGTAAGGAATCTGTCACTAACGTGTCTCTTTCAGATATGAGCAGGATGACAGAGGGCCTTAAGAAATACAGAGTTCTGGAATACACTCCCCAATCACCCTCACAAAGATAGCACTTCTGCCCGCTGTTTATATATCCTACAAAAAACATTGTGCAGCATTCAAAGAACTAGAATTAAATTCCTTGGGGCGCGTGCGCGCAGGATAAAAGTTGGATGCTCTAGACAGCCGAAAGATGGCTGGAAAGGAGGGTGGCCTCGGCCTGCCAGATTTGGAATGATATTATACTACGGCAACGTAGCGAGAAGATATGGAAAATTGGAAAATGATTACTAAAAACAGGTGCAAGTGGGAAGAATCGCTGCCCATCCTACTAATAAAAGGAAGTAATATACCGGCTCAAAAATGAGATCTCTTGGCTTCTGCCAGGAGTCTACAATATTTGTATACTTCAACAAAAATAGAGAAATTGGCACAGATTATCAGCTACAACAGGAAGTGGTACTAGTTTTCCAATAGTTCAACAGTTTGGAGGATATGCTTCAACTCTAGAAGGTTATAATATAAAAGGTGAATCTCTTACCATTGTCACCATCCATAAAGAAGGTAAGCCTAAAGCAGACTGTGCCTCGTACAGGCCCATCGCTCTTCTAAACGCTGAACCTAAAATATTGGCCAAACTCTTAGCTAACCGCTTGGTGAAAGTGATTAGTGGCTTAGTGCATCCAGATCAATCCGGCTTTATGCCCCATAGAAACACAGCCCTAAACCTACGCAGAGTCCATGGAGTAATAGGTAGAGCTCACACCCTTCGGGAGCCAGCTGTGATTGTATCCTTAGATGCAACCATGGCCTTTGATACCATTGAGTGGCCCTACCTCTGGGCGGTTTTGGCAAAGTTGGGATTTGGTCCGGAATACATCCAATGGGTGCGTCTCTTGTATTCTGAACCGCTGGCTCAGGTGGTGGTGAATAACAAATTATCAGCTGCATTTTCACTGAGTCGGGGAACTCGCCAGGTTGCCCACTGTCCCCTCTCCTTTTTTCCCTGGCCCTGGAACCCCTTGCAGCCTGGATCCGTTGGGATCCAAGGATAAGGGGGCTGCGGTGGTCCCCCGGCTGGGAAGACCGCATATCACTTTATGCGGACGACATATTACTCTACTTGGCCTCCCCTAGGAAATCCCTAGCAGTAGTGTTGGACATTCTTCAGTCTTTGGTAGATTCTCTGGATTCTCCATCAATTGGGGAAAATCCCTGTTATTTGTCTTGAGGGGACCCTCCCGTCCCTCCTCGAAACTGCCCAATACAAATCAATACGGTGGGATTTAAATATTTGGGGATCTTCATTTCACTTGACCCCTCGATCCGCTATGCCCATAACCTTCTTCCCCCTCTCCGCAAACTTAAAAGTGATATTGCCAGTCATTCATAAACCTGGTAAGCCGGTAGATGAATGTGCCTCGTATAGGCCTATCTCTCTGATCACGGTAGAGGCTAAAATTCTCGCAAAACTTTTGGCGACCCGTCTGCTCCCCTATCTCACCGACTTGATTCATCCAGATCAGTCGGGATTCATGCCGGGACGGAACACTGCACGTAACCTGCGTCGTCTGCATGGGGTATTGGGCCGTGTAGGCACTCTAGAAGAGGAAGCGATTCTGCTGACACGACGCCAAAATGGCGTTTGACACCATAGCGTGGGACTATTTGTTCGCAGTTCTTGGCCGCATCGGGTTCGGACCCAAATTTATGGGATGGGTCAAATTGTTATATGCACAACCCATGGCTCATGTTTCAGTGAACAATCATCGCTCTACTTCTTTCCCACTGTGCCGTGGCACAAGGCAGGGATGCCCGTTACCACCGCTCCTTTTTGCCATGGTCTTGGAGCCGCTGGCGGTATGGGTAAGGGGAGACCCGGGCATTAGAGGCCTTCGATGGACGGCTGAGCACGAAGACCGCATATCGCTCTATGCGGATGATATCTTGCTTTATCTTGCCTCACCGACGCGCTCGCTGCACCGTGTACTCCATATTTTTGGGGCACACTCTGGGTATCAAATAAACTGGTCAAAGTCCCAGATGTATCCCCTTTGGGGACAACCACCGCGGAGTCCTCGAGGATACGATATTCCGGTAGCCTCCCAGGGCTTTCGGTACTTAGGGATTTTTATCACTATGGATGCCACACTGTTTTTTGAGCGGAACCTGTTGGGGCCGCTACAGAGGTTTCAATCAGACGTCACGCATTGGAAAACACTCCCCCTTACCTTGTTAGGGCGCGCATCCTTATTCAAAATGCTCGCTCTGCCACGCTTTTTATACGCGCTACAAAACACTCCCATTCCGATCCCCGAATCTTACTTCCGGCAGCTTGATGCGGCCGTACGTGATTTATTATGGGACGACAGGCCGCCTCGTATAGCCATGGCCAAGCTTACTATGGGATGGTATGATGGGGGTATAGGTCTACCGGATCTGCGCCTTTACTATCAGGCTTCACAATTGATAGCCATCAATCAATGGGTGTTCGGGCGGCATGATGATCCCAGCTTTCGCACTGACCACTGGCTGCTGGGGAGAGGAGGTTACAATAGAGCTCTGTATACGAACCACAGGAAATTGTGCTTGACCGGTCCTACAGCACGTACGGTGGAAGTGTGGCACGGTGCGCAGAGGCGGATGGGCTGGCAGGGGTGCCTCACGAAGGCTACCCCTCTATGGGAACCGGATATCCTGGGACGGCTTAGCGCCTGTGCAGGATTTGATAAATGGGACAAAATTGGGATCTCTACAGTTAACGACTTGTGGATCAAGGACAAGAAGGCGTCGTTCTCGGACCTCCAGAAAAGGTACCAGCTAGCACCGACGGAGAAATTTCGATACCTCCAAATCAGTCATGCTATTGACTCTGCCCTCCCTGGGGATACCCCCCTTCCAGATTCCTCTCCCCTGGAGGACCGGCTCTTGCTGGATCCTATGACCCGCAAGGCCGTCTCTCTCACATATAGGAAATTGATTAATAACAGAGTCGATCCAATGTTGAAGCTGAGGACGTCTTGGGAGGGTGACCTGGGAAAATTAGCCGATGAAGATTGGCTAGAAGCGTTATCCTCACCCTGCGAGATAGCCATCCCGATGAGACTTCGCCTGGTGCAGATTAAAATTCTTCATCGAGTATATTTTGATGCCATCCTACTACATCGCTTAGGTAGGCGACCAGACGCTCTCTGCCTCAGACACTGTAACCAACCGGGAACATTCCTGCACATCCTATGGGGCTGCCCTCACATACAGCAATATTGGACGGACGTGACCAGACAACTGACCAGAACGTGTGATAAGCCCATCCTCTCAAATCCCACACTGTGTCTTCTCAATATCTGGGAAGCAACAGACCTCACGCAAGCCGAGCAATCGTGGGCCACGATGGGGTGGTGCATAGCGAAACGAAATATAGCCCAGAAATGGGGTGTAGACACTTTACCACTGCTGAGATATTGGGCAAAAGATATGGACCATGCCATGATCGCCGAAAAAACAGTTTATAAAGGCAGGGGATGTCCACGTAAATGGGATCACAAATGGGGGCGCTGGAATAAATATAGGGGGGAGATATGTGTCTCTCCAAAAGTTGAGCTGAGGAGGGAAAGACTCCAGGTGTTGGAGGAGGACATGGATGGGAGCAAGGCGCACACTGTGGGCAATCAGCACTAGGTATATGTTATTTGAATTTCCTGACCCAAGAACTTATAAGTGACCCACCTGGGATTGTCCTGTACGGACTGAACTATGCTGCCATGGGCTTCTGCCGGACTAATGATAAAAAAGATAATGCTGTAATCTTTTGAACATCTTTACCTCAACTGTCGATGTACTGTCTTGATTGCTGCGTTGTTACTAATAAAATTGTTTAAAAAAAAAAAAGTGATATTGCCAGTTGGCAGACACTCCCCATCTCCCTTTTGGGCAGAACCGCCCTGTTCAAAAATGATGTCCTTACCAAGGTTCCTCTACGTCCTGCAGAACACCTTAGACCTAGTTCCAGCACGTTATTTCAAGGAGATTGAGGGCCTGCAGAGGGACTTATTATGGGACGGCAAAGCTTGAATCGCGCTGAATAAATTAACGCTAAACTGGTATGATGGAGGCATTAGCCTCCCAGATATCAAGAAATACTATTGGGCATCCCATCTGGCAGCCGTCAATCATGGCACATATGGTCGTGCTGATGATCCCGGCTACGCCATGGACAGGTGGCTCCTTCCGGGTGGCAATTACAGTAGAGCATTGTATTCCCGACCTAAACGATTCATGTTAACAGGCCCCACGAAACACTCCGTTCAAGTTTGGCACGACGCTACTAACTCTCTTGGATGGAGACACAAATTAACATTTGCCACCCCTCTTTGGGACTCAGAGAAACTGGGTGATTTGTGGAAAACGAAAGGGTTCGACAAATGGGACCTTATTGGGATTTCGTATATTAAGGATATTTGGGGAAGAGGAGGGATCAAGTCTTTCAGTACGCTTCAGAATGAGTATAAGCTAGCAGACACTGAACATTATCGATACATACAGGTCCTTCACTCACTCAAGTCTTCGTTGCCTAAAGGGACCGACCCCCCGGAGGCTTCTCCCCTGGAGGACAGAATTTTAGATGGCCACCTTCCCGACAAAACCATCTCCTTAATATACAAGAAATTAATTAATCACATGGCGGATCCCCTCATGGCACTATGGGAGAAATGGGGGCACGATGGGGTGGAGCTGGATGATGAGGATTGGCAGGCAGCAGTGTCTTCCCCCAGAGTGGTGGCTATCCCAGCACGCCTACGACTAGTACAGCTTAAGATCCTTCATAGGATTTACATAACGGGGCCCCGATTAATGCGCATGGGGTGGTCTGACACTGGAGAATGCAGAAGGCGCTGTGGCCATACGGGAACGTTCATGCACACTATTTGGGAATGCACATATATTAGCGCTTACTGGCGCCAGATACTTGACACGATCAACGAGGTGTTGCGTGTCTGCCTCCATCCGGAGGCGAGACGATGCCTCCTAAACATCTGGGAGCCCACGGATTTAAACACTCGTCAGACACAATGGGCCACTCTAGGGTTCATGTTGGCAAAAAGAAACATTGCCCAATTATGGGGGGCAATACACCCACCCACATTAGAAGCCTGGGAAAGAAACCTTGATTGGTGCATGTTTAGAGAAAAGACAGTATAATTGGCAAGGGGATGCCCTAAGAAGTGGTCCCGTATTTGGAGCCCGTGGAATATCTATAGAGGAGAGATCTGTGCACCACCTCGAAGTATCGAACAAGATGACCCTACTTCCCCGTAATGTTCCTTTCTTATGTACGAAATGTATAGCCTTCCATCCATACGTATTGTAATGTATAAGCGGTCTGGTCCTCTGTATTGTACTAACTAAGCCGATGTTTGTTTAATAAAAAGATTTATAAAAAAAAATAAAAGGTGAATCTCTCAAGCCAAGCATGTTGCCAAGTTCAGCCCTTCTGGATGTCTACAGTGATGGCTGTGAAGAGCTTTTGAAATTTGCTGCCCTCCAGATCTGACCTCACAGGTATTGGAGAGCCGGAAGTCCTCCATCCTTTGTGGGGCAGTTTAAGGCAGAGCTACCGGAGAGCAACAAAGCACAGCTAAGGTCTGGTCGATTCAGCTCTACAGTTTTGTCAAGAGAGCATCTTTTTACAGCACAGCCGCACAATCACCGATGTTCTAGCAAACACAGGGAGGTATACACAAAATATTGGGCAGCGTACGAGACAGACGTTGAGGAAGACAGAAGGCTGCAAGCCCTGGGGACCTCTTAATGGTTATATCCTTGAAGCACCTCCCAGCGGGAGAAGCTGCAGATGGTACATGGGGAAAAGCAGCATGCTCAACAGAGAGAGTGGAACGATAGTGCAGAGACTTTGGAGTCAGTTCTCCATCTACACACGTCCAGACAATCTTATACTTGGGTTGTGTGGCCATGGCCCAAAAATTATGATGGTCTTTCCGAAGCAAATCTAAACTTTCAAAAAGGCAGGAGAAATGGATTGGAGTGCAAGCAAGGTGCTGTTTGTACAGCAGATCTTCTCTTTTGCCAACACCATTGAAGATAGTGCTGCAGCCAAGAGAGTGTGAATGAGAGCAGCCACGGCACAAAGGCAATATAGAGCTCACCGCCAGAGGGCATAAACTAATGTCCAGCAAGCAAAAGAAGAGGCCCGAAACCCCCAGCTGAGCCTTTGAGAAAATGGTCTCATGGGTGGGTAGTCCCATGTGTCACTCTCAGTGTGACACAAGTGTGTGTCGGGGAGTTGAGGAAAAGCCACCCGATGCGGACCAGGGTTGTTCTGGCACGGACGAGCAGACCAAACTCGGGAAAGAAGCATGGATCAGGTACACTTTATTCTTTTGTCAACTACAAGTGTCAGGCACACTAAGCATAGATTCCCACAGTTATGGCATTCTGAGAATTGGCAGCCTCCAACCTCCTGCCCAACAAGAACATGCCACTGAAAGAATCCAAAACCAAGGGTACCTAGGACTACAAACAGTGGACAACGCAGCCACCCCTGCAGAAAAAGATGACTCCGTAGTGAAAGACACTTGTACTGCCAAACTGAGTAGTGGTTAGGCACTCATACACAACCGTCAAAGATACGACAGACAACTGGGAATACAGGCAAGAAAATCTCAAATGAATAAAGTGTGGAAAACATGAAAAATCGAAGTGGCTGAAAAGAAAAAGCCAGAAGGCCTAGACAGGGGTACATGGAAGGGGAAGGAGGAAGCACTGAAACACCAGAAGAACTTCAGAGAATGCTCTGTCACAACCAGATTCATTTAGAAAGAAGTGGAATCAATGGACAATATTGCCTGGCTTTCACAACGAAGGACTATGGGTAACTCACTATTGGACAGAGAGAATAGGACTGAGGTGATCACCCAGCTTCTGCAAACAGAGCTAGTCGCGAGTGAGGATGTAACACTTCTGCCCTCATCAGGGTGCTCCGAAACATCCTACCGATGCTACCCTCACAGGCCAGAGCACTGGTAGTCAGAAGTGCTATCTTGAGTAGACTAGACTACTGTAACGTACTGCTGTTAGAGTCTCCAAAGTACTTAATTGAGAGACTGCAGAGGGTCCAGACAATGGCGGCCAAGCTGGCCTTAGCAAGATACTCATCCTCCTCGCGAACGCTGGCAGAGCTTCATTGGCTTCCAGTGTCAAAAAGGATTAAGTTTAAATCCCTCTGCCTGGTGTTCAAGGCTCTGCACGGTACTGGACCTAAACCCATGCAGTACAAATTTGCATGGTATGTCCCCACCCGGAGTTTACGCTCATCCTCGGCCAATTTGGTTAAGGTGCCCAAATTCAGAAAGGTTAAATCAGGTGGGAGAGCTTTCAGCATTGCGGCAGCAAGGCTTTGGAACAAACTCCCTATTAATATCAGACAGTCAGAAGATTTGATGCAGTTCAGGAAAGGAGTTAAAACCTGGCTCTTTCCCAGGGATTGAACCATCCTATAATCAGCCTGCCTCGATCAATCTGCTCACGGCCATATATCCATCTACGGCGGATTTAAGCACATGTTTGACAGCACCAGGATACCCTTTGGGCGACAGTGCGCTTTACAAGTGCTTAATACAATACAATACTTCTAGGAGTTTGTAAAGTGCTACGACAGCCAACTGAAGGTCTGAGAAGATTTATACATGGGGCTGGGGCTGTCCTTGTGGAGCTTGGGACCCTGCAACGAAAGGCTGGCTCATGAGCTGCCTCAAAACCCAGAGGATTGACCTTTAAAGGAAACAGGATGTTGGTGTTCAACCTTAGCAGGATGGCACAAAATAGGTGGAGAGTCAAAAGGAATTGTTCGCAGACAGGAAAGAGGCCTTATTGTGGCTCCTGGCAAAACGGAAGGTGCAGTGTGGCGAATAGCAATATCTTTACAAACCTGAGGGCAGCGAGGGCATTTCTTGAAAAAAGGAAAACAAATGATTTATTTGCAGGAGCTGTAGAACATCCTGAGGAGACACGAAGCTTGTGGATTTAGCAAGATCCTTTTTTTTTTTTTTTTTAAACAAATCTGAGTAAAAGACAAACATTGAACTACTAAGTGAAAACTGTCACCAGAGAGTAATTTCTGTGATGTAGTATATGTTTTGTTTAGTAAGTGGAGGTTAAGACACTTCCACTTTCTTTCTGCTCCATAAAATATTTAAACGTTAAACTGGTGCACTATTGCTACACTGGCAATTCCCTATCAAAAAGTAAAACAATTTCCGGAGATAAGCCCTACACCAAACACTGCATATCACGTCGCCATATTTGTCACTAATGATAGGATGAACCAGTGCTTATCTCTAAAGTGCTATATTGCATTCCCTGCAGCACAAGATATAACCATTCTTCCCAATGATCAAATTTAGAAAAAAGTATTTAAACCGTACAACCGCTGAAAGTGTGGTTCAAAATTAGACTACAGAAAAGCACTCTTAGCAGGTACAGCGAAGGCCAATGCAAGCAAGTTACAGACCATGCAGAGCCTGGCAGTGCTCTAAAGACGCCCAAGACAACCCCGTGTGTCAGTGTGCCACGCAACCTTTGTAGGCTTCTGCTGTCTTCCAGGGTCCAGTTAAAGATGCTTGCATGAACACATAACATCCTATTCACCACCAAGGCTATGACATTAGACTTTTCCTTCTGTCCCAGTAGGACGCTGAGGTCTGCTGCAAAACCTTCAGTCATGCCTCCTAAACCCTTCAGGAACAAGCATTTAAAATGCAATTGGTCTCGCCTTTGATTAAGTTAAAGCCATTTGCTTTGCTAATGGTTTTGTATAGCAAAGCAAATGGCTTTAACTTAATGAAAGTCGAGACCTATTGCATTTGGTATAGCCAATAGGTCTCACCTTTGGGACCTTAAAAGTATTTAGTTATGCAGCAGGTCCCAAAGGCGAGACCTATTGGCTATGCCAATGCTTGTTTTCCTTCTGTTGAAGAAACGTGAAGTTGCCTGAAAGCCAGCGATTCATTCATTGCTGGGGTATATAAAACATGTTCAGCAGTTAGTATGCATTAGTCAAAAGGGAAGGTGTACCAAGGTGAGTATTTTTTTATGCAAAGTAGCATTGTCATTTTGCGAAATGTTTTACAATTTTATGCAATTTCGTGAAAGTGTGGTTTTAATATAAAAGTGGTTATAAAGTGTCTCAGTAGACGTAGTTTTCACGTGGGGGCACACCAGCGGGCAACTGGTAGATGCAAAAAATATTTCTCAAGCGAGACATTTTCTGCACGAACCGACCTCACTGAAGTGAAAATGACTCAAACCCGAAAAATACTAAATTCTTTTCAAAAAGTCCCCAAATGCCCGGTAACTTGAATTTCAGATTTCTTTTTACAATTTCCGCCTATAAGTTAAATTTCAACCAGGCCTACGATTTCTTTCTACCCGTTGTTTTCCTATCTCTTCCTATCTTTTCTTGGTATTCCTTCCTCGCTTCTCCGTTCTGTTCCCATCTCTCCTTGGTTTTCCTTTCCCGCTTCGCCCTGTCTGTTCCTGTTTGCACCAGTGACCCGTTCCGCTCCGTGAGCACCTGATCAGTATCACCAGCCTTTCGTGTCTCTAGGAACCCTGTCCCGTGCAACCCCCAGCCCCCATCCCTCCTCATTGACTAGCCCCTTTATACTTCCGGGCTGAAATGATTGCATTGCAGACACACACACAATACATTGATTTGCAATTTGTTTGTGGGTGTGTTTGTTTACACCCAGAAGTTTGTCATAAGCACAAAACATGCCCACTTACGAACACACGTATAATAATCTCGGATTTATTGTTTACAGACCAATGGATGCTTAAAATCTTGCAGTACAAAGCTGGTGACGTGTATATACCAACACCGGCATTGAGGTGTTTGTATACAGATATGGAGATGTGCACCGACTCACACGTATACATGTCTATGTGGCGGTGTCCAAATGTATGAGCATGTGACAACATATGCAAACACACACATACACGCATGTAGGGGACACAGGCGTGTTTCACAGAGTCGGCGATAGACTGTCGTCGCCCTTACGTTTCAGTTTCCATAGGAATAGTTTTATACATGTAAAAAAGTATCTATGTATTTGCATTTATAAAACTAGTTCTTGTGTAAAGTAAATCATAAGGTAGGCATTTATATAAGCGTAACTTTATATCAACTATCCGAAAAAACTCACACACGTACTCTCACATAGCTAACACCTCACACACCCAATGACTCTCTCGCCACCTCCAAGCACACTCACTCTTTCATAAATGGACACACACCAGCCCCCCCGACACACGCCCCTCTCTCTCACACACAATCGCACATTCCCCCTCAGGCACGCACACACTTACGCACACGTACTCTCACATAGCTAACACCTCACACACCCAATGACTCTCTCGCCACCTCCAAGCACACTCACTCTTTCATAAATGGACACACACCAGCCCCCCGACACACGCCTCTCTCTCACACACAATCGCACATTCCCCCTCAGGCACGCACACACTTACGCACACGTACTCTCACATAGCTAACACCTCACACACCCAATGACTCTCTCGCCACCTCCAAGCACACTCACTCTTTCATAAATGGACACACACCAGCCCCCCCGACACACGCCCCTCTCTCTCACACACAATCGCACATTCCCCCTCAGGCACGCACACACTTACGCACACATGTTTTTATTCTCTCTCACACACATGTAGCACCTTACACACTCTCACGCACATAGGTATGTACACACAACATTCTTCCACACGCGTGTGCACGCACACATACTCTCACAAACCTAATCACTCTCTCGTCACCTCCATGCACACTTACTCTTTTATAAATGAACACTTACCAGCCCCCAAACATACACATATTCCCCGTCAGGCACGCACACATACTCTCACGCACGCTTACTGTTATTCTCTCCCACACAGCCCCTTACACAGAGTCTCTCACGCACATATGTATGCACACACACTACACATTCATCCACGCGCGCACACATACAAAACACAAACATTTTCTCTCGGGGACGCACATTTAGTCACACACGTCACATAGTCTCGCACAGACACTGGGTCACACGCACACACACTGAGCACAAGGACACACTCATTCAACCACACACGCACTCCCTCACGCGCACGCGAGCTCCCTCTCTCCACGTGCGGCAGTAAATCACCGCGGTTCCCAGATCCCGGTGTGAAAGTTGGAATATTTCGGTGGGGGTGAAAAGCAATCTGCAGCCTCGGTCGAACGCAGCCGCCATCAATAGCGGGCCCTAATAAGTGTAATAGGTTTTAATCGAGTAATTATCCGAATTGTGACCTTATAATTTAGATATTAGCAGAGACTTTGCAAGCTGCCTGAAAGAGATATGCACGATTCGATAATAGGATATCGACCGGCCGGGGGGACATGCCACTCCGGGCCCGGCCCCCAGCGCCCGGCCTCTTTACGGTGCTAAGCACATTTTGCTTTAAATGTAATCGGACTCGGGAAACATTCAGCACGCACCAAACACAGAACTAAAGCGGCTCCAGGCTTCCGCCGTCGCACTTTCATCTTGATAAACCCCGAGTACGAAAAGCAGAGCGGGAGAGAAGGGCTCTCTGGCTAGTATGTTCCTTGTACTCGCTGCATCCCTTCACAAAACGTGTGCAGAGAAGCCCCAAAGGCGCTCTAGCCTGCTCCTGTGGAAGGCCTTCCCTGTAAAGGCAGAAAGGAATTTCAGGTTTGGGTCACCCCGGGAGACCTGTGACTCCGTGATCCAGCAGGAGTGAAGAGATTGACAGAGCCCAGCAGGGTGGAGATAAGGGAGAGAGGCAGAGAAAAGGCAGCTGTAGAGGGAGGCGAGGGAACACAGACAGGAGACTGAGAGAGAAAGCTGGAGGAGACATAGCGAGCAGAGGGAATAGAGGGAGGAAAAGGAAACGCTGAGAAAAGGAGAAAAGAGTGGGGAGAATTACAGGAAGAGAGCACGGAGAGAATAAATAGTGAGACAGGAAGGAAACAGCAAAGAAAGGCCGGAAGTAGAGGAAGCACGGAGACTGGGTGCAACAGAAAGGAGAGACTTCAGTGAAATACCAGAAAAAGAAAGAATGTGGAGCAGAGACAGAGAGAACAAGCGCTCGCCAGGCAGCCGCTGTATATTTTTGCATTGCGCTTTCACTTTAAAGTGAAAGCGCGATGCAAAAATAAACACGCGGCGCCCTGTCTCCTTTTGAGACGGCCCATCCGGACTGGCTCTCACGGCTTGTTTATCTAACACGCCTCCTAAAGATAAGAAATTGCTTTGCAACAGCCGCAAAGCAGACGAGCCAGTCCGGATGGGCCGGACCAAAAGGCGAAAGGGCGGTAACAAAGAAGCCTCATTTTCAATGGAAGGCCACCGTTTACCATAAACGATGACGCCTTCCAATGAAAATGAGGGGCGGGGCTTCAAGCCCTCTTCTCAAAGTCCTCCTTCACAATAAATCTCGCCGAGCGAGCAGCGCATGCGTGCGCTGCGAAGCTAGGCGAGACCTAAAAAGGCAGGGGGGGGTCATTCCTTACTGGCTATGACAAACTCTCAGCGGAACGCTTCACCTGATGGGATTAGACCCATTTAGCGTATCTACAAAAGTGCTAAAGCCTGCCTGTTCTGGTAACACTACCTTGCTTGATCAGTATCTAGTGGTTACTTCTCTTAAAATTAGAAGTTCTGTATAAATTGAAAGCAGTGACAATCCATGGTTGACGCAGATTACTTTGAAAACAAAAATCCACGAGAACTGCGAAGGTACTGTAGCCATTCTCATGTAGTACGAGCCCTTTCTTTACCTAATCAATATCCATGCTGAAGGCCTAGGTGCAAATAAGCATTGGTTAAATCTAGCTATGGTGAAGCCAGAATCAGCAACAGATTAGCAAACAATCGGATGCCCCTCAAAGATGGGCTCCATTCACAATGAGCATGGAAATCCGGGAAGAATGCTCCCACCTTAGAAAGGGGTACAACGGATATTGTAACCTGGGTCCACAACAGTCATTTTGTGCATATACCCGTTTTGTCTTTTCTACTTCCTTATGTGTATGCTTTTCAATAACAAAATAATCCAGCCCTCTGTACAGAAAGGTTTTCTCAAGCAGGTGTTAACCTCGGTAGTCTAACAAAATTAAATTTCTATTTGCTGCCTTACAAACAAATATATGATTTTTAAGTCTGAGTTTCTAATTTTATTATAAAAACCTATTTATTTGAAAATAGGATTACAACAACCACTGATTCAGTGGAGCACACAGTGGTAAGCATAGCTCTATTCACATCTCTGTTAGTTGGAACACCACCACTGCCATGTTCTGATGAACTTTGGTGTGGCTTTATGAACTGTACGTTTCTTTTTATGTCTCACCTACTAGACAGTGCAAGCTGGATAGTGGCAAAAGATGTACTGTGCGCTTACAGCCCACCCACTCCTCATCATTGGTTTATTTTGGCACTCATTTGTTTGCTACTTATTCAACGGCTTGACTTCCTCTTCCTGTGCAAGTCCCTGCCCTGGAGCATAACTTCTTTATGATCCTTTTGATTGGCTTAGTTCCATCTTTCCACTACTCGCATTTAGGGAACTAATTTTTTCTTTTTCCTTCAGCACTGATAGTGCCCATTTTCTAGCTTCCTCCCTCATGAGCTTCCCCACAAAACACATCTGCTGCACACTCATCTGATGTCCGAGGCAAAAGGTGTACTAAACAAGGTACTTTTCCAGGAGGACCCTAAATCTGCTTGCACGGCTACTGCAGAGGAGCAAATTGAGAATGATATGGAAAGTAAATTAGGCCTTGGCAAGCATTTCCTTTCACATTCTAATATTTCCTTATTCTTTTAAAATTATCTTCACAGTTTCCAGAGTGAAAGGCATTTTCAAAATAAACTGCACAGTTTAGGATTGAAAAATCGAATTTGATGTAAAGTTTTGAGATAGCATAGGTGTTAGATTTCCCTAAAGCATTCAGATTTATTTTTTTACCTTTTTCTTTAAAAAAAATACTTTACAAACACTGGCAAATCTAACAGCTGAGATGTTGTAAACATAAGACATATTGGCTTTACCAACGATTATTTAAAATAAAGCAGCTTAAAAGAACATGGATATTGAACACAAGTCTCAAAAAACATTTGTAAATTAAGCAATGAAATATAGATACATTAGTGTGATCTTCTGATTAGCCAGGGTAATGGAAAAGAAATTTGAAAAATACCAATGGTAATGCTATATAGTTCTGTAGATATTAGTGTTAGAAATAAATGTGCTAAAGATGATATTGAAGCAAGAAATTGAAGGGTGGGGACAGTGACAAAATAACATTTACATCAGAAACAAGCATAGGCAATGCCAATAGCTCCAGCCTTTGGGATCTATTAGCTTTGCCAATGCTTTTTGGTGAGGTAGTGCAGCATCGGCCAAAAGAGAAAAAAGCATAACAGTCTGACGATCAAGTCATTTTCGTAGGCGCCAGCATTGTTTATGATGTGTAAAAACATGCATCACAGTGCAAGCGCGTGCCTAGGAAATGATGCGGTTGCCAATTGTTTTTTATTTGCCAATCCAAGATGATCTATAAATAAAAAAACAAAATGAAATTTAAGTTGAGTTGAATTAATCGGTGCTTGGTCCGAGCGCCAAAGCAAGTTTCGGAAGTGACGTTTCCGCTGCACTGGCCAATTAAGACAACTGCAAAGAAAAGTGACACTGACAAATGGTAAGCAATGGGGTGGGCTCCAAGCCCTTTTTGTAAATAGTGTCTCGCATGCGAGAGGCATGCGCTAGCACTTGCCCTCGAAGTTTTGACCCTAAAAACAGGAGTGTTAAGTTGTCTTTCTGTAAATGCAGATGGATATTTAGAGCCACAGTAGTGAAAGCACACCACGATGGTTACGATTAAGGTACACTTTTTATTAGGAATTCAAATTTGTTTTTTTGGGCTAAACTCAAATCATTTTCTATATTTTTACGAAATTTTGGATATCATCATGGGGAGTGGTGACACATGCAAAGTTTGGTCAACCTTCTACAAAGATTTCATGGTTTAACAGGTGATTTTTTTAAGTCAATTTTTGAGCACTGTCTTACAATTAAATTTTTCATATGCCACCTTGAACACATTTCTGAAAACTGCATAAAATTTCACAAAACTTGGAATGCATATGGAATTTACTTGCTCTCTACAATAATAAATGGCAAACGTTGCCTTCTCCACCCTCGAAAGCTGCCACCTTCTTAAAATGTTTATCAGCTCACCCTAAAAAATATATATATATATTTTTTTTTTTTAAATCACCCAATTGCGCTCATCTAAGATTCAAAAGATTGAAATGTTTAACATGTTTTGTTCTTGTGGCGTAGAAGGGGATCTTCTGAATTGCAAAGTGTCTCTGTGATGATCGTGCACTGAAGCTACAACACTATTACTAGTGAGACCACCTGTTATACAAGCGTTTCCTGAAGCTGTGGGAGAGACAATGATCCAAAAAGGAAAACAAAAACATGGAGCCTTTCATCTCTGTAAAACTAATGAACATGCTCCGAAACTACCACTGGAAAGAGGACATAACTGTGAAATATCCATGACATGGTTCAAGTACTGCCTGGGTCCCCAAAACGCATACAAACATTGGAAATGAAAGAATAAGACGATTAACCCTTCGCTGTCAAGCTGTTCCCAAAATACAATGTTCAAAACCTGGGCTACTTGGGAAACGTCGTCGGTTACAGGGGAACAACCAACACCATCTATTCCTGTGCCTGCTACATGGGTGTGTTTGTAATCTGAAGAACACAGGGCACAATCCTGACAATTTATTCCGCCTTTCATCTTCCCCGAGTTAACAAAATGAGTACCGCTGAGCTGGTAAAACGTCATGAGAAATGTCAGTTTGGGGGGGGGTCCCCTCAGAGCTCTCCCAAAGAGGCTACAGGTATCCAAAATGTCCACTTAAAGCAAGCACGCTGGGTTCAAAGAACTTGCAGTGTCACAACAGGAACATTAAAAAAAAAAAAGTAAATATTAGGGCTCCAAACGAGGGGAAACTTAAATTCTGACGTTCTGTGTTTATCTGTTTACCACTCTTTGCTAAAGTACACAGTACATAGTCACAAAAAATAAATAAGCAGTGAAAGTCCAGTGTGATTTTTTTACACAATGGTTTTAGTTGCTGTCAGTGGAGACAGTCAACAAAGAAAAGGATGCCACCGTAAAGTCCTGGGGCAGACAATCATGGAGGAAGTAAAGGGGCTGCTGTCGTGAGCTGATTAAACATGAACCATTTACACATCAATTAATTAAATCGATATTTTAAAAATATCAGTTCTAACAGGATGCGATCTGCTGGAAGGCCAGGAAATGAGCAGACACGCAGCTGTATCTACAACATACTACAAAATGGGCTGCGGGGACCGTGTTCAGGTCTGCCCCTCCCCACCCAGAGGAAACTGTATACAAGGGGATGCTTGGCACAGAGTCAGGATAATACACACACCATTAAACAAGCAAGGAGGGAGGAGCAGGGAACATGCAACAACAGAGTAAGCAGAGGACGAAAAACATCAAAGACACTGACGACACGGGAAGAAAAAAACATGAGGCTCGTGCGCGTAGGCTCCCGGGGCCAGAGGCTTCACATGCCTGAGTCTTTGCAGTGTCGATGACCAGCTGCGGGGCGCCGTGCTAATAAAAGAAAAGTGACAAGATTTACAAGCCTGTTTTCAATTGTGCTTGAAATCGAAAGGCAGGGGGAGCAGCGGTACAAACAGAGAGCCTTCCCATGCCGCCGGAGACACCTTGCAACAACACAGAGGAAGAAAACTGTACCTTCCTAAAACACATGCAGAAACAAAAGAAAAAAATAGTGCGCAGAAGCAAGCCTAAATGCACACAAGTGGAAGGCTAAAAGTAATGGGGTACTGCTCTGTGGGAGTGAACAACCTACGAAAAGGAGGGACAAATAGGAAAGATTAACCACTTGGAAGCAAGGAATTTTAAAGGACACTGAAATAAACAAATGAAAAGCAATGGGCGGGTTGTAAGTCCACAAAGTAAATACAGCATGTCTCAGAGTGAAAAATAACCTGCTATCCAAGTAAAAATCCTGCACTACCAGATTTAATTTCTTATTTTTTGTTCACTTGCTCATTTGGGAATGGTGAACCCTAAAACCAGAACACAGAACTCTGTCACCAACTCCCACCGGACATATCACTACTTCAGGGCTTTAAAATCTGCCCCTTGGAGAACAGTGGCTTCTCTAGCATCGCGTCCCTGTACTCGCTGTGCGTCACCAAAATACACGTGCTTCAACATAAAGTAATTCAAACACCAGCAACAAATACAACCAACACAAAATGCTGCAAAATATGGACTGTGGACAGCTAATAACATGCAGGTGAACCTACGATACACTTGTTGGACTGACTAAAAGCTTTGGACACCAGGCGTACAGCAATGTCACTTTGGGGGTTGATATACCATGGGGATAAGTGCTCTCTGAAAAAAATCTGTTTTGTAGAATCACAGCAAGGTGATATGCAGAGAGTCTAAAATACAACTTTAATCTTTCTAATCAGATATACATCAATTCAATATGTGAAAACACATTCTATAGATATAAGCAACAGATAAAACCAACTCACAAGAATTGAAACGGGCGATGGATATTGTCCACTCTCCTGATTCAAGACAACTGTTCACCTCACGTGAAGGGCCAAAAACAATGCAGAAATAATCCAGATTATACAAGGAAAAGAATTACAATAAATATGCAGAGATCAATTCAAGGCACGCTCTTTGGAGTAGGTCTGCAACTTAAGCTTTCTTTGATTCCACAATCAACAAGAAGTTCTCTGCTCTGCATGTAATTAGACACGCGGATTTCATTTTCAGAATTTTATTTCACCTCCGTGTGCATTCATACCTTTTGGCAACCATCCAGTCTTGCTATAGAACTGGAGCAAACATTTTAAATCAAACTGGATTCTTGCTGCATAGAAACATACTAAAATCCCACTTGCAAAATTCAACATTACTAAAAACCACACAACGTGGTCATGTCATTTCAAGCATTCGGTCTTCACTTGACTTTCCATCACACCAACAAGCTTGTCTAGCCCTAATCTCTAAATTCTGAAGTTGCTACACCAGTAATGCAACTCCTTCCTTCATTTAAACAGCACAGTTGGAGGCCTGGGGAGTCGCGCCTACAGCTGCAATAAATATAATCACATTTTCATAAACATCTGCATGGAGTATCGACAAACAGATGCTTCAAATTTTTGAAAACGTCTACTGTACAATCTTGAATTTGACTTAAACTCATGCTTGAAGTTGGGTGAAAAAGGTGGGGAAAAGAGGTTGTCTCTAAGAAGGGTGTGGTTAAAAAAGTATAAGTAGGAATCTTTTCCAAGAGGCATGGCCTATGCAATTAAAGGTACAGATTGAAATATACAAACTAAAATCTTATGCTCAACACAGTGTGGCACCTAACCTGTATTTGTGTGCCTCTGGGTTTGTTATTGTATATAATTCGATTGAAATTCTGAAAATATGAGACTGAATTAATAACCACCAAGGACTCTGGAGGGGATAGTGGGCTTTGAACTGCCTCAATCACTCTGTAATTCCCTTCACATCACTTCCTCCTGCAGTCTCCCGACTGTAAGACACTAACACGCTCATTTTCTCCGCAACTGTCTGAAATACTCCTTCTGCACATCTCTCACGCTATCTCGGTCCTTTTGATCACTGGCTTTTCAATCTCTTCTTCTGCATGTACTTCCCTATGTCACCACTTTTTCCATGTACCCTCACACACCCCCATCTTCTCTCCTGTAAACATGTTCTTTTCCTTTGGTGCTGATGACGGTGGTCTATACCTCCATCTCACACTTTTCCATAATATGGTAATTACAGTTACAGCCTCAAGGCTAGGGCTCTCAATTGTGCCCCGTCATGAACATCCACCCACAACCTGAATTCACCCAGACATCCCCAAGCAGCTCAGTTCACAGTATGCACTATGCACAGAGCCACTGGAATTTTGCAGCAGAGTTTACTAAATTATGTGACAAGAAAATGAACATTATGAGACGTAATGCCACATATTTTGTGATATCACTACTTCATTACGTTGCCATTTTTCACAAGTTAACACTGTCTGGGTAAAGGTTTCAACTCATTAGTACCAATTTATCATTAAAACACAGTAATACGAAACTGCTAAATGATGACCAGTCAACCTTTGCATAGGTCTTTCCCCTGGGCACCCACACAGGTCGCTGTAACGTTTGATCCCTTTGAGCTATAAACACATTGTGTTAAAATCCGCACATTATGTAGCAGATGACCGATTATGCGACAAATCCATAAGTATGCGGAAAACGCAGCAGAATCACATCATTCCAGTGGCCATGACTGCAAGAAGTGTGTAATACCTGGCAAAAGAAAAGAAACTCGGGAAATGTAAGATGAAGTAAAACATGTGAAATGTAAATAGGAGCAGCAATGCTGACATGGATTCCTTCTTTAAATGTTTTGCAGACGTCGAGAAATCAATCCGTGTTTTTGCCTGCAGAGTTAAGGAGCGGAGGAGAGGGAGCCCTGTAGAAACCTGTTTTAAAGTCGGTTTTTAATTATTGCTAAGTCCAAGTCCTGGCATGAAACACCGTACTTAAAGCGCTGCCCCAAACATACCTATATAAATACATTTTTAGCTATCAAATTGCGGTGCATATTTATCAAAGCCATATAATTAGTGTAAACTTTGGCGCAGATTCACAAAGTCTTTGTGCACCGACAAAGCATATTTTGTACATGTGCTGGTTCACTAACTGAATTATCCAAATGTGCAAAGGGTGCGCCTTACGCTATTATTTGCAAATCTCACTGTTGCACAATGTGTTCTTGAGGGAGGGGCCGGAGGAGTGGGGGAGTCATATCTTGCCATATCCAGGATTCAGAGATGCGCGACTTGCACGCACCTAACTATCCTGGACAAATTCTGCTAGGTGCATGCCTGTCCCAGGTCAGCATACGTAATTCATGCTACACAACTTCAAAGAGCAACAGAATAACTGAGGGAGGTCATACAGCAACCTTATATGGGCACCAGAGTATCTAAGCGGCAACAATGCCACTCCAAAAGCGCTCGCTAGTTTTTACATAATTGTACCCCAGAGAACTAACCAATGAAGCCGTTCAACATCAGCCCAGCAAGCTAGGCAATGAATAAACCTTCAACCTCACTGTGCATACTAAGCAGCCAAGTCCTAAGGCATATGCACTCCGAAACAAAAATAATCCCTAAAATACACAGTGAACCATTTGACTGCTTAGCCCTACACCATTACAGAATTTCAGTGCCCTAGTGACGATTGTGCAGCTTTGTTTTACTCTCTAAAGATAGGCTTAAACTAAATATTTAATTCCTATTCTAAGACATGACTAATTCACAAATAGAGTGGCTTTTATATGCCTACAGAGTTTGCCCTCCATACAGATTTGCTTTGTAGTAGGAAACTTTATGATTAGGGTTGTTAAATTAAGATTTTTTAGCATAATCGCTGTATACATTTATTTATTTATTTCGACAGGTTACTACTGTATATTTATATGATTTTTTAAGGTCATTTGAGTATCGAAATAAGCCTGTTTGAGGATGAAGATAAAACAGAAAAGGTTTACTATATGTACAATCTTGAAGTGCTTTGCATCCTCCTTCCAGTTCCTCAAATTATCTTCTAGATGGTCGCTATACAAAGTAAAGAAAAGTGGAACCAGGACGCAATCCTGGTAAACAGACAAAACTATCTGAACTCTCGCTTCTGGCCCCCATACCTAACCCTTACTGACAAGCTACAATGCAGAATAGGAACAATTACAAATACCTACATGAGCCAATCCCAACCTAGGGCTGAGCTGCGATGCATAAAACCTAGATGTGGCAGCCGTATTTGCTTCTCATAGTCTGCACTGCAGATCCAACACCCATCCTGCATCCACATTGAGATTCAGACAGCGCACCACGGTATCTGGACCACCCACGCCTGTATTCAAGGGAGGTCAAGTCCTCACTACCACTTTTACTACAGAGTCTAGCTGGGATATTGGTCAATAGCAGGACGGACCGTTCCAGTCACACTTCTTGAAAACAAGATTGATGGATTGCAACAAGGAAATTGTTGCTTTACAAGGTGCATCTAGAACACGTCAATATAGGAACCTCCTGTTCAACATGAGCATTGTAACAGTCCCTAAGGACCGCATCCAAACCCTGGGCTTTTCCTGTAGGACTACCCTGGACGGCCTCCATTGCCTAGTAGAGGGTAAAGTTAAAATCACAATTTCAAAAAAAGGGGTTAGTATACCAGCAGTATTAGAAATCTAATTCCATTTTACTAGGTAACAGAAAAATCACCAGTAATATGAGAGTCTAATTTGCATCGAGTTTGAAATTAATGTAGTACGGTTTACCACTTTACAGGCTATAGCCATATACTTTGGACTTCAGGCACAAAAAGAAATCCTCCCAATTTTGTTTCTAAATCCATGCTGAGTGGTTAATTAATATTTGGAAGCTGCCCTACAGATCTTAACTTCATGATTATGAGACTAGTTTAAGGCCTCATGGAGATTTTTAATAAACCATTTACCAACTCTGCAAGGATGGTGTTTAGTAAAAAAAAAAAAATAAAGGTCTTAGCAATATGTATCTATGCAGCATATATATAGCTGGGCTGAGTGCCCACAACAGGAATGGATCAAACCAAGGTCAACGGGAGCCCTTGCGAGAAGATTCCCACTGACCCCAGTTTCACCTGTTTCTGTCACAGGCACTAGGCACAACCACAAACATGGCGCAATGTTTTCTCAGCACAAGTAGGGCAATGCTGGGTGGTAGGAAATGTGTTGATTCCTGCGGATTCCAGAAATTCCCATTGTAGTATTATAAGGAACCTGCATGATTTTGGGCAATGTTTGAGGGCATAGTGGGTAAGAAAACCTCATAGGATACATGCCAGGCACACCACCCTGGAATCCTCTACTTGCCTAGTTTTCAAAAATGTCTATGGGTGGTAGGTTTCCATGAGTGGCGGCCACACACGGCCCCAAATCCCACAGCTATACCTATTGCTGATCACTCTATGTAGCGCTATAGGGCCTTGTGTCCAGGTCTCTTGACCCACCCACACAAGTGAGGTACCATTTTTAAAGGGAGACTTTATGGAATGCTGTGTGGTAGAAGGCTGTGGCTCCCAGCAGAAATGGGAGGAAATCAGTGTTTTCAGACAAAGCTTGAGGTATGCAGGGTATTGTGGGTAAGAAAATGGTGTGGGATCCATGTGAAGCACACAACCCTGGACTCTGCCGGACGTCTAGTTTTCAGAACTTTCTGGGTCTGGTAGGTTCTTCCAGGTGGCAGCCTACCCAAGCACAAAAAGTACAGCCAGTCACCATTTTGGGAGCCAGTCACACTCTTCTGGTCCATATGTAAGAAACACAAAAGAATCAAATGTGTTCTCGCTTGTCATTGGGATGGGATGCTTTAGTTCACAGGGACGCAGAAAGACTGATGAAGCTTTAAGGATGAGGGTGGAGCCCGATGTTAGAACAGGCCAGACCCACCACATTTAATTTAAAAAATATACTCCTTCCATACAGTGGGCTTTCTGCCCTCCCAGGGGCATAGGGGGCAAACCTACTGTCTGCCTTGGGGGGAGGAAAAAGAATGGGTTGTACCATTTGGGACGGGGTGAGGCCAATGCCAGAGTGCAGCAGGCACAGCACTTTGCTTTGCCCACAAAGGCAAAATCCCATGTGTCAGGTGAATTTTCTACAACCCCCTCTCGGGGCAGGTTTGGAGCAACCTCCCCAAATGGGACATGCCTATATAACTATTGTGTGTTTACATGCCTATATGCCCCTGGGGGGGTGCGCGGAAAGACATGATTGACCCCAGTGGGGCAGCGATATGGCATTATGCCATGGTATGCCAACATCCTTTTGTTTGTTTGGCAGCATTTTGAAATCCCTGGTGTCTAATGAACATTCTGAGGGGGGAGGATTAGGGTTGAATACTCTAACCACCCCCAGGAGGGGCAGAATGTCTATTGGGCCCGGTGGTGGTGAGAGCATGCCCCCATGGCGGGGGCCCTCCCCCAAAAAATATTGCCCGAATGCAGTTTCTAGTATCTAGTGGGCAGAAAGATGGATGCCCGATTAAATGGGGTGGGAACATGGCCATGGTGTGCAGCCTCCACCCCTATAATCCACCATCTGGATTGGGAATTTCAAATATTCAACATCACACAACTACTGACAGCAGAAGAACTAGTCATACTGGAACATATACTCTGCTCAGAGCTGCTCTGTCACAAACACTGTTAACAGCTCACAACCAGCAAACCAATGCCGCCCACCTAGCATGTCCTTCAAGCACAAGAGTCGAATAAATAC
This sequence comes from Calotriton arnoldi, assembly GCA_963921515.1. Lineage (NCBI taxonomy): Eukaryota > Metazoa > Chordata > Amphibia > Caudata > Salamandridae > Calotriton > Calotriton arnoldi. Next base: position 134,526 of record CAWUFW010000273.1, on the reverse strand, counting down.
AGAACTCTGTTCCACATCACCACACAGAAATTCAAAGCTTGATACAGTCCCAAATATTCTGTGTTAAACATTCGCACAACGTTCAAATCCATGAAAACTCACTTCTCAGCACAACTCTAAGTACTGCTTTCACACTAGTCCAATGCGATCTTCTACATGTGCACGTTTCCTCTATAGTGGTCTGCCAGCCGCGTACAACAGAGATTTACCTTTCTGAGACATTATGAAATGTTGCCCTGATGCATGAGCATTGAACTTGTGCACTAGCTTCATAACATGTGATAGAAGTCATTCTGGATCCCAGGAAGTTAGGATTCAGGCACATTAACGAGAGGGAGGGGGGCTCTGCTCGATTTTGGCGACTGGGCTTTGAACTGATCAATAGCAGTGAACCATGCTGCCACATTAAACCTCCCAGCAGCTTTTACTGCTGCGCAGCCAAACAACCACCCCACAAAGATAGCAGCATGGGCTCTCACCTCAGGAGTGGTTCACTCTATTATTTCTATCTGACGTCCTATGGTAACTAGAGAGAATTTTGAATACAGTTATAATTATGTTCACTGTTAGGAAAAAAATTAACTGGGGCGCTACATTCATGATTTTTTGTTACCGTGTCAAAAATATAACAAGAGAATGAACATGGGTTTATTCATTCTTAGACTTAAAATGAGAAAAGTATGCTGTGAGCTTTTAACAAAGTATCAGAAAAGGCAATAATTGCAACATTTTCCATAAAATTAATACACATACATTTCTATTTTTCCAAGATTACTTTTCTCTTCATTTGGCCACCTCAGACACTGGGCAATTTCTGTCAAACTCTTTAGTAAATCTCAATCTCTAGCTCTTTAGTATCCTCTAGACCAAGGGAACACAACTGAAGAAGAAATGGTGAAACCATCACCCCAAACTCATTAACTCCAGCTTATCTATATCTTGTAACAAAGCAAAACGTTCCCCAAGCAAATTCATTCACCTTGACCTCAAGAACAATGTTCCTCTTAAACTTAAGTCAAAGACTTTGTGTGGTAGACACCAGTATCAGATATCAACTTTGCTTACCACCAATATATTTTCATAGACCATTGTGTGTGCAGAGCCTAACAAAACAAGTATTTGCAATGCAATAGGTCTCACATTACTTATAGTTTGAGGTATTGGCATTGCAAATAATAATGCAACGCTAATAGCTCATACTTTCAGTACTGCGAGACCTAGTGCATTTCAAATGCTTGCGTAGTGAGCCAGGAACCAGCATTGTATGTCTCAGTGCAGCACCGCAAGCTGCTCCTAGAGGTCCCTTGTGAGCAAGGCAACAGCACTGCATGTCTAGGTGCAGTACCGCAAGCTGCTCCTAGAGGTCCCTAGTGAGCAAGGCAACAGCACTGCATGTCTAGGTGCAGTACCGCAAGCTGCTCCTAGAGGTCCCTCGTGAGCAAGGCAACAGCACTGCATGTCTAGGTGCAGTACCGCAAGCTGCTCCTAGAGGTCCCTAGTGAGCAAGGCAATAGCACTGCAGGTCTACAAAGTTGGAGTTATTGGCATCATAAATGGCAATGCTTTTTACCTAGCCATGTTGCAGGGTGCAGTACCATATGTGGCCAAAAGGGGACGTCTTTTGATCACATGGTACTGCACCCTGCAGAAGATATGGTAAATCCACCCTACCCATAATGCATTGCAAGAAAGCACTAGAGTACATTCAAATAGCTATAGCAATATATACAATTTGTAGTTTTGAAATGTGATAAAAGAATTATTACATTAATTTCGGATTAGGTTGTACTCTGTGTGGAGCTGATGAAGGGAAATTTATAGACGGTCTCATATAAATGTGAGATGTCCTAGTGAGTGAAGTAACCACTGCCAACCTAGCTTAGGACCAAGTGTGTGTCCTGCCTGAAGCCTTTTAAGAAAATAGTGCCTTGAGGCTGTAATTAAAGCCTGGGGAGTAACACACAGGGGTGTGGAATTTCTTAAAATATCTACTTGTCCATGGGACAGGCTGCTTCATAAATCTACTTGTCCTGTAACAAAATCCACTTGTCCCTTTTGTGCCATGTAATGTGGCGACAAATTATGGCAGCATTCTCATTATATAAGCCTCTCTGATTATGCCAGGGCTCCTTCCATAGTAGGGTTTGAATACTAGCAATACCCTTATGCTGCCACGTTTCCACAGATCTACATACTGGGGCTGAAGGTAATGGTAAGCAACAGTTCCAGGGTTGGAATGCCCTTTTGAGGCTGTGCAAACCTACTACCTTGCATGTTTTAAGGGTTTTCACCAACTCTTCTCTAAATTTTTCTCATACTGAGAAAGGTTGCAAATTTACTCCTGACAATGACAGTCATAAAACTTCTTCCAGGGTTGGGAAAATAGTGGTTGGAAGGAAAGTGAACTTCCAAACACTCAGATTTTCGCATGAGCAAATCTACACCTGCAAGTATGCTCATGCTAAAATGCGGTTCATAAATATTTTCTAGGAGTACTATTTCTAGGGCCCTCTTCTGTAAAGTCTTGTGAATTCACGAAAGCCATATATCTGCACTTAATGCAAGGACATGGGTGCACTTTGGAGGCTTTATTTAATAATTGGGCCCCTAATTAGGTCTGGCGTTAACCATGACCTTTTGTGTTTATTAAAATTCTGTCTCTCTCTCCGTTTATCGGCTAGCTTCACTGCAAGTGACAGCATTCTGTTCTTTCACAAGGGGCATATCGACACACAGTTGGTTTGTTCAGTGCCAGGAACTACTGTGGCAATGTGTTCTTTTTGAGACCAAAACCATTTTTGCTTGTGCCAATGTTTGTTATAATGGTGAGGGCCCGGCAGCTCCCACACCAATAAGGCTTTACAAAAACCATGCCAAAACAAGTCACGAATTGACAAAACCAAAAGGTTGACCAACAATTTCAGACCTACTGTCTTTACCAATGCTTGTGTATTTTTGTTTCCCATAATCTTATTAAAAGTGGTTACACTGATTTTACATTATGGATATTTTTTGGGAAATACTAGCATACAACACATTTTACTAAATGATGCTGCAAAGAAATGGTACCTAAAATTTTACAGTAGTTTCGTGATATGTTTTTGCATTTTTTGTGAGCATTTTACTTTGAAAGCAAAGAATCATCAATCTTTCAAGCTTCTGCAAATATTTGCATCTAATCAGATAGCATTCTGGGAGCATTACACATAGCCTCATATTGCTAAACATCAAAAACCTGTGTACACATTTTTATACTGGAACCACTGTCAGTAGTGCAGTCTGAGATTACAACATTTCCTTAGAGCGCTCGCCCTAATAATAAAGGCTTTGCATTAATGAACCATAAATACAAGTTTGAACAGCATTAACACATGGATACAAATATTACCTTAACTGCAGGCAATGCCTTTCCCTGAGCCATAATGTGGTACTGTAAACTGGCAGCCAAAGAGTTTGTGCTGTAGGGGGTTGGGCCTACTTGTCCCAAGGACAAAATACAAATGAAAACTTGTTGCCCTTGACCCCAAACAATATGTCCCAGGCGTCGGGCTATAGGAATTCTACATCCCTGAACACATGTAACAGGAGGTGTACTCATGGGAGGTTACAAGAAGAGACTAGGTGGTACTAAGGAGGGACTACTAAGCCTATTGACCAATGAAAAGCCACCATTTACAAAGGACAGGGTCAGGAGGCAATTAAAAAGATGGGCGGAAAGTGGGCAGAGCTTTATGCCCATATCCTAAATACAGCATGTCTCGAAGACCAGGCTTGAAGGGTTTTCTGAGGAATCCTACTTCAAAACGAAACCCAAACAATTGGGTTTGCCAAAGATCTAAACCACAGCCCAACCCCCCAAAGACTTCCATGTTATATAGTACGGTTTTGAGGAACTTACTTTCATACACATTTACCATACTTTATATCATGGAAAACTGGAACTGTACTTAAAAATCTGAAACCCTTTTCTCACTATAACTGTTGTGCTTTTTTTCACAAAATGCGGATGATGGTCGACAATTATGCAAGTTTTTTAACTTTTGTTGCGTCAATGCTCACGCTGTGTCTTAACTTTATAATTGGCTTAGATTCCGACATCCATAACATGCGACTGTGTATGACATCAACACGTGCTGCTACAATTGTATTAAGTTGATTAATGGTTAAATGAACGATTTTCTTTTATCATATATTTAATTTCCTTGTCATCACAGAGTAATATTAATCATCGCACAAGGTATTTTCTTTTGCTTTATGAACTTATTCCTCTTAGGTAGCAGCCGCAGCTCAATTTGCACTTATATATTTATTTGTCATCTCTGCATTGAAATGGAGGGTTGCCACAGCTCGAGGAGATTCACAGATATGCTTTATTTCGTTCCACGCTGTACTCGGTCCCTACTCCATGGATCACCACAAACCTACTTCCATCAGAGGACACTAGCCTCAGACTCCAAAGCCCTCAATTGGTGTGGTTTCCAAAATCTAGTACATTTTCAAGCAATGAGCCCAGGGAATCAGACAGGAAGGTCCCTTTTCCAAAGCTAAGTTAGTCAGCATTGCCTGCCTCACTTCTCCTAGAGCCGATCTGGGGCCAGCCTTCTCTTTAAGATCGCCGTCATTATATCTTGCCAGTCTCTTCTGCCAAGCTGGCTCGATAAAATAGACGCTTGGTCATCGACAATGACCACCCAGTGATAAGTGTTTTCCTCAAGTCACTCTGGTCTTCTGCTCCATTTGGAGTCAAAGAAATAATTTTCTCTAAATGGTGAGATTTTAAGTCTATAACCTTCATGGAGACAAGCGTAAGCTAGCAGTGACTGCTTAGTGTCCCACTAAAAGGAGAACTACTGAGGCCGGCGCAATAAGCCCAAAAGCAACCTCGCTGTGCCTGGGAGCATGTGGACACCTCAGTGGCTGTCAGTGTTTTGCACCAGGTGGGTCTGTCCTCTCCGCCTTAAGCAGGGACCTGTCAGTGAAGAAGAGTAGTGGGCTTGGTAACCTACTGGGCCATATGCAGCTGCTCTTACCAAATTACCAAAATAGAGGACATTGCTGGGAATAAAAAGAAAAACAGAAAGATAAAGGAAAATGAAGAAAGAAAAACAAAGTAAAATAACACAAACGTTGCCCTGAACACATGACCCACCAAAGAGGCATGTGAAAGGTGGCTACGGAGAAGAGTCAAGGCTTTCATAAAACTGCCCAGAAAAAATATAGCCACCATCAAAATGCCCAGAGTGCTCTAAATCTCTAAATGAGTCCCATAAATCTGTGAGTTTGATCTATAGCTCAACTAAACCAATGACAACGATACAATCTACCTTAATAAGAGATATACTGGCTCTCACTGACAAAACCATGGAAGTCCTCCCCAAGATACACTTGCCCTCCACAAAAGAGGATATCAGATACTATTGAAGGAAATCAAAAGGAATCTCTCAGCTCTAAAAAACAGACTTTGCGAAAGCCCTTCTGATCACAACCACTCATTGCAGAAAGCTAAAATTCGTATGCAACACCTGGCAAAAATATTTTGCATATCTAGCACATGAGGAACTGACATGCAGAAATTCATCAACGAGAAACCTTTAGTAAATTAGAAGGTTGTGAAAACTGCTCATGGTGTGAAAAGGTCCGAATCAGAGGCATCACAGCAATGTAAGCAAGTTAGATCTTGAGTCACATTCAAGCCTTATTTGGACAAGTACTGAGATCCCCTAAAGACAATGAGATGCTGCTGGAACACGCTCACTGAGCGTCTTCAGCGAACCAACAGTGTAAAAAACTGGCACCCAGCCTACTAACAAGAATCATTTCTTTCAGGAAAAAAGGTGTCAAAAGCAGACTAACATTCAATACAATTCCAGGAAATCCCACCCATCACATTAGTCAAACACATAAAAGTTAAAGTGACAGTGCACCTATGTGAAGAAAAGATGGCGCTACCGAGCTCGTCTGATCTATACTCTGTAGCTAACAAGCAAATCACAGCCAGGGACTGAACAAAGTGAAAATGCATGGGACAATACTCAGGAAAATTAACTCAGATGAAAGAACAAGCTAAAGCTCCAAAAAGGACAGAGCAGCGAGGAAATAAGCGAGACTTAAGACACTTAATAGAAGCTTCAAAGGGAGAAGCAGTTTATTGCTTGGATTATGGAACATGGTCAGTATTACGTATAAAGTTTATTTATGACGTCTCCCTGCAGATAGCAGAACAAGGATATGGGCGATCCACTGATCCTAATTAAAAATTACCAATTAAAAGATACAAAATATACCTGAGGCTTGAACACATAGAAATGGGTAGTGGGGTCTGTTAACAGCCCAGATGCTGCTGCATACACTTTATACGTGTATGGCTGCTTACTGCCATAATGTTAATGGTACAGGTTATCCCTGTGTTTTACCACCATTGCTTTAAGACACAAGTACATGACCTCAAGTGGGTTATGTCGGCTGGCCGGCGACAGACTATGAGACCACAATTAGGGAAGACACTACAATCACACATTTCAACAGAAAAAGAGTAGTGTCACTCCAGGCCTGTTGGGAATGTGCCTCAAAAAACGATAATATCTATGGCACAATTAGCTATAGTCTTTGAACATGTGGAGTCTTAATTCTCGCTTGAAGGGGAGAGCACTCTTAAAACAGCTATGTTCAAAGAAAAGTAACGCTGTAATATTACAAGAGACCCAAAGATATCCCAAGATATACCTATATTGTCCCCCTACCGGTACCCACAATTATTCCAACTCTCCTGTCCCACGCAAGACACAGGTAAAAAGACAGATCATGAGAACAGTCACGCATATCCCATGATAAAAACGGCAGAATGGTGAACCTCAAAGGCAGATTAGGTACATGTTCACACTGCTCCCTACTTATGACCCAAATGAAGGAAAAGAATTATTATTTTCAACATTATTCCTGACTACAGCGGATTGTGCACGGGGTAGAATTCAATGCTATACTATACATAGAAACAGATAGATCAGGTGCATGCTACAATACCCCAAATACCCCATTGTCACTCGTGCACAGAACCTGCCAGATTCCTGGAGGAAACAGAGGTGAAATGACTGTTTTTCATCGTACTCGTACCACAATACATTATTTATTGGCGACACGGGCAATAATGTCCCAATTATTAAACACCAGTAAAGGATCCCAGGTCCTATACGATCATGTGCCAGTCCCCCTTGGTATATTAATAAAATAGACTTCCATGAGCCAGCATTAAGTGACTCCATCAAAGCACCCCTAGAACAGATCTCAGAAGAAAATGGTAACACAAGGTCTCGCAGGCTCGGCTGTGGGTTGCAGCAAATGCTGTACTGCCGGGAGAGCCGATATCACACACAGCCACTATAACCAAACTAGAGAACGATAAAAAGAGGCAAATAAGATTCTCAACTGAAACAGAGATTCAACACAAATCAACGTGGTCAAAAAATGTACAGAAAACTATGAAACGTTAGCAGAGAATTTGAACAATTCTTACGTACATTAAAAACGCTGTGAATTTTTTTTTTAGATTTTAACCAAAAATATTACATAAAGGGCATAAGCAAATAGAATTTTAGTATATGAAAAGGCACAAGCAAATTGAACAAGCATTAGAAATGCAATAGGTCTCGCATTTTTTTAAGTTAGAGCTATTGGCGTTGCAAATGGCAATGTCTTTTACCGCTGTGTGATCACTACACTGCAATCAAAAGCACATAAGTAACTAGCACTAGCCACGAAAGTCCACTGAAACAGTAGTGGGAAACGTGCAGACAGAAAAACACAAGAAAAACACTTCCTGGTGAAAAAGCAGCAAGAAACGAGCAGCCCTGGCCGCACCTATTCCCCATTTACAAACGGTCAAAAGATTAAAAACAAAAAATCTTGTTTACCAGCTTTTGTATTCCATGTAGAAGTAACAAGCTGAATCACAGTGTAATATTCTTTGGCGAGGGGAAGAAGGGAGAGTTGTGGAGGGAGGAGAAATAGTACATCAATCACCTCGGGAGCAGCGGACGGGCACGGATTGTTTGAATTATCTGTGCTTGGCCCCTGCTCCACGGAGGAAAGCGTAACTGACGTTTGGGCTGCGCTGGCCAATTAGGAGGCAGCAAAGAAGAGTGAAGAAGGAACCAGCAAATGGTAGGCAAGTACAGGCTTCAAGTCCTGTGCTAAACACAACAGTGTTGCAAACGAGCGCATGCGCTCGCAGGCTCGACCCTAAAAAGTACTATTGCCTTTGAATTATTATAACCTTAGGACGTAGTTTAAACATACAAAAATGACTAAAAAGATTAACAAAAAGGACTAAGAATGCAAAGGAAAAAATGGTAAAATAAAAGGATTGGCCAATTGCACTTCTTTTTAGACCTATGGCCACATGTGATCAGACATGTAACTCACATGGCCCAAAACCCTACGCGGTTTGTTTTGGTGGGTGGAAGCAAAATGTGAAAAAATGTGAATGACAGCTGAACAGACTAATGAGGAAGAGGTCTGGCCCAAAGCTCTCCTAAGCATCGTTTATATGCAAAGCCAAAGCCTTTTGATTTTAGGGGCTTTCAGTAATCCACTGGTCTGTTGGCCACACACATTTTTCTTCCTCCCTCTACAGCAGGGGGCATTTGGTTAGCCTACTTCAGTCATGGACTAATTTCACTGCGAGTGATGGCATTGTGCTTTTTCACATCTTTCCATCATCTTGGCCTTATGGCCTGCACTGCACTCCCAGAATCCTAGCTGAAATACGGATGTCTGGATGTGGCAGTATGCTATCTGAGTGGCACCTGTGCCTTAATAACTCCTTGCTTAGAATGCTTTTTTCGGTGAATCGTGACCTCAGATTGTCTCCTAGACCACACTGCCTACTTTGGGCTCCCTGTCCTGCATTGTGACTCGTGAACACTCCTAACCTGAATGGTGCACTTTGAGCAGACTAGAATCTGCATAGCAACATCTCAGTCAATTATCACAAACTGTACGCCTACTTTTGCACTAATCTACCCAGATTGTGCGCTGTGTTTACTTTTACTGTGATTGAGGAGTCTCAGCAATGGGTAGATGAGGTGTAGGCTTTTTTTTTTTACATTTACAAATGAGCAGCACAGCAATGGACAGGAAGTGTGGCGTTTGTACAATTTGTAACTGACTTATTTTACAGTGCTTCGTAATCGTAACACACGTCAGCCATTTGGAAGCACTGAAAATAACCGGTGTTACTACCGCCTGATTTAATAGGAGTCAGTTTACCGACCTCGGAATGATGGAAGTCTGAGTTGCCAAGATTCAAACTGAATAGCAAGATTTACACAACAAATATTTAAATTACAGAGCCCTCGTGAAGACAAATGATGATCTATTAAATAAAAAAGTGAACAACAGTATAGTTGGAGGGTCGGCCATAGTAAAAAGAGTGAGCATCAATCAAGTTCCAAATTGTCCCAAATGGCTTGGCTGAAGTACACGGGAAAGACAATGTAAATTACGTGGAGTATTCTGGGATTAGATATAAGTTATGTTGCACAATTTATAACATTGTTAACTAGCTATTTTTACGGGGTAATGTATACTGTTATGAAAAACATCCCAATGATATAGAGCATGCATAGATAGGTTTCTTCAGAAGAAAACTATAGCTGAGCGAACCCCATTTAAATAAAAATTCTCCATCAGTTAATGATTTTGTGATGCATGGACGGACATGAACTCCACGTTACTGAATCGGTCCCTTCTACCTCCTAGAGTAAAACATATATAATGTTGCACTGAACAGAATAGAAGGCCAATATACATTACTTTGAATAAAGGGTGGCCCTCAAGGTTATGTTTTAAAAGCAGTGTCCAATTCTGGATTCATGCTACATGTCCCTTTGGGAGTACCCGTTTTCATTAGGAATCATTCTTGCAGAACAGTCTTGTAAATTGTACATTTATTACATATGTGTCTCTTTAGGAAGCACTGTAAGACTGAATGAATCAGTCCTTACAAAGAGAAGAAGCATGCTTTCCAATTGTTCTAAATGCTGAACGTCTTCTTGAAAAGACTGTTCTTTGAGAACAAAATGCGCAAAATAAACGTTGCCCCGGGAAAAGACTGCGAGGTGAACATCAATCTGGGCAGAAATGACAATTTTTGAATGAAGCCTGACCAGAACAAAGAGTTGAAGAGAGGTGACTGGTAATTTTTTGTAAAATACGCTGGTGCAGTGCTGTGTGTGACGTGTGTGAGCTAGAAACGTTTTGTTACTGGAATAAGGCAGCAGATTGTGGATTATGTAGAAGATGGGGCAAAATCAAATTTAAGTGGAAAAGTGCTGCATTTGTGTAACCCCTGTACCACTGGGGATGGGAAATGAGCTGACTGGATGGATCCGATGGCACATCTCTTTCCCGAGCCTCTTTGCATCTGTTAACTCTGGATGCACAGGAGAAGCCCAGGCCTCCTTGGAAGGTTGCAGCACCTCTGAATAGTGGCGTTGCCTAGCGCTGCACATCACCTTGGGATGTGAGGCACAGACAGCCTAGCTAAAGATGGAGGTTGCAGAATGAGGTACCTTCTAGGCCCTTTGAAGATAGTTTCCGCGTTCAATCCGAGAAACCCACACTACAGCCTTCAATTGTGTCAATAATGATAAACAAGCTATGTTAACAGTCTCATCTATACGAATTAAGCATAATAATTATTTTCTATCGCAACGTGTTGTGTCTGTTATACACACAGTTGAGGCCTACCTGCGCTTGCGCTGGGGGCTCTCGGCTTAGGCCCAGCTGAACCCTGCTGGGAGCACCGGCTGCCCTTCCTGTGCCAGAAGACCCGAGGGGTCTGCCGTTCCTAACTAGTCGGTGTGGCAGCTACCCCTGCCTCGCGCGTGAGCGGCGGATTTTTCTGTTCATCCTCCTATAGGAGGTGCATGCAAGAAGGGACGTTTGGCACACCTCCGCCGGTTTTGAAGGAAAAAAGGAAACAGCTAGTAATTGAAGTGGACCCTTCATACTCCCGGGCGTCGGTGCAACTGCACCTGTTGCAGTATTGGCAGCTCTGCCCCCTGCCTTTCTGTCCCTCGGTGGGGCGTTCGGTTTCTAAGCGTGCCTCCCTGGAGTGCCGTGTAAAGGGGGCACATAAACAAAAGCCCCGTGTTTCAGCTGTCCTGTGTCGCCAAGAGACATTTGTATTTCTCCAAAGCACTTTGCTTGCGAGCCCTGCCCGAAGGTATTAAACACGTGGACATACAGATGTGGGACACGGCGCTTACCTGGAAGCTAGTGCTGTGCAGGCGGCCCGGTGCATAGAAACTTGGTCACAAATCTGGACGAGAGCAGCAACATCATTGACTCACTCACAATATAAAGCAAATAAAATGCCCACATAGGACTCACTAGATGGCATTTTACCAGTTAGATAAAAAGCAATGTTCAACATGTCAGCTCTTAGCTGGAAAGCGTGTAGTGAGAGGAGCACGTATGTTCGCTCATATGCGGTGGTCATGCTTAGCTCTTGGAAAGAAGTGCTGTCGCACATCAGAACAATCACCAAGTTCGAGCCACCGCTTTACACAACAACTCTGCACTTAGGAAACCAGATGAGAATAATGAATACCCTCTCATCTCATCTCCAATGGGACGGCTGCTGACAACCCTACTCTTGGCAGTTATGATTACACTGCACATGCCCGGGGGCTCGGGCTGCCCCTTGCAAAAGAGACCAGGCGAAGTGATGGGCCACGGACTTCAAGGATGTGGGACTGCGCAGGTGTTACTACGAGTCAGTTAATAGTGCCGATGCGCCAGAGTCTCACACTGGTAGGGGTTTCCACCGATCAAGGTCGGTAGCAGACCTCCCTATGACATCAGACAGCATCAGCGGAGGGGGTGGGGGAGATTAGCCCCAAAGCCACCCGTCGTTTCCTTCTTAACACTAAAAAATGAACACATGATGCAACACTTACAACATATTCAATTAAACAGTCCAGGACCAACGTGCTTTCTCTGAGAGGCACGGTATTATATTACTGTGTTTTGACTTAAAAGCCTTTTTAGTAATTAACAAGAAGTGTCTGCTTCCTCGAAATGTCAAAAATATATCAAATTACAAGATAAAAAATGTTGCTTCCAGAGGAGCCAGCAGCTCTTCCCACAGCCAGCATGGGCTTCAGCGTGACACACACACACAGATCAAAGGCACTGCCAATGCGAGAGCTCCTCGCATGATTAAAAGTCGAGAAGCGCTGGGCCCGAACAGCATGCACACAACCTGTACATGCCTCCCACCTCCGAGGAACTGGAGGAACATCTTCCAAGCAGCTGGAGGTCCACAGATGAAAAGCCAGCCTGAGAATGGGAGAGGCTTCCCCGGCCCTGCCTGCTGCCGGGAAAGGCAAACAGCAAACCACCGACCATGTGTAAGACTTGTATACATTACAGGACACACGCCAGCAGCTGTCGTCCTGCCTGCTCTGTTTACATCCACAGCGGCTAATGCACAAGCCAGGCACGACCAACCACAACAAAGGTAGACATCTCCACCAGCCTGCTCGGGGAAACAATGGGGACAAAACCCCACGTGAGTAGAGAGGACTGCCGTAAACCTACCATGCTGGAGTCCCTTATGGTCACAGGGTAAGAAAGTGAACAAAGTACAGCTCCTAACACAGGGTATCAAGCATAGTCAAATTCCAGCGCCCATAGCCAGACCACGGTCCTAGACACCAGTTGTCACCACCCCTGCCCCACTCCGTCCCATGGACACAAAGTAGAGAGAGCATGGATTATCCCTATATGAGACACCAATACTAGCAGTCAGAGCTGTCCACAGCCCTACCACAGCAGCCCCGCCCTACTCCATCCCATGGACACAAAGTAGAGAGAGCATGGACCCTCACAGTATAAGACTCCAACACTAGCAGTCAGAACTGTCCACAGACTCACCCGAGTGCAGTCAGCTATACTGGATCCCACCCCCCACCCCACTCCATCCCACGGACACAAAGTAGAGAGAGCATGGACCATCACTGTATGAGACACCAATACTAGCAGTCAGAGCTGTCCACAGCCCTACTCCAGTGCAGTCAGCTAGACTGGATTCCACTACCCCCGCCCCGCCCCACTCCATCCCACGGACACAAAGTAGAGAGAGCATGGACCATCACTGTATGAGACTCCAATACTAGCAGTCAGAGCTGTCCACAGCCCCACCCCAGCACCCGCATGCAGTCAGCTAGACTGGATCCCACCACCCCGCCCCACTCCATCCCACGGACACAAAGTAGAGAGAGCATGGACCATCACTGTATGAGACACCAATACTAGCAGTCAGAGCTGTCCACAGCCCTATCCCACCACCCCCGCCCCACTCCATCCCATGGATACAGAGCATGGACCATCCCTATATGAGACACCAATACTGGCAGTCAGACCTGTACACAGCCCTACCCCAGTACCAGAGTGCAGTCAGCTAGACTGGACCCCATCACCCCGCCCCACTCCATCCCATGGACACAAAGTAGAGAGAGCATGGATCACTGTATGAGACACCAATACTAGCAGTCAGAGCTGTCCACAGCCCTATCCCACCACCCCCGCCCCACTCCATCCCATGGATACAGAGCATGGACCATCCCTATATGAGACACCAATACTGGCAGTCAGACCTGTACACAGCCCTACCCCAGTACCAGAGTGCAGTCAGCTAGACTGGACCCCATCACCCCGCCCCACTCCATCCCATGGACACAAAGTAGAGAGAGCATGGATCATCCCTATACAAGACACCAATACTAGCCGTCAGCTGCCCACAGCCCTAGCCCACCACACCCACCCCACTCCATCCCATGGACACAAAGTAGAGAGAGCATGGACCCTCACTGTATGAGACACCAATACTAGCAGTCAGAGCTGTCCACAGCCCTACCCCAGTGCAGTCAGCTAGACTGGATTCCACCACCCCCGCCCCGCCCCACTCCATCCCACGGTCACAAAGTAGAGAGAGCATGGACCATCACTGTATGAGACACCAATACTAGCAGTCAGAGCTGTACACAGCCCTACCCCAGCACCCGAGTGCAGTCAGCTAGACTGGATTCCACCACCCCCACTCCATCCATTGGACACAAAGAGAGAGCATGGACCTCACTGTAAAAGACTCCCATACTAGCAGTCAGAGCTGTCCACAGACCTACCCCACCACCCCACTACATCCCACGGACACAAAGTAGAGAGAGCATGGACCATCACTGTATGAGACACCAATACTAGCAGTCAGAGCTGTCCACAGCCCTACCCCAGTGCAGTCAGCTAGACTGGATTCCACTACCCCCGCCCCGCCCCACTCCATCCCACGGACACAAAGTAGAGAGAGCATGGACCATCACTGTATGAGACACCAATACTAGCAGTCAGAGCTGTACACAGCCCTACCCCAGCACCCGAGTGCAGTCAGCTAGACTGGATTCCACCACCCCCACTCCATCCATTGGACACAAAGTAGAGAGAGCATGGACCTCACTGTATAAGACTCCCATACTAGCAGTCAGAGCTGTCCACAGCCCTACCCCACCACCCCACTACATCCCACGGACACAAAGTAGAGAGAGCATGGACCATCACTGTATGAGACACCAATACTAGCAGTCAGAGCTGTCAACAGCCCCACCCCAGCACCCGCGTGCAGTCAGCTAGACTGGATCCCACCACCCCGCCCCACTCCATCCCACGGACACAAAGTAGAGAGAGCATGGACCATCACTGTATGAGACACCAATACTAGCAGTCAGAGCTGTCCACAGCCCTACCCCATTGCAGTCAGCTAGACTGGATTCCACCACCCCCGCCCCACTCCATCCCACGGACACAAAGTAGAGAGAGCATGGATCACTGTATGAGACACCAATACTAGCAGTCAGAGCTGTCCACAGCCCTATCCCACCACCCCCGCCCCACTCCATCCCATGGATACAGAGCATGGACCATCCCTATATGAGACACCAATACTGGCAGTCAGACCTGTACACAGCCCTACCCCAGTACCAGAGTGCAGTCAGCTAGACTGGACCCCACCACCCCGCCCCACTCCATCCCATGGACACAAAGTAGAGAGAGCATGGATCATCCCTATATAAGACACCAATACTAGCCGTCAGCTGTCCACAGCCCTAGCCCACCACACCCGCCCCACTCCATCCCATGGAAACAAAGTAGAGAGAGCATGGACCCTCACTGTATAAGACTCCCATACTAGCAGTCAGAGCTGTCCACAGCCCTACCCCACTACATCCCACGGACACAAAGTAGAGAGAGCATGGACCATCACTGTATGAAACACCAATACTAGCAGTCAGAGCTGTCCACAGCCCCATCCCAGCACCCGCGTGCAGTCAGCTAGACTGGATCCCACCACACCGCCCCACTCCATCCCATGGACACAGAGCATGGACCCTCACTGTATGAGACACCAATACTAGCAGTCAGAGCTGTCCACAGCCCTACCCCAGTGCAGTCAGCTAGACTGGATTCCACCACCCACGCCCCGCCCCACCCCACTCCATCCCACGGACACAAAGTAGAGAGAGCATGGACCATCACTGTATGAGACACCAATACTAGCAGTCAGAGCTGTACACAGCCCTACCCCAGCACCCGAGTGCAGTCAGCTAGACTGGATTCCACCACCCCCACTCCATCCATTGGACACAAAGTAGAGGGAGCATGGACCTCACTGTATAAGACTCCCATACTAGCAGTCAGAGCTGTCCACAGCCCCACCCCAGCACCCGAGTGCAGTCAGCTAGACTGGATCCCACCACACCGCCCCGCTCCATCCCAAGGACACAGAGCATGGACCATCACTGTATCAGACACCAATACTAGCAGTCAGAGCTGTCCACAGCCCTATCCCACCACCCCCGCCCCACTCCATCCCATGGACACAGAGCATGGACCATCCCTATATGAGACACCAATACTGGCAGTCAGAGCTGTACACAGCCCTACCCCAGCACCCATGTGCAGTCAGCTAGACTGGATTCCACCACCCCGCCCCACTCCATCCCATGGACACAGAGCATGGATCATCCCTATATAAAACACCAATACTAGCCGTCAGCTGTCCACAGCCCTATCCCACCACACCCGCCCCACTCCATCCCATGGACACAAAGTAGAGAGAGCATGGACCCTCACTGTATAAGACTCCCATACTAGCAGTCAGAGCTGTCCACAGCCCTACCCCACCACCCCACTACATCCCACGGACACAAAGTAGAGAGAGCATGGACCATCACTGTATGAGACACCAATACTAGCAGTCAGAGCTGTCCACAGCCCCATCCCAGCACCCGCGTGCAGTCAGCTAGACTGGATCCCACCACACCGCCCCACTCCATCCCATGGACACAGAGCATGGACCATCACTGTATGAGACACCAATACTAGCAGTCAGAGCTGTCCACAGCCCTACCCCAGGGCAGTCAGCTAGACTGGATCCCACCACCCCGCCTCACTCCAGCCCACGGACACAAAGTAGAGAGAGCATGGATCACTGTATGAGACACCAATACTAGCAGTCAGAGCTGTACACAGCCGCACCCCAGCACCCGCGTGCAGTCAGCTAGACTGGATCCCAACACCCCCGCCCCACTGCAGCCCACGGACACAAAGTAAAGAGAGCATAGACCATCACTGTATGAGACACCAATACTAGCAGTCAGAGCTGTCCACAGCCCCACCCCACCACCCCCACCGCACTCCATCCCACGGACACAAAGTAGAGAGAGCATGGACCCTTACTGTACGAGACACCAATACAAGCAGTCAGAGCTGTACACAGCCCTACCCCACCACCCATGTGCAGTCAGCTAGACTGGATCCCACCACCCCCACCCCACTCCAAGCCAAGGAAACAAAGTAGAGAGAGCATGGATCATCCCTATATAAGACACCAATACTAGCAGTCAGAGCTGTCCACAGCCCTATCCCACCACCCCCGCCCCACTCCATCCCATGGACACAGAGCATGGACCATCCCTATATGAGACACCAATACTGGCAGTCAGAGCTGTACACAGCCCTACCCCAGCACCCATGTGCAGTCAGCTAGACTGGATTCCACCACCCCGCCCCACTCCATCCCATGGACACTAGGTAGAGAGAGCATGGACCCTCACTGTATGAGACACCAATACTAGCAGTCAGAGCTGTCCACAGCCCTACCCCAGTGCAGTCAGCTAGACTGGATTCCACCACCCCCGCCCCACTCCATCCCATGGACACAAAGTAGAGAGAGCATAGACCACTGTATGAGACACCAATACTAGCAGCCAGAGCTGTCCACAGCCCTACCCCAGTGCAGTCAGCTAGACTGGATTCCACCACCCCCGCCCCACTCCATCCCATGGACACAAAGTAGAGAGAGCATGGATCATCCCTATATGAGACACCAATACTAGCCGTCAGCTGTTTACGGCCCTACCCAAGCACCCCAGTGCAGTCAGCTAGACTGTATCCCACCACCCCCGCCCCACTCCAAGCCAAGGACACAAAATCAATCAGGGATTTATAGAGCCCGCTACTCACCCGTGAGGGTCTCAAGGCGCTGGGGAGAGGGGGAGAGGGGGGGGCGGGGGGAGGAGCAGCTCCGGATCTGTCGAAGAGCCAGGTCTTGAGGTCTTTCCTGAACGTGTGCAGGGTCGGGGAGCGTCTGATGTTCACAGGGAGCTCGTTCCAGGTCTTGGCTGCGATGTAGGAGAAGGCTCTCCCGCCTGTTCAGTTTCTGCGGATGCGGGGGACCTCTGCCAGGGCGAGGTCAGCGGAGGATCCTCTTGGGTACGTGGAAGGATACCCTTTCGTTGAGGTATTTCGGTCCGATGTTGTAGAGGTATTTGTAGGCGTGGGTGAGGAGTTTGAAGGTGACCCTCTTCTCGACGGGGAGCCAGTGGAGAGAGCATAGACCCTCACTGTATAAGACACCAATACTAGCAGTCAGAGCTGTCCACAACGCCCTACCCCAGTGCAGTCAGCTAGACTGGATCCCACCACCCCGCCCCACTCCATCCCATGGACACAAAGTAGAGAGAGCATGGATCACTGTATGAGACACCAATACTAGCAGTCAGCTGTCCACAGCCATACGCCAGCACCCATGTGCAGTCAGCTAAACTGGATTCCACCACCCCGCCCCACTCCATCCCATGGACACTAGGTAGAGAGAGCATGGATCATCCTATATAAGACACCAATACTAGCCGTCGGCTGTCCACAGCCCTATCCCACCACACCCGCCCCACTCCATCCCATGGACACAAAGTAGAGAGAGCATGGACCCTCACTGTATGAGACGCCAATACTAGGAGTCAGAGCTGTCGACAGCCCGACCCCAGCACCCATGTGCAGTCAGCTAGACTGGATCCCACCACCCCCGCCCCACTCCATCCCACGGACACAAAGTAGAGAGAGCATGGATCACTGTATGAGACACCAATACTAGCAGTCAGAGCTGTCCACAACCCTACCCCAGTGCAGTCAGCTAGACTGGATTCCACCACCCCCGCCCCACTCCATCCCATGGACACAAAGTAGAGAGAGCATAGACCATCACTGTATGAGGCACCAATACTAGCAGTCAGAGCTGTCCACAGCCCTAATCCAGTGCAGTCAGCTAGACTGGATTCCACCACCGCCGCCCCACTCCATCCCATGGACACAAAGTAGAGAGCATGGACCATTACTGTATGAGACACCAATACTAGCAGTCAGAGCTGTACACAGCCCCACCCCAGCACCCGCGTGCAGAGTCAGCTAGACTGGATCCCAACATCCCCGCCATCCCATGGACACAAAGTAGAGAGAGCATGGATCATCTCTATATAAGACACCAATACTAGCAGTCAGCTGTTTACGGCCCTACCCAAGCACCCCATGTGCAGTCAGCTAGACTGTATCCCACCACCCTCGCCCCCCACCCTCCACCTCACTTTATCAACACAAAGAGGAATAGGTTGATTAGGACTTTTCACTGATCTCAGAAGCTTAGCCAAAACCAGCACCGCCCTCTCCGATCCATGTCCTCCATTGCTCCCCTCAGTCTGAAACATGCATTCCTCTGCCCGTTTCTAATCTGCTGCATTCATGAAGCCCGAAACTATCAAACGCCTGCATGGCCGCCTTCAAGGGAAACTTCAAGCCGCATCTTCATAAGCACACGTATTGTATGTGGTGACTTCGCAAGTCGCTTTCACCCTTGCCACTACGGACTTGTGGACAAAGTCATGATGGACAGTCAACAGAGCTTCATCTACATGGTCACTGTCCTTACCTAGAGCATTGATTGTACACTCAACCCACTACAAACTAATACTGATTTATGGACTTCAACAAATGAATCAAAATACAGCCCCAGCAAAGTACGTAAATGCTGACAGAACGCCACCAAGCTCTACAACACAGACAAAGTACCCCGACACTGCTAGAATATCCCCCAGCACTACAATACAGTCAAAGTGAATAAACACTGCTGGAATACCCCCCAGCTCTACAACACAGGCAAAGTACCCAAACACTGCTAGAATATCCCCCAGCTCTACAACGCAGGCAAAGTACCCAAACACTGCTAGACCATCACCCAGCAAACACTGGTAGAATGTCACCCAGCTCTACAACACAGGCAAAGTACCTAAAACACCGATAGAATGCCGCCCCGCTCTACTACACAGACACAGTGAATAAAAACTGCTAGAATATCTACCAACTCTACAACACAGGCTAAGTACCCAAACACCGGCAGAATATCCCCCAGCTCTACTCAGCGAAATGCCCAAACACTGCTAGGATATCCCCCAGCTCTACAACACGGGTGAAATACCTAAACACTGCTAGAATATTCTACAGGTCTACAACACAAGCTAAGTGAACAAACACTGCTAGAATAACCCCCAGCTCTACAACACAGTCCAAGTATCCAAACACTGCTAGAATGTAGCCCAGCACTCACAGACGAAGTAACCAAACACTGCTAGACTATACCCCAGCTCTACAACACAAGCACTCAATTTCACCTCTAACATCAAAGATTGGCTCCCACATCTTACATCATTGAACTGTACCCCACATACTGATCCAGCAAAATCCCTAGGAATCCTACTAGACAATAACCCCTCCATGCAGAACCCCATCAGCACCTCTACCAGAGGGAGGAATCACCAATTTCACACATTAAGGTAACTAAAACCTTTCCTTCCCATTTAAGATCTCAAAATAGCAGTTCAAGCACTTGTGATCTCAAAGCTTGACTATTGGAATGCTACCCTTGTGGGCCTACCGAAAATAAAACTAGCTCCTCTGAGGACTAACCTGAATGTGGCTGCTCGGCTCATCACAGGCCTACAAAAAAATGAGCATTTCACCCCCGTCTTACATACACTGAACTGGCTACCTTATGAAGCTAGGATTCACATAAAAATCTCCTGTATGACACAAAGCCCTTCACCACAACACTCCTTGATACCTGGCCCAGAAACTGGTTCCATCTGATGGGAATAGATCTTCCTGTAGCACAAGCTCCCTACTTCGCAAACCTCAAAATTTCAATACAAAAAAAAACAAATCTACAAGGGAACCTTCTCCTGTATTACTCCAAAAATCTGGAACTCTCTTCCTCCTGAGACCAAGACCAACCCTTCAATAACCATCTTCAAACAAGTATTTGAAATGCTACAGATCTCATTTGTCAGAGCTATTGGCGTTGTTAATGACAATGTCTTACCTATGTGTCTTGGTTTTTAGTGTAGTGAATGTATGAACAGAGACACAGCTGCAGCACTGCCTAGAGGACTTAGAATGAGGAATTACTGACAGTACCAGAGAAGCAACTAACTAGCAGCACTGTCTAGAGGACTAAGAATGAGGAATTACCACTGCGACCAGAGAAGCAGCTAGTAGCACTGCATAGAGGACGAAGAATTGGGAATTACCAATGCGACCAGAGACAGCTGCAGCATTGCCCAGAGGACTTAAAAATAAGGGGAATTTCCGATGGAACCAGAGTAGCAGCTAGCAGCACTGTCTGGAAGATTTAGAATGAGGAACTACCAACGGGACAAGAGTAGCAGCACTGTCTGGAAGATTTAGAAGGAGGATTTACCAACAGGACAAGAGTAGCAGCTAGCAGCACTGTCTGGAAGATTTAGAACGAGGAATTACAGACGGCACCAGAGTAGCAGCAAGCAGCACTGTCTAGAGGACTTAGAATGAGGAATTACCACTGGGACCAGAGAAGCAGCTAGCAGCACTGTCTAGAGGACTAAGAATGAGGAATTACCACTAAGAACAGAGACAGCTGCAGCACTGCCTATAGGACTTCGAATGTGGAATTACCGAAGGGACCCGAGTAGCAGCACTGCCTAGAGGACTTAAAAGGAGGAATTACCACTGGGACCAGAGAGGCAGCTGCATCACTGCTTAGAGGACTAAGAATGGAGGAATTACTGAAAGGACCAAAGAAGCAGCAGCAGCACTGTGTAGAGGACTAAGAAAGGGGAATTACCACTAGGAACAGAGATACATCTACCACATTTGCGACCAGATGAAGAACAAGATTTACAGACCTGTTTACATAAGCGGAGCAACACGAGTTCCTAATGAGTGAAACATAATTAATGCTAAAAACAAAAGATTGGGTGAAAGGGAGCTGCTCAATCCGATCTTCAGTAACCCAGACTCTATAGATCATAAGTGAAAGCTGAAGTGCGATGGGGGAGAACACGGAGAAACGGTTGGTGGGTGGGAGGGGGAAGCAATAACATTGGTCAGCTGCTCACATTTGCAACATTTCCAGAACATGAGGCAGGCAATCAGAAAAAATAGTGTGTGAACCTAACTGAAATGGATGGAAGCGAAATGAGCCCTGTAAAAGGGCCAGTCACTATTTGGGGGAACTACAGACCAAAAGGAGGGACAAATGGGCACGATTTACCATTCAAAAGTAAGAAATTTAGAAAGGCACCTGGAACAACCAATGGCAAGCGATGGGCCAGCTTGAAGCCCATGTACTGAATGCACCATGCCTTGCAGTGCATGCACGCTGCTAGGCTCGACCTAAAAAGAAGTCAAATTTTTATTATTGAATAGTTTCCTACCCCACTGATGCCATTAACTTTTACCACCGTTAATCTAGTCGTTTCTGGAAACTTCTCTTTTTGTTTCCCATGCTTGACATTCTATTGTTAATTTTACGACATTACCATTCCATTCAACTTTATTTCGGTCATAAAAGGCCATAAAAAGTAAAATATACATACATGTATAGCTCTTTTAGGAGAAATCATGACATTTCATTGATAACAGATTACAAAATATGGCCAGAGAAACATTTTAGTTTGTCCAATAACTTTACACCAGTTAAAAACGAAGATGGTTAAAACCAAATAAAAAATTTTAATTTTAAAAGTAATAACATGATTGGAGGGGACATTTTTTACAGTTGCTGAGATATATTACAAAAAAAGGGTAATGCATTACTCTTTGCATTCTGCAACTTATCGAAAAATATAAAAGGTCCACTGTTTACTCCACTAATGGCAGTGATCAAAGCAAAGTTGCTTCCAACTATCGCTTACGGAAGCGTGGTCCATAGTGGAAACAATGCAGCAATTCTGGATAATATACAAACACGAGTGTACAAAAGAGTATTTTGTTTACCACGAGATGCCTCACCAGCCCAGGTACGCTTGGAGTTCGGCCTGCAGGAACAGCGATTGCTTAGAAGGTAAGAGGCAATTAAAATCTGGTATAAAATCTGGTTGAACCAGGGATTAGAAATCAACAAAGCACTCTGGGATGCCCTGCAAAACGATCCTAAATCGGAATATGCAAAGTATTTAGATGCCTCACTAAAAATTACAAGGACGGCCGAGCTCTGGCAAAGAAATCTACCTTGGACTTCATTTCAACTAGCCATGAAAAGAGCAGCAAAAATGCACTCGCAATTAGATGACAAATTGAGATTAAGCAAACGAGCACATGCATGGATGGTCCTACATTAAACCAGAGCCAGTGGTATACCTGGGCCTCGCCTTCGCTGCTTATATAAAAACACAGTTTCTTCAACTGCGCATGGGAAAGTTGCCCTCTAAAGCTGACCGTCCCAGCTGGGAGTTCAATGGTTCGAAAGCATGTAGTCTATGTGGGTCACCAAAACAGGATCTCGTACATTTAATATGCATCTGCCCAGTATTAGGTATCCATCGTCGCCACTTCCTGAGGAGCCACTTCAATGAGAAAGGCATCCGTACATGCAGATCAGCTATACTACAAACTCTGGACTCAAAGGACCCAAAATTAATGTCATTTGATAAATTTCCTAATTTGTTACAAGAAACTGGTATCACAGTGAATTGGTTAAATACTGTATTGATCTTGCTCCAGCTAATCATACTTATAACACGGAAACTTGATTTTAAATCACTAAATATAAACTCTGATGATTAATTTTATCCTTAATGTGTATAAAAATGAAATAATAAGTGTATATTGCTTTTTAGATATTGGAATATTGTGTCGGTTTTAATTAACTATACAATAAAGAATATCCTATCCTATATTACAAATGGCCCTACGTCTGTGCCACATAGAATTGAGGAATCGGGACACTGCAAAAACTATGGGGGGTGTGTATCAAATCTTAGAATTCTATACACCTCCAAACACTGTGTACAGCCCAAGTTCCTACATAGTGGTATGAGCCAACGCCGTCTGGCAGATTTGTAGCCGGGGCAAAAGAAAAAAACATGAAAGTCGGTCTCCTCAGGACTGTTGCAAGCGAGACATCCAGCAGAGAGATCTTTGAACATTTATTCGTAAAAGCGTTAACCGGGAGGGTCCCTGTTCTAAACTGGATATACAGCTTCCTAGCCATAAGGGGCTGTATATCGTCCAGAAAGGGCTCAAAAAGATACTCGGCTTTTATGTTGAAGAAGTCAGCCGTTAGGTGCCCGAGTTTGGTGTTCCCCTGCAGATCGGCTAATTTGA
The DNA here is from genome assembly GCA_963921515.1 of Calotriton arnoldi. Taxonomy (NCBI): domain Eukaryota; kingdom Metazoa; phylum Chordata; class Amphibia; order Caudata; family Salamandridae; genus Calotriton; species Calotriton arnoldi. Next base: position 110,499 of record CAWUFW010000273.1, on the reverse strand, counting down.
GCGATCTATATGCTCTTACGAGTTGAAATCGAGATATTATTGGGGACACTTCCTCGGGATTGCTCCACAGGTTGGACATGCCTATTCTAGCGCAGGCTTCTTTGATGAACTTGAGCCATGGCAGTTTTCCAGCCCCCGGAAGTCCCAGGACCCCCTGCAGTTCTTTTTGATAGGATACTAATTCAGGGGTCGCCCACAGTCTGCGTCAGAAGGTCAATGTCCGATCTCCTCTGCAATAGGTTTGATTCCTAGGTCCAGGCGCAGGGGGATGAGGGGAGTGCTGGGCGGTAAGCCCAAGAGCTTTCTCATAAATTGGTTCCAATTTGCCAATCTCCCTCTCACTACAACTTACTTGTGTACTGCATCACAAGGCCCAATTAAACAAAATAGTCTGGTTTGTGATATCACCATGTGATTCTATTACTTTGTGTACATTCTCTTATTTTCCATTTGTACAGCGCTCTGAAACCTGAAACGGTCTTTTTCGCGCTGTATAAACTTCATGAATAAAATAAATACACAACCACTGCTAGACTATCCCCCAGCTATACAAAACAGGCAAAGTACCTTAACACTGGTAGGACGTCACCCAGCTCTACAACACAGGTGAAGTATACAAATACTGCTAGAACCAGAGCTACAACACAGGAAGTACTCAAATACTGCTAGAACATCACCAAGCTTTACAACACAGGAGAACTACCCAAACTCTGGCAGAACTTTACCAAGCTTCACAACTCAGGAGACTTACCCAAACACTTCTAGAATATCCCCCATCTTTACACCACAGGCGAAGAACCCAAACACTGCTAGAATATCTCCCAGCTTTACAACATAGGCGAAGTACCCAAACACTGCTAGAATATCTCCCAGCTTTACAACATAGGCGAAGTACCCAAACACTGCTAGAATATACCCCAGCTCTACGAGACACACAGCCCAAATAAGAATGGAACCAGCTGAGGTAAACAGTCAGAACAAAAACAGCGCACACAAATCTTCAAGGCTGACGCAGGACCAGAGCTCACACAACCCAGAACATGCCAAGACCACACACAAGAACAGCGCCAACATAAGGAAAGAGCACAAACAGTAAATGTAGTCCCACAAGCAGCTTACGCTCAAATACATGAGCACTGCAAGGAAAGGCCCAATACTACTTCAGAAGAGTTATACTATAGCAGACCAAACATGCAAACAGTTACAAAGGTTGAAATACACGTCCCTTCCGATTCCCCGAAAACACAAACACGACACTCATGAACACATCTAAAGAACTGGAAAACTATAAAGAGCCCGATAAAATCACCCAACTGTAATCAGACAGTTGTTCTTTTCAGTTATTGTTGCAGTCTCACTGTGAGCCAGCTTCTATCTATTCTGCCCTGTTAACCCAACTGTACTCCGTGTGACTAGTGTTCCAGATTTACTCTGCTCTGGCTGTTGTCTGTTATAACGTTTTCCGTCTATTGTGCGAGTATATCTCTCTAGTGCCACAGGAGTCAAAGGTGGTCCTGGTGCCCCCTCCTCTGTACCAGCCAGACGCATTGTTCTGGCCAAGCTCTATTCGTCTGTCAGGTTCCGTCTAGCTTTATCGGTCTTCTGTTTGGGATAAATTATTGTGCATTTTAGATACACCGTCATGCTGCTGTCGCTTATTCCGGCTGTTCTCTGCTACGTTTAATTCCATTCTGCTGATATTTCTTTTCGTTCTGGTTTGTATGCCACTACATTCTGGCCCGTGATGTTCTAGTTGCTACAGACACCTTCAGTTCGGTTGTCTCTCCAGTTCTTTTCTAGCTTTAGTATTTTCCGTGTTACTATTTTCAAAAAAAGTCAAGTTGTCTTGTGCCCCAGAAATATTTGGTTCTTTTTCGGCTCGGGGACGGGGTGAACCCTGCAACCTAAAAGGTGTCTTTTCCTCGGGATCTGTTCCTGCGACACACTGGTCGCGCTGTTCCATCTTTTCTGCCACAGCTTCTTGAAGGAGTATTTGGTCCGACTCTACGCCGTCTCCTTTGCGTCTCATCACGCCGTCCAGCAGGATTCTGCTCCGTTCTCTTCTGTTTAATGCCTGACCTGGCAGCATTCTGCCTGGATTTCGGGGGCGGGTTGTATTAAATTAAATGTATGTTTCCAGTATATTCTAGTCCGGTTACACGTCTTATCGGGCTGTTGTCAGTCTTGCCTTCAGGCTGAAACTCCCGAGATTAGGTTTGGGCTCTAGTCTGCTCCTCCGCAGATCCCGCCGGACGATGGTCCATTTCTGGTGCCTCTGAAAGTAGTTCCGGGTCTGATCCAATTGAAGTTACGTTCGCTTTAACTGGTTTCCATGCAGTTTTTGTGCGGTTGTGTCCCATCTTTTTCCTGCTCCGGGCGTATGCTCTTATTTTCTTCACTATTCAACTATATTTTAGCACTCAATCCCACTACAGTGATTTACAAACGGAGCTGTTCCCCCGCAAATTAAAGGGGTAAAACTGGGCTCTTCGGTTTACCCTGGAGATAGTAACTCTCAGCATTTACATGGGTGAGAGTAAAAGCGATGCCGCAAACCTGCTTACGGTAACTACTACCTCTTTTATGCAGTGGGATAAAATGCAAATAAAGTCGACATCACACGAGCTCCTTCCTCATTCTGACATATGTGGTCTTTAAATCGTGGCGGAAATATCGCTTTCCCACATGAAATGCCCCTCGGCAGCCACAGGCTCCGCCCGGGAGCTATCCAAAACCTGAAACGGCTCCCTGGCAAGAACCCGGCGACGCGCAGAAATGTGATCGGGAGCCGTGTGTGGTCCGTACAAGGACAGCACCGATGCATGCAGCCACCGACCTTACACTTCAGACACGTAAGTTAGAAGTGCTCCCGTGGGAACAGCCCCCAGTAGCCTGGTCGCCTAGATCAGGGCCCGCAGCGAAGGTTCCCACGATGGAAGCAGGAGAGATGTTGATCAACTTATTACCGGGGGCAGTGACTAGAGCATCTGTGGGGAGTCCGGCCGCGGGATATTAAGGGAATAAGAGACACGGACGAGGCACTGGCATGCGTCTAACACACTCCGTGCGTCCCTGGCAGCCCAAACGGATTAGGGGCTGGGAATTATGGGACGAGGTCAGAAAGTTAAAGGGGAGGATACGGTCATTAAAGCGGTGCACCACCAGTTGTTGGATATGTCTTTACGACGAGACACACACACGACAGGTTATTGGGGAGAGAGCTCTAAACTCGCCGCTATCCTATTTTCAATCACTCTCTCCTCTCCCTATTAAAAAGGTACACTCATTCTAAAACACCGAAAGGGCGACCCCCGTTCCCCCTACCGCTGTACGCCCATTGACTTCACTCTTTCAGGCTCCTTCCTGCCTGGACCCTCAATGGGACCCTCAATGGGGTGGAGGTGGGAGGGGACCAGGAATGGGGCAGGTTAAGTGCTAGGGCAGTGTAAGGATTACTGTATCGTCCCGGGGGGGGGACGACGACACCACCGAGGTCAAAGGCGGAGACAAAGACAGGTGTGACGGGCAGGGTCCCAGAGGCGAGGGGGGGGGGCCTGAGGGTAGCACGGCGCAAGGCCACAATGATGAGGAGGGAGACATGGGTGAAGGGCAGGTCGGAAGACGGGAGTAAATCAATACCGCTGTGGCGTGGTAGGAGGGGCAGGGTCCCAGTAACCGGGAACCAGACCCCAGTGACAGGTGAGGGGGCGAGGCAAACCCAGTAGCGGAGGGGCAGGGTTCCAGTGACCCGATAACAAAACCCCAGTGACAGAGGAGGAGCATGTCCCCACTGAGTATGGGACGAATCCTCAGTAACAGGGGAGGGACACTAAGTGTGTGTGGGGGGGGGGGGAAGAGGGGGACAATGAGAACGGAACAAGAGCCCAGTGACAAGGCAGAGATATGGGCCCAGTGACAGAAGGGAGACCCCAAGTGATGGGGCAGTGAGTCTCCAATGAGAATGTAACAAGAGCCCAGTGACAGGGGAGGGATACGGGCCCAGTGACAGAAGGGAGACCCTAAGTGATGGGGCAGTGAGTCTCCAATGAGAACGGAACAAGAGCCCAGTGACAGGGGGGGGTAGAGATACGGGCCCAGTGACAGAAGGGAGACCCTAAGTGATGGGGCAGTGAGTCTCCAATGAGAATGTAACAAGAGCCCAGTGACAGGGGAGGGATACGGGCCCAGTGACAGAAGGGTGACCCTAAGTGATGGGGCAGTGAGTCTCCAATGAGAATGTAACAAGAGCCCAGTGACAGGGGAGGGATACGGGCCCAGTGACAGAAGGGAGACCCTAAGTGATGGGGAAGTGAGTCTCCAATGAGAATGGAGCAAGAGCTCAGTGACGGGGGGGGGGGGGTGGAGATACGGGCCCAGTGACAGAAGGGAGACCCTAAGTGATGGGGACCTGAGTCTCGAATGAGAATGGAACAAGAGCCCAGTGACAGGAGAGGGATACGGGCCCAGTGACAGAAGGGAGACCCTAAGTGATGGGGAAGTGAGTCTCCAATGAGAATGGAACAAGAGCCCAGTGACAGGGAGGGATACGGGCCCAGTGACAGAAGGGAGACCCTTAGTGATGGGGGAAGCGAGTCTCCAATGAGAATGTAACAAGAGCCCAGTGACAGGGGAGGGATACGGGCCCAGTGACAGAAGGGAGACCCTAAGTGATGGGGAGAGAGGGGCCGATGAGAAAGGAACAAGAGCCCAATGACAGTGGAGGGATACGGGCCAGTGACAGAAGGGAGACCCTAAGTGATGGGGAAGTGAGTCTCCAATGAGAACGGAACAAGAGCCCAGTGACAGGGGGGGGTAGAGATACGGGCCCAGTGACAGAAGGGAGACCCTAAGTGATGGGGAAGTGAGTCTCCAATGAGAATGGAACAAGAGCTCAGTGACAGGGGAGGGATACGGGCCCAGTGACAGAAGGGAGACCCTAAGTGATGGGGAAGTGAGTCTCCAATGAGAATGGAGCAAGAGCTCAGGGGAGGGATACGGGCCCAGTGACAGAAGGGAGACCCTAAGTGATGGGGAAGTGAGTCTCCAATGAGAATGGAACAAGAGCCCAGTGACAGAAGGGAGACCCTAAGTGATGGGGCAGTGAGTCTCCAATGAGAATGGAGCAAGAGCTCAGTGACAGGGGAGGGATACGGGCCCAGTGACAGAAGGGAGACCCTAAGTGATGGGGAAGTGAGTCTCCAATGAGAATGGGACAAGAGCCCAGTGACAGGGGAGGGATACGGGCACAGTGACAGAAGGGAGACCCTAAGTGATGGGGAAGTGAGTCTCCAATGAGAATGTAACAAAAGCCCAGTGACAGGGGCGGGATACGGGCCCAGTGACAGAAGGGAGACCCTAAGTGATGGGGAGAGAGGGGCAGATGAGAAAGGAACAAGAGCCCAATGACAGTGGAGGGATACGGGCCAGTGACAGAAGGGAGACCCTAAGTGATGGGGAAGTGAGTCTCCAATGAGAATGGAACAAGAGCTCAGTGACAGGGGAGGGATACGGGCCCAGTGACAGAAGGGAGACCCTAAGTGATGGGGAAGTGAGTCTCCAATGAGAATGGCACAAGAGCCCAATGACAGGGGAGGGATACGAGCCCCGTGACAGGGGGGGATGCGGGCCAGTGACAGGGGAGGGATGCGGGCCCTGTGACGAGGAAGGAGGGAGACCGTAAGTGATGGGGAAGTGAGTCTCCAATGAGAATGGAACAAGAGCCCAATGACAGGGGAGGGATACGGGCCCAGTGACAGAAGGGAGACCCTAAGTGATGGGGAAGTGAGTCTCCAATGAGAATGGAACAAGAGCCCAGTGACAGGGGAGGGATACGGGCCCAGTGACAGAAGGGAGACCCTACGTGATGGGGAAGTGAGTCTCCAATGAGAATGTAACAAGAGCCCAGTGACAGGGGAGGGATACGAGCCCAGTGACAGAAGGGAGACCCTAAGTGATGGGGAAGTGAGTCTCCAATGAGAATGGAACAAGAGCCCAGTGACAGGGGAGGGATACGGGCACAGTGACAGAAGGGAGACCCTAAGTGATGGGGAGAGAGGGGCAGATGAGAAAGGAACAAGAGCCCAATGACAGTGGAGGGATACGGGCCAGTGACAGAAGGGAGACCCTAAGTGATGGGGAAGTGAGTCTCCAATGAGAATGGAACAAGAACTCAGTGACAGGGGAGGGATACGGGCCCAGTGACAGAAGGGACCCTAAGTGATGGGGAAGTGAGTCTCCAATGAGAATGGAACAAGAGCCCAGTGACAGGGGAGGGATACGGGCCCAGTGACAGAAGGGAGACCCTAAGTGATGGGGAGAGAGGGGCCGATGAAAAAGGAACAAGAGCCCAATGACGGGGGAGGGATACGAGCCCCGTGACAGGGGTGATGCGGGCGAGTGACAGGGGTGGGATGCGGGCACTGTGATGAGGAAGGAGGGAGACCCTGAGGAAGGAGGGAGACCCTAAGGGATGCGGGAGACCCTAAGGGATGGGGGAGAGGCTCCATTGATAATGGAACAAGAGCCATGGGGAGGAGCAGGGTCCAGGTGAGACGACCCCCAGGGACCACCCATCTACTCCTCCCGTACCCCGCGGTGCTCTGCCTCCAGCCCTCAGCAGGTGCACCTCACACGCCATCTCCGCCCCTACAGGCCTCCGGTGTGATGCATGAACTGAGCCCTGGGAAGAACCGAAGCGAGCGGTTAGACGCAGGTCAGAACGGACGAACCCGACAGGTGCATCGCGGCTTCCCTGGGCCCGGGTCGCGAGCAAGGAGCAGCGGCAGCCGGGAGCAGGGTTCTTACCTTCCGGAGCCCTGCCAACCGCCATCTTACACAGCAGCCCCCTCACTCGGGGCGGCGGCGTCTGACGTCAGCGCGCACAGAGCCGGGCGCACCCCCGGCGTGGAGCGTCACGTGCCTCCTCGCTGCTGTCAGAGCGAGGCCACGCCTCCTTCAGACGGCGAGCGTGGGGCTCGCGGGCAGCGTCGCGGGGGTCACGCCCTTCCGCGCAGGCAAACCATGTCCAGCCTCTACCGAAGGGTATGAGGGGGCACACATCACTTCCGGCCGGGTGGCGGCGTGCTGGACCTGGGGCCGAGAGCTACCGCCGCCAGAGCACTGGGCCTTGGGAGCTGCCCGGTCAGAACTCCTGTCACTGAGCGTGATATTCGCATTCCTCGCGTGACATGTCATTTTACTGTTTGGGTGTAATCTGTGCTATCCCACGGTCGGCACTGTGGGGTCGGTGCAAGTAGGCCTCAAGGCAGGGGAAATGATGCGGGGACAAGCACGAAAGTAATGCAGGCACACACAAGTAGATATTATCGGGAAATGAACTCACGTGCGGTTCCTCCCCGTTTATTAACCCCTGCAGGCCTGCGGATGACGTGCACACAATATCCTGCCGGCGCACAGGACCGCTGATCCACTTCATCCCTCCCCAATTTGGATCTTTGAACACAGTTCTTGAAGTCTGGCGAGCACCTGTGTTCCTTGATGTCAGTCTGTGTGTGGCCATGTCTGAACTGGGGTGGTGGAGTGAGCTAAAGAATGATGATGGATTAAACCCAGATCAGTTGACTGGGGGTGAGTGTTTGATTGGCTCAAACGTTCCGTCCATCATCCCCTTTTGTATCGCTTTGTTCGCCCTAAGTTGGCGGGGGTATGCCCAGACGTGGGTCCCTTGCTCACTTTGCCACTGGATTCAAGCAAGCCTGGCTGATGACGGCTGGAATGCCAGAAACCGGTCCTAGGATGCTTGTTTCCGGTCCAGGGAAGACATGGCTTGGCAGTTCGGGCTGGACTGTTCCCATGAGGCACAGGGTCAGACTGATTTGCATATGGCCATGTCTGAACTGGGGTGGTGGAGTGAGCTAAAGAATGATGATGGATTAAACCCAGATCAGTTGACTGGGGGTGAGTGTTTGATTGGCTCAAACGTTCCGTCCATCATCCCCTTTTGTTTCGCTGTGATAGTTCAACAGGCAAAGTCCTGAAGGTGCTGATTGGGTCGGGGATTAGGTCGGAGGCTGTAGCGATGTCGCTGGCCTCGGATGGAATGTCCACCTCGCTGCCGATGGATCTACAGGCACCACCCATGATGGAGAGAGTTCCGAGGCACTGGTACGTTCTTCCTCTTGGTACGGGGTGCCCCCATCAGGGTGCGGCAGGTTCGGAAGGTCCGATTCGGAGGATACGGAGGGAACCTCTTTGAACCAGTATATGTTTCGAGATATTTCCTCACTCCCTTTCCGGGCGGTTACCATGGTGCCATTGTTGGTCACTACCGTCAAGGTGCCTGGCTCATGGGCGGGGGTGGTTCGGAACTTTCCCCCGGGTTGACGATCTTTAAGTATGACTGTCGCTCCTGGGTGAAGGGACCGGGGCATGGCGCGGCATCGGATGCTCGCTCGGTGATTCTGCCGTTCCCGCCTTGCCTGGGTTTCTTGGACGTCGTGAGGTGGGGTCACCCACCCTCGGCACGTGGGGATGAGGTCTCTCCGCGGCCCTCTGAGCATAAGGGCCCAAGGAGTTCGGAGTGTTGTGCAGTGTGGGGTACTCCTGTATTCCCTGAGGAATTCATGGAGGAGTTGTTCGGGGTCCGCTTGCTCCACACTGGCAATGCGTAGCATCTTATTCAATGTCTTCATAAACCGTTCCACATCTCCATTGGCCTTGGGCCATTGGGGGGTGATCCGCCGGTGATGGATCCCACACTGATTGAGGAATGTGGCAAATTCGGTCCCTTGGAATGGTGGGCCGTTGTCGCTCCTGACCTCTGTAGGGAATCCAAATGTGGCAAACCCCTTCTCCAGGACGGGTGCCACATGAGCGAACGCAGTCGACGGAATCGGTTCCACTATTGGGTACTTGGAGTATGCGTCTACCAGGACGAGCGTGTTCTTCCCTCCGGGGAAACTCCCGAAATCTATGCTCACTTTTGACCACGGGATGGTGCAGGCCTCTTCTGTAATTATCGGGGCCGGCAGTTCGGGCGCGCTTGTCATCTAACAGGCATGGCAGCGGCGCACTAGGTCCTCAACCATGGTCTTAAGTGCTGGAAACCAGACCTTTTCTCTCATTCTCGCCTTCATTTTGGTAACTCCTTGGTGACCCCCATGGGCAAGTTGGGTTGCTCGTTGCCTTAGAGCTTGAGGGATTACCAGCCTCGGGCCTTCCAGGATTACTCCATCTGACGTGGCGCTCAGCTCGCTCCTCACCCTCCATATCTTTGTCAGCTCTTCATGGTTCTCTGGCGCCCACGTGTTGGCCTGCTGAAGGTACATTTTCCAGGACCCTTCTTGGACCGCTTGAAGAGTCCGGGTGTATATGGGGTCTTGTTCAGTGGCTTTCTTGATGTCTTTGAGCGTTATCACCTGGGGGCATGCCGCAACAAATCATTTTTATGTGTTCTGACCCCTCAAGATCGTCAGGCTCTTCTCCGGGGAACGTGTGTTGGGACAGGAAGTCGGCTGGGTTCTTCGCCCCGAGTCGGTAGACTACCTCCATCTGGTAGGGCTGGAGTTGCACGGCCCATCACTCGATCGGGGAGGTGGGTGAGGCGCTGACCCTTTGTAGAGGGGCACCAGAGGCTGGTGGTCGGTCAACACAGTGAATGGCTGGCCCCTCAGGTACAGGTGGAAATGGTTGCATGCCCATTTTATAGCGAGCGCCTCTCGCTCGATTTGAGCGTACCTTGCTTCAGTGGGGGTCAGAGACTTGCTGGTGAATGACAAAGCCGCCCACCGTCCTGGCTCCTGTTCCTGGGTGAGCAACGCTCCTAGTCCCACCGGACTGGCGTCCACCAGTAGTTCTGTGCGCTTCGCCGGATCGAAATAGGCGAGCGTGGCTTCCCCCAGCAGTGCGTCCTTGATGCTCTGGAACGCCTCCTCTTCCTGTGATCCCCAGGCCCATTTGGCATCCGCTTTCGTGAGAGCCCTCGGCGCAGGTTGCGAGGTCCGGGATGAACCTCCCGCAATAGGTGGCCATGCCAAGAAAGCTCCTCACTTCGGTGGGCGTTGCTGGAGCTGGGGTGTTTTGGATGGCCTGCGACTTCCTCGGATCCACCTGGATGCCGTCCTGGTTGAAGACATAGCCGAAGAACTCCAGAGATGGTTAAAAAAAAAAACACTTTTCCCGGTGGAGCGTTGCGCCATGTTCACTGAGGCGACGCAGGGTGTTTCTCAGGTGTCTGTGGTGGGCAGCGGCAGTGGCAGAGTGGATCAATATGTCATCGCTGACGTTGATTACTCCGGGCAATACAGATAGCAGCTCGCGGGTGGTGTTCTGGAACACCTCTGCGGCCGAAAAGATTCCAAAGTTCAGCCGTTTGTAACGACGCAACCCCAGGTGGGTACTGAAAGTTGTAATATAACGGCTTTCTTCCGCCAAAGGCAGTTGGTGATACCCGGCGTTGAGGTCTATTTTAGAAAACCACCTTGGTCCGTTGACGTCTACAATTATGTCATCCATGGTTGGTGTTATGTGGCGTTCTCTCTTGATTGCCCGGTTGGGTAGCCTCATATCGATGCAGAGGCGTATGGCTCCTGGCTGCTTTGGCTTCTCCGCGATGACCATCGGGGACACCCATGGCATCGGTCCCGAGACTTTCTCGATTACCCCTTGCTGTTCAAGCTTTTCAAGCTCCTTTTCCACCAGGGGCCTCAGGTGGAAGGGGACTCGCCGATGTCGTAATGCCACAGGGGTGACGTTCTTATCGATGTGCAGCTTGATGGGGTCACACTTAATGTGTCCTAGCCCTTGGAAGAGCTCCGGGAACTGGTCCAGTATCTCGTCGACTTGATGCGCTTGGACGCTCCTGGCAAATGATACCATTCCAAGGTCTTCCGCAGTGTGACTGCTGATTAGGGTGTCCGCTTCACAGTCTATGACATGGATGATGGTCATGACCTCCTGGTCTTCTGATCTGACTGGGACGGAGATCTTTCCTCTAAGTGGCAGTGGGGTTTGGCTCCCATAGGTGAATATCTTGGTCCGGGATGGGGTGATCGGTGGTTGAGGTTGATGGCAATGGTATTGCTGGAGGCCCATCACGTTCACTGAAGCCCCCGTGTCGATGATTGCTCTCACCTCCGACCCTGCAATCCTGACTACGCACGCGGGTTGCGGCCTTCTGCGGTGCTTGAGTTCTTGTGTGAATGAGATTAGGTATGTTTCCACCTCATCTTCCTCCGTAGACGAGTCTTCCGGCCCTTGGTACTGTCGGCTGGCTTGAGGCTCTTCCCACTGCAGGGAGTCTGTGATAGACAGCTGTCGCACTGCTCATGAAGGCGGCCTTTGTCCTCGGGCGTCTCGGCCTCGGCTTCGCCTCCTGCAAACTGCTGCGAAATGGTTGGGAATTCCGCAATTTGCGCAGGTCTTGCCTTGCGCGGGGCAGTCCTTGGCTGCATGTGGCTCGTGCCCACAGTATCCGCACCGTGTCTTAGACGTTTCGGGCCTTGTTTTCTTGAGTGCCTCACTCTTTGTCTTTGATCTGAGAGCGTCAGCATGCTCTAATTTGATGGTCCCTGATTTGTCCAGGGTCTTCGTGAGGGCCTGGTCCATCTCCTTTGCCCTTGCAGCTGACAGGTCGTGGATCCGCGCCAATATGAGTATGTCTTCTAGGGCGATCTGTGGCTGGCACAGGATGAGGCCTCTCAGCGTCTTGTCCCGGCACCCTTGAATGATCTGGGCCCTTATTTCCTTCTGCTGGTCATCTGCCGTGCACATGCTGGCCAGCTCACGTAGGCGGGCGTTGAATGCATCGATCGACTCCCCTTCACGTTGGCGGGCTTGACGCAACTTGAATCGTTCAGCATCAGGGTTGAGCTGGGGGTCGAAGTGAGCATTTAAATCCGCTACCGCAGCTTCGTAATCCGTGGCGATGCCTGTGTTTGGCAGGTGTTTGAATAACTTGAAAATCTCATCTCCTGCATAGTGGAGGAGTAGCGACCTTTTTACTGCCTCGTCGGTCTCCCTCGTGGCTACAAAGTAGCTGTTTAGTCGTTCTATCCAGATCTTCCACCTCGGGGACGCTGTTGCCGGGTCTTCCAGCTCACTGAAAGGTGGTAGGACCCCGGTGAGAGCATGTTGCACTGGGGCTCTTTGCTGGGCCTGTGCCTGGTTGTCATCAGCCATGCTTCTGGTGTGTTGGAAACCTTCTTTATTCTACCTTAGCCTTTCTGCTTGTCTGTGGCTGTCTGTGTCTTCCTCCCCTCTTCTTGATTCCCTCTTCTTTTCTATTTTTTTCTCTTCAATTATTTTTTTTCCTTCCTTTTCCTCTCCACTCTCTAGGCCTCTTGCCGATGCTGCACTTTCCTGTGCACAGACGCTCTTCCTGGGAAAAGGCTCGCGTGAAGCCAGAGCGCGTGGTCTCCCGCTGGGGTGCCTCTCCTCTGCGGTTGCAGATAATGCTCAGCAGGTGGCGCGGCACGCGCGTGCTGGGCCGGACTCCAGGAGATGGGGAGGAGCGCAGGGAGATTGCCGGGCGTCACTGCGAGGCAGCTGGGATGCCGGGAGCGCCTAGTAGGGGGCAGCACTCACCCCGATGTCTGATACGCGCACCGCTTCTCTGTCGCTGCAGGTGCATCGGCGGGCCTCCAGACAACCAGCGCGGCAGTTGTCGACGGCGCCGGCCGCAGAACGGAGGCAGGGCCAGTGGCGCGGAGCGTGGACTTCGGCTCCCATCGTCGCCAGTGTGCTATCCCACGGTCGGCACTGTGGGGTCGGTGCAGGTAGGCCTCAAGGCAGGGGAAATGATGCGGGGACAAGCACAAAAGTAATGCAGGCACACACAATTAGATATTATCGGGAGATGAACCCACGTGCGGTTCCTCCCCTTTTATTAACCCCCTCAGGCCACGCCTGGCCTGCGGATGACGTGCACACAATATCCGGCCGGCTGGCCGGAGTCCAGGACCGCTGACCCACTACATAATCTGCGTTGGGGTTATGGAGAAAAGAAGTTAATATGGAAATTGAAGATATTAAACATGAGTTTGAATCATCACAAGTACCCGAATGCGCCCAAAAAATGTGTTGTAAATTGTAGTTATAAAGTGCTTACTACCCTATCGTGTCCTATTTCATATGTTTTGATTATGTATTATGAAATGTTATCCACTATGTCATTTAATCTACCATACTTGCCTTTCTATTATTCTGTAATAGAATGTTCTGTTTTAGAACCTATCTCTAGTTGCCAGAAGAAAGGTCAGTTCTCTCTGAGCATTCTCCTGAGCAACTGGCCTGATAGCTGTGTGCCCATCCTTATGGATTTTTCTCTGGAATAAACCAACTTGTTTTATTATACATCGTGCTGCCACCTTGCTTTGTCGTGCTGCCTGATTCTACATCTGGCATCAGGAGTGGGGTTAGCTGACGCTTTTCCCCTGGCCGGCGTATCGTTTCCTGAACCCACCGGCTGTAACTGTCTCACCATTTGAGCAGGGAAATTAATACTTTGAAAAGAAAGAGAATTTGTCACCTTCTAGGTTTACTTTAAGGTGCGTGACTTTGCTTCGTGTTCCCCTTGCTTCGCTTTGTCGAAAAGAAATCTTACTGTTATCCCTGTGCGCCATACGGAGCTCAGAATTGCCGCTGCCATTGTTGTCGTGTGCTCCTGTGCAGCTCGAGACCGCTGCCATTCGTTACTGCTGCCATTGTCTCTGCACACTCTCCTGGTCGAATTTTCCTCTTCGTGCACTCTGTGGAGCTCGAGACTGCCGCTCGAGATTATGGCCTTTGAATCTGCACGCTCTAGAGTATTATGGATTGTTCTTGCCTTCGGCTACATTCCTTCTTGCAGTTTACTGGTGGCCGCGACAGCCTCTTGGGCGCTTCACATTGTTTCCTACCTGCTGTTTCCTACCTGCTGTACTGCAGTTGTGGGAGCTTCGGTTTGCAGTGCTGGCATTCTCGCTCCAACCCACTGATCTCTAACGGACGGATTTCCTGTTCTGTACTGTTTATGTCACTTCCTGTTTGGTGATGCCTCGTCTGCTACATTTTGAACTGCTCGTCCTTCTGGAACTCTTTTGTCAAACTACGGCAGCCATCTTGCATCACCTTCGTGCATCACCTTATGTGTTTTTGTTCCCTACAACAATTTTACGCAGACTCTTTGAGTTTTGTTTTTTACCATTTTATTACTTCACTGTCATTTTAATCACTTTCTTTTTCAGGTATGGCCTCTTCACAGAATGTATTGCACCTACCTCCCGTTTTACAGAAACGTGGTAAAGCAGAAATCAAATGGACGCAATGGTTACTATTCAAAATGGACAGGACATTGTCAAAGTAGAGGATCCGTTTTGTCAAGCTGTTATAGGGAAAAAATCTCTGCAAGACCTGGCTGATTCAGGTGCACCCATAACGGTCTTAGTTGATAGGACATTTCATTCATTATGTCCTTCTACATTCAAACTCATTGCTCCTGATATTTGTCCTTAGGCATTTGGGGACAAGGAGATTTATCTCCTCAGATTTTTCTTTGATGATTTACAAATTTTAGGCAGAATGGTACACACCAAGATTTATGTATCTATTAATGGAAGAGACCTTGTTGGCTGGATGGAGCTAGCTGAGTTGGGCATATACCTAAAACCTCGTCATAAACATCCCATTGTCCTGGGAGATATGCCTTTACTGTCTCTTTCCGATAATGGTATAGTTGACATTTTACCTATTTTAATGCGTACATTCCCGGGAGTATTAAGGATGTGATAGGAACTGTAAATGGTTTTGAGCACAAGATCAGGTTGAAGAAAAATGCTGTTCCTATTATACACAATGTCAGACCTGTTCCGATTAGTGTTCGTTCTGATTTGGAAAATTTGCTTAACAAACTTACAGAAGAAGGTATTATTATGCCCACAGATTCGTCAAAATGAGTATCTCCCATCGTTTTAGCTAAAAAGAAGAATGGGAATCGTCGCCTCTGTGTGGATTTGAGGTCCTTGAATCGCAACATAATTGTGGATTGTCACCCACTCCCTCACATTCGAGAAATGTTATCTAACAGGCCTGGCCAAGTATTTTTCAACCATAGATTTGCACTCTGCTTACCATCAGATAGCCCTAAGTACTAAGATCTTACTACTTTTATAACACCCTTCGGGGCTTATAAGTACTCAAGGCAACCATTTGGTCTTGCTTCAGCGGACAGCGTTTTTCAGAAGGTTATGGATATTCTTTTTAAAGATCGCAAATAAATGTCCAAGCCTTCCAGGATGATATTCTTGTCTTTACTGAGACTAAAAAAGAACATTTCTTGGTTTATGACAGGGTACTAGACATTCTGAACTCTAAAGGCATAACTGTTCAGTATGAAAAGTGTAAATTTTTAGTTCAAAGCTTAGATTATCTTGGTCACACCATAACACCCGATGGCATCAAGCCTAAGTTTTACAATGTTGAAGCTATTTTAAAGGCTCCTGCTCAAGCTGCCAGAGATTCTTTAAGATCATTTCTGGGTCTCTGTGAGTATTATGCACGTTTTGTACCATCTTACGCTTGGGCAGGTCAGCCTTTAAGACATCTACTCAAGAAAGGTGTTAAATTCTTGTGGACTAGTGAGACCAATGAAGCTTTTACTAGTGCCAAACTACTGATTGTTACTTCCTCTGCTCTTAGTCCTTTTGTTGCTGGTCAACAATGCATAATATCAGTGGATGCCAGCATGAAAGGCATTGGTGCAGTGTTTAGGCAAAGAGTCAAAGGTAAGGAAATCACCATAGCCTTTGCATCTAAAACTCTTTCAGAAGCTGAGTTGCACTACAGTACCATAGAAAGAGAAGCGTTGGCTTGTGTCTGGGCTGTCCAGAACTTTAAAACATATTTGTGGGGCTGTTCATTTGAAATCTACCAGGGGCGGCTCCTCCACTAGGGCAGAGGAGCGCGCCCCACTGCTTTCTCACAGTGCGAGAAGCAGAAACATATAATGGTAATAACTTTCAGTTATTACCATTTTATGTTTGGAGGCGGGTGGGCGGGGCTGCTCTGTGAGCAGGCAGGGCAGGGGAGGAGTGGTATGCCCACTCCTGAGGGTGCAATGACTGTTTGGGCGGCGCAGTCAGGCGCACTCTGCCCTTCTCCATGCAGGCTGCAATGCAGTCTACATGGAGAACATGGCCACCCTGTAAGGACCTGGCTGGGCGGTGTCCCCACCAAGCAGTGTTGTGATTGGCTTAGGGGAGGGTCCGGAAGGAGCCTGGCTGTCTGCTCCTGCCGGAGGCAGGAGAGCGGGAGCCGACAGAACGCAGGACCCGGCCGGCGGAGAGGTAAGTCTATTTTGTTGTTGTTAAATTAATCCCCGCATGACCCCCCCCCCCCGAGACATGCAGGCCGCGGCTGAAATCTGCACCGATCACAAGCCACTTGTGTTTCTTCTACAAGGTAATGGTCTTGGTAAAGTGTCTTCCTGCCTTGTATGTTTGGTGTCAAAACTGCAAGAATAAGATTTCACCATCAAGTACATAAAAGCTGGGAAGAATTTTCGGGCTGATAGCCTTTCACATTTACCTCTGCCTTTCGATGATGATATCAAGGAGACTGTGAATTTGTAGTAGCTGCTCTTGATGCTGTTTTTCCTTGCTGCAATGTTATTTCTGAGTGAGACTGGTTGGAAGCTACCTCCCAAGATATGGTTCTCAATAGAGTTGTGGAGCACATCAGGAACAGTTGGCCTCCTTTGCGTAATCTTTCTGATGATTTAAGACCCTTAGCTCAAGTCTCTCCTGAACTCTCTATTCAAAACCGAGTGTGCACCAGAAATGGTAAATTCATTTCCCCGTCTTCACTTAGGCCACGGTTAATAGAAGTGGCTCTTGAAGGGCACTTGGGGATCACGGCCACTTGCAAAAAGCTAAGGGAGCATTATTGGTGGCCTGCCATGAAAGCACAAGTATCTTTTTTTGTCAATTTGTGTCCTCAGTGCATTATGTCTGATAAACACTGGAAAACTGGGCATAAACATTTGCATCATGCATCTCTACCGGATGGTTAAAGTAGCCTTGGATTTTGCTGGTCCGTTCACCCACCTTCCTTCATGCAATAGGTTTCTTATTGTCCTCGTTGACTATTATTCAAAGTGGATTTATTTTTCTTTTGTTGAGTCAGCTTCCATCCAGTCTGTTTTAAATTTCCTTCATGTTTTTTCTCTTGAAGGAACCCCAAGAGAAATAGTGACAGATAATGGCACTCACTTTGCTTCCTCACTCATGAAGAATTTTTTCATTGATTTTGATGTAAAACATCTTCATGTTGCTCTGTATAGCCCTTCGGCTAATGGTTTAGTGGAAAGAGCTAACCACTTTATCAAAGAAGGTGTTCAAACTGCTCTTGCCTCAGGTCTTGATGTTTACAATTTTCTAAGAGATAAGATCAATGCCTATCACACCACTCCTCATTCAACCACTGGTTTTACCCCTTTTGAATTGTTAAGGGGAAGGAAGAGTAGATCCAAAATTCTATCTACATGGCTTGATACTCAAACTGGTATGATGAGACTTGATACCCCCACTGTACCTTCTATAAGAAAGAATACGATTTTGAAACAAAAACATTATTTTGATTCCACTAAGCATGTCTCTGATAGGGAATTTCTGTTGGGATCTTGGGTTCTTATTAAAAAACCTGTAAGAGTCAGCAAAGGGGAGTCTGTTTACTCTTCTCCTTGTAAAATTGAGCGTGTCAGTAAAAGTTCTGTTCTTTTGCAAGGGAGGGTTTGGTGGAATAAGAACAGTTTAGTGCCTATCTCTGATGTTCAGAAAGAGATTTATTTGAAATCTTATACTCCTGTTGGTGACGATTCTATTGTTTATGAAGCTGGTACTTCTGATTTAGCTGGGGTATCTTCTCGCTCAGTTTTACCCTCTTCTGAGCAGGGGCGGCTCCTCCACGTGGGCGGAGGAGCGTCGCCCCACTGCTTTTTCGCAGTGCGAGAAGCAGAAACATAAAATGGTATTTTAAATACCATGTTATGTTTCTGCTTCTCACACTGCGAGAAAGCAGAAAGGTATGACTAGTTGGGGGCTGGCGGGTGGGCGGGTCTGTTGGAGTCCAGGGAGGAGTGGCTTGCCCACTCTGAGTGCGCTGACTGTTTGGTCGGCCCCAGGGCCGACCAAACCAGTCATACGCACTCTGCATTTTCTGTATATAGGCTGCATGCAGCCTACATAGAGAAACTGGCCTCCCCATAGACGCCTGTGGGGTCGGCGTCCCAGCCAATCACAACGCTGCCATTGCAGCGTTGTGATTGGCTTAGGGGAGGGGAGGGAGGCTGCCTGTGGCTGCTTCCTGTTCAGACGGATGACGCGGGACGGGACGGCAAACGCAAAGGTAAGCTAACTTAAGTTTAAAAAGTCATACCAGACGCTACTGCTTCTGAGTCTCATTTGGTTCCACCTGATAGCTCACAGTGTTCTTCACAGAGTTTACTTGTTAAGGGAAACTCACCTCTTGACTCTGTGCTCTCTACACCTATATCTCAGACTGATCCCACAGTGTTCACAGTGTCCAGACTTGTCAGGTTCCTCGTCTTGTTTGGAACCTGTGTGTGCTAAAAGCGTTTCTAGATTACCACTCCGTATTAATGATTATGATTAGGGCTCCCGGTTTTATGGTATTTATTTTTTTAACATTTCCGTCTGTTTTTTTCCATATTGTTATGTCATTTTATCTGTATATATCTGTATTTATTTTTGTCGCAAGCAAAAAAGAGGTTGCAGCTATTATTTTTCCACATTTATTTAAATAGACAGTGCACACGGTTGTTATAGGTTTAGCTATATGTATATATGCGCCAAATATGTTTCATGCAACATCCACAAAAACTTTTCTGTTAGATCAAAACAGGAACTCACATATGAGAAATGGGAGTGGTGTCACTGAGATTACTTGCAGTAATATTAGTGAGCTTCTGCTGTGTTACAATATTGAAAACACTGTCACTAGCCATGATTATTAAATGTAAACACATTTAGAATTTAGACGAGTGCACCTGTGCACTTTCTGGCCAAAGACGGCAGCAAGCTCTCAATTCAGAAAAAAATATCCAACAACACCCACGTGAGCTGGCAGCTTTTGATTCACATTTTTTAAACTAAGTCCTTCGCTAATGCAAAACCCTTTTTCCATAAGTTAAACAGTCTCTGCTTTGAAGACATTGGGCGTGTATCACTTCCCTTATTTAACTTTGTACTGCCTAGTAGCATTTCAACAATTTACTGTAATGCTGTAATCCCACACAGTGTAGCTGCAGCCACAGTTCTTCCTCGCACAGTGGAGGAAAAAAAAACGATTTAACTTGAAAAGGGGCTTACAGATATGCCCCGGCTGTCTCTGTCTCTCAGGAATGTTGTTTCTTCATGTTGCACCAAGTCACGAAGGAAAGTTTCAATTTAAGGCCTAAAAATATCTGAAAGCGAATGCGACCTAATGTGTTTATACAGCCGGTCTTTCTGACCATTTTGGGTCACACATTTCTGCCAGTCCTACATTAGCGCCAGGTACTCGCGCTAGCGCTACTAACCCCGCCTCCTCTAATTTGAACACCTGTAGTGGTGCAAACAGTGAAATACAAGTCCACCCCCACCCTTTCACCTACCTGTGACCTAAAACTGACTGGGGTGCTGGCGCAGCTCCGGAGATGTTGAAGGAACAGCTGAAGGAATTTCCCGCGCCTTCCAGAGATTAATGGCCCAGCAGGTGCTAATGTGGGCAGGCATACACCACAATCAGGAAGAGGGGCGTGGCAGGCATCCCTGGCTGGAGCACGGATTGCCAAACAATTCTCGGAATCCGAGAATCCGATTTGGTTGTATTTTTCCGCTTCTATTTATAAATACAGACGGAAGAAAAATATTTTTCAGTCTGTATTTATATGTAAAAATCAGTTTAAACGGAAAACCGGGAGCCTTAATTATGATTTATTTTAATTTTCTTTTTATAGGGGGAAGGTGATGTAGTGTCCTATTTCATATGATATTCTTATGTATTATGAAATGTTATTCACTATGTCATTTAATGTACCATACTTGCCTTATATTATTGTGTAACAGAATGTTCTGTTTTTGAACCTATCGCTAGTTGCCAGGAGAAAGGTCAGTTCTTTCTGAGCGTTCTCCTGAACAACTGGCCTGATAGCCGTGGGTCCATC
The DNA here is from genome assembly GCA_963921515.1 of Calotriton arnoldi. Lineage (NCBI taxonomy): Eukaryota > Metazoa > Chordata > Amphibia > Caudata > Salamandridae > Calotriton > Calotriton arnoldi. The sequence goes on along the minus strand of CAWUFW010000273.1, from coordinate 90,341 downwards.
CTTATGGATGTTTCTCTGGAATAAAGCAACTTGTTTTATCATACATCGTGCTGCCACCTTGCTTTGTCGTACTGCCCGATTCTACTTAACCCCTGAGGTGGCGTTGAAGGACTTTGCAGCGAGTAGCATGCTACTCTGGAACCCAAGATTTGAGTTGAATAGTAAATTAGTAATATGTGCTTCCTTTTTTCCTCTGTTGCCTAGTTGTGAGTTTCAGTTTGTGCTCTTGAATTCTCATTCATTTAGCAGTGTTTTGAGTAGGTGTAGAATAATTGAAATGGATTCCAAAAGGGAAATTGTGAGCTGTTATTGTGAATAGTGGACATGTGCGTACTGTGATGTTAATACAGAGCAATGTTGACTATGTAATGAATGTACCAATGATGTGGTTACGAAGGTCCCGGTTTTGTTTATTCTATACCTAGAGGAGTTGGCTGTAGTACCTGACTTGGAAGGTGTCACAGGGTTGAAACGCATCAGAATGATTGCTACAATTTTGCTGACCAAGTGTAACAAACCTGATGACTACACTGTCTGTGCTTACATTAACACTATATGGTCAAAATTTTTAGCAAGCTACCTGCTGTATAATAACACACAGTGTTGCTCAAAAGTTCAAAACAGACTGCTTTCACATCAGCCACCTCGCGCAATTTAAACAGAGTCAACTCAATGTATTAATCGTAGCACACTGGCTAACTGTGGCACCTGCTTGTGTTCACCATTGCTCTACCACGAGTCAGTAAGCCCACACGCCTCCCTTCGCAACTCTCTTCAACTAGTGCTTTGCTGCCTTCTTATCAAGAGGCCCACGCATCTCCTTTCGCCATTGGATTACAAACATTCATTGCCTCCACTCGCCAACCCTCCTCATACGACCGGAACTTTGCAGCCTCAATTAAAACACTATTACTGATTGCTTTCCATTCCCAAACTCTAACAATATGGTTTTGATGTTGTCTACTGGTATTTCTCCAAGCTGGACTTAAGAAGTGCTTACCACCAGGTTAAACTTCATAGGGATTCCAAAGCATTGACTGAATTTATTACCACTGAAGGGATATACCAGTTCACTAGGCTGTCCTTTGGGATGTCTTCGGCAGCCAGTAACTTCCAAAGACTAATGTCAAACATCTTGGCTGGTGTGAAAAATGTTGTCTTCTTTCAAGATGACATCTTAGTCTTTGGAGAGTCTGTGGAAGCTCATAATGAAGCAATACAGTAAGTCTTAAGCTAAATATCATGCTCTGGTCTCACTCTACATAAGAAGAAGTGCAAGTTTTCGGTCCAGGAAGTAGAATTCTTAGGTTACCTAATTGCTGGTGATAGCGTGAGACCTAAATCGGATTTAGTTAGTGTAATAGTCAATGCTGCAGTTCCGGATGATAAGGGTAACAGAACTTTTATGTGGCTTGGGGAAAATTATTCCAAGTTTCTGCTGAAATTTTCCCACAAAACAGAAACTTTGAAAAGGTTGTTCAGAAGGGGCAAGAGGTTTATGTTGGAAGAGAGTCAACAGCAAACATTTCAGCAGTTGAAATCAGTCATTGCAAATGCTGGAGCGTTAGCTCCATTTCAGATTGCACTAAAAACAATTCTTACAGTCGATGCCAGTGGTGTGGGTATTGGAGCTGTCCTCCCTTATCTATATGGGAAGTCTGAAAAGACTGTAGTATTTGCTTCTCGATCGCTGCCTGAAACAGAGAGAAATTAATCTGTAATTGAACGGGAAGCATTGGCAGCGGCATAGGATACCAGACCTGGGGGAACAAGAAATTGTTCAGCTAGGTTGGTCGTGAAATTGCAGGAGTGTGACTGTATCGTCAAATATGTACCAGGTTGGAAGAATCACTTTGCGTACTGTCTTTGCAGCCTGATGCATCGGAATTGGATTGTGCATTGCAGACTGATGAGACAGTGACAAGTGTGAATGATGCCATAGAAGGATTACAGAAGGCAGTATCAAAAGAAGTTTGGATTATAGCTACGAGAGAAAATAACACCATACAAGAGGTTGTTGTAGTTATAAATAAATGAGCTTGCAGGGAGAGCACGCTTTTAAAAGGTACCCAATCGTATTTCAAAGTTGTGATGAGTTAACTTTGTTTGATGAGCATGTAATTATGAGAAAGTCATGTTTGTTCCTCCGTTTGGTGGAAGAAATAGGCTGATGTCTTTGGCGCACAAAAGACATCTAGGACAAACCATGACAAACATCTGAGGGAAAGGTTTTGGTGGCCTGGAATGGACGATCAAGTTAGAAAGTGGGTGGCCATGGAGTGTATGGTCTGCAGGAGCTCAGAGAAATGCTCGAAGTTTGACTTGGGAGCATTATAGGATTTTAAGGTTGTGTGGGAAAAGGTGTGCATGGATTTCATTGGAACTTTCTGGTATTTGCCGGAGCAAGAGAGGTATGCAGCAGTAGTTGTGGATGCTTGTTCCAACTGTACTGAAGTGGTGTTTATGAGGAGTATAACTACACACTCCACGATAGCTGCGTTAGGAGAGATTTTTCGAAGAGAAGGAATTTCTTCTTTCCTGGTTACAGACAATGGGACACAATTTACTTCAACAGAAATATGTGAGTTTTTGCATAGCATAGGTATCAAACATATTCACACAGCTTTGTACAATCTCCAATCTAACAGGCAAGCTGAAAGAAACACAAGATTACTCAGGATACTGTGGAAATGGCATATAAATCTAGACAAAACATACACAGGTCAGTGAAAGACATGTTGCGGGCGCATCGCACCGTGGTAAACCCTAACACAGCTTAGTCCCCTTTTGAGATGATGAGAGGCAGATCTCCAGGTGCAAAGTTGATACCGACTTGGATATGAGAAATTATAGTGGATGGAAGTGGTGGAACAACATATAACAGTAGACACATGGGCCGTAAGATAATGCAGGGAGAGTGGGTCCAATTCAAAACAGGTAGATGAGGCCAGAGATTGTCCAAATTTAATAGCCCACATTGTGTACAATTTGTGGGTGAAAATTTGATAAAATTTGAAAATGTCCAGACATGGAATTTAAGATGGGTGGCATTATATCGGAGGGGTGGCATGTGTAAATGTTCGAAGGAGGGAGAAGAAGGATGTAGTGGCTGGTCTCCCATGTTAGAGGCTGATTTTCAGGACAGTAATAGAGGATTAGGATGTGGTAATTTGGATGGAGCATAGAGTACATGGGGATGTTCAGGAGAAACCTCTCCCTTTGTTCTTTCATCAAATAGGCAAATGCCAGAGTTTGGGAGAGTCGGACAGTTAAGAATTTGCAGATCACCAGTTTGGGTGCAGGGTTCTGTGAGTGAGTAAATAACCTCACTCTCTTATTGTCATTCATGGCTGGTTCCATTTTTGTTATTATTTGTTGGTTGTTGGTTGTTGGATCTGTATAGCTTAATATCAGTTGGTTTGTTGTTTTCTCCTTTCCGGTTGTGTGCGTGAGTGAGTTTTCCCCTGACCCTCGTGTCTGTGTTGGTCCCTGTCCTGGTTGTTGTGTATATATCCTTCTACCTTATTTATGTGAGGAAAAGGAGATCTATTGTGACTTTAATACAGAGGAATGTTTACTATGTAATGAATGTTTAAATGATGTGGTCACGGAGGTTACGGTTCTGTTTATATTGGAACCTAGAGAAGTTGTCATATGGTTGTTGCCAAATAAACTTCCTGTTGCCTAAAGAAACATATCAGAGTAATTACTACAGTGGGCCTGTCAGTTGAATTGGATAAAAAGGAGTGGGAAGTTTGAAAAGGATGTTTGGAAGGTAATAGCAGTCAGAAAGGTTTGGGATGAGTCAGAGTGAGAAGATGTTATACGGTTCATACAAATTAAGTAGGACTGTGTATCTGGACAACATAAACATCAGAATATGGGAATTCGCTTGCACATATCATCAGGACACCTACACTACATATGGGCAACAATATAGATATTTTTTATGGACTAGTGACATTGGATCTGGATAGATTCATGGACAAAAAAAGCCCTACTCTTAACAAAAGAGATAATCTTATAAGTAGAGAACGAGATGCTCTGAATACCCTTATGGAGGATGACGACATAGTGATCAGGGAGGCTGATAAAGGGGGGAACATGGTAATGATGCGCTGCACAGACTATGAACAGGATGTCTTGACGCAACTAAATGACAATGACTGTTACGAAGCCCTCACCACTAACCCTATATGGTCACTTACTAACCTTATCAATCGACATTTGAAACAATGGCATGGACAGGGTGTATTAGATGAATATCTGTACCTGCAGGTAGATCGACCTAAATATTCACAAAGATCTTCCCTCCCCCCCCGGCAGACCTATTATATCGGGCAATGATGGGCCCACCGAGAGACTGTCTGAGTATCTGGACATATTTTTAAAACCCCTAGTTAGCAATATGCCATCATACATACGTAATTCCAAACATTCTGGGAACACTTGCGGACATGAACTGGGAGGCTAATATGACACATCACACTAGATGTCACAGCACTATACACTAGCATTAAACGAGAGTCTGGATTGCATGCTGTGAGACGCATTTTGAATACTAGATCAGCCAGCCTATGGGATCCTTCGGAAATGTTGGTGAATAGGATTGAATTGATTCTGGATAATAATGTGTTCCTTTTTAACAACAAATGGTATCGACAGACACAGGGAGTTGCCATGGGCTCCAGATTCTCTCCCTCATATGCCAACCTCTTCATGGGGTGGCTGGAGGAGAATTGGATCTGGGGCTCCATGGGATCGAGGTGGAATGACTCGATCCTCTATTGAGGGAGGTACATAGACAATTGTCTAATGATTTCGACTGGAACTATTGAAAAACTCTGTGGATTCTTCGAACATTTGAATAGTAACCAATCTAATATCAAACTCACTTTTTTTTTTTTTTTAATATATTTTTATTGTTTTCAAATCCTTGAAAGTCACAATTATTAATCAGGTTACAGTACAGTCATCTGCAAAGCATATTCATATCGTCCGTAGCATACACAGAGTTCAGTCACATTTCTTCCAGTGATTGCGCCAATCTCTGTTGCATTTCCATTTCGACAGTTGGGGAGATACACAGGTCCCCACGATACATATTCCACTTGCCCCATTTTTTTATCCCATTTCTTAGGGCATCCCCTTGATTTGAAAACCTCCTTTTCGGCAATCATACACCTGTCTAATTCCTTTGCCCATAGTCTGCAAGACGGACTGTCCGCCACTCCCCACTTTCTAGCAATTTCACGTTTCACTAGAGTATACCCCAATGTGGTCAGTTGTTGTTCCACTTCTGTGAGGTCAGTATCTTCCCAAATGTTGAGCAAGCCGAGCTGTGGTGTTATGGTAAGTGCCTTCCCAACTGCATCTTGGATGTGTTTTGTGGCCCCGTCCCATATGGGCTGTATACTCGGGCAGTCCCAGATGGTATGAAAAAAGGTTGCTTCTGTCATAAGGTTTCTGCACATACAGAGCTATGCACAGGATAATAGGACCTTGGAATATAGTGGTGAGCCAACCATAGACCTTAGCACCCAAAACCCCAACCCAACTAGCCTTAGCGTCCCATTAGCACTAATGTACCAATGATTAGACAACCTAGAACATGGTATCTCTCTCTCACCCAGGACTCGCAGAGGCAAGAACACTCTTTCGTCACACTCGTACCTGTCCACAACATGCGTAAGAAGAGACACTGTATAGTTCAAAATATTTATTTCAACTTACGTGCTCTAAGATACAGTACACGTGTCAGTACTAATAGCATAATACATATGAATAATATAATCAGCATAGTTACTACTCCATAGAATACGAACGGGGAAAGCATCTCATAAAGCAGTGGATATATGTCTAACTAACATTACCACCCTCCCCGTGCTGGAAGCCAGTTTATTATGAGAATAGAAGACCTTTGGGCTTTGACTAGCGAACCCCCATACCTCAGTCTCTAGATGCAAAACTACATCAGCATACAATCACAGCTCTTCTCTCTGGAAAGTTCGTCTCCAAGTGCTATCTTAGAGCAAGCAAACACATTATTAAAAGCACACTAATTTCTCGATGGCAGCTGTACAAGTGTTATGTCTAGGTGCGAGGGACGGGCCAAATCAGTATAAACCAGGGGGTTGTTATTCGACCTTGTAACTGTTGTTCAGACTGAGCCCAAAAGGGAACAGGAGAAAAGGTGAGCAACAGAATATGCAGACTGTTGCAGAATCACTTGGCAATAACAAAGGGCGAAAGAACAACATCCAATAATAACGTGCGCAATAGTCATCATGGCATCCAGGCCTGCGGAACATGGTCAGACCATCCAGGAGGCCATGATCCACAAGACACCCTCCCTGGACAGTCCATCGGCCGAAACAAAAACGAAGACAGAGTTCCAAACACCTGAGCAGAATTGAGGCTGTCTACTGAGAACTAACGGCAAGTCAATCAATCCAAAAATGTGAATGAGCAGAAAAACGCTATACCGTCCAACAGGACATCATTGGAATCGTCAAAAAATGTAGACGCCATCCAGTCCAACAGGTCAAAGCTGCAGGAATGTTCTTCAGAGTATGGAGCATCCAAAAGCAATGCGGGACAGCTTGCGTGATATTCAATGTAACTTTGTTGTAGGAGGTCCTGAGCAGCCGCCCAGATATCCCATTGTGCCAAAATCCCCAGTGCAGCCGCACGCATCATAAAACCAGCAGCAGAACAGTCCCGTTCATGGGCCTCTAAGGGACCCACCAACCGAACAAAATCCGGTACCGACAATGACGAATTGGAGAGGCAATAATCCATGGTCCATGTAAACGGACATCGGATGCAAGACATCACAGGTTGCACGCAAGTGAAATACGCAAAGCGAAAGGAAAGGGTGTAGGACACACTGATAGTTGCCAAGGGCAGAACATCGAAGCCAACCAGGAGTCGCTCACGGAGCAGCTGGAGGCGTTCGGGATCGAGAAGGGCCCAGTGGAGTGCAGCCATTGCGCAGAAAACAGACCAACAGCAAGACACCGGCCGCCAAAGCGAGGATTAATGGAAATCCACCAAAGAAGCTAGAAAAAATGGAATGAATGAATGCCGGTATCACACCGAAAACAGTTTGAAAGGTGGACACGAGGCCAGACCCCACAACCTTAAAAAAGTGCACCAGACCCTCGGTGTTTGATGCGTTAAAAATACGATGAATTAACTCCCCAAAATGTTGGGGGAGGTCAGTGTTCAAAAGGGCCTGTATTTCACTGTGTGTACTAGCCACCTGGAGAATGAATGTCTCCCGGGCGGATGTGAGCATAACCTCCTTATTCAATAATAGGGCCTTTATTCTGCTCAACTTATTGAAATCTGCCTCCATGGTAGGAATGGAAGGCCAAATAGAGTTATCAACGCTGTCGTGAGGGGGAGGAAAAAGCACATTCTTGCAGCAGACAACTCTGTGTTAGACCGTAACAATATACGGAATGCCAGCTTGTAGGCCACAACAGTCTTCGTTATTTAAAAGCAAATAGCTACCGTTAGTAAGCAAAGTAAAAGTAGGAGAAATAGCAGGAGCAGGAATACCCTTTAGCACACATGCCAGATTCGGAACTGAAACGCTACAAGCCCCGTGCAACTTAATATGTTTACAAATAAGCGAATGACCCACAGTTGAATCACAAGACTCCCCCGTGAGAAATACTTCCTTGCCATCTCTAAGGCATTTATACATGAAAGGCAAGGACCAAAGTTCATGCAGGAAAGCACCACCCAAAGGCTGGAAACGGCCCACAGGATAATGCTTCATGCACGAACTGAACTCAAATAGGGAAAAAGGTAAAGCTATAACCCCATGAACTAGCCATACCGCAGAATCTAGTTCTGCTACTGAGAACGGTAAAGGATCCACTTTTTCAATATGTAACAAAGTGTAGGATGCATCTTTCATGGACATGAACTGCTGTTTGTCTGTCAAATTAAAAGGCAGAAAGAGGGCAGTGGTGTTTAACAAATTCCAAGGAACTTTACCCAACTTAAGAGTTTGCAAAGTCCATGCAAACTGCATCACTGAGCGCAACTGATTCTGACCATGATACAACATAGAGACATCATCTTGTACAATATCAACAACAGAGGATACAATATTGTCTAATGTGTAAATGCGGGAAGACAGGGTATTTATACTATTGTCAACAACAGCAAGCACCTTTTCCAAATTTGCTTGGTCTATTTCTCTAAGACGGGAAGCAGCTTCCATTTGTGACAGCTTCCAGAGCTCATTATACGCTTCATAAATGAATCTCTTCGGTCGGGGACCACGAGGTCCCAAGATAAAGTCAGATAAGTCAATAGTGCCTGATAGGAGGGATAAATGGTTCTTAACAGAGTCTAAGGACGAATGTTGTAACCATTGTTTACATAATTTACCAACTGAATACGTGGTCACAGTACGAGTTTCAGTAAATCTTGGATCAGGCTTGTCCTGTAAGTAGCCAGGAACTGTGCCATGAAAACGCAGTTGGCATGCATTAGATGATATGGGCCATGCCAACCAGGGTGACTGTATCAGTGCAGAAACGTTAAAGGAATTATTCTGAAACTGAGCCTGTAACGCCATAAGGGACATATTAAAATGCAAACTATCATTTGGCAGACTCGACAAGGATGGGATGGTTGGCGCATTTAGTTGTTTACCGGTAGCCAACCCCCAACACGTGGTCTGATAAATGGAAGCATTTAGAAATAGAATTTGGGCTGGGATAAGGCAAGCACGGTGCAAGGCCTCCGTGACTTGCACCTGCCATGGCTTCGAACCCCAAATTGATTTTAAATCCACTGTGTCTTTCCAATATTCATAACCACCCACCGCCAAGGCGCTCAAAAGGAACCCGAATATAACAATTTAGTGTGGGTCAACATTATTTTCTGAGTCAATGGAGTTTTTTTTTTTTTATTAATCTTTTTATTAGTTTCGATCCGCAGTTATGCATACATTTGTAATCAACATTTTAGCAAGCATTTAACACAGCAATACATTAGCATGAGGAGAAGGTCACTTCTACATTGCGTCCCTTGCTCGATTTCTATTTCGCCTCATCTCAAGCTCCAACATTGGGGAAATACAGTTAGATCCGCGATAGACATTCCACTTGCCCCATTTTTTATCCCACTTCTTTGGGCATCCCGGGTTATAAAGACTTCCTTTTCTGCAATCATGCATTTATCAACTTCCTTCAACCATGCCTGCGTGGTTGGAGGACTTGCCACCCCCAGCCTCTAGCTATTTCTCTTTTTACTAGGGTGTATCCCAGCGTGGCTAGTTGTTGTTCCACCTCTGTGAGATCTGTTGCCGCCCACACATTAAGTAGACCCAGCCTTGGTGTAAGAGTCAGTGTCATTCCCAAAGCGGTTTGGATATGAGTCGTGGCCCCTTCCCATATTCGTAGAAGCCGCGGGCACTCCCATATCGTATGATAAAAGGTAGCCGTGTGGCCGCAGCCTCTAAGACAAAGTGGATCAGCTCTGGCCCCTATCTTTGCCAATGTCACTCCCGTTAAATACGACCTATGGAGGATTTTGAATTGTATCAGCCTGAAACGGAGGGTGATGGCCGCCTCCCTGGGAGACATCAGGGCAGCCTGCCAGTCCTCATCGTCAAGAGATCCCAGGTCTTTTTCCCACTGCTCCTTGAGCTTATGTAGCGTGTCAGGTATGTTATTGCACAATTTTTTATAGATCAATGAAATGGCTTTAGAATGTAGTGGTCCATCTAGTAAGCGATCCTCTAATGGCGATGACTCTGGTATTTCTGTGAGGTCTGGAAAAGCTGTTGTGAGGGCATGCCGGATTTGCATATATCTAAATTGTTCCCCTTGCGCCATTTTGTATTGGTCTTGAAGCTCCTTAAAGCTGAGGATCGACCCATTTTTAACCATGTCTCCGACCACAGATATCCCGATGGTGTCCCACTTATCAAAGCCAGGTTGCTGGCAGAGAAGACCCAACTTTTGGGCATACCAAAGTGGCGTTGCTTTTGAGAGGACTTTTGACCAACCTAGCCGGGAGTTAGCCTGATGCCAGATAGCTACAGTATGGGAAAGAGGCCCAAAATATCGTCCTCTCTTTACTTTAGAATAAAGCGCTCCCAAGTATCCAGATCGCCCGGTCTGATATCTGTCGAGCATGTATGCGGGATCGTTGGGAGAGCGATATATCCACTGGTTTATCACCACTAGTTGCGAAGCCCAGTAATAAAGTTTAAGGTCTGGGAGAGCTATTCCTCCGTCGAACCAGCCCTTCGTCAGCTTTTTGGTAGCAATGCGGGGGCCCTTCCATCCCAGAGCAGAGTCCTGACCTCACCCTCCACCACTGAGAAATACTTGTCCGGAACCTGATATGGACAATTCTGGAGGATATATAGAAAGCGGGGAAGTGCCAGCATCTTGAACAACGCAGCACGGCCCATCAACGACAGGGGCAAGGATCTCCAATATTGAACGTCTGTTTTTAGCCGGGCCAGTGGGGGGGCCAGGTTGCGATTATAAAAAAGGGCAGGGTCCGACGTAGCAAAGATTCCTAAGTACTGAAACCCCTCGTCGGCCACCTTGATTGTACAATTTGGCGGGAGACGGGGGACGTGCCCCCGGAGCATAAACAACACAGATTTACTCCAGTTTATTTGGTAGCCCGAGTATTTCCCAAAGTTCGTGAAGATGTTCAGAACACCACGAATGGATTTATATGGAGAGGCTAGGTACAGCAAGATGTCATCTGCGTATAGGGATATTCGATCTTCCTGTCCCTCTGCCCATTTCAGGCCCCTCACCATCACCGCCTGGCGGATCCAGGCGGCCAATGGTTCTAATATCAGTGAGAATATCATCGGGGACAGGGGACAGCCCTGCCTGGTTCCCCTTCGCAGTGTGAATATTCGTGAGGTATAGTTGTTGACCCTCGTCAATGGAGTTTTTAATTTAAAATAATATGACCCAGGGTTCGATCGATTAAAATCAGTAAAATAGGTGAATTTATTTCGAAGAGTTTGGGAACTACCTGGCACGGGGTTTGGGCAGTGTTCCCATTGGGTGTAAGTAACAGGGCTGCGTAGTGCACTTGGCTTGTGGAGAAAATGATTTCCCCAATGTTGGTAACAATACAAATCGGCATAATTCGCAGAATTCATATACAAGTCTTCAGCATTAAAAGAGGCATAATATTTTAAATCAGCAAACAATGCTTCAACTGCATGCACATCCCAATCATCAGAATGAATATTACTTTTTACTACATCACCCATCGAGACTCGAAGGACATTTGGTACATTAATAATTTCTGTCGGGCCATGTATTTGAAAGTTTACCGCATCCCATACTATGCCATCAGCAACTGGAAACGCTGAAATGTTCACAAATGTGTGGCCACGCTTCATGATGTGTGAAGAGGAATGTGGAGCCAAAGTTCCAGCAACACTGTTCACAGCAGAGCGTTCAGGTAAATAGTGACCATTGATGAGTAGAAAAAAAACACCGTGACAAAGCCAATGGACATGAACAAAAAAAACAAGAAAAGTACCATCCAAATATATGTCCAAGGTGGAATCAAAAAAATTGTCTCTAAACCAGGATACGAAAAGACTAAACTTGGACGGGGCCTTTGATGAGTTGGAATCCGAGTCAAAGGAATAATGTGTCGGGCTCAGTGGCGTTGTTGGTTGGTGTGCCACCGACTCTGTGGCGGGATAAGTATATTCGTCCTCATCAATGCAGGGGGATGCAGGGGGTTCAAATATATTTTCAGGCAAATCGACCATCTCCATGGTAACATCAGTGACTGTTCGTGCAGGCGTGCCGCGGATACATGTCCGATAAATGGCAGGACAAGAGACCGCTGGTGTGACACTATTCAGGATCGGCCAGATGTTGTAGCTTGACATTTTCCACTGAGATGTATCTGTTTTCCTTGCGACCGGGAAGCGGTGGTAAGATGACTGTACGTGTTCCCTTCAAGCCCAGGACTGGAACCGGTGCACGAAAAGAGGGGCTGAATTCTTTTTTGTTCTCCACCTTCTCTCGTACCAGGTCACCAATCTTCGGAAGCCAGCCGGCAACTGGAATCTGCAGAGCAGGGTCTGTGGCTGAAGGCAAATGTGCAATTGCAAGTTTGTCTCGGGCTTCTTGTAAGTCCTGTAACATAGTAGAATGGTTATCTACATCAAACTTGGCGGATTGCGCCGCCATGTCTAGACCATCAAGGTCAGGCACAAACATTCGTATGCCAAAGAGCATTTCGTAAGGGGTCCGCCCACCCAGAGGCCTTCTAGGGAGATTATTAAGTGCACGTTGAACAGTATACAAGTGGGCCAGCCAGTTCCTGCCAGTACCTATAACTCTAGCTGTCAAGGATTGCTTTAAGTCACGGTTCATTCGTTCAACGATAGAGTTGCCCTCAGGCCTATACGGAGACGAAAATTTCACCCGCACCCCTAAGGAGCCCATTGCGTCCTTGTAAGCCTTAGAGGCAAACGCCGGACCTTGGTCAGAATGGAAGGTGCCGCATGCAAAAATTCCCACAAAGACTCGCAAATCCCTAATGACATTTCGTGCGTCAGCACTCCGTTGTGGCCAGACCCAGATGAACCGTGTGCACGAGTCCACTGCCACTAAGATATATTTATAGGCAGTGTCTGAAGAAAATGGACCGCAGTGATCCAAGTAAACACACCCAAAGGGTCTGTTCGAAATTGCAAGCGAGGTCTGCGGTGGTCTTGTGACTGTCGAAGGCTTGATCTGTTGACAAACGTCACAGGAAAGCACATAAGTACGTGTATCTTTGTATAAACCACGCCACCAGTAACGCTGCTGCAAAATGGAAATTGTCGCTGACACACCAGCATGCGCCGAAGCCATGCCTTCGTGTGCTGCTGCCATCAAGGAAAGTCTGCGGTCCGCGTTGGGGATCAGCCGAACCCCAACGTTAGGTCCCGATCAGGCTCCTTATGTAACAATACCTATCTGGTAAGAATATTTAGAAGGGAAACCTCTAGGGTAATTAATTCCTTCTTTTGTTGCAGCAATAGCTGCCAAGATATCAGTGTCTATTCTAGACATGGATCTAGTAACTGCTGCTACTGAACACGTGAGTACTGCTGATCTGGCAGCTTCATCTGCCAGACTGTTACCAACAGCGTGTGCGCCCACCCGCTGATGGCCTAGGGTGTGAACCACCTGTGTGAGTGGCAGACGTCTTTGTAATTCTGCCACCCTAACCCAAAGCATTTTATGCTTGATTGTGTTGCCTTTAGCGTCTCTATAGTCATTTTGCGACCAAAAGAACAGATTGTCATTGTATGATTGAACACAGTAGTAAGAATCGCACACAATTAAAGTGGTCACATCAGGATTTACGAACTCAAGCGCAAGCACCAATGCGCGCAGCTCGGCCAATTGTGCAGTACTATCCCCGAGTGTCTGAGTGTGCACCACAGTGGATCTGAACTTTCCGTTCACAAAAGTACCTGCAACAATAGCACATGCGGCAGAATAAGCATGCTTGGATCCCGTGGCCGGTTGTGCCGAACCATCGGTATAGATCACACAGTCGTAATCCTCAAGCGGCAATAAAGACAGAGGAGGAGGATGAACGAATTCATACTGTAAAAACTCCTGAGTCTGAAGAGAAGAATCGAATATGAAAGTGACATCCGGAGACGTCAAAGAGGTTGCCCATTGAATCCAACGGGGGTGCAAGGCTTTAGAGTTCGGAACACTTGCTTTAGTCACTGCCTCTAGGGCAGGATAGGGTGTCACCACCAGAATGCGTTTTCCTTGTGCCAGTGCGCGCTCCTTCAGGATCGCCATTTGCACTGCTGTTAGCACTTTCTCCACAGATGAGAACCGCATTTCTGCAGAGGTGTATAGATGTGACTTGTATGCGATAGGTACTGTGTCTCCTTCATTAAAGGTTAAATACGTGAAGCCCACTGCCCCTGGAATGATTCTAATCACCAAGTTTGTGTGGTTATCACGCGTCAAAAGGTATTTAGACTCAAGAAGGTCTTTCTGCAGTGATTGCAGAATGGAGGTATGCTCCGGAAGCCAGCAAGACTTCGAAAAAGTAGGCTGTATCAAGGCATACAGTGGCTTGATACACTGGGCATATTCGGGAATGTATGTACGTCCGAAATTCAGAAAACCCAGCAAAGACTGAAGCTTCTTCAGATTTGTAGGAGGGCACAGAAGTGCACATTTCTCCAGAAAATGGGGGCTAAACCCTTACCTTCATTGTTGAGCTCATAGCCCAAGAACAAAACGGTAAACTCAGCAATATGGGATTTTGCAAAGTTAATTTTGTATCCCTGAACCGCAAATTCAAGAATAATGCGGTCCACTCGCGTCAGATGCGGAAACAATTCATCGTCTGTCAGATAAATGTCATCCACATACGAACAGGCGTCTGGATCTATGCCGTCTAATAAAGAGACAACACGAGCGGCAAACACTCCTGGACTATTTTGGTACCCCATAGGAAGACGCCTGAATTTGAACATTGTACCACCGGAAGTAAAGGCACACCATTGGCCACTCTCCGGGGCTAAGTTGTGCGTGTAGAATCCATTTGAAAGGTCAAGGGTCGTTTTGTATTTTTACGAACAAGACTGTCTACAAGCGCAGAACTATGGGTATTTTGCACCGCAAAGGTCCGACAATGAGAGTTCAAATGCCGGTAATCCAATACTAAACGGTACGATCCATCGGGTTTAGAAACCGCGAAAAGGGATTGTTCATAGGTGAGACACAGGGTTCAATTACTCCCTGATATTCCAACTGTGTCAGAATTTCGGAAACGGGGCCTTTGGCTTCACGTTTTATGGGATACTGGGGTTGTGGCTGCGGCAACGATCGCAAAGGTATTTCATGGGGGAGATTCTTCGTCCCAACCCACGTGATTGCGGAATAACGCTGGAGCCAGGGACACAGCCCATTCTGCTGCAAGAGCCTTTGCTTTGTCCTTTGGGACATGTCTAGAAAAGCTCGGAAGGATTACCTCCTCCCCTTTACGCGCAGTAAGTACGAATGGGGGTGGCCAATCCGCCTCTGCTAATAAAATATCATATGAAGAGGTCAGATTTTCCCAAAAAATACCTTTAATTACTCGCTGTATATCACCTTCAATTTGGAGGACAATATTAAATAGTCTGTCAGGGGGTGCCACTCTGGTGTCTGCTGTTTCAACAGTAATGAATGTTTCAGTTGCTGTCGCCTCCATATGAGGACGTAGCGCCTCCCGCACTATGGTTACTTCCGCGGCGCTGTCTAGGAGGGTTACTGCCCACGTCCAATTCAGGAGTCTCGTTCTCACCGTTTGTGGCATATTTAGCTGTTACAGCGGCAACTTTCTTCTTCTGAAATTGTGGTCGAAAACGTTGAGCGTCTTCTTCTTTTCCTCTGACTTGTTGTCGAGGCTGGTCTCGTCCCTGTGGGGCCTCACGGGCCCTTCCTCTATCCTGGCGGTCTCCTCCACCGGCCTGTGACGAAGTCTGTGCCTGTAAAGAACGAGGAGAACGCGTATCAGGGATCTGAAACCTATCCGGAGACTTAATTCTCGCTCTATCGCGTAAATCATAAGTACGTTCAGAAGAAACTGAAACCGGGGATGCGCCTCGCGATCCCGGCTTTGTCTGTTGCTTACCCTGTTTTTTCAGCCTCCAGCTCTTTTTAGTGAAGACTGGTTTCTCATCCTTCTCAGATTGAGATTTGGTTTGTTGCTGTTGTGGTTGCGATTGTGTTTGCTGTTTAGCAAAAGGCTTGTTACCCAGGCTGTTTCTACCAATAGTTTTGTAAGCCTGGGTAATAATTTTCGGTAATTCGCGAGGCTTGTCCAATTCTGGGACCAAAGCCAAAGCGTTCGCTACTTGAAAGTTCACTGCATCGCCCTTGACATTCGCAAGGATCAGTTCAGCTACTACTTCAAACACTCCCACTAGTCTCATCCCTAATTCCACCGCCGCTTCAGGGCCGTGTTCATCCTGTACTTTTTTAATTACAGTGGGGAGAACTGTCATGGAAGGCGTACCAAAACATTTAGAATATACTGCTGCGAATACTCTACCCCAGTTGTCACAGGCTGTCAACTCGGGAATTAAGTCTTTTGGCAAACTAATCGTCAAAATACGATGTTTATCCACTGGAGATGTATGTGGAAAAACTGCCTCCAACTGATCAAATTTTTCTGCAAGCCAATAAGGAAATCATCCTTATGTTGTGGACGTTTGCCCATCACAGAGTTCACCATGACAGGACTTATGGTTACTCCGGCTGCACCAGCTGGATGGCCGGCAACTCCAGGAGGGGCTCCTGGATGTTGCCTGTAACATATTGCACTAAGGCTCGATGCACTCGTACTAAAGCCGAATACATGTTACGCAATTCCGCGACTGGTATCGTCATATATCGCGGATGTGGGGTGTACCCGGCCAAAACAGGCCAAGTGGCCCCATCAATAGATAAGGGGCCTAAACGAACCGTGGTAGTCGGTTGTGGAAGGGCGCCATTAAACCAAACACGGTGTTGCCAAGCCGTGAGCGGTACCTCAAGACAAGAATAAGGTATATAATTATTAGGAACTGCGGTGGCTGTATATTCATGGAACAAATCGTCAGTCCCATCCACTGCAGGAAAAGTTACCCATGAGTAGAACACCTCAAAGTGGTAAGCCGGATCGGCTTGTACCACAAAGATCAGTTCGACTCCAGCATCTGGCACTCCATACGCCCGTAAGTGTGTTCGGAGTGCTCCGCGGCTATGCGCCGCAATTTGAACAGCCATTTACGGCTAAAATACTTCGACAAACTAACAGGAGGCAGCACAAGTAGGGTTTTAATCAAGAAAAACCTTTTCTAATAACTTCAAGCTTGAAAGAACCTACAATAACTGTAATATAGGAGGTATCACCATCACACACGCTTCCGGAAGCGTACGTGAGGGTTGTGTGGACAAGCACAAGTACTACTCAAGCGTCTCGCAAGTAAGCCGCCCCACTTGTTGGTCGCGCCATGTCATAAGGTTTCTGCACATACAGAGCTATGCACAGGATAATAGGACCTTGGAATATAGTGGTGAGCCAACCATAGACCTTAGCACCCAAAACCCCAACCCAACTAGCCGTAGCGTCCCATTAGCACTAATGTACCAATGATTAGACAACCTAGAACACGGTATCTCTCTCTCACCCAGGACTCGCAGAGGCAAGAACACTCTTTCGTCACACTCGTACCTGTCCACAACATGCGTAAGAAGAGACACTGTATAGTTCAAAATATTTATTTCAACTTACGTGCTCTAAGATACAGTACACGTGTCAGTACTAATAGCATAATACATATGAATAATATAATCAGCATAGTTACTACTCCATAGAATACGAACGGGGAAAGCATCTCATAAAGCAGTGGATATATGTCTAACTAACATTACCACCCTCCCCGTGCTGGAAGCCAGTTTATTATGAGAATAGAAGACCTTTGGGCTTTGACTAGCGAACCCCCATACCTCAGTCTCTAGATGCAAAACTACATCAGCATACAATCACAGCTCTTCTCTCTGGAAAGTTCGTCTCCAAGTGCTATCTTAGAGCAAGCAAACGCATTATTAAAAGCACACTAATTTCTCGATGGCAGCTGTACAAGTGTTATGTCTAGGTGCGAGGGACGGGCCAAATCAGTATAAACCAGGGGGTTGTTATTCGACCTTGTAACTGTTGTTCAGACTGAGCCCAAAAGGGAACAGGAGAAAAGGTGAGCAACAGAATATGCAGACTGTTGCAGAATCACTTGGCAATAACAAAGGGCGAAAGAACAACATCCAATAATAACGTGCGCAATAGTCATCATGGCATCCAGGCCTGCGGAACATGGTCAGACCATCCAGGAGGCCATGATCCACAAGACACTTCTTGATGGCAACCACGGAGACAGAGCATGTCTGGTCTCGAACCTATTTTTGCAAGTGTAACTCCAGTGTGGTACGATCTATGCAAGATTTTTAGTTGGATCAAGCGGAATCGGAGAGTAATGGCCGCCTCCCTCGGGGACATCAGCGCATCCTGCCAGTCCTCGTCCTCGATGGGCCCTAAATCTGTCTGCCATTTTTCGCGGAGTGCATGGAACGGGTCCGGTAAGTTATTACACAATTTCTTATATGTTAGTGATATGGTTTTATTTAAAATTGGTTCATCCAGCAACCGATCCTCCAAAGGGGACGACTCTGGTATCTTGCTCATGTCTGGGATTGCTGTAGTAAGGGCATGTCGGATCTGCAAGTATCGGAAAGTCTCCCCCTGAGCTAGTTCGTATTTTTCCCTCAATTCCCGGAATTGGAGGATTTTGCCCTTTTTCACCAGGTCCCCTATAGTGGAAATTCCAATGGTGTCCCACTTATCAAACCCAGGCTGATTGCAGAGCAATCCTAATTGCTGGGTGAACCATAATGGTGTGGCTTGGGTTAACACGTTCGACCATCCGAGGCGGTTAGTCGCCTGGTGCCATATCGCCACTGTTTGGGCCGTTGGGCCGATGTATCTTCCTTTGTAGTCTTTTGTATACAGCGCCCCCATATATCCCTCTCTACCCATCTGATATCTGTCCAGCATATAGGCCGGATCTATCAGGGAGCGATATATCCAGTGGTTTACCACCGCCAGCTGCGAGGCCCAGTAATAGAGTCTCACATCCAAGAGAGCGATCCCCCCATCGTACCATCCCTTAGTCAACTTTCGCATCGCTATACGAGTCGGTCCTCCGTCCCACAGTAGCGTTCTGACCTCACTTTCCACACTTGAGAAATATGTGTCCGGAACCTTGTTTGGACAATTTTGAAGGATATATAAAAAGCGCTGCAGGGCTAACATCTTAAACAGGCCGCTCGGCCCAATAACGATAGGGGCAGGGATCTCCAGTGTTTGAGGTCATTGCAACCTGTCCAGGGGTGCCGCAAGGTTTCGATCATAAAAGAGTTGAGGATCCGGGGTTATGAAAACTCAGAGATATCAAAATCCGTCTTGGGCTACTTCTACTGTGCAACCCGGAGGGAGCTTAGGAGTCGGGCCCCGGAGGACAAATAGTACCGATTTACTCCAGTTGATCGCATACCCAGAGTATTTCCCAAAGTTTGTAAAGATATTTAAAACTCTATGTAGGGACGTGTATGGAGATGCGAGATATAATAGAATATCATCGGCATAGAACGATAGCCGATCATCATGCCCTTCCACCCACTTTAACCCTCTGAGGGTTAAAGTGATTTAAGCGCTGACTGATGAAATATATAAATAATATATATAAGATGATGATGACTTATGGGAATGCATGGGTTTCCACTTTAAGCTTTAACAGAAAGAAACAGCCGATCTGTGATTGGGCTTTGGAAGTCACGGGGAGGTAATTTAAATGTGCAACACGACTCTTATTGGTTGCCACAATGTTTTATACTTTTTCTGTTATTTTCTTAGCCTTGAAGAAGTCGCGGGACAGTGTGCCCAACAGGCGACGAAACACGTGTTGACTAAGGAATTAAGCAAAACCAAAGGGGATGATGGACAGAGTGTTGAACATTGCAAGCACTCACCCCCAGTCAACTGATCTGGGTTTAATCCATCATCATTCTTTAGCTCACTCCGCCACCCCAGTTCAGACATGGCCATATGCAAATCAGTCTGACCCTGTGCCTCATGGGAACAGTCCAGCCCGAACTGCCAAGCCATGTCTTCCCTGGACCGGAAACAAGCATCCTGGGACCGGTTTCTGGCTTACAGCCGTCATCAGCCAGGCTATCTTGAAAGCATTACATCCCCTCTCACCCAGGATGCCAGTGGTTCCAGCATCAAAGAGAAAATTAGGGGGGACGGGGCAGCCCTGTCTAGTGCCTCTCCTTAGCTGAAATACTCTTGACGTATGGTTATTGACCCATACTTGACCCCGCAGATCCGTGTACAGCAGTTTTACCCAGCCCAGAAATTTCTGGCCGAACCCCAGGCTTCTCAGGACTTCAAACATATACGGCCACTCAATAGAGTCAAACGCCATTGATGCATCAAGGGAGAGCACCACTGCGTCTTCCTCTATGTATTTTTGTCGCGCTAGGACATTATGAAGGCGACGAATATTTAGCGCCGTATTCCTCCCTGGCATAAAGCCAGATTGGTCGGGGTGGACCAAAGATGTAATCACTGAGACCAAGCGCGAGGCCAGCAGTTTGGCTAGGATTTTCGCTTCGACGTTGATCAAGGAGATCGGCCTGTACGAGCCGCAGTCCTCGGCGGGTTTCCCCGGCTTACGGATAACGACTATCGAGGCCAGCCTTTGATCCTCTGGTAAGACCCCTTTATCATAGCTTTCATCATACATAGCCCGCAGGTGAGGCGCTGCGTGGGAGGCGACCATTTTCAGAAATTCTATTGGCATCCCGTTTGGTCCCATCGCCTTCCCTGACTGAATAGTATTAATAGCTTTCCGAATTTCGTCATCCGTAAGCTCTTCTTCTAAAGAGTCTCTTTCTTCTTCTGAAAGTGTAGGCAAGTGCATATCTACTAGCAGCTGACGAGAGTCCTCTGCCGAGTAGGTTGTGGATGGGGTGTATATCTTTTCTAAGTGGTCTGCAAATGCATTTGCTATGTCCTGTGGGTTTGAGATCTGCTTTGTTCCATGGAGGGTCAGCCTGGGTACCCATCTCTCCCCTTGCTCTCTTCTCTCCAGCCAAGCTAACAGTTTCCCAGCCCTGTCCCCCATTTCATAGAGTTTGTGTTGGGTGTGTAAAAGTTTGGTCCTCATATGTTCCTGCACTAAAGTTCGATATTCTAGCTGCTTAATAGTAAGTTGGTGTATGGCTGTATCTGTGGGAGAACTAATACTATCTTCTTCCAGTTGTTGGAGCTCGCTCTCCAGCTGCAAAATCTGTTGCTGCCGTTTTTTACTATAGCCCACTTTTAGCGCCAGTTCCTGCCCCTTCAGTACCACCTTGAAGGCCTCCCATATGGTCTGTGCTGAGTCTACTGATCCGACATTTTCTTTAAAATAGTTAACGGTGTGCGTAAGTAGATTCGCTCTAATATCCGGAATTTTAAGCAGCCATGGACTAAGGACTATAGTGGCCCGCGGACGTTTGTCGAAATATGTAAGTTTTCCCACACCGGGGAGTGATCCGAGATTCCTCTTGGTAGAGCATGAGGATTGCGGAAGTGACCGATTTCTGCAGACTGTGTCAAAAAATAGTCAATTCGGGACCTGCTCTTGTGGGCGTTAGAGTAGTAGGTGTATTGGGTCCCGTCTGGCTGTAGAGATCGCCATATATCTGTGAGGCCCATGGCCTTCGCAAACTCTGCCATGTGTGTATGGGGTCGCGTCTGGGGTCATTGTGGATGTCTATCCCTTTGGTCGTCCATTGTCATGTTGAAGTCGCCCCCCAAGATCAGAGTGCCCACGGGAAGGTCTACTATGATTTTCCCCAGGTCTACCAATGCTTCTTTACCTAGTGCCGGCGGGAGGTATACCGAGACCACATTAAGCGCTTTCCCTTCCCACTGCGCCTCCAAATCTGCAAACCTTCCCCACGGGTCCGCCCATGTGCGTGTCTGTGTAAGTGGCAGACTTTTTTTAACCAGGATACCCGTCCCTCGGGATCCTGAAGTGTAGTCCGCATGGATCATGAGCTTGTATCCCCACCGTGTTAGAGCTTTGCATTTGTTACCTACTAAATGTGTCTCCTGCAGCAACACGATATCGGGGGCCTGTCTTTTAAAATAGTGTTGCACTATACCCCGTTTGATTTTGTCCCCCATCCCATTCACATTCCACGTCAGCACAGCAAGTGATGTTTCTATCTTAGCCTCTGTCACACGGGTGGTGGGTAAACAGACAGGAGCATTCAGCATAACCCCAGGGCTCATCCCCTGCACTTCGCTGTCCTAGCAACACTTGCATACATTTCCCCAAACGGTTGGGCGCACAAATAACAGAGAAAGCCGTGACCCTCCGTCCGATATGGCTAGTAGCAATGACTGTAGTTAAACATAACTTGATACACTTTGTGACTCGTGAACACACATAAACTTTTACCCCCCATCCCCTCTCCCCCAACTCCTGTGCCTCCCCCATCCCTGCCCCTCTGCCAGTGGATTTCGAACTACCCACACCCCAACCAGGCAGAGTGCCTATTGCCCCCCCCAAATACTAGTAGGTGCTGGCTATCAGCCCTCCCTCCTCCGCCTTAAGCTATAATAGCCTTTGTTTCATCACGTCTACGGATGTGAATCCGGCCCCCCTCGCATCAATGTCCGTCCCTTCGTTTCATGGCCGCTCGCAGGCGAACGGCAAAGACACCAGGTCACAAAATACCCAAATCCCCGAGTGGTGGGGGGGAAATGTCTGAATGTCCCTAGTGCACAGTTACCCTCTCTGAGTCACTTACCTGTGGTCGGTGTGCCCCCTTCCATGTTCGAGAAGTCAATTTGTCAGCTACGCGATGTCGATTCCGTCTCCGCTCGGGGGGGATCTTCGCTTTGTTCAGTCCCCTGGTTGGATCCCTTCGATCGGAGGCCTCCGTTACTTCCTTTGTGCGGTCTTTCAACGCGCCGCCACCCCTCCAGCCAGTCCCATGCTTCATCTGGTGAGGAAAAGAACCACGTCTTGCCCTCAGATTCTATCCGGAGTTTAGCTGGAAAAAGCATGGCGTACTTCACCTCCCTGTCTCGCAATGCTCTCTTCACTGCTATGAAGCTGCGATGTTGATTTTGGACTTTCGTGGTGAAGTCAGGGAAGAACATGACCACATTGTTTTCGAGTTTAAGCGGAGGGTTGGCCCGTGCAGTTTGAAGTATTATGTCCCGGTCTCTATAAATAAAGACCCTCGCTATAATTGGTCGCGAGGGCGCCCCCGGTTTAGGTCGTCCTCCCGGGACCCGGTGGGCCCGCTCAATAGAGAAGTAGCTCGAGAGTCTCTTGGGCTGGAGGTGCTTCAGGATCAAATCCTCTACAAAGAGATCTGTCACCGGCCCTTCCGCCCGTTCCGGAACACCAAGGATGCGTACGTTGTTTCTGCGGGCCCTGCCTTCGTACTCATCCAGTTGTCTCTCCATCGCTGCGTGTTGGTCCTGTAGTTTACTCACTTGCTGTTGGAGCAGGGAAGTGTCCTTATGAAGCTCCGTGGTTGAATCCTAAGTCTTTCACCTTGGCGTCCATTTTGCGAAGATCTGCTCGGATGAGGGATACTTCAATATTAACTGTATCAATACGGGCTTCCAAGGATGTACGCACTCCCGTTATTGCCTCCATAATATCGTGGAGTGTTAGGTCTGGTTGCGGTTGGGGGTTTTTCTGTTTGTCTGGGGCTTCTTGCTGTGTTGTGTCCTGCCCCTCCCCCGCCTTAGACCAGGCGAATTTGGCCAGTTTGTTTTGGGCCGTTAGTTTGGGCCCCCTTCCACTCGCCATGTCCAGGCGGTGCTGTGTCGGTGTATTCAGGCCCTCCGGGCCCATTCCCAGTAGTCCCCGCCGCCTGCCCAGGGGGGTTCCGTCCCTCTAGCGGCCTGTCGGGTTTCCTGGGTGCTGGACCCCAGTATCTCAGCCCCTTCACCACTGCCGGCACTTCATGTAGCTACAGGCCTCTTCGGGTATAGGCTCTCGCCTGTGAGAGCCCCGGCTCCCGCCTTCCTTCCCCGACGCTTATGTGCCACTGAGCTGGGTCTTGGATGCCTTATATAGCTCCCCTCCAAATGAAGGAGTCTCTCGCGCTGATCTGCTCCTCTCACTACGGGCCTGGGGCCCCTCTCTCATGGAGTCTTTATGCCTTACAATGCTAGCGCCTTGTGAGGCCTCGCTGTGGCCGTAGGCCCTCTCAATCGGCGCTCCTGTCGACATTTCCCACTGCCACCTCATTTGCCCCAGGCATCCTGGTACGATATTGGTTTTTGATCTCGTCCAGGCAGGGGACTTAGGCGCAGCACTGTCCGCCGCTAGCGAGTTTCTGGGGCGACCACGCACCGGAGCGCCAGGTCACTGGGCCCCGCAGGCCTCCAAAGCCGGGGCCTCAATTTTGCTTGTTGCGGCTCACCTCCCTTCCGCCTGCCGCTTCAAGTCCGTCTCCGTGGTGCCGGCGGTCTTGCGTGCTACGTGCGACCAGCACATCCACTCCCGCACTGTGTCACAGCCTCTCAGAGACGCTGGGGAAGCCTGGGAGGCTCCGTGGGGACCACTGTTTCTCCGTCTCATCCCCTAGATCGCCGCCATGTTCCTCGGCGCTTTGGTCACAGCAGCCCGACCACTCTCCCCCTGCCGTATCGTGGGACATTTTTCGGCCACACCCGTCGCCACTTGAGTCAGGGGCCGGGGGTCCACCTTATTTTCGGCGAATTACAGCTTTACTGTCAGGATATCTGCAGGATTTATGGCGAGGGCACCGGAGCCTGGCTAGTGCGCGGCCATTCCTGTCGGCTGCTAGCCACGCCCCTCAAACTCACTTTTGAACACAGTAGTAGCAAGATCACATTTTTAGATGTGGAGCTATACATAAGAGATAATGAGACACACAGCAGGCTGTACCGCAAACCGACTGCCTGCAACGCGGTATTACATGCGACAAGCGCTCATACAAATCACCGGATTGAGGCGATCTGCTTTGGGGAACTGATACGAGCCAGACGCAACTGTAGTTTTGATCCTGAGTATGATGAATGTACCGAAGACATGATCCTACGTTTTGAAAAAAGAGGATATGACACTAACACCTTGGTTAGAGCTAAACACAGGATACAAAATAACAACAGACAAGACACGTTAGGAGAACGTAGTAAGAAAAATGTTCAGGACAGAAAAGTGCGTTTGGTAACGGATTACACTATATTATCCGGAGTACTGGTTCGAAGTCTAAAAAGACATTGGCACGCATTAAAGGCAAACACAAGGAGATGATGGACGGAGTGCTGAAACTTTTCAGACACTCACCCCCAGTCACAGATCTGGGTTGAATCCATCATCGTTCTTTAGCTCTCTTCACCACCCCAGTTCAGACACAGCGATATGCAAATCAGTCTTCACCCTGTGCCTCATGGGAACAGTCCAGCCCGAACTGCCAAGCCATGTCTTCCCTGGACCGGAAACAAGCATCCTGGGACCGATTTCGGGCTAACAGCCCTCATCAGCCAGGCTAGCTTGAATCCAGTGGCAAAGTGAGCAAGGGACCCACGTCTGGGCATACCCTGCCAACTTAGGGCGAACAAAGCAAACACAAGGAGATGATGGACGGAGTGCTGAAACTTTTCAGACACTCACCCCCAGTCACAGATCTGGGTTGAATCCATCATCGTTCTTTAGCTCACTTCACCACCCCAGTTCAGACACAACTATATGCAAATCAGTCTTGACCCTGTGCCTCATGGGAACAGTCCAGCCCAAACTGCCAAGCCATGTCTTCCCTGGACCGGAAACAAGCATCCTGGGACCGGTTTCGGGCTAACAGCCCTCATCAGCCAGGCTAGCTTGAATCCAGTGGCAAAGTGAGCAAGGGACCCAGTCTGGGCATACCCTGCCAACTTAGGGCAAACAAAGCAAACACAAGGAGATGATGGACGGAGTGCTGAAACTTTTCAGACACTCACCCCCAGTCACAGATCTGGGTTGAATCCATCATCGTTCTTTAGCTCACTTCACCACCCCAGTTCAGACACAGCTATATGCAAATCAGTCTTGACCCTGTGCCTCATGGGAACAGTCCAGCCCGAACTGCCAAGCCATGTCTTCCCTGGACCGGAAACAAGCATCCTGGGACCGGTTTCGGGCTAACAGCCCTCATCAGCCAGGCTAGCTTGAATCCAGTGGCAAAGTGAGCAAGGGACCCACGTCTGGGCATACCCTGCCAACTTAGGGCGAACAAAGCAAACACAAGGAGATGATGGACGGAGTGCTGGATTCAAGCTAGCCTGGCTGATGAAGGGTGTTACCCAGAAACCGGTCCCAGGATGCTTGTTTCCGGTTCAGGGAAGACCTGGCTTGGCAGTTCGGGCTGGACTGTTCCCATGAGGCACAGGGTCAAGACTGATTTGCATATAGCTGGGTCTGAACTGAGGTGGCGAAGTGAGCTAAAGAACGATGATGGATTCAACCCAGATCTGTGACTGGGGGTGAGCGTCTGAAAAGGTTCAGCGCTTCGTCCATCATCTCCTTGTGTTTGCTTTGTTCGCCCTAAGTTGGCAGGGTATGCCCAGACTTGGGTCCCTTGCTCACTGTGCCACTGGATTCAAGCTAGCCTGGCTGATGAAGGGTGTTACCCAGAAACCGGTCCCAGGATGCTTGTTTACGGTTCAGGGAAGACCTGGCTTGGCAGTTCGGGATGGACTGTTCCCATGAGGCACAGGGTCAAGACTGATTTGCATATAGCTGGGTCTGAACTGAGGTGGCGAAGTGAGCTAAAGAACGATGATGGATTCAACCCAGATCTGTGACTGGGGGTGAGTGTCTGAAAAGGTTCAGCGCTTCGTCCATCATCTCCTTGTGTTTGCTTTGTTCGCCCTAAGTTGGCAGGGTATGCCCAGACGTGGGTCCCTTGC
Source organism: Calotriton arnoldi (assembly GCA_963921515.1). Lineage (NCBI taxonomy): Eukaryota > Metazoa > Chordata > Amphibia > Caudata > Salamandridae > Calotriton > Calotriton arnoldi. The sequence continues at coordinate 63,773 of CAWUFW010000273.1, read as the reverse complement.
TCACTTTGCCACTGGATTCAAGCTAGCCTGGCTGATGAAGGGTGTTACCCAGAAACTGGTCCCAGGATGCTTGTTTCTGGTTCAGGGAAGACCTGGCTTGGCAGTTCGGGCTGGACTGTTCCCATGAGGCACAGGGTCAAGACTGATTTGCATATAGCTGGGTCTGAACTGAGGTTGCGAAGTGAGCTAAAGAACGATGATGGATTCAACCCAGATCTGTGACTGGGGGTGAGTGTCTGAAAAGGTTCAGCGCTTCGTCCATCATCTCCTTGTGTTTGCTTTGACGTATTAAAGGCAGACAGATCTCTGGACAGTTACATTACTGAAAGACCAGACATCACATATCGTAGTTGGATCTGTCTTAGGAACCTATTAAGCCCTAGCCACCCTATTAAACGAATCAATGTTAACTGGTTGACCCCACTCAGGTTGGGATTCCACAAATGTGGCCATTGTGCTGTATGCAAGTGGGCATGTGACAAAAAGAAGCAATATGAGGGCCCTCAGGGTAAGATTTACAGAATCACGTCTAGTATAAACTGTAACACTAAATTTGTTGTTTATATTATAGAATGTAGATGTGGAAAGAAGTATGTAGGAAGAACAATCTGGGTCCTCAAAGAAAGAATTGGTGAGCATATGAGGGCCGTCAAACAAGGAGATATAAGATATCCCATCTCCTCACACATAGCGCTTTGTCCATCTCAAGGCAGAAATAGGGACTTCATATTCTTTGGGATTGATCACACTCAAAGGCACCCCAGAGGGGGGAATAGGGAACTGGCTTTACGTAGACGAGAAGCATTATGGATTTTGAGATTGCGTAGTGTGGAGACAGGACTAAACCTGGATCAAGAGTTACACTACTTTCTGGGCAGCTGAGTAGAAGGGCATACTGTGTCATGTCTGGCAAATATTAACAGCTTTTTCAGAAGGGATTTACATAGGTGTGCCCACGTTAAACACCACTTGTTCGACTATCTGTTGTGATTTGTTCCTTATATTCATGAATACAGCTGCACAATGTATGTATATGCACCAGATAGGTTTATGACCTGTACAAGCTATAATGCAGGCAGAGATATTTCTTTGATTATATCAATTGCATATAATAATGGATTTGCATAAATGTACACACGTATAATACGGGTCTAATACGATTACGAAATACAATACAGGCGTAAATAATTATCATTGATGTTATGGATTATTTGGAGGGTATAAAAAATGTGTGGTATAAACTCGATTGGCATGCCCTTGGGTCGACATTGAGAGTGCTGCACACAGCAGCAGTTGTACTGTGGATCCACCATTGTGCTATATAGCAGTCGATTTATTGGAGCTTTGAGACTTTTTGAGAACTGACTTAGCCCGTACTTCATTGTGATTAAGATGAACAACCTTTTAAGCGTGCTGTGCCCGTATTGGCCGACACAGAGAATAGTCCCTTTTCTATATTGATTCAGTATGAGTGATTGGGAGAAAAGCTGTAATATGCATACTTACTTTTTGGAGATATTGTGTACTGTGATCTGGGACAGATATTCATTTACTCTACTGTTCGGTGTTTGGGACCCATGACGTTGTGAACTCAGTTTTTAATGATATAGTGGAAACCGCCTTTTGCACTTTCCAAGGTGGTGCCCGGGTTGGTACACATCGGGACATTGGTCCCATTTCTATGTTTACTTCCTGCTATTCTTGTGGGAGCCTCAAATAGCTAGCGATAGAACGTGGACACTGTGATTAGGAACACACAGACGGAGACAGACGGACTGGCGATTCTTGTGTCCGGGTAAGAATTGGATATGGTGGGGAGGAGGGGTCTGTAACTAGTTGAACAAGACTACTCATATCTGAAGAGTGGCTATTTGTTCTAAACACGATCATGTGTTCCTTTTGTCTATTTTTTGCATTAGGGACGGGATATTGATATATATCCCCATATTAGGGGCAGTGCTGGGCTCCGGTTTAATTTTTGGAGAGGCCCTCCTTATTACTTCAGCTTACTCGCTGGACAGCCGTCCCGGTAAGGATACTTTTGGATTTGTACTTCAAGGACGTATTTGTTAAAGAAACTTTACTGGTCTAGCACAGTGATCACTATATGGTTATCCTCATATTTTGGGTTGCAGGGACGAACCATGAATATTGTATGAACTGTGACCGTACACGGGGGCACTAACCGTGAATGATTAATAGTTAAAACAACTTTGATGACTCTACGATCATTATATGGATTAGATTTGAAATTTTGATATCCTTCGGGACGGAATTATCATTGACAGAGAAGTAGGTGAAATACTGATTTACCCCTCTTTTTACACCCATTATATAGTGGATGACATCAATTGGAGAGTTTTGATTTCTTACCCTTCCTTTATTAATCATTATAAGGTGTTAAGGACAGAAGATTGAGGTAATTGTCTCATTATAACACTTACGCATGCCCATCAGTGACAGGCTTGGTGTGTGCAGTACTCTCTGTGTGAACTTTGGGCATAAAATTACACATGCGGGTTTTAATGGACCACAATAATACTGAACCTTTTTTACTTTTTCACTGTTCAGATTATGTGTTTGGCTTTAAATTGGTTTAAGCGCTGACTGATGAAATATATAAATAATATATATAAGATGATGATGACTTATGGGAATGCATGGGTTTCTACTTTAAGCTTTAACAGAAAGAAACAGCCGATCTGTGATTGGGCTTTGGAAGTCACAGGGAGGTAATTTAAATGTGCAACACGACTCTTATTGGTTGCCACAATGTTTTGTACTTTTTCTGTTATTTTCTTAGCCTTGAAGAAGTCGCGGGACAGTGTGCCCAACAGGCGACGAAACACGTGTTGACTAAGGAATTAAGCAAAACCAAAGGGGATGATGGACAGAGTGTTGAACATTGCAAGCACTCACCCCCAGTCAACTGATCTGGGTTTAATCCATCATCATTCTTTAGCTCACTCCGCCACCCCAGTTCAGACATGGCCATATGCAAATCAGTCTGACCCTGTGCCTCATGGGAACAGTCCAGCCCGAACTGCCAAGCCATGTCTTCCCTGGACCGGAAACAAGCATCCTGGGACCGGTTTCTGGCTTACAGCCGTCATCAGCCAGGCTATCTTGAATCCAGTGGCAAAGTGAGCAAGGGACCCACGTCTGGGCATACCCTGCCAACTTAGGGGCGAACATAGCAAAACCAAAGGGGATGATGGACGGAGTGTTGAACATTGCAAGCACTCACCCCCAGTCAACTGATCTGGGTTTAATCCATCATCATTCTTTAGCTCACTCCGCCACCCCAGTTCAGACATGGCCATATGCAAATCAGTCTGACCCTGTGCCTCATGGGAACAGTCCAGCCCGAACTGCCAAGCCATGTCTTCCCTGGACCGGAAACAAGCATCCTGGGACCGGTTTCTGGCTTACAGCCGTCATCAGCCAGGCTATCTTGAATCCAGTGGCAAAGTGAGCAAGGGACCCACGTCTGGGCATACCCTGCCAACTTAGGGCGAACATAGCAAAACCAAAGGGGATGATGGACGGAGTGTTGAACATTGCAAGCACTCACCCCCAGTCAACTGATCTGGGTTTAATCCATCATCATTCTTTAGCTCACTCCGCCACCCCAGTTCAGACATGGCCATATGCAAATCAGTCTGACCCTGTGCCTCATGGGAACAGTCCAGCCCAAACTGCCAAGCAATGTCTTCCCTGGACCGGAAACAAGCATCCTGGGACCGGTTTCTGGCTTACAGCCGTCATCAGCCAGGCTATCTTGAATCCAGTGGCAAAGTGAGCAAGGGACCCACGTCTGGGCATACCCTGCCAACTTAGGGCGAACATAGCAAAACCAAAGGGGATGATGGACGGAGTGTTGAACATTGCAAGCACTCACCCCCAGTCAACTGATCTGGGTTTAATCCATCATCATTCTTTAGCTCACTCCGCCACCCCAGTTCAGACATGGCCATATGCAAATCAGTCTGACCCTGTGCCTCATGGGAACAGTCCAGCCTGAACTGCCAAGCCATGTCTTCCCTGGACCGGAAACAAGCATCCTGGGACCGGTTTCTGGCTTACAGCCGTCATCAGCCAGGCTATCTTGAATCCAGTGGCAAAGTGAGCAAGGGACCCACGTCTGGGCATACCCTGCCAAATTAGGGCGAACATAGCAAAACCAAAGGGGATGATGAACGGAGTGTTGAACATTGCAAGCACTCACCCCCAGTCAACTGATCTGGGTTTAATCCATCATCATTCTTTAGCTCACTCCGCCACCCCAGTTCAGACATGGCCATATGCAAATCAGTCTGACCCTGTGCCTCATGGGAACAGTCCAGCCCGAACTGCCAAGCCATGTCTTCCCTGGACCGGAAACAAGCATCCTGGGACCGGTTTCTGGCTTACAGCCGTCATCAGCCAGGCTATCTTGAATCCAGTGGCAAAGTGAGCAAGGGACCCACGTCTGGGCATACCCTGCCAACTTAGGGCGAACATAGCAAAACCAAAGGGGATGATGGACGGAGTGTTGAACATTGCAAGCACTCACCCCCAGTCAACTGATCTGGGTTTAATCCATCATCATTCTTTAGCTCACTCCGCCACCCCAGTTCAGACATGGCCATATGCAAATCAGTCTGACCCTGTGCCTCATGGGAACAGTCCAGCCCGAACTGCCAAGCCATGTCTTCCCTGGACCAAAAACAAGCATCCTGGGACCGGTTTCTGGCTTACAGCCGTCATCAGCCAGGCTATCTTGAATCCAGTGGCAAAGTGAGCAAGGGACCCACGTCTGGGCATACCCTGCCAACTTAGGGCGAACATAGCAAAACCAAAGGGGATGATGGACGGAGTGTTGAACATTGCAAGCACTCACCCCCAGTCAACTGATCTGGGTTTAATCCATCATCATTCTTTAGCTCACTCCGCCACCCCAGTTCAGACATGGCCATATGCAAATCAGTCTGACCCTGTGCCTCATGGGAACAGTCCAGCCTGAACTGCCAAGCCATGTCTTCCCTGGACCGGAAACAAGCATCCTGGGACCGGTTTCTGGCTTACAGCCGTCATCAGCCAGGCTATCTTGAATCCAGTGGCAAAGTGAGCAAGGGACCCACGTCTGGGCATACCCTGCCAAATTAGGGCGAACATAGCAAAACCAAAGGGGATGATGAACGGAGTGTTGAACATTGCAAGCACTCACCCCCAGTCAACTGATCTGGGTTTAATCCATCATCATTCTTTAGCTCACTCCGCCACCCCAGTTCAGACATGGCCATATGCAAATCAGTCTGACCCTGTGCCTCATGGGAACAGTCCAGCCCGAACTGCCAAGCCATGTCTTCCCTGGACCGGAAACAAGCATCCTGGGACCGGTTTCTGGCTTACAGCCGTCATCAGCCAGGCTATCTTGAATCCAGTGGCAAAGTGAGCAAGGGACCCACGTCTGGGCATACCCTGCCAACTTAGGGCGAACATAGCAAAACCAAAGGGGATGATGGACGGAGTGTTGAACATTGCAAGCACTCACCCCCAGTCAACTGATCTGGGTTTAATCCATCATCATTCTTTAGCTCACTCCGCCACCCCAGTTCAGACATGGCCATATGCAAATCAGTCTGACCCTGTGCCTCATGGGAACAGTCCAGCCCGAACTGCCAAGCCATGTCTTCCCTGGACCGGAAACAAGCATCCTGGGACCGGTTTCTGGCTTACAGCCGTCATCAGCCAGGCTATCTTGAATCCAGTGGCAAAGTGAGCAAGGGACCCACGTCTGGGCATACCCTGCCAACTTAGGGCGAACATAGCAAAACCAAAGGGGATGATGGACGGAGTGTTGAACATTGCAAGCACTCACCCCCAGTCAACTGATCTGGGTTTAATCCATCATCATTCTTTAGCTCACTCCGCCACCCCAGTTCAGACATGGCCATATGCAAATCAGTCTGACCCTGTGCCTCATGGGAATAGTCCAGCCCGAACTGCCAAGCCATGTCTTCCCTGGACCGGAAACAAGCATCCTGGGACCGGTTTCTGGCTTACAGCCGTCATCAGCCAGGCTATCTTGAATCCAGTGGCAAAGTGAGCAAGGGACCCACGTCTGGGCATACCCTGCCAACTTAGGGCGAACATAGCAAAACCAAAGGGGATGATGGACGGAGTGTTGAACATTGCAAGCACTCACCCCCAGTCAACTGATCTGGGTTTAATCCATCATCATTCTTTAGCTCACTCCGCCACCCCAGTTCAGACATGGCCATATGCAAATCAGTCTGACCCTGTGCCTCATGGGAACAGTCCAGCCCAAACTGCCAAGCAATGTCTTCCCTGGACCGGAAACAAGCATCCTGGGACCGGTTTCTGGCTTAGAGCCGTCATCAGCCAGGCTATCTTGAATCCAGTGGCAAAGTGAGCAAGGGACCCACGTCTGGGCATACCCTGCCAACTTAGGGCGAACATAGCAAAACCAAAGGGGATGATGGACGGAGTGTTGAACATTGCAAGCACTCACCCCCAGTCAACTGATCTGGGTTTAATCCATCATCATTCTTTAGCTCACTCCGCCACCCCAGTTCAGACATGGCCATATGCAAATCAGTCTGACCCTGTGCCTCATGGGAACAGTCCAGCCTGAACTGCCAAGCCATGTCTTCCCTGGACCGGAAACAAGCATCCTGGGACCGGTTTCTGGCTTACAGCCGTCATCAACCAGGCTATCTTGAATCCAGTGGCAAAGTGAGCAAGGGACCCACGTCTGGGCATACCCTGCCAAATTAGGGCGAACATAGCAAAACCAAAGGGGATGATGAACGGAGTGTTGAACATTGCAAGCACTCACCCCCAGTCAACTGATCTGGGTTTAATCCATCATCATTCTTTAGCTCACTCCGCCACCCCAGTTCAGACATGGCCATATGCAAATCAGTCTGACCCTGTGCCTCATGGGAACAGTCCAGCCCGAACTGCCAAGCCATGTCTTCCCTGGACCGGAAACAAGCATCCTGGGACCGGTTTCTGGCTTACAGCCGTCATCAGCCAGGCTATCTTGAATCCAGTGGCAAAGTGAGCAAGGGACCCACGTCTGGGCATACCCTGCCAACTTAGGGCGAACATAGCAAAACCAAAGGGGATGATGGACGGAGTGTTGAACATTGCAAGCACTCACCCCCAGTCAACTGATCTGGGTTTAATCCATCATCATTCTTTAGCTCACTCCGCCACCCCAGTTCAGACATGGCCATATGCAAATCAGTCTGACCCTGTGCCTCATGGGAACAGTCCAGCCCGAACTGCCAAGCCATGTCTTCCCTGGACCAAAAACAAGCATCCTGGGACCGGTTTCTGGCTTACAGCCGTCATCAGCCAGGCTATCTTGAATCCAGTGGCAAAGTGAGCAAGGGACCCACGTCTGGGCATACCCTGCCAACTTAGGGCGAACATAGCAAAACCAAAGGGGATGATGGACGGAGTGTTGAACATTGCAAGCACTCACCCCCAGTCAACTGATCTGGGTTTAATCCATCATCATTCTTTAGCTCACTCCGCCACCCCAGTTCAGACATGGCCATATGCAAATCAGTCTGACCCTGTGCCTCATGGGAACAGTCCAGCCTGAACTGCCAAGCCATGTCTTCCCTGGACCGGAAACAAGCATCCTGGGACCGGTTTCTGGCTTACAGCCGTCATCAGCCAGGCTATCTTGAATCCAGTGGCAAAGTGAGCAAGGGACCCACGTCTGGGCATACCCTGCCAAATTAGGGCGAACATAGCAAAACCAAAGGGGATGATGAACGGAGTGTTGAACATTGCAAGCACTCACCCCCAGTCAACTGATCTGGGTTTAATCCATCATCATTCTTTAGCTCACTCCGCCACCCCAGTTCAGACATGGCCATATGCAAATCAGTCTGACCCTGTGCCTCATGGGAACAGTCCAGCCTGAACTGCCAAGCCATGTCTTCCCTGGACCGGAAACAAGCATCCTGGGACCGGTTTCTGGCTTACAGCCGTCATCAGCCAGGCTATCTTGAATCCAGTGGCAAAGTGAGCAAGGGACCCACGTCTGGGCATACCCTGCCAAATTAGGGCGAACATAGCAAAACCAAAGGGGATGATGAACGGAGTGTTGAACATTGCAAGCACTCACCCCCAGTCAACTGATCTGGGTTTAATCCATCATCATTCTTTAACTCACTCCGCCACCCCAGTTCAGACATGGCCATATGCAAATCAGTCTGACCCTGTGCCTCATGGGAACAGTCCAGCCCGAACTGCCAAGCCATGTCTTCCCTGGACCGGAAACAAGCATCCTGGGACCGGTTTCTGGCTTACAGCCGTCATCAGCCAGGCTATCTTGAATCCAGTGGCAAAGTGAGCAAGGGACCCACGTCTGGGCATACCCTGCCAACTTAGGGCGAACATAGCAAAACCAAAGGGGATGATGGACGGAGTGTTGAACATTGCAAGCACTCACCCCCAGTCAACTGATCTGGGTTTAATCCATCATCATTCTTTAGCTCACTCCGCCACCCCAGTTCAGACATGGCCATATGCAAATCAGTCTGACCCTGTGCCTCATGGGAACAGTCCAGCCCGAACTGCCAAGCCATGTCTTCCCTGGACCGGAAACAAGCATCCTGGGACCGGTTTCTGGCTTACAGCCGTCATCAGCCAGGCTATCTTGAATCCAGTGGCAAAGTGAGCAAGGGACCCACGTCTGGGCATACCCTGCCAACTTAGGGCGAACATAGCAAAACCAAAGGGGATGATGGACGGAGTGTTGAACATTGCAAGCACTCACCCCCAGTCAACTGATCTGGGTTTAATCCATCATCATTCTTTAGCTCACTCCGCCACCCCAGTTCAGACATGGCCATATGCAAATCAGTCTGACCCTGTGCCTCATGGGAACAGTCCAGCCCGAACTGCCAAGCCATGTCTTCCCTGGACCGGAAACAAGCATCCTGGGACCGGTTTCTGGCTTACAGCCGTCATCAGCCAGGCTATCTTGAATCCAGTGGCAAAGTGAGCAAGGGACCCACGTCTGGGCATACCCTGCCAACTTAGGGCGAACATAGCAAAACCAAAGGGGATGATGGACGGAGTGTTGAACATTGCAAGCACTCACCCCCAGTCAACTGATCTGGGTTTAATCCATCATCATTCTTTAGCTCACTCCGCCACCCCAGTTCAGACATGGCCATATGCAAATCAGTCTGACCCTGTGCCTCATGGGAACAGTCCAGCCCAAACTGCCAAGCAATGTCTTCCCTGGACCGGAAACAAGCATCCTGGGACCGGTTTCTGGCTTACAGCCGTCATCAGCCAGGCTATCTTGAATCCAGTGGCAAAGTGAGCAAGGGACCCACGTCTGGGCATACCCTGCCAACTTAGGGCGAACATAGCAAAACCAAAGGGGATGATGGACGGAGTGTTGAACATTGCAAGCACTCACCCCCAGTCAACTGATCTGGGTTTAATCCATCATCATTCTTTAGCTCACTCCGCCACCCCAGTTCAGACATGGCCATATGCAAATCAGTCTGACCCTGTGCCTCATGGGAACAGTCCAGCCTGAACTGCCAAGCCATGTCTTCCCTGGACCGGAAACAAGCATCCTGGGACCGGTTTCTGGCTTACAGCCGTCATCAGCCAGGCTATCTTGAATCCAGTGGCAAAGTGAGCAAGGGACCCACGTCTGGGCATACCCTGCCAAATTAGGGCGAACATAGCAAAACCAAAGGGGATGATGAACGGAGTGTTGAACATTGCAAGCACTCACCCCCAGTCAACTGATCTGGGTTTAATCCATCATCATTCTTTAGCTCACTCCGCCACCCCAGTTCAGACATGGCCATATGCAAATCAGTCTGACCCTGTGCCTCATGGGAACAGTCCAGCCCGAACTGCCAAGCCATGTCTTCCCTGGACCGGAAACAAGCATCCTGGGACCGGTTTCTGGCTTACAGCCGTCATCAGCCAGGCTATCTTGAATCCAGTGGCAAAGTGAGCAAGGGACCCACGTCTGGGCATACCCTGCCAACTTAGGGCGAACATAGCAAAACCAAAGGGGATGATGGACGGAGTGTTGAACATTGCAAGCACTCACCCCCAGTCAACTGATCTGGGTTTAATCCATCATCATTCTTTAGCTCACTCCGCCACCCCAGTTCAGACATGGCCATATGCAAATCAGTCTGACCCTGTGCCTCATGGGAACAGTCCAGCCCGAACTGCCAAGCCATGTCTTCCCTGGACCAAAAACAAGCATCCTGGGACCGGTTTCTGGCTTACAGCCGTCATCAGCCAGGCTATCTTGAATCCAGTGGCAAAGTGAGCAAGGGACCCACGTCTGGGCATACCCTGCCAACTTAGGGCGAACATAGCAAAACCAAAGGGGATGATGGACGGAGTGTTGAACATTGCAAGCACTCACCCCCAGTCAACTGATCTGGGTTTAATCCATCATCATTCTTTAGCTCACTCCGCCACCCCAGTTCAGACATGGCCATATGCAAATCAGTCTGACCCTGTGCCTCATGGGAACAGTCCAGCCTGAACTGCCAAGCCATGTCTTCCCTGGACCGGAAACAAGCATCCTGGGACCGGTTTCTGGCTTACAGCCGTCATCAGCCAGGCTATCTTGAATCCAGTGGCAAAGTGAGCAAGGGACCCACGTCTGGGCATACCCTGCCAAATTAGGGCGAACATAGCAAAACCAAAGGGGATGATGAACGGAGTGTTGAACATTGCAAGCACTCACCACCAGTCAACTGATCTGGGTTTAATCCATCATCATTCTTTAGCTCACTCCGCCACCCCAGTTCAGACATGGCCATATGCAAATCAGTCTGACCCTGTGCCTCATGGGAACAGTCCAGCCCGAACTGCCAAGCCATGTCTTCCCTGGACCGGAAACAAGCATCCTGGGACCGGTTTCTGGCTTACAGCCGTCATCAGCCAGGCTATCTTGAATCCAGTGGCAAAGTGAGCAAGGGACCCACGTCTGGGCATACCCTGCCAACTTAGGGCGAACATAGCAAAACCAAAGGGGATGATGGACGGAGTGTTGAACATTGCAAGCACTCACCCCAGTCAACTGATCTGGGTTTAATCCATCATCATTCTTTAGCTCACTCCGCCACCCCAGTTCAGACATGGCCATATGCAAATCAGTCTGACCCTGTGCCTCATGGGAACAGTCCAGCCCGAACTGCCAAGCCATGTCTTCCCTGGACCAAAAACAAGGATCCTGGGACCGGTTTCTGGCTTACAGCCGTCATCAGCCAGGCTATCTTGAATCCAGTGGCAAAGTGAGCAAGGGACCCACGTCTGGGCATACCCTGCCAACTTAGAGCGAACATAGCAAAACCAAAGGGGATGATGGACGGAGTGTTGAACATTGCAAGCACTCACCCCCAGTCAACTGATCTGGGTTTAATCCATCATCATTCTTTAGCTCACTCCGCCACCCCAGTTCAGACATGGCCATATGCAAATCAGTCTGACCCTGTGCCTCATGGGAACAGTCCAGCCCGAACTGCCAAGCCATGTCTTCCCTGGACCGGAAACAAGCATCCTGAGACCGGTTTCTGGCTTACAGCCGTCATCAGCCAGGCTACCTTGAATCCAGTGGCAAAGTGAGCAAGGGACCCACGTCTGGGCATACCCTGCCAACTTAGGGCGAACATAGCAAAACCAAAGGGGATGATGGACGGAGTGTTGAACATTGCAAGCACTCACCCCCAGTCAACTGATCTGGGTTTAATCCATCATCATTCTTTAGCTCACTCCGCCACCCCAGTTCAGACATGGCCATATGCAAATCAGTCTGACCCTGTGCCTCATGGGAACAGTCCAGCCCGAACTGCCAAGCCATGTCTTCCCTGACCCGGAAACAAGCATCCTGGGACCGGTTTCTGGCTTACAGCCGTCATCAGCCAGGCTATCTTGATTCCAGTGGCAAAGTGAGCAAGGGACCCACGTCTGGGCATACCCTGCCAACTTAGGGCGAACATAGCAAAACCAAAGGGGATGATGGACGGAGTGTTGAACATTGCAAGCACTCACCCCCAGTCAACTGATCTGGGTTTAATCCATCATCATTCTTTAGCTCACTCCGCCACCCCAGTTCAGACATGGCCATATGCAAATCAGTCTGACCCTGTGCCTCATGGGAACAGTCCAGCCCGAACTGCCAAGCCATGTCTTCCCTGGACCGGAAACAAGCATCCTGGGACCGGTTTCTGGCTTACAGCCGTCATCAGCCAGGCTATCTTGAATCCAGTGGCAAAGTGAGCAAGGGACCCAAGTCTGGGCATACCCTGCCAACTTAGGGCGAACATAGCAAAACCAAAGGGGATGATGAACGGAGTGTTGAACATTGCAAGCACTCACCCCCAGTCAACTGATCTGGGTTTAATCCATCATCATTCTTTAGCTCACTCCGCCACCCCAGTTCAGACATGGCCATATGCAAATCAGTCTGACCCTGTGCCTCATGGGAACAGTCCAGCCCGAACTGCGAAGCCATGACTTCCCTGGACTGGAAACAAGCATCCTGGGACCGGTTTCTGGCTTACAGCCGTCATCAGCCAGGCTATCTTGAATCCAGTGGCAAAGTGAGCAAGGGCCCCACGTCTGGAAATACCCTGCCAACTTAGGGGTGGCGGAGTGAGCTAAAGAATGATGATGGATTAAACCCAGATCAGTCGCCCTAAGTTGGCAGGGTATGCCCAGACGTGGGTCCCTTGCTCACTTTGCCACTGGATTCAAGATAGCCTGGCTGATGACGGCTGTAAGCCAGAAACCGGTCCCAGGATGCTTGTTTCCGGTCCAGGGAAGACATGGCCTGGCAGTTCGGGCTGGACTGTTCCCATGAGGCACAGGGTCAGACTGATTTGCATATGGCCATGTCTGAACTGGGGTGGCGGAGTGAGCTAAAGAATGATGATGGATTAAACCCAGATCAGTTGACTGGAGGTGAGTGTTTGCAATGTTCAACACTCCGTTCATCATCCCCTTTGGTTTTGCTATGTTCGCCCTAAGTTGGCAGGGTATGCCCAGACGTGGGTCCCTTGCTCACTTTGCCACTGGATTCAAGATAACCTGGCTGATGACGGCTGTAAGCCAGAAACCGGTCCCAGGATGCTTGTTTCCGGTCCAGGGAAGACATGGCCTGGCAGATCGGACTGGACTGTTCCCATGAGGCACAGGGTCAGACTGATTTGCATATGGCCATGTCTGAACTGGGGTGGCGGAGTGAGCTAAAGAATGATGATGGATTAAACCCAGATCAGTTGACTGGGGGTGAGTGCTTGCAATGTTCAACACTCCGTCCATCATCCCCTTTGGTTTTGCTATGTTCGCCCTAAGTTGGCAGGGTATGCCCAGACGTGGGTCCCTTGCTCACTTTGCCACTGCATTCAAGATTGCCTGGCTGATGATGGCTGTAAGCCAGAAACCGGTCCCAGGATGCTTGTTTCCGGTCCAGGGAAGACATGGCCTGGCAGTTCGGGCTGGAATGTTCCCATGAGGCACAGGGTCAGACTGATTTGCATATGGCCATGTCTGAACTGGGGTGGCGGAGTGAGCTAAAGAATGATGATGGATTAAACCCAGATCAGTTGACTGGGGGTGAGTGCTTGCAATGTTCAACACTCCGTCCATCATCCCCTTTGGTTTGGCTAAGGAATTAACACAACGAAAAAAGAATTAAGAAGGAAAGAAAAAAAGAGAACGATAAAAGGAGATGAATTGAGTGTCGACATTTGCATTTAATCATATGTGGATTATAATTTTGCGTGTGCTGAGGACTGGATTTTTTGATTGGTTGGCTAAAGCCACATTATAGGGTGAAAGGTGGTTCTCTCTATCCTTTAGCACCGCTGTTAATACAGGTACAGAGCTTAATAGCTTATGGACTTTCTCCCGAGGCACCACCCGTTCGTTATCTATCATCAGGAAGTGTTGGCCTGGTTCCTAGCTAGCTCACATTGCCCCATCTGAACACCTAAATTTACCCGGGTACCACAAAGTTTCAGCAACCTCAAATATGACCACTTTTTTACGCCCAAGGAAAACATGGAAACAGATCTACCCTTTCGTTGTTTACTTTTGCATACCCAAGGTAAACACAAGAAAGATGCAAATTGGCTTTTCAAATATTCATTAAAATAACCAAATTCTTGTATAGAAAGAGTGTGTTCCAATTATTAGGCAAATGAAGCAAGCATTGTAACCAACCTTACAAGAATGATGAAAAAGATAAACAGTTCAACCATTATATCATTAAAATGTAGTCAGATGATTATACTCCTACCTAACTTTACCTATGCTATCAAGAGTATAGAGGGAGTACCCTCTGCCAGATCCCTTGGGATAGCCCAACCCCCCCATACTTGAGTGTGATGTATCAGGAAGTCGGCCTGCGTAGAACAGGTTATATCCTTTGCTAGATAGAGGTCAGAGTCAGCAGGGCTGCATCTCAGCCACAGTGCGTGCATTCCAGGACAATCCCAGCAGAAGTGCTCCTCTCCTGAATGTGATGCAGAGGCTGTTTATATAATAAAAGTACTGTTCCAATCGCACTGTGTCAAAGGTGCAGAACTGATGCGATGGTGTGTCTGGGGCCGAAGAGCTGTCTCCAACCGGACAACTAAACACAAGGCCATCGCGTTCCATTTGCCTAGCTTCGGACAGAGAGTACAAGCCAAATGATAATAATGCTTAGGAAGAAATAGACTGCATGCAAAATAACTTCTAAGTACATTGCCATGTAATTGTAAAATGTATAAAAAGTCTCCATTAGAAACGTCAAAGTGTTTCCTGTGTGGCGGGAGCAGCGTCAGCACTAAATAGCCCTATTGGGGTCTGGCACCTCCTCCCCTCATGATGAAAGCGCCTACCCCTGGCATGGTGAGCTATGGGGCTGGAAGTCCCCTCACAATGTCAAAGTCTTTCCCGTGCAGCTAGAGCAGCATTGGCTCTAAATAGCACTGTGGGCATCTGGCACCTACCTCCCACATGATGACAGTGCCTGCAATTGGCGCGGAGAACTATGGGGCTGGAAGTACCCTCACACTGTCAAAGTCTTTCCCCTTTCTTAATAGCATATACTGCTCTCATAAATTCTGGTGTCTCTCTCTACATTCCAATTGACCAGACCAGTTTCTTCTCATCTCCTAGTAAACCTACTTTGAAATACTGCACCTCATTAGCTTCCACGACTCATTCTCTTAAATCCTCTCTTAATGTCGCTTCTCACTCTCCTTCACTCTTGCAGATGCATCTGCATCTCTCAAGAGCTAGTCGCAAAGGAAGCTGCCTAGGTTTGAACATTCTGGATATGAAGCTTGGGCAGTCGCCTACCGAAGACACCTTGCCAGCCAGTGATGCAAACATGAAGCTGGAACGTACAAAGATTCTCTGGGCACACAGAAATCCCAAAGTTGAGGTTGCGGTTCCAACAGTTCTTTCTTTCGACATTAGTTCATCATCTGCCCTTAGCCAACACGTGTTTCGTCTGTTGCTGTTACAGTCACAGCAGACTTCATCAGGGCCAAAATTCAGTCACTATGATTGGTATGTATGTTCTGAGAAGTAATAAACCTTGACGATTGAGTCACATGATTCTCAGGCCGTCTAACTCATTGATTCTGGTATGGTATGGTGCTCTAATATGTGTAGAGGGTATTTATTTATTTATAGGTTTTATATAGCGCTAGCAAGACCCGAAGGTATCAGAGCTCTTTACATATAATGCAGGATCGTTCAGTTGAAGTACATACATATATACAGACCAAGAAAAGCGTTGTGCAGTCAAGGTAGTTACAATATGATGACATTAGAAAAGCACACATTAAGGGCAGATGAACTAATATCGAAATAAAGAACTGTTGAAACCGCGACCTCAACTTTTGGATTTCTGTGTGCCCGGAGAATCTTTGAATTGACTATTTGGATCTCTCCAATTGAGGGAGAATAAATTGGTGGCTCTCCCTCCTCCTGAGCACCAGTCGACTCCTGGACATAAATACAAGTGACATTGAGTTCTATAAATTGACCTGTGATTTATATCGGTTGTGTGCGCCAGTTCCCCCAGCCACACTAATCTTTGTTTTCTACATGAAGCTGGAAGGTGCACTCTAAGGAAACTATCCGGAGGAAAAAGCAGAATGCAGAAAAAATCTCCAGTGCTCACCATCACAACAGTAGCACACAGCGCACAGATAATGAAATGCCAGGAAAAAATGGAACTGTAAAATCCAGTCACGTTGCAAAGCACTGGAAGACAATTTCAAAAGATTTATATAGGGAAAAATGACCTGGAAGGAATGAATGAGTCAAAGGAGGTAATTCCCCACATCTTCAGTTGGGAAAACTCCATAGCAATCAATGGAAAGGCAGCCATTAAGTATTGGGCTATAAAAAAGGAAGTCCTGCCCATAATGGCGCATCACTTCCTGTCAAGACATTCCCTGTAGGAGGCATGGTGCTCCCAGGATTCCAAACCCCCCACCCCCTGAATGGCTGCCAAAGAGGTCAACCCAGAACAACACTGACTGGCCAAAGCAGGAAAATAAAAATGCAGGCACGTTCGATAGACATGTCCCATCCTGCCGATGAGACACGCTCTCAGGAGCGCCTGAGTTCCCGATAAGCAAAAGACACACAATTGATGGACGGAATGCAGAACAAATCAAAACGTTCACCCCCAGTCGAGATGGGTTAAATCCATCATTCTTTTGCTCACCATGCCACCCCAGTTTAGACCTGGCTATATGCAAATCAGTCTTGACCCTGTGCCTCATGGGTACAGTCCAGCCCGAACTGCCAAGCCAGGTCCTCCTTGGACCGGAAACAAGCATCCTAGGACCGGTTTCAGGGTTTCACCCCTCATCAGCCAGGATAGCTTGATTCCAGTGGCACAGTGAGCCCGGGACCCACGTCTGGGCATACCCGGCGCACTTAGGGCGAGGAAGCAAAGACACACAATTGATGGACTGGAATGGCATGGTGAGCAAAAACCGATGGATTTAGGCCCAGATCTTTGTACTGGGGTGAATGTATGACATTGTTCTGCATTCTGTCCATCAATTGTTGTTTTTGCATTTGTCACCCCGAGTGGGACGGGTATGCCCAGACGTGGGTCCCGTGCTCTCCATGCCACTGGAGTCAAGCTATCCTGGCTGATGAGGGCTGAAAGCCCAAAACCGGTCCTAGGATGCTTGTTTCCAGTCCAGGAGGTCCTGGCCTGGCAGTTCGGGCTGGACTGTTCCCATTGGGCGCAGGGTCAAGACTGATTTGCATATGGCTGGGTCCAAACTGGAATGGCATGGTGAGCAAAAAAACGTTGGATTTAGGCCCAGATCTTTGTACTGGGGTGAATGTATGACATTTTTCTGCATTCTGTCCATCAATTGTTGTTTTTGCATTTGTCACCCCGAGTGGGACGGGTATGCCCAGACGTGGGTCCCGTGCTCTCCATGCCACTGGAGTCAAGCTATCCTGGCTGATGAGGGCTGAAAGCCCGAAACCGGTCCTAGAATGCTTGTTTCCAGTCCAGGGAGGACCTGGCCTGGCAGTTCGGGCTGGACTGTTCCCATTGGGCGCAGGGTCAAGACTGATTTGCATATGGCTGGGTCCAAACTTGAATGGCATGGTGAGCAAAAAACGATGGATTTAGGCCCAGATCTTTGTACTGGGGTGAATGTATGACATTGTTCTGCATTCTGTCCATCAATTGTTGTTTTTGCATTTGTCACCCCGAGTGGGACGGGTATGCCCAGACGTGGGTCCCGTGCTCTCCATGCCACTGGAGTCAAGCTATCCTGGCTGATGAGGGCTGAAAGCCCGAAACCGGTCCTAGGATGCTTGTTTCCATTCCAGGGAGGACCTGGCCTGGCAGTTCGGGCTGGACTGTTCCCATTGGGTGCAGGGTCAAGACTGATTTGCATATGGCTGGGTCCAAACTGGAATGGCATGGTCAGCAGAAAAACGATGGATTTAGGCCCAGATCTTTTTACTGGGGTGAATGTATGACATTGTTCTGCATTCTGTCCACCAATTGTTGTTTTTGCATTTGTCACCCCGAGTGGGCGGCTATGCCCAGACGTGGGTCCCGTGCTCTCCGTGCTACTGGAGTCAAGCTATCCTGGCTGATGAGGGCTGAAAGCCCGAAACCGGTCCTAGGATGCTTGTTTCCAGTCCAGGGAGGACCTGACCTGGCAGTTCGGGTTGGACTGCTCCCATTGGGCGCAGGGTCAAGACTGATTTGCATATGGCTGGGTCCAAACTGGAATGGCATGGTGAGCAAAAAAACGATGGATTTAGGCCCAGATCTTTGTACTGGGGTGAATGTATGACATTGTTCTGCATTCTGTCCATCAATTGTTGTTTTTGCATGAGTTCCCGATAAGGGCGCAACCGGCGAGCGCGCCCAACAGCATCCTCTTACAGAGAATACTGTATACACTTCAATCGCATGTGAGTTATAAGAAGAGTGATAAGTGTATACTACCAATTGTGTTATGTCATCCTGTATTTTAACTTATAAATATGTTTGTATTTTTCTTTATGTATTTTTTTTGTAGTTTCCTCTTCACTGTCCTGAAGACTTCGATTCAAGCCCTGATGAGGATGATCCCTTTATGTTTGTGGATCAAAACACCTTTGACTAATTGAGCTTACCTGTTTTAATAATTATATTGAATATACAAACTGCTTAGAGATTGTGTAAATTGTGATACGCTCATTGTGTATTTATATCACTTTCACTGGAGCACCAGGCATGTTTTTTTGCACTCCACTCTGTTAGAATAAAAAGAATTCTGCTTATGCGTTATTACATGTATGTTAGCATTCGCGGCGCCATTTTATATGCAGACGCCATTTTGAGTTACAATCGAAACTTATACTCTGCTATTTCCGAGAAAAGGCCTCAGTTAGGTTCTGTTTCTCCAAGGTTAGGTTTTGCTTCGCTAATGAATACACTGTTCCTATTAACGCATACCTTTCCCCATAGATAGAAAACCCTCTCCCACTTGTCTATTGCCGGGCACAGGCAGAATGACCTTGACTGTTAGATAGTGTGTGCCCAGCTACAGAATCGAAACTTAATTTTTTAGTATTCTACTGTTCTGTTGTATCTGCTTGGAAAAGTCCATTGTGGGCGTGCCTTTATTAGATCTGAAATGTATATAATGTATCTTTATGCTTGCTGACTCCAATCCCTCTGCAGCAATCCTAAGTAACTGGGCAGATTGGCTCCGCTCTGAGTGTAATCTAAATAAACAGATATTGGTTTCTATTCTCTACTGTCTGACCGACTCTTTATTTGATATGGAAGGCTGAGAGGTGGTCGTGAGTGACCCGGGTGACCCTAATCGGGTCACTTCCTTCAGTTGGCGCCCGAACAGGGAATCCTTCGGGTGAGTGACCCATCCCCTTCCGCAGACGGGGTGTTAGAATTGAATATGTTATTGCCCCATCACTTACGCTTTATACTGTGTTTTGTTAGCATTCATGTAGCTATTTTGTATTAACCACTATTGCATATGCGTGTGATCAGTCCCTTCTAATATTGTTCGGGTTAAAGTTAGCTTCTGTGACGTCATTTTCTGCCATGTAGCCGCCATATTGCATTGTGATCGAAACCAAGCATCTGTGCCCCTCTCTGCTTGCCTCAGCAGAAAGCTGCTGTTCAGTTACTTCCCCTTATCGTACTCAAGGCTGAAACCGAGATGCTCTGATGAATATCTTTATCTGCTTTCGCATGCCTATCCCTGATCGTAGCTATGCTCCCACACTAGAGAGAGTTGAGCCTGAACAAGACGACCTTGGGAGTCTGATAACGTGTACCCATTTTGCAGGTGGTAGCTCATCCTTCTGTGCCTCCTTTGTTCAGCCTCTGCCCAAGCTGTATTTTTCCACCAGGGGCGGGACTTGGGAGTGTAGTGTAGTTCCTATTTCCCTAATAGGCTCTGTGCATTCGAATAATATACCCTATAGGTTTGGTATAGGACTGAGGTCAGTATGCCCCTATCGAGTATATTAAACTTAATTACTTTGTGCCAGCTAACTCAGAGGCCACTAGAAACTCCTTGTAAACAAGAAGGGAGTAGTTTCTGGCAACCGCATAAACATGACAACTTTGTTTCCCTTTAGAATCGGAACACTCTCAGAATCGTGGAAACAACAGATAACAGTTTCACTCAGCTAATCGTGCATGTTTAGTTTCTTCAGAGTTACACAGAAAGAATAGACGGGCGTTTCAATAAAAGGATTTATTGAACAGTCTTGTTTCTCGTGTAAGAGATATGAGCTGTTACAGTCATAAGACAGTATGCAAGATATATTATGTACAGCGTAAGCAGTAGAAAGAAATAATACTGCGCTAGCATTATCTTTTAGCTATGACACATATATTCATATACATAAATAACATAAGCTAAAAATGCGAGTACTCATAAGATGCTTCTCTAACTAGTTCTACCCCAGTGTACCTAACCTAAGTGTAGTGTAAGGTAAGAAGTAGGTGATGTATTCTATAGTATGGTATGCTATAGTATGCCAAGTCTGGTATGCCAAGTCTGGTATGTCAAGTCTGGTAGGCCAAGAGTCCCTCTAGGTTCTAGTCAGCTCCATACCTTGAGAATGAGAGAGGTGGGAATCTCTTTCCGGGTCTCGAACTCTAACACCCGCGAAGGGAGTCAGAACACTGGAAGCTGGATTCTCTGCGAGCAGGGATGACAGCTTCTCTTGTCAGTGCGTCAGGCCGGGACACGGGCTCCTCTAAAGTTGAGGTCTCTCCAACTTGCTTGGGCAAGGAAAGGTATATTTATACTCGGTAGGTGCCTTGGAATGTTAGCATTGACGTAAAGTCGGGCAGAGGAAGACGTCAGGAATGAACCCTTAAGGAATAGCGGTTCATGCATAATAAATGAGTTCTTGGAGAAATCAATAATCCTGTGCTAGGGGAACTCCCAAGAGCTTAAGGGTCTGGTTTCTAAGAACTCGTTGTGACATTGGGGTGGACGGATGTAGGTGACCATGCCTGTATTTGGATAGCATGGCTAATGCCTAAATAAGGACTGGGATCTTATGCCTATATAAGGGCAATGCGAATTGTGCCTATATAAGGACATGTATCAGGAAAACCTATATACGGACACCTAAAGCGGAATACAACACCCACTCCACTTTCAAATGAACGATAATACTAAATGCTTAAACATTAAATGCTAAACATTAAACTGAGTACCACATGTTGCTAAAAACATTTCTAAAAGCATACTAAAAGAAGTTTAAAATTTTTTTTGCTAAACATGTAATGCAATAGGTACTGTACATTTTAAAGCATTTTTTCATTCTAAGCATATATTGGAAATAAATGCAACATGAATGATAAAACAGAAATATATACATATGACGAAATGGTTGACAAGTATTCAAAAATCAAAGCCATTTCATATCATGGTACTAAATGAAATTGTGGTAAATAAGGTGACAAAGTGTCCCTGGAAGTATTCAAAGAAGTCTGTTCTATATGAATAGTTCTACTGTAAGCAGATTGAATTGCCATGTATTTTCAAAAATGGAGAAAGAAAAAAAAAAATTCAATTTTTAGGAAGAGTTCCAAGTTTTGTTCTGTTTTGAAAATATGGAGGCCGAATTCATTGCTTCCCCGGTACACTGTGAGCCGAATCAAAGTCAGTGTATGGGTCTGGTGTAAACACGAAATCATCTATTCCTGTAGACAAAAGATCGTCTACCGATGTCGGTGACAGTTGGAACACCTCGTTTAGAAGGTTAACTGCACAGAGATGTGAAGCATCGCCTTCAGCATAGGATGCTGCCGCAATGTTCGCGTCCGTTGTTACCTGTGTGCCTGTTGATCCATCTCGTACCTCTGCAGCAGCAGGAAGCGTCTGTGAGATCTCAACGAATGCCGTCATCAGGATTGGTAGCCTCTGGGGACAACACAGAGCATGGGCCGTTATCGGGTCCAGCAGAGTATCGATATCCGTTGGCATGACTGATGGGAGTGTTAGACAGATGTCTAGCACGCATTCTTCACCGCAAAGCAGGCAGCGTAGAACAGGTAAGATGCAATCTTGCCAGATTGGTCTAAATGACAGAAACCATGTTGTATTAAGTTCCCGTAGACGAGGTATGCCCAAATGTTGCACTATGCGCTCACAGCACTTCCGTTCTAGGAGAGCTTTCTCCAAATTGCTGGGAGTGACGCCGGTTGATAGGCTTGCCATAGCGTAGTAGTAGGAATAAAAACAGGATTCCTGCAACGAGTGCTAGAATTAATGGCACACCACCAAACACTGAATGTGCGAAGTTTGAAATGATTCCGAGGACTGTCTGAAAAGGTGTTAACAGTCCTGAACAGATGGTCTTAAATACATGTACAATCCCGCTCGTATCAGACATGTTTAAGATACGTCCCATCATTTCTACGAAATGTATAGGGCAGTTTGTACGAATTAGAGCCTGTATCTCAGCCGAAGTCCTTGCAATTTGTAGATCATAGATTTCTTTGGCCGAGGTCAAAGGCACTGTTTGTTGTAAAAGCATGGCTTTCATTCTGCTTAAAGTATCAAAACGTATAAAAGAAACATTCAATGAAGGCCATAGAGGCGACTCCCTGACTGTGTCTATTTGGGGGAACAATACTTGCATACAACAAGTAACCCTGGAGCCAACCGTTACCAGATATGGGATTCCTGGCAACATGCCACAGCAACTCTGATCATTCAACATGAGGTAACTCCCGTTAGAAAGTTGGCCAAACGTTGGATTAATCACAGCAGCCGGTGTACCCTGCAGGTGGCAGGACAAGTTTGCCACAGAACCATTACAAGCCCCGTGTAAAGAAATGTCCTGACATATGAGAGATCCGCTCAGTGCACTTTCACAGTGTGTACCGCTTAGAAACACTTCACGATCCCCACTCCAACATCTGTATTCGTAAGGTAAATCCCAGGATGTCTTAATGTATTCTTTACCCAACCTTTCATATTTGCCTGCTTACATTTGTTTGAGGCAATACTGAAACTGAAAAGTAGTGACAGGCAGAGTTATTTTGCCATGGATAAGCCATTCTGTAGCTGGTTTTTCTGCTAACGTAAATGGTAATTTTTCAAGTTTTTCAATGCTCAGCACTGTATACTTTGCTCCCCTTTGTGCCAGTTCGACCTGTTTATCCGTGAGATTGTATTCTGAAAACAGAGATGACGTGTTGATAAAACGCTAAGGCACATAGCCTGCACGCAAGGATTGCAGCGTCCAGCCTAATAACATAATAGAACGTAACTGAGATTGGCCTTGTTGTAACATGGCTAAATCATGTTCCAGTATGTCAATAGCAGAGGATACAATGTTGTCCAGTGAATAAATTCTGGATGACAAAGTTGTTAACCCATTGTCGACCACAGTGAGAGATTTCTCTAAATTAATACGATCAAGCTCACGTATTCTTTCTGCGGCCTCTGCCTGTGAAACCTTCCATATTTCATTATAAGCAGCATAAATGCCGGCATATATGAAACGTTTTTGTCGCGGTTTTCTTGGTCCTAGCAAGAAATCCCTAAGGCCTGCGTCTTCTTTAAGTAAAGATAAGTGTTGTTTCACATTCTCGAGTGTAGATTTTTGTAACCATTCGAGGCACAATTTTCCTACACTGTATGTTGTTACTACCCCCGGATGTTGTCGTTGAACATAACGTGGGTCTGGCCTATGGATAGTAAAGCCCTGTTTTCTATTCAGGAATCTTTCTTGACAGATGTTTGTGTCTGTGGGCCAGAGCAACCATTTTTCCCAATCAGGATCTGATCTGTTGTTTTGTAGTATTGTGTCTACTGTGACCGCTCCCTGTGTAGTGCTATTACTTGCAGGTGTTGGTACAGAAGGTGTGTTCATGTCTTTGATCTTGGCTAAACCAAGGCAAGACGTTTGTTGCACAGTGTCATTCAAAAACATTATTTGCTGTGGGATGATACAGGCTCTAAACAAAGCTTCTATCCCCTGCACTTGCCAATCTTTAGAACCCCAGACAGATTTTGTGTCGATTGTGTCTTTCCAAAAGTCAAATCCTTGTCTAGACAGTTGGGTAATAAAGGCTGCAGAATAAATCTGTTTTGTATTAGTTAACATAATTTTCTGTCTTGTTTTGTTTACATTCTTATAGTAAAATGTTTCTGGATCAGATGTATTGTACCCTGAAAAATATAGAAACTTCTTTGCAAACGTTTTTGAACTACCCCTTGGTGTTGTAGGACAATGTTCCCATTGGTTAAACATAAACACATTTCTAGGTGTTGCAGATTTATGCAAGAAATGATGACCATAGTGGTTGTAACAATAAAGCTGTTCGTAGTCTGATGAACCCTCTAAGTATTCATTGTTAGAGAACGCAGCAGACCTTTCTAGATCAGACATCATGTCATTAACAGTCTCAAAGTCCCAATCATCAGAATAGGTACTGGAGGAATAAAGTCACTTAATGAAATTTTAAATAAATGTGGAATCTTCAAAAGTTCCGTCGGGCCGAATATGTCGAAATCGGTTTTGTCCCAAACTATACCATCCTGTATAGGAACGGCTGTGGTGTTCACTGCTGACAAGTCTCTTGCTTCACGATGGGATGATTTGTATGGTTTTAAAAGTAAGTTCACATTTTTACTTTCAGTGTCCATACGAATGTATCTGCCATTTATAAGCACGCTAAGAGTCATTACTAAAGCTAGCCAAAGCAGAAAGAAAAATATTCCAGAAATTATCCATAGTTCAATCCATGGTGAAACCAGATAAGTCTCTTTCAGAAAATGAAAAAAGTCTTGTACTTGTTGTTTAAAAGTTTTTAGGGCTGGCGTCGTTTCAGGCTCACTTGGATCCTCAGAAAACGTATCAAAGTTAATGAAATAGCCAGAAGCAGTTCGGTCAATTGTTGGAATTGCATCAGGATTTGTTGAAATCGCTGGAATCAGCTGATCACGTGTTACGTTGGTGTAGACAGGTGTATCTGGACGAACTGTTACTTGAGTTTCAAGAGGGACGAGTTCCATAGCATTGTTGCTTAGTCCTTCATCTCTTACTGCTGAATTCTCGATGGTTATGAGTCTTTCAGTCTGAACCTCTTGGATAGTAGCGAGAGGAGTGCGTCTGCTACTAGGTCGGAGTCCACGAGGCCTACTATTTAGTATCGGCCACATAGTGTGGTTTGATGAGGTCGATTGACACAAATCTTTTCTCCTTTTTTCCAGCAAGGGGCGGCAGAAGTACTGTTCTTGTTCCGTGGACGGCTAGGACAGTTACTGGTTGCCTGTAAGAAGGTCCAAATTCTCTGACTAGGTCCCCAACTTTTGGGATCCAGTCAGGCCTTGCTGGGACTGCCGGTATTTCCCCAGTGGTGGTTGGCTTCAGGAACACGTTGCTTTGTTTCGATCTTAGTTCATTTAGATCCTGTAAAACAGCCAAACAATCTTTGATATCAAAGGGTTTATTTTCCACCACTGTGCCTTTACATTCGAGATCAGGAACCCACATTCTTGTCCCAAATAGGACCTCATATGGAGTGACCCCCCTAGAGAACTTCTTGGCAAATTATTTAATGAGCGTTGGACCCCATAAAGATGTTTGACCCACCCATCACCCGAACCTAATACTCTAGCTGTTATAGACTGCTTTATGTCCCGGTTTTTCCTTTCCACAACAGAATTTCCCTCAGGATGAAACAGAGAGGAGTACCGCAATGCTACGCCCAAACTGGCCATGGCTTCTTTGTAAGCCCGAGAGCTAAACGCAGGACCCTGGTCAGAATGTAGTGTGCCAATTGCGTATGTGCCGATAAAGACTCGCAAATCTTTTATAACAGTTCGAGCGTCAGCCGAGCGCTGAGGCTACATCCATAGGAACCTTGACTTAGTGTTTGTGGGATTGCATTTGTCATAAAGGACGCCTGCGCGTAGATAGTCTAATGCTGTCTAACAATGGTGTCTGTACTGGGCAGGCTACTTCGTAGTCTGTTGTCTGATGGCGTTCTGCACCACGCTGTCTATTGCAGTCTCTGCAGTCATCGATGAAGATGTGAATCTGTGTATTCATTCCAGGCCTCCAGTACATCTCTTTTAATGTTAATATTGTTTTAGAGATCCCTTGATGTGACAGACCCTCCCCCAGATGTGCTTCATAAATCAAAGCTGCTCTACGTTCCATGTTTGGAATTACCCTATCCCCCACTCCAGGGATTCGAGCAAAAGGAACGTTGTTCGCATCAATTACATAAGAGTACTTGAGTGGAAATTTCTTTGGTAACGCTGCACCACTGCCTTTGCTTGAAGCATTGACAGCCAACAATATCTCACTGTCTATTCTCGTTTTTGAACGAGTGATCGCAGCTACGGAAGCCGTCTGAACAGCCCCCTTTGCGGCTTCATCAGCAAATGAATTCCTGTAACGTGAACGCCATCACGTTGATGACTCAGCGTGTGTTTCACGTGAGCTTTTAGTAGTTCGTTTCTCAACTGAACTACTTGTTCCCAAAGCGTTTTATGCTTTATTGTGCCACCTTTTGCATCTTTGAATCCGTTTTGAAGCCAATTCTGTATATATTCATTATATGACTGAACATAGTAAAAGGAATCGCACACTATAAGTGTGGGGAATTCGCGATCTGTATTTTCAAGTGCCAGTTTGAATGCTTGTAGTTCAGCTCGCTGAGCTGTACAATCTCCTAGAGATTGAGTTTTAGTGACCATTGGTCTGAAGTTACCATCGCGCATGCGACCTTTAACGATTGCGCACGCTGCACTGTAAGCTTGCTTACTCCCTGTAGCGGGTTGTGCTGATCCGTCAGTATAAATTATAAATTCGTACTGATCGAGAGGCAGAATTTCAGTGGGCAGAGGACATTCATGTTCATATTGCAGGAACGCTTGTGTTTTTAAATCAGGATCAAAAACATATTCAACATCTGTTGCAGCAAGAGAATTAACCCATTGTATCCATCTAGGATGTAAAGCTTTTGCATTTGGAATGCTCGCTTTTGTGACCGCCTCTAAGGCTGGTACTGGAGTTACAACAATAATGCGTCTCCCTTGAGCTAGAGCTCTTTCTTTTGCTACAGCGGTTTGAACTGCTGTCAGTATTTTTCTGTTGAAGTGAAGCGCATTTCTGCTTGTGTATACAAATGTGATTTGTATGCTATTGGTACTTTTTCACCCTCATTAAATGTTAAATAGGTGAATCCGCATTGACCCGAAATTATTCGGATCACGAAATCGCGTTTGTTTACGCGTTTGTAAGTGATTTGTTGCTAACATGTTAGCTTGGAGTGAACGCAGGATTTCTGTGTGTTCTTGTGTCCAATGTTTTGTTGAAAAATCAGGTTTGATTAATTCGTAGAGAGGTTTAACCCTTTCTGCGTAATTTAGAATGTAAGTTCTTCCAAAATTTAGGAAACCCAAGATGGATTGTAAATTTTTCAGCGTTTTTGGATTTGGAGCAGCGTGCACTTTTCTAAAAAGTTAGCTGCCAGGCTCTTGCCTTCACTTGAAAGCTCATATCCTAGGAAAAGGACATTGAGATGGGCAATTCTGGATTTTTTAAAGTTGAATTTATAGCCCTCAGAGGCGAAGCCCAATATAATGGTACTCGCCCTATTCAAGTGCCTATCTAGGTCATCGTCTGTCAGATAGATGTCATCGACATATGACAATGCCTCGTTATCATAAATTTGTAGTAACTCTGTTACTCTTGCTGAGAATAACCCGGGCTGTTTTTGAACCTTTGTGGAAGTCTACAAAATTGACGCTGGGTCCCCATTATTGAGAAAGCTGTTAAGTACCTGCTTTCAGGTGCTATGTTTTGACAAAAGAAACCATTTGAAATGTCCAATGTGGTTTTATATTTTTTACGCACAATGTTATTCATTAATGCTGTACTATGTGCATTTTGCACTGCAAATGTTTTGGAACAAGTGTTCAAGTGTCTGTAATCCAAAACTAGACGATATGTATTGTCTGGTTTGGATACAGGAAACAAAGGATTGTTCATTGAGGAGGTGCATGTTTCAATCACCCCTTGGTATTCAAGTTGATCTAAGATCTCCCTGACCTGTTTTTTAGCTTCTTGCTTTATTGGGTACTGCCTTTGTGCAGTAGGTTGATTTTTAGCTGTATTTTGTGGTGAGGTGAGTCCTCATCCCATCCTACATGATTTTTGTATAATGCTGGGGCCTGGGCAACTGCCCATTTCCTGGCATAAGTATATTTTAGGTGAATTGGAATATGGTTGGAGAAGGCTGGCATAATGATGTCCTCACCATGTGGGTACTCCCTGACAAAGTTTAGTGGCCAGTCCTTTTCTGCTAGAAGTATATCATAACCCCTTGAAAGTTTCTCCCAAAAGAGTACTTTCACTTTTCTTGGTATGTCTCCCTCCATTCGGAGTGTTATTTCATATAACTTTTGTGGAGTACTAACCCTGGTGTCTACAGTCTCTACTGTGATGTACTCATTCAAGTCCACTATCTCCAGAAGTTCCTTCAGGTTCTGGCGAGCTATTGTTACTTCTGCTGCACTGTCCAGCATTGTCTGAGCCCATTCTCCGTTCTTGAGCTGTGTTCTCAGTATCCTCGGCATGTCTGATCTTCAGACCTGCTACCTTCTTTTGTGAATTGAGGTTTTGATTTATTTTTCTGAACGTGTTTATCGTCTTTGGATTTCACGCGTTCTTCTTTGTGATCTGACCGTCCTCTTCTTTCTGATGTCTGTGCCGATATCTGAAAGGTACGAGAGGAACGTGTATCAGTATCTTGATATCTGTCAGGTTTTCTTAAATTATCCCTATTCCTGAGGTTATACCTCCTTTCAGAGGGCTCCTTTTGAGGAGACCTACCTCGGGATTGAGAACGTGTCTCGTTTGAATTTTGTTTATTAGTTTCCCACTTCTTTTTAGAATATGTAGGATTTTGTTTAATAGAGTCCTTCTCAGGACTTTCAGATAGTTTTGGCTTCAAAGGTTTTCCACCCAAACTATCTCTGCCTAATTCTGCATAAGATTGTTCTATTATTCTGGGTAGTTCATGTTGATGTTCTGTTACATCAAATTCCCTTAAGCGTTGGCGGATCGCCACTGATGCTGCCTCCCCTTAAATATTAGATAATATTATTGTTGAGACCTGGTCGAAGTTTTTCAGTAATTTCATACCTAAATTCAGAGCAGGTTCTGCCCCGTATTCGTTTTGAATTTGTTTCAGGACATCTGGTATTACTGCAATTGATGGAACACCATGTGTTTTAGTATAGATGGCAGCAAAGACTGTGCCCCAAGTGGTGCAGTCTTCCAGTTGTGGTGTGATCCCCATTGGTAAACAGATTGTTAGGATTCTGTGTTTCTCATAAGGGCTAGTATTTGGAAATACTGCTTCGATATGAGTAATTTTTTGAGCTATCCAGAATGGAATTTGTTCTGGTTTTGTGGGCATTTTACCCATGATTGCGTGTAAAGTCTGTGGAGTAATTTTTAGTGTATACCCCTGTTGGGGTGTTTGATTTGGAATGGTTATAGGTGGTTGGACTGTGAAAGTCCGCATGACATATTGGACTAATTGTCTATAAGTTTTTATTAACTCTTGTAGTTGAGTAAGTAATTCCTCGTCTGACATCTCTTCAATGTCATGATGAGGTGTGTAGCCGGCTAAAATCGGCCATGTTGCTTCTGGTATACCTATGGACCGAGCCTGGTAATGTTTTTGTGATGTTTTAGGGCGCCTTTAAACTAGGGGTGTGCGGAATTTGCGGAGTTGCGTTCCGCAAAATTCCGCGAAACGGCAAGAAATCTCCGCAGGCACGCGGAATTTCGCGTGCTCGCGGAGATTTTGCTGCGCCCGTTGAATCCTGCCCTGCATTATTTATCCACGAAGATGCCACCGTTTTGTGCAATACCTCTACTCAACTGGAGTACTTTCTACTGGCTAATCGGTAAGTGCTACCTCGTTGGGTAAATGTATAGTGCCTTTCCTACACTACAGCTGCGTAAAGGTCCAGAAGAGTTGACCCCAGTGACCTGTGTGTCTGTAACTTTGCCACCGCGCCGAAAGCACCGGGGTCCTTTGATTAAGCTGTCCATCAGTCTACACGGGGATTGCGCTCGAGAAAATCAAGGATGCAAAGACCTCCATCGGGGATTACAGCTAACTTTTCAGGGTGGAAATAGGAAGAAGGCACATCTGCTTAACAACGCTCACGAATTCTACACGAGGATTGCGCTCGAGAAAAGCAAGGATGCAAAGCCCTCCATCGGGGATTACAGCTAACTTTTCAGGGTGGAAATAGGAAGAAGGCACATCTGCTTAACAACGCTCACGAATTCTACACGAGGATTGCGCTCGAGAAAAGCAAGGATGCAAAGACCTCCATCGGGGATTACAGCTAACTTTTCACATTGGAAATGGAGAGAAGGCACATCTGCTTAACCACGCTCACGAATTCTGCACACCTGCCCTGCATATTTATCCACGAAGATGCCTCCGTTTTGTGCAATACCTCTACTCAACTGGAGTACTTTCTACTGGCTAATCGGTAAGTGCTACCTCGGGTAAATGTATAGTGCCTTTCCTACACTACAGCTGCGTAAAGGTCCAGAAGAATTGACCCCAGTGACCTGTGTGTCTGTAACTTTGCCACCGCGCCGAAAGCGCCGGGGTCCTTTGATTAAGCTGTCCATCATTCTGGGGAAAGGGCGGGAAGACGGTGCATACCACTAGTGTATGTGGGGCGGGGGCAAACGGGCGGGGCTTCTAGGCCTGTTCACATGCCTCTTGTTTATAAAGGGTCAGAGCAGGATCTGAGCAGCAGATGAGGAGGAAGAACCTCCTGGTCACTGGACCTACACGGGGATTGCGCTCGAGAAAATCAAGGATGCAAAGACCTCCATCGGGGATTACAGCTAACTTTTCAGGGTGGAAATAGGAAGAAGGCACATCTGCTTAACAACGCTCACGAATTCTACACGAGGATTGCGCTCGAGAAAAGCAAGGATGCAAAGACCTCCATCGGGGATTACAGCTAACTTTTCAGGGTGGAAATAGGAAGAAGGCACATCTGCTTAACAACGCTCACGAATTCTACACGAGGATTGCGCTCGAGAAAAGCAAGGATGCAAAGACCTCCATCGGGGATTACAGCTAACTTTTCACGTTGGAAATGAAGAGAAGGCACATCTGCTTAACCACGCTCACGAATTCTGCACACCTGCCCTGCATATTTATCCACGAAGATGCCTCCGTTTTGTGCAATACCTCTACTCAACTGGAGTACTTTCTACTGGCTAATCGGTAAGTGCTACCTCGTTGGGTAAATGTATAGTGCCTTTCCTACACTACAGCTGCATAAAGGTCCAGAAGAATTGACCCCAGTGACCTGTGTGTCTGTAACTTTGCCACCACGCCGAAAGCGCCGGGGTCCTTTGATTAAGCTGTCCATCATTCTGGGGAAAGGGCGGGAAGACGGTGCATACCACTAGTGTATGTGGGGCGGGGGCAAACGGGCGGGGCTTCTAGGCCTGTTCACATGCCTCTTGTTTATAAAGGGTCAGAGCAGGATCTGAGCAGCAGATGAGGAGGAAGAACCTCCTGGTCACTGGACCTACACGGGGATAGCGCTCGGGAAAATCAAGGATGCAAAGACCTCCATCGGGGATTACAGCTAATGTTTGACGGTAGATATGGGCAGAAAGCACTCCTGCTTAGCCTCGAGACCTTGCTCACGAATTTTTTGTGCTGATTAATGCGTTACAGAATTTGAGCTTCAACTCGGGCACCTGCTTCAGTGCTTTCTTGCACCCGAATTCCGTTCTGCCGCGGATCGCGGAAGTTTCGACATTTCCGCGTTCCGCGTGGAAATGCCGAAATTTCGCAAGTTCCGCGAGTGGTATGTGAGTGGAATTTCAATATCCTCGAAAGGAATATATTCCTCTGGTGGTTCATCTTCTTTAAAGAAGTGAAATACTTTTGTTATTGGATTTGATTCTGGGAATACAATCCATGAATAGAATACCTCTGTCTGAAAGGATTCGTGTTCCTCTATCACGAAAACTGCTCTACCACCTCTTGGTGTTAGGCCGTGTTTTATAAGTTTTAGAGTGATGGCTCTCCTTAAGTTTGGAGGGATGTGTATAACACCCTCATCGGTTTCATTTAAACCTGTAAAATTAAAAGCTGTTACGACTGGGTCAGCCGCAGCTACACCGTTCTCGGTGATAGTATCCCCGTTCAGGGACATTTTTAAAAAATGCAGAACAAGTTTCAAGGAAACAAAGATAAGGTGCACAATATTTTGGAACACTGTATCCTTCAACGTTGAACAAACCATACAGCTAATATATAGGATTTTTGTCCTATTCAGCTTTGTCGGATACTTAACCCTACCCACTCCAGACGTCTTATGGAGTATGTGAGTAGGGGTCTCTGAGAAAAGCACGACTGAGTTACTCAGTATCTAGCGTTAAATTAGTGCCTTACCAAACGTTGGGCGCCATGTAGTGTAGTTCCTATTTCCCTAATAGGCTCTGCGCATTGGAATAATATACCGTATAGGTTTGGCATAGGACTGAGGTCAGTATGCCCCTATCGAGTATATTAAACTTAATTACTTTGTGCCAGCTAACTCAGAGGCCACTAGAAACTCCTTGTAAACAAGAAGGGAGTAGTTTCTGGCAACCGCATAAACATGACAACTTTGTTTCCCTTTAGAATCGGAACACTCTCAGAATCGTGGAAACAACAGATAACAGTTTCACTCAGCTAATCGTGCATGCTTAGTTTCTTCAGAGTTACACAGAAAGAATAGACGGGCGTTTCAATAAAAGGATTTATTGAACAGTCTTGTTTCTCATGTAAGAGATATGAGCTGTTACAATCATAAGACAGTATGCGAGATAAATTATGTACAGCGTAAGCAGTAGTAAGAAATAATACTGCGCTAGCATTATCTTTTAGCTATGACACATATATTCATATACATAAATAACATAAGCTAAAAATGCGAGTACTCATAAGATGCTTCTCTAACTAGTTCTACCCCAGTGTACCTAACCTAAGTGTAGTGTAAGGTAAGAAGTAGGTGATGTATTCTATAGTATGGTATGCTATAGTATACCAAGTCTGGTATGCCAAGTCTGGTATGCCAAGAGTCCCTCTAGGTTCTAGTCAGCTCCATACCTTGAGAATGAGAGAGGTGGGAATCTCTTTCCGGGTCTCGAACTCTAACACCCCGCGAAGGGAGTCAGAACACTGGAAGCTGGATTCTCTGCGAGCAGGGATGACAGCGTCTCTTGTCAGTGCGTCAGGCCGGGACACGGGCTCCTCTAAAGTCGAGGTCATCTCCAACTTGCTTGGGCAAGGAAAGGTATATTTATATCCGGTAGGTGCCTTGGAATGTTAGCATTGACGTAAAGTCGGGCAGAGGAAGACGTCAGGAATGAACCCTTAAGGAATAGCGGTTCATGCATAATAAATGAGTTCTTGGAGAAATCAATAATCCTGTGCTAGGGGAACTCCAAAGAGCTTAAGGGTCTAGTTTCTAAGAACTCGTTGTGACGTTGGGGTGGACGGATGTAGGTGACCATGCCTGTATTTGGATAGCATGGCTAATGCCTAAATAAGGACTGGGATCTTATGCCTATATAAGGGCAATGCGAATTGTGCCTATATAAGGACATGTATCAGGAAAACCTATATACGGACACCTAAAGCGGAATACAACAGGAGGTGTTGGAAAGCTTATTATGTGTTACCAAGTGTTCTGGAGTCAATCCCTCGGTAGCATCTAAGGAGGCTAGTCTGACTGGACTCCGCTGCAGCGCATTTACAATAAAATAACTTGGTTTGTATTCTCCACTGCGTCACCGGCTCTTCATTTCTTGGAAGGCTAAGAGGAGGTCGCGAGTGACCCGGGTAGCCCGTTTCGGGTCACTTCCTTCAGGGGGGGAGGTCGAGGCCATCGTCGGGTCGGACTGACGGATCAGGGATCCCTGTAAGAGGAGCATTGATTGCTCGCAGCTGCCCCTTCTGTCCTGCTGGACGGTGCCTCGCCCAGCGGTCATCCTGACTGGACTCCTAAACGGGGAAACCCTTGGATCTTACCGTTTGGTCTGAAGAGTCGGCAGTGGAGAATTAGTTAGTTTGACCTGCATATATCAGGTGAGTTTGTTTTGGTTCTTTGTGAATATGGTACCATTTTGGCTTGCATTTGGTGCGGTCTGAGGACCGTCTTTGGGGACAAAAGCATTTGCAATTACTTTGCCAGGCATAAATAGTGAATTTGTTTTATTGTGAAGATGCGTGGTGCCAGTAAGTTGTTTTCTTTGTGCTGTTATTGTTGTTTTGCAGATGCTCGATTGGAAGAAGCTCAGCCGGCGCCTTTAGAAGGCACTCCTAATTTTGATATGTATGTGAAGCATGGTCTTGGCCCTATTATGTTTAGTACATTATGGCACAAATATATGAGGGACAATGCCGAGTTGCAGTGGCCGTTAACGGGCACTTTTGATGAACAAAAGATTGGGTATTTACAGGAGCAGTTGTTTAAGAGGTGGAGTAGGCAGTCTATGTTTGATTCCCTCAGAACATGGCAGAAAGAAGCTAAACAGAGACGACTGAAGGTGGAGAAGGATGCACGAAGGGGGAGAATGCAGACATTGATTCAGAAAGCTGTAGCGTATGATAAAGAGAAACAGGAGAAGGGAATTGAATGTGAAGATAGGAGGTTTCGATTGCATGTTGATAAATCGTATTTGGCTCAGGAGGAAACTGATACTTTTGTGGAAGAATTGTTAGATACTCGGCCCCCGCCCCCGTATGCTCCGCAAAGGATATATCCCACTGTTCCTGTGCCATCACAGCCACCTGTTACAGCTGTTCTTTCTGTTCCTGCGTCTACTGCCGTCATTTCAACGGCTGTGGCCTCGGCTCCTCCTCCTCCTTCTTCTGTTTCTTTGCCGTCTGTGCCAACAGTGACTGTTAGTACTCCTGCCACACCTATTGTCTCAGCATCCCTGTCCCCAGCTCTTACTCCTGCGACGCACCTGCCAGCAACGATTGTGCCTGCTACTTCAGTTGCTTCTCGTTCTCTGGTTCTTCATCCCCCTATGTTTGTAAGTGCTGAAACACCAGTTTGTGGGTTTGAGGATAGAGACGTACCAAGATTTCATGAGCGTATGGGCCCTTTTGTGCGGTCTGCTGTGGGAGATGAAGAGAAGAAGGTGGTAGCCGATCAGGCTGCGCAGTGGAGTCATAATCCTATTTATAGTGTGAAGGATGTTTGGGACCTGATGAAAGATTATGAGCCCTTTGTACAGCAGCATGCTCTTAAACATATGTCCTCTACGTTGATTAGCCTCTGGCAGCAACACTTTAGAGATGATGCGCCACCAATTTTATTTGACATTAGAGATCGTGTGTATGCCAATGGTTTGGATCCAGGCCAAGTTTTTGGGAGCATCACCACGTTGGTTGCTTATAGAGGCAGGTTGCATGGTAAGAGTCCCACCACAGTGTCTCAGTTTCCGATGAGAGAGGTACATCCTATATATCACCCAGAGATACCAGAGTTAACGGATGGGCGAGGTAATGTTACTCGAGCGGCAGTGGCGGCCAGGTTTCAAGAACAATGGGTTTATACTCCGTGGAAAAGAAGTGAAGTGTTGTCCCTTAAGACTCATTTTCCTGATCCTAGGAAAAATCCTACTGCTTATTATAAAGAATTGACTGAAGCTGCTTCTTCGATGGTAATGACTCTTGCTGATATTGAAATGTTTTTTGGTCTTCTTGTTCTGGTTGATATTTGGAGGCAGGTCCATACTCAAGATCAGGTTCCGGAGTTGGGTGGTACATGGGATCAAATTAAGGCATGGGACCAGGAAAGAAAGCCAGGTGATAAGCCTCAGGCAGAGATACTTGCTGTGCCAGGCCGCATCATCACATACATGCATTCTCTTATTCCGCCGCGGAAAGTCGATTGGGACAAGTTAACGGCTTGTAGCCTAAAGAAAGATGAGAGTATATCTGACTTCTTCACCCGATTTGAGGATGTATTCCTGGATTACAGTGGGCATGATTTGTCTATTGAGGGAGATGTTCGGTTGTTTGTCAACAGGTTTCTTTATAATCTACTTCCTGAAATTGCGACTCGTTTGCAGGCATCTGAAAGTACCTAGTCCACTTCTTCCCCTTCTGTTATTTTGAATATGGCTCAATATTAGGAACATCGGAATAACGAGGAGAAAGAGAGGACAGAGAAAAAGCAAAAGGAATTAAAGACAAAGGTGTTGTTGCAACAGGCATCTCGAGGGAATGGTAGAGGACGTGGTGGTCTTGTCCGACAGCTTCCACGCACTAGTAGGCAGCCGAATACGACGCCTTTGGGGCTGAATCAGTGTGCGTATTGCAAGGAGGAGGGTCATTGGCGTAGCGAATGTCCTGTGCTTTTGCAAAAGGTAGCGGTCCCTAGAGGACGAGGTTCTCATGGATGGGGTCGTGGAGCTGGTGGGACTGATAGGGCTCAGAGCGCTACAGCCTCACAGGGTCGTTCTGATGGTAATTATTTTGACGATCCTCGTGATGGGCAGTATTATCACGATGATTATGATGTGGAGGAAGTGACTGGAACGTCTTATAGTTAGGACAGCCAGGGACAGAGTGGGGGACCAGTTCCGATACCTGTAGATCAGCGTGGTCCTTATTTAACAGCGGAACTGCAAGGTTCGACTATGGAATTTTTGGTGGATACAGGTGCAATGAAAAGTTGGCCATAATAATGTTTCGGTAGGTTTTTCAGGTGTACCGGTTGTGAGCCCCATTTCAAGACCTCTTGCATTGACTATCGGTCCTTTTACTGTGGATTCCCCATTCTTGTTAACATCCAATGTGGTGAAAATTTGATGGGTTTGGATTTGTTGAAGAAATTGCATGCTACGATTTATTGTTCCCCGGAAGGTGTTTACATGACGATAGGTCCAAATGTGAGTATTAGAGAGTGTCTGTCTCTCCCTCTTCCTGCTGAATTTGCTGACATGCCATCTACACTGTGGGCAATGGGTGATACAGATGTGAGATTGTTGCATATCCCGCCGGTTTCGATAAAAGTTAAAGACAATGCTATTCTGCCTCGTATTCCTCAGTATAAAATACCACAGGCCGGAGAGTGAGCCTTATTACAAATTCTTCAGGATTTGATTAAGAAGGGAGTGGTTGAGGAGACGTCTGCCAATATTTGTAATAGCCCCATTCTTCCGATCCTTAAATGGGCACCCTCAGATTCTCCTGATGACCATGAAGATGTGTATCGTTTCGTGATTGATTTGCGCGAAGTTAACAAAATAGTAATTCCTCAGTTTCCAGTGGTCCCGGATATTGCTACACTTTTGACAATGATTCCTTCGACTGCTCAATTCTTTTCAGTATTCCTATTCATCCTGATAGCAGATATCTGTTTGGGTTCACCCTAGCTGGAAGAAGCTGTAGATTCTGTCGAGCTCCTCAGGGCTATACTGAGAGTCCCAGTATTTACAGTCAGGCTTTGAAAAGTCAATTGGATTTCCCTTTTGCTTCCTACAGGTAATTTATGGGTACAGTATGTTGACAATCTCCTTATCGCTTCCGATACAGAGAAAGGCTATCGAGATAGTACAGTTAAATTGTTGTTGCATTTGGCTCATCATGGACATAAGATTTCTCTTTCTAAATTTCAATATTGTCGACAGGAGGTCACCTATTTAGGTGACCTACTGTCGAAGGAGGGTAGGAGGTTGACCCCTGAGCGCATCAGCACCATTGTAAAATACCTGTTCCCCAAACTCAGAAAGATGTGCGCGCTTTTATAGGTATCACTTCCTATTGCAGGCAGTGGATGCCTGGTTATTCTCTACTAATCAAACCCTTGCTTGCATTAACGACTAAAGAAGTGCATGAGCCCTTGCCTTGGACGCCTGAATGTCAGCAGTCTTTTGAGCAATTGAAAACTGCGCTTTGTTCGGCTCCAGTACTTGGCACCCCAGATTATAACAAATCGTTTGTGTTGTACGTCCATGAGATGGCTGGCTGCGCGCTTTCTGTTTTAACACAAAAATTTGGAGATAAGCAACGGCTGTGTGCTTATTTCTCTGCTGTCCTTGATCCAGTCACGAGAGCCCTCCCGAGTTGTCTAAGAGCGGTCGCAGCTGTGGCCGTTTCGATCAGACAATCGGCCGGACTTGTGCTGGATACTGATCTCACAGTCATGGTACCCCATGCTGTGGATACACTTTTGAATAAGACAAAGACACAGCACCTCACCAGTGCACGTCTGACTGGCTATGAATTAACGTTGTTTGCTAAACACATCACAATCAAACGATGTGCTACTCTGAAACCAGCTACGTTACTGCCCCTCCCTTACGAAAGTGATAAAGTTGACAAACATGATTGTATCTTCCGGACGGAAGAAGAGACGAAAGGACGGGTAGACTTGACTGATGTTCCCTTATCTGACCCACAAGGGGAACTATATGTCGATGGCTCTTGTTTTAAACTGCCAGATGGCACCACTACTGCTGCTTATGCTATTACTACACTGCGTACAGTAGTAGAGACATCACAAGTCCCTTATCAGTCGGCTCAGATTGCTGAACTTGTTGTTCTTATACGAGCTTGTGAATTGAGTGAAAGACTGCTTGTCAATATTTATACTGACAGCCAGTATGCCTTCGGGGTCGCGCATAGTTTTGGGCAACTCTGGGTAGAGAGAGGGTTTCTTCACATAGCACCAAAATTCAGCATGGGCACCTTATATTGAGGCTTTTGTCTGCTTTGACACTCCCTAAGAAATTGGCTATAGTGAAGTGTAGTGCCCATCGGAAAGTCACTGACAATGTGGGACGGGGGAATGCTTT
Source organism: Calotriton arnoldi (assembly GCA_963921515.1). NCBI lineage: Eukaryota > Metazoa > Chordata > Amphibia > Caudata > Salamandridae > Calotriton > Calotriton arnoldi. The sequence goes on along the minus strand of CAWUFW010000273.1, from coordinate 24,827 downwards.
TGCAGATCAGACAGCTAAAGAAAAAGCTCGGACTAAGATGAAAAGAATGTTTGTAGCAGGCCCGGCTAGGTGGGTGCCTGAAGTTACTATGTTTGAAGATACACTTGATAATGTGAAAGAGATACGGAGTGAAGCCACATCGAAGAGTTGGCAATATGGCAGGAAAGTACAGCACAATTGAATGATGAGGGATGTTGGATTGATAAATCAGGAAAGCAGAGATGGATGTTGCCTGATGCATATGTTCTTCCTGTAATTACGATGGCCCATGGCCCAGCCCATATCAGTGCTAAGGGTATTTGCAAGTTGTTGGACCCTGTATGGCAGAATGATAATATCTCGAAGACAGCTGCACACTTAGTGAAGTACTGTATGGTGTGCATGATGCAAAATCCTGGAAAGGGTACACCCACACCGCCTCGTAATTTTGCACCACCCACTTTCCCTTTTGAGGTCCTCCAGATGGATTATATAGAATTAGATAGATGTAACAATTTGAAGTATGTTTTAGTGGTTATATGTGCATTCAGTAAATGGGTTGAGGCCTATCCCACTAAGGACAATACAGACATTTCGACTGCAAAGGTACTCCTGAAGGAGTTCTTTCCTCGTTTCGGCTTGCCCCGTTTGATCTGGAGTGATAACGGAAGTCATTTCAATGCAAAAGTGATTCAATTGATTTGTGATGGTTTGCACATAAAGCAGAAGTTGCATGCTGCCAACCACCCACAGTCAGCAGGTTTGGTTGAGAAGTACAATGGTACTCTCAAACTTAAATTGGCAAAAATTCAGAAGATGACAGGGTTGCAGTGGCCAGATGCTTTACCATTAGCTCTTTTGTCAACAAGAACAACAGCACATTCTAGGACAGGATTGTCACCGTACGAGGTAGTGTTTGGACACCCAGCAAATGTCTGGGGCGTCCCACGCCCTCGACGTTTTCGGATATTGAGTACCCGTTGTTGATTGACTATCTTTGCCAGTTAACGGAAAATTTGCGTTCTATTCAACAACAGGTCTGGGAAACCCTGCTAGCTACACCCGAGGAGCCCGATACAACATTCAGCCTGGGGACTACATCCTCATAAGGAATTTCCAGCGGAAGAAAAGTTTGGAGCCGCGTTGGAAGGGACCAGAACAGGTCCTTCTAGCCACGCGCACCGCAATCAAAGTTGCTGGCCACAAGAACTGGATACTTGCGACTCACTGTTGCAGGGTCCCCCTGCCTTTGCCCTATGATCAGTGGGTGAAGGATGGAGTAGGAGACTCCAAGTGTGAGACAGTGCCTCAGTTTGTCCCCTTCAGCGATGCCAGGCTGACCTGGACGCGAACAGATGAGGAAAATGGTGAAATGCTGAATGCAGCAGTTCCTCCGGAAATACGAGCTATCCAGGAGCCACTTTTTGTTGATCCTTCTGTGCCTGGAGTCACTAGGTGCAACTTGCGCCCTCGGCTGGGGGACAGTGCATCAAAAGAGAAGTCAGATTAGTCAGGGATGGACTGTGTAAGTTAGGGTGTACTTTGCTATAGTACCAACGGAGTTAGTTTAGGGTGATGAGAAAATTGTGTACTATTTGAACATTGGACAGGATAGATCAAACGTATCCCCTTAGGGATATATTATCCTGGTCGACGTGGGAATACGAGCTTAGGACAGAGCAAGCTCCACCGCTGGTGCTCAAGAGCACCAACGTTTTGATGAACAATAGGAGTCTGTACCAGTGAGGCTCTGACGGACACTGGGAACTTGTGTATTTCTCTTGCTTGTATTTCGTCCCCCATTTCAGCATTCGTTATGCATCCCTTTGGCAAAATGGTTGCTGAGGAAGAACAGCCATTGATTTTCCCTGTTCACACACATGTTTTCCGGTCTACAAAGAAAAAGTTCATATGTGCTGTTCTTGTGATTTTGCTGCTATTGGTTTTGGGTGGGGTGTCATGGGTCTTGGAACATAACCAGGATGCGACATCGTGCACCGAGGGTAAGATTACTCTTCAGGTTCGGCAGAAAAGAATGACACTGAATAATGTTTTCTTGACCTGCATAAAAGATTTGTTGGAGAAGGTACAGCTTGTTATCCTACTGAATCTGTCACCAGTTTATGGACTGCTTACCCATTGTCACTTGTCAATTATACGTATACCCGCCCATCCCAGTTCGTAGAGGTGAGGGGTGAGTTTGGTATGGGGTATCCTGGCCCTTGTCTATATTATAGGAAGCCACGAGGAAGAGGATATCCAGGGTGTGACAATAATACGTGATAATTTGTATATGAAAGAACAGATTGTTACCTTAGTGGGCTGGCATTACCAAGATTTAACAGTCAGCCGGAAAGCTGGTTATTATCCTGCCTGTTGCCCGATAATAAATAGTACTGACGCATTTTTTTACATCAATTGTTCTGGGATAGTATTGTTAAAAAATGCGATGTCTTTAGCAAAAGATAAGGATCCGAGTACCTTTGGAATGAACACCAGATATGCTCCAGTAGATTATGAAGGACCCCTTTATGCACATCCAGGATTTTATTTCCTGTCTAATGGTACTTATTCAAATGTTTATAATGGCACAGGTGATGTTGCTCTTGGAATGGTGCTTCCCCTAGGCGTGCCTTGTAAGTACAGTAAGCCAAGTGTAAGATGGGTAAAGAGAACGTTAAGTGCAGAGTTCGGTGATGGAGTGACAGATTTGGAAGTCAACAATTACAGTAATGGGATCACTTTTGGATACATTCTCTCCTCCATAATTATGTTTGGAGGTACTGCTATGGCTAGGGGTGAAAAAGCTAGAGAGTATTTTGGATGTAAGCTACAGATATTGTCTAACTCCGCTGTAGCAGCTTTGCGTGACATCACCACTCAATTGGAAAGTATGCGGATTTATTCCGAGCAGACTAGATATGCAGTTGACTACATCTTGGCAAAGATTGGTGGTGTTTGTGCTGTAGTCGGGGACCAATGTGTGGTCTGGATTAAGAATATGGAACAAAATATCAATAAACATATACTAGATATCTTGGTGAATGTCAAAGGAATGGAAAGTGGAAATTGGAGTTGGTCGTTGTTCGGCAATTGGGGTTGGATTTTCGAGAAGATAATTTATCTAGTTGTAGTGCTGATACTTTCTTGTATCCTCATTTAATGTCTCCCATTCTGTGGTTCCTATTGCAACACTCTATTCCTTCCAAAGAAAACGTCCATTCATGATACTAATGCTGCAATTATGGTCCAGAAGACCCTTATGCAAATTGATGAGGACATTTTTTAGACGTCTTCCCTCCTTACTGTTTCCGTCCCTGATCTTGAGGATATGGACTGTGCATAGTCAACCTTTACTTATGCTTTTATAAAATGTTTAGCTCATGCTAAAAGGAGGGTCTGTTAGAATAAAAAGAATCCTGCTTATGCGTTATTACATGTATGTTAGCATTTGCGGCGCCATTTTATAAGCAGACGCCATTTTGAGTTACAATCAAAACTTATACTCTGCTATTTCTGAGAAAAGGCCTCAGTTAGGTTCTGTTTCTCCAAGGTTAGGTTTTGCTTTGCTAATGAATACACTGTTCCTATTAACGCATACCTTTCCCCTTAGATAGAAAACCCTCTCCCACTTATCTATTGCCGGGCACAGGCAGAATGACCTTGACTGTTAGATAGTGTGTGCCCAGCTACAGAATCGAAACTTAATTTTTTAGTATTCTACTGTTCTGTTGTATCTGCTTGGAAAAGTCCATTGTGGGCGTGCCTTTATTAGATCTGAAATGTACATAATGTATCTTTATGCTTGCTGACTCCAGTCCCTCTGCAGCACTCCTAAGTGACTGGGCAGACTGGGCTCCGCTCTAGTGTAATCTAAATAAACAGATATTGGTTTGTATTCTCTACTGTCTGACCAACTCTTTATTTGATATGGAAGGCTGAGAGGTGGTCGTGAGTGACCCGGGTGACCCTAATCGAGTCACTTCCTTCAACTGTCAGTTATGTACTTGAAAATTGTTTCTTTAATTTGCTTTGTCAAAACGCTGTGTATGGAATGCAATTTTTATCTATGAGCTGTTCAAACATTATATTAGGGACCGCTGTTTCTTGAAAACATTGCTAATTTACCCAGGTCCCTATGGATCCCTGGGTTATCCGTGTGTTATGAAACATACATGTACATATATACACAGGACACTTAGTAAAGTTTTAGTACCAGGCATATACCCCTCTATATATACACCCATATGTACATAGAAACAGAAATGTTCTGATATACACATGTATGTTGTGCTTAGATATACAAAGCTTATATTTCCTCTCTCTTCCTATATTAAAGTATATATATGCACATCTATAACAACTTCCTCTCCAATCCTTAACACGTATCAATGTATCATATGCATCATGTCAAATATACATGGTGTGTGTGTGTATATATATATATATGAGAATAGTCATGATAGTAGCTTTGGAGTATTCGCTTCTGCTCTAGATTAGATATTTTTCTAGATGCCAATTAGCTATGGGTTGGGACACTCCAAGATGGCGCCCTTTTCGACACTTCTGTGATTGCACATTATTGTCTGTTGCTTATGTTTATGTTGCTAACGGAAACATGTCAGTGATGACGTTTATAAGCAGGATGACCCGGCGTTTCGGTAAACATCGAAGAAGGCCGTTGCCGAAATGCGTCTGTTTTGAGTGCCTGTGGTCCGTGTAAATAAATTTACGGAACCTGCCCCCGCAAGTGCTGTCTTCCTTTGGGAATTTTCCTATGGTTTGGAGGGAAATTGGAGCGTTGATTGACATGCGGATGCACCTCCGCATTTTGCAAGCACCCGTCCGTGAGTGCACCAAGCGGGTGTACCTGGAGCGATTATATATATATATATATATATATATATATATATCCACCAAAAACTGCTCCCATTTGAGGTGCCTTACACGATGTGTTTATTCTCCATTTATTGGTAGGCAACAAGGGTACATCAGAGTTCATAAGACCATTGAATAATTCTTGCCGGAAAAATTAAAATCCAGACGCGTTTCGGGCTTTCACCAGCCCTTTGTCACTGGCATCGGCATCGGTTCTAGCAGCAGTCTTAGCGCGACTACGCGCTTTTAAATATCGTGCCACAGTGGGCCAGAGCATCATGGTAGATGTAGTTCCACACAAATAATATCCCATTGGATGCTGCCGTTACCTTAAATAAAGTTCATATTTCCACAGTGGGCTGATAAAATGAACGCTTCTGCCACCCTTTTTCCTCTGTGCCCATCCAACCGGACACACCGTTCATCCAGCGCCTCTTCGTCTCTCGCGCTGTTGATCTGTTTCTTCCACAGCGGGGCACCTCGCGATCTGAGCCGACCGCTTTTACAAATCCACCAAAAACTGCTCCCATTTGAGGTGCCTCACACGATGTGTTTATTCTCCATTTATTGGTAGGCAACAAGGGTACATCAGAGTTCATAAGACCATTGAATAATTCTTGCTCGGCCTAGATGGCGTTCGTGTCGGACGCATCCTAAGATCGCTCCATGCGAGGCCCACCATTTGTCCTGGTGATCGGTGACTTCTGAGACGTGCTGCCCATCTCTGGAGAGACGTCCTATAGGGTCGGACGGACTCGGAGCTTGCTGTGGCGGACTGCGGCAGCTGTTGGTGCTGGCTGCGGCTGCATTGAGGGGCCTAGCCCAGGGAGAGACGGCGGAGCTGTGGTGGCCAAATTCCGGGGACCGTGGGCTGTCAGGACTTACAAAGCTCGTAAGGCGGAGGGCCCCCTGGGTGTACCCGAGGATGGCTAGACTCTTGGGGCCCAGCCACCGCATAGGGGTGTTGCCCTGAAGAGACTAGCAGAGTGCTGGGGAGGAGGCTCTGGGGGGTGGAGTGCGAGGCCGGATACCTGTGGCAACAGCCCCCGCATTGACATAACCACGGGCGAGTCCAGGTGGAGGCCAAATCAGGAGCCGAGTTGCGGGGGCTGGAGGAGAGGCCGCATCTGGTCCCCCGAGCTGTCTGCGCACCTCTGCGGAGGCTGGCTCTCCGGACGGGAGACGCTCCAGTGGTAAAGTACTGGGGCCTGGAAGCCACTCGAGAGAAGGCCCAGCAACTGGGCGCGGTGGTGAGCGAGAAGGGATTTTCCAGGTGCTTGCAATCGGTGTGCACTTGGCAAGGACAGCCGAAGTGAACCCCTGGAACGGCGGTGAGTTTGTGGAGCATGGTGACTGGCGGGTTATTCCTCGGGGCACCAAGATATACATAGGTGCAGCAGCACTTTTGAGGGCCCGGGACTCAATATCTTGGAGTGTCGCTGCGGCAACTCCCCCCCGGTGTGCACAGTTGGTAGTCCCCCCCACAGAGACAAAAAAAGACTATTTGCAGTCTCGAGACAAAGAAGTTTGGGAGGCTAACACACATCCCAGGCACCAAAACCTGGAAGGGACTGTTGCCCACCGCCCCCGCTCAGGATTGACCGCCTCGCTTAACGACCACTGGGTTTAGGACCCCAAAACCCCTGCACAGCCCCATATAGAGCACAACGGAGGGCAGTGGACCTGTGCCGCTGCCAAGTCTGCACGGCGGAACCCCCTGCCAGATATAGTCACTTGGGAGGAATACTGGCATTGGAGGGGAAAATAGCCTATTGAAGGATCACACGCAGATCTACACATCCAGATCAATATACAACAATGGGGAAAACGAGACTCAAATCAGCTTGGGCCCCGCCCGAAGCGGGTGGTCTCCTCTCCCAGGAAGCAGAGAGCGATAGAAAAGTAGGGACACAAACAGGGGACCCTATAGATCTCCAGTTGGACAGGAATCCAGCGGTCATTGAGGACACAAAACGCACCCTGCAACAAGACATAGGGGCAGTCACAGTGGGCTTGGCCCTACTCCGCGCAGAACATCACAAGCTGGCCGTTCGAGTCAAAGACGTAGAAGCATCTGTTGATGGTCTAAGGCCCGAATGCTCCACACTAGTCAAATGCTACAATTGCAAAACAGAGTGCAGGTTCTTGAGCGAAGGTCGGAGGACGCTGAAGGCTGCAATAGGCAAAATAATATCAGGGTGGTGGCCCTTCCAGAGAAAATTGAAAAAGGAGACATGGTGGGCTACATGGAAACATGGCTGCGCACAGAGGTGGCCCCTGACCTGCTCACTCCTTTTTTCGCCCTGGAGCGTGCAGACCGAGTGCCGGTAAGACCTCTGGCACCGGGCCGGCCCCCTAGACCAGTTGTGATCCGGTTATTGCATTATAGGGACAGAGACACTATTCTACGAAAAGCACACTCAGATGGCCCCTATACAATTGAAAATGGAAAAGTCTCAATATTCCCGGACTTCACGACGGCGGTGCAAGCTAGCAGGGCCTCATTTCTGGAGGTTAAGAGGGCCCTCCGGGACAATGATATTCAATATTCCCTGTTATTCCCGTAGAGACTGTGAATAGTTCTTGGAGACGCTACTCATTTTTGTGACAACCCAGAGGCGGCATGGGATTGACTGGAGGCTTACAGAGCAGAGAAGGATCCCTCCCCCCCCCACAAATAAACGGCCAGTGGCATAGCAAGGCACTTTTCCACCCATGGCGGTCCCTGCCTTTGCTGCCCAGTGGCCGTGTTGAGGAGCGGGGTGCTGGTGATGATTCCTGCGTTTGCCGCCCCTGCGGCAAACTCATGAAGATGGGGGGGGCGAGGCTGCGGCCCCCAAAACTCGCACTGCCTGGGGCGGACTGTCACCTGCCCCCCTTTGCTACGCCATTGTAAACGGCCGCCACCAAATAAATAGAAGACAAAAAGGTGCCCCCGACACATGCCAAGAGAAGACCGCGGCAGAGGCCCATCACCATCACAAACAGAAGTCAAAAGGGCGGCTGCCCTGCAGGCAGTTGCAGACATCGTTCAGGAACACAGACGAATAACCGAAATGGACTGTGAACGGAAGTCGACACATTTGGACTCTGTGTCCTCACAGGAGGAGGATATAAGCCTCCCCTCAGTCACGCCACAGACAGCTGATGACATCATGTGATATCCTTTGTTGTACTGCATTTAAAGGTCGTGCTGGTTGGGAAGGCTCAGGAGGGGGGGCGTGTGATATGCTGCCTGGGTATGTCTTATGAACACTCAGTAGAGCCTCCGCTCCCAAATCACTCACTACAGGCACAGATGTTCACTGACCAAACTATTGTATGGATCAACCTGTATCGGGCCGGTAGCACACGGGGCCCACTAGTTCCTCTTGACTCACACCCCACAGAGCAGCTCTTATAAGCCATCTGAGAGATACACTCACTTGGGAATTGGTTAAAGTATTACGTTTGGACGGCTGGCTGTTGCCACACTGCCCTTGGATAGGGGAGTTCAAAGTTAAAGGCTGCTTGAGCCTACATTGTTTCGTTGCTACGTTTGTCAATGGCCTTTTTTTTTAACCTATTTTCATTTGCATTGCCGGGAGGGCTGGGTGTTGTCTTGTGGATCGAGGGGGCATGGGCGGGGGGCCCAGGGGGGTGCTGGCCACACTGCTTTGATGTATTAGGTCATGGCTGATAACGGACAGGCAATAACATTCACGTCCTGGAACATCAGGGGAATGGGATCCGCCAGTAAGAGACAAAATATTCACAGGTACCTCTGTAGGCGAACTGCACAAATTGCTATGCTCCAGGAGCATCTGGCGGGGGTTGAGGTAGACAGGCAGAGGCACAGTTGGAGGGGCCAACTCTATGCCACTTCCTATTCAGCTTATGCTAGAGGAGCCCTGATTTAGGTAAGAGGTGGAGTCCCTTTTGAAGACAGCCACTCAGTGGTGCACAAGGAGGGTAGATCTGTTTTAGTGGAAGGACGACTAGCAGGAAAGGAAATCGTAATGGGATGCATATACGCACCGAATCAGGACCAAATCTCATCCTTTGACTCTCTCTCCGTGCGCCTGGCTAGTCTCCATGTTGATAATTTGTTGTTTGGAGGCGATTTCAATTGTGTTCTAGATGTAACATTGGACCGCTCCACACCCCCATTATAAAGTACAGGAGTGAGCAGACTGACTGGCGGGTTGAGAGAGTGGCTTGAACAATGGGAACTAGCAGACGTTTGAAGGGCTCAACACACAGGGGAGCATGTCTATTCATACTTCTCCCACATTCACAACTTACACACCAGAATAGACTGATATGTGAGCTCGCAGAGACTACTACAACACATTACATACTCGGAGTACCTAGGGCGCACCCTATCTCATCACAGCCCTGTGCTTATGGGATTCCGGCCTGCAGTTGAGCGCCCACCTGCCCCGACATGGCAGCTTAATCCTACCTCCCTATAAGAGGCACACTATCGTGATGCATTAGCAGAGACGATTTCTGAGTATTTCACAAAGAATGAAGATACTGCAACTACGAGGCTGATAGAGTGGGAGGCCCTTAAAGTGGTGACATGGGGTAGCTGTATTGAGATGACAGTGGGTGCTTGGAGGGAGTTGAATAAAGAGATTCGTACCCTTGAAGACAAATTGCAAGTATTAGACAGAACACAGGTCACTCAGGGGAGTGCAATAGAGGAAGTCCGAGAGACGAGAGAAAGGTGTAAGGCTGTATTGGAAGGGCAATGTAGTCATGACTACAAACAATATATAGCAAAACACATGAGAAAGAGGGCAAGGCAGGACGACTACTAGCATGGCTCATTGGATCTGACATGCGAGGAGCCCCTATCACCCATGTGAAACAGCAGGACGGTCGGTCACTGCACTTCCCGACAGCCATCAATAAAGAATTTTACGATTATTACTCACGATTATATGCTACCCCCGTGCCACTCCCATGTGATGCGCATCAGGCCTTCCTATCCACTATGACACTAACGTCCCTGCCAGAGGGCAATATGCTTTCCCCACAATATGCGATCTGCAGGGGCACTAGACAGGGATGTCCGCTTTCTCCATTACTGTTTGCACTGGCTATCAAACCCCTGGCAGAGTTGTTTAGACGGGAATGCAGGGGCACTGGTATATCAGTGGATGGGTCGTGAGCATGATATCTCGCTTTATGCGGACGACATATAATTACAAGATGAGATCAGGGGTGTTAAATGTGCCATGACATGCTTGGAGGCTTTTGAGGCAGTGTCTGGCCTGTGTGTTAACAAATCCAAGACTTTCCCCCTGGAGGGTTGAAGCCACCAGACTTCCCCCCCAGACTTGATGTGGTCACCCACCACTTTCAAGTATTTGAGAATACAGATCTTCCATCAGTTGGAGGACCTTTGAGAGGCTAACTGGGGGAAGGCTCTTCGATCTCTGAAGGCTTGTGTCACTTTATGGGGGTTCCTTAAACTCCCAGTGATGGCCAGAATAGCGTTGACTAAAATGGTCATGCTCCCAAGGTTACTTTATTTTTTTGTGAACCTCCCGGTGGAGGTGCCACCCACATGGTTTAAACAGCTAGACGCGCTGGTACGAGATTTAATCTGGGATGGTGGCCGCAGAAGAGTATCGTTGGCCATACTCAGATGACCGCCAGAGGAGGGAGGGCTGGGAGTCTCAGAGTTCGAGTTATACTACCAGGCTTCTCAGCTCCAATGGTTTGCGAGATAGGCTGGAGGGGCCGATAGAGGAGGTCTGGAAGCAATGGGGTTCACAACAAATGATGGGAACTTAATAACCAGCCTACTTGCTCCTCAGATGGCTCCCCAAAACCCATGGATACTACTCTCCATAGCGCTGAAGGGCTGGCGCAGGTGCGTTTCAAAGACAAAAGGAACAAACCTATATGCACCTGCACTGCTGCTGGTTGGCCTCCCCCACGGTGAGCCTCCTGTACATTTCACTATGGGATAGATGCAGGACTTGGACAGATGCAGGACTTATTACAGTAGGCAATTGCTATCAGCAGGGCGCCCTGATACCATTGGAAGACCTGACGGAACAACACGGCCTCCCGCCAGGGCAGTTCCTTACATATAAAGGGCTGGTACAGACATTTAGAGATCTGTGGGCAGGAGACAGAGAGGAACCCGCAACAAATGAGGTCCTGCAGCTATTGGTTATGTTAGGATCGACTAGACACCTGGTAACATGGATTTATTAAGCCCTTGCTGCAATGGTACGCCCCCCACTGTTGACCCTACGCAACAAATGGGAAAAGACTCTGGAACAAGAACTGACAGAACCTGAATGGAGGAGAATTTTAGCCTCCACACGAAAGTTCTCTAGAAACACAAGGCTAAAATATGTTCAATTCAACTATATACACATGACATACATGACACCGCACAGACTCCAGGTGGAATACGGAGGCGAACCTCGATCATGCCCCAGATGTGGCCACCTGGACGCCGACTTCATTCATATGGTGTGGTACTGCCCAACTCTAGGACCCTACTCGGAAGGTGTAGTTGAAATCAAACAGAATAGGTATGCAGTTCCTGACAAGCAAGGGGAAAGCGGTTGGCTAAGGGTGAGAAAGTCCTCACTTAGTGGCGGGAGGAAAAGGGAATTCCTCCTTTCGGAACTAGGGCCCTCACACACCCAGCCCGCTGGGTGTCATGCTTTATCATAGGGCTTGCTCCTCGTCAGGTGATCGTGATCAAGGCTGCTGTGAGCAGTTGAAACGCGTAGACAGTCACTCTGAACGCTTTTAAATAAACATCTGCTGCACAATTTGCCGAGGAGTTCGTCTGTATCCTTTTTTCTGAAGTTTGGATACATTGTTGTATATATATATATATATATATATATATATATATATATATATATATAAATATATATATATTATCTACTGGCGGTCGCCAGTAGATAGTTATAGTTAGGACCTATTTTCCATAGGAAATTCACAACATTCTATTTCCAATAACTTTGGCGCCAGTCGACGAATCTTCGCGAAATTTTCAAAACTTATGGCCTGCTCCGGTCCGCTCCTATCCTGAAAGTCTCGGGGTGATTCGTCAAGTGGGGGCCGAGAAAAAAGGGGGGTCCCAAAACGTGTTTTCCCCATGCAATTTTCCATAGGAACCTTTAGTCGCAGCTACAGCCCGAACTGCTGAACGGAATTACACCAAATTTGGCAAAAAGGTAGCCCTTGGTTCAGAGTCGTGCCTTTTGGTTAAATGGTGTAAATCCGTTCAGTAGTTCCTGAGAAAATCAAAAGTAAAATCACATATATATCTGGGCGAAGCCTAACCACACATGTCATTGTGAGATCTGATTGGCTGTCAGCACTTCATCCTGGAATTGCTGGCAGCCATCTTGGGACCAATATAAATGATAGTACCCCATTGAAATGCATTGTAGTGAATTGAAGATTTTGAGGGTTACCAAAAGGAGAACTATAAAGGGTGATAACAGACTTTAGTTACATTAGAATTCATTTGTTGATGGTACCATACTAATTTCAGGAATTGTGGTGTGTTCTAAGGTGATTTTACCATGTGAAAAACCTTCTGCTGGGATATCATGAATCATGTTTGAGAGAAAACTATTTTCACATGCTTGTCCCATACACTTTTGGAAGGTGCTCCAGAAGCTAAAATGAGAGCATATTTTCTGTAAATTCACATTATCTTTCTCAGTCATGTGAGAATGAAGTCTGACATTCTCAGTAAAACATGTACATCCAACAAGGGCAGAGACTGTCAGTTGATTCCTTTGTGTTCTACTGCAGCTTCCCAGAGTGTTCTAAAGAACAACTAGAGTGCTAACAGCCTTACTTATGACAAAAGTATGGCACACCTGAAGCCATCTTGATTGGAATAAACTGGTAACTCTTAAAACATTTAATTTAAAAAGAACAAAATGAGGGGGTTCATTTTGTCATAGAAATTATGGTTAGTGCTGTAGAAAGAAAAATTAGGACATGTTTCAAGTGTGATCTCAAATATCTTCCTGTTATATTTCAACAGGAGCAGCCTGCCAGTTGATGCCTTTGTGTTCTACTGCAGCTTCCCAGAGTGTTCTAAAGAACAACTAGAGTGCTAACAGCCTTACTTATGACAAAAGTATGGCACACCTGAAGCCATCTTGATTGGAATAAACTGGTAACTCTTAAAACATTTAATTTAAAAAGGAACAAAATGAGGGGGTTCATTTTGTCATAGAAATTATGGTTAGTGCTGTAGAAAGAAAAATTAGGACATGTTTTAAGTGAGATCTCAACTATCTTCCTGTTATATTTCAACAGGAGCAGCCTGCCAGTTGATTCCTTTGTGTTCTACTGCAGCTTCCCAGAGTGTTCCAAAGAACAACTAGAGCGCTAACAGCCTTACTTATGACAAAAGTATGGCACACCTGAAGCCATCTTGATTGGAATAAACTGGTAACACTTAAAACATTTAATTTAAAAAGGAACAAAATGAGGGGGTTCATTTTGCCATAGAAATGAACAACATTCCCAGCATGACCCCCTACACTACACAAGCACCACTGCACTATCCTAAACCCTAAAACACTACCCCCAGCACGACCCCCTTCACTACCTAAACACAACTGCACTACCCGAAACCCTAAAACACTACCTCCAGCACGACCCCCTACACTACACAAACACCACTGCACTAACATAAACCATAAAACACTACCCCCAGCACGACCCCCTACACTACCCAAACACCACTGCCATACCCTAAACCCTAAAACACTACCCCCAGCATGAACCCCTACACTACCCAAACACCACTGCACTACCCTAAACCCTAAAACACCACCCCCAGCACTACACCCTACACTACACAAACACCACTGCACTACCCTAAACCCTAAAACACTACCCCAGCACTACCCCCTACACTACCCAAACACCACTGCACTAACATAAACCCTAAAACACTACCCCCAGCACAACCCCCTACACTACACAAACACCACTGCACTACCCTAAACCCTAAAACACTACCCCCAGCATGACTCCCTACACTACCCAAACACCACTGCACTACCCTAAACCCTAAATCTACCTCCAGCACGACCCCCTACACTACCCAAACACCACTGCACTACCCTAAACCATAAAACACCACCCCAGCATGACCCCCTACACTACACAAACACCACTGCACTACCCTAAGCCCAAAAACACTACCACCAGCATGACCCCCTACACTACTCAAACACCACTGCACTACCCTAAACCCTAAAACACTACCCCAGCACGACCCCCTACACCACCCAAACACCACTACACTACCCCCTACACTACCCAAACACCACTGCATGACCCTAAACCCTAAAACATGACCCCCTACACTACACAAACACCACTGCACTACCCTAAACCCTAAAACACTAGAACCCAGCACGACCCCCTACAGTACACCAACACCACTGCACTACCCTAAACCCTAAAACACTACCCCTACACTACACAAACACCACTGCACTACCCTAAACCCTAAAACACTACACCCAGCACGACCCCTACACAACACAAATACCACTGCACTACCGTAAACCCAAAACACTACCCCAGCACTACCCCCTATACTACCCAAACACCACTGCACTACCCTAAACCCTAAAACACTACCCCCAGCATGACCCCCTACACTACCCAAACACCACTGCACTACCCTAAACCCTAAAACACTACCCCCAGCACAACCCCTACACTACCCAAACACCACTGCACTACCCTAAACCCTAAAACACTACCCTCAGCACGACTCCCTACACTACACAAACACCACTGGACTACCCATAACCCTAAAACACTACCCCCAGCATGACTCCCTACACTACCCAAACACCACTGCACTACACTAAACCCTAAATCTACCCCCAGCATGACCTCCCACACTACACAAACACCACTGCACTACCCTAACCCCTAAAACACTACCCCTAGCACGACCCCCTACACTACCCAAACACCACTGCACTAACCTAAACCCTAAAACACTAACCCCAGCATGACCCCCTACACTACCCAAACACCACTGCACTACCCTATACCCTAAAGCACGACCCCTACACTACACAAACACGACTGCACTACCCTAAACCCTAAAACACTACCCACAGCATGACCCCCTACACTACACAAACACCACTGCACTACCCTAAACCCTAAAACACTACCCCCTACAGTACACAAACACCACTGCACTACCCTAAACCCTAAAACACTACCCCCAGCATGACCCGCTACACTACACAAACACCACTGCACTACCCTAAACCCCCTAAACTATACAAACACCACTGCACTACTCTAAACCCTAAAACACTACCCCCAGCATGACCCCCTCACAACACAAACACCACTGCACTACCCTAAATCTACCCCCAGCACGACCCCCTACACTACCCAAACACCACTGCCATACCCTAAACCCTAAAACACTACCCCCAGCATGAACCCCTACACTACCCAAACACCACTGCACTACCCTAAACCCTAAAACACTACCCCCAGCACTAACCCCTACACTACACAAACACCACTGCACTACCCTAAACCCTAAAACACTACCCCAGCACTACCCCTACACTACCCAAACACAACTGCACTAACATAAACCCTAAAACACTACCCCAGCACAACCCCCTACACTACACAAACACCACTGCACTACCCTAAACCCTAAAACACTACCCCCAGCACGACTCCCTACACTACCCAAACACCACTGCACTACCCTAAACCCTAAATCTACCCCCAGCACGACCCCCTACACTACCCAAACACCACTGCACTACCCTAAACCATAAAACACTACCCCCAGCATGACCCCCTACACTACACAAACACTACTGCACTACCCTAAACCCTAAAACACTACCACCAGCATGACCCCCTACACTACTCAAACACCACTGCACTACCCTAAACCACTACCCCAGCACGACCCCCTACACCACCCAAACACCACTGCACTACCCTAAACCATAAAACACTACCCCCAGCATGACCCCCTACACTACCCATACACCACTGCACTACCCTAAACCCTAAAACACTACCACCAGCACGACCCCCTACACTACTGCACTACCCTAAACCCTAAAACACTACCCCCAGCACGACCCCCTATTCTACCCAAACACCACTGCACTACCCTAAACCCTAAAACACTACCCCCAGCATGACCCCCTACACCACCCAAACACCACTGCACTACCCTAAACCCTAGAAAAGAAACCCCCACCCCATGCCCAATCCCCCTTACCTCTCACTCCTCGTGATTCCTCTCTCCTCGTGGTTCCTGCTTCACGTCGTCTCTGAGGGGCGGTGCACGTCGTTGTGAGGAAACGGAACAGCCTCTGTTTCCTTTCGACGTGGATCATCTACATGTTTTTTAGAACGCATGGTCATTTACCATACATACCTTTACAACAAAATTCGTTGTAAAGGCATGCGTGGTAAATGACCATGCGTTCTAAAAAAATGCGTAGTAATGACTTCGCGATGTACAACGCATGCGCGGTAATGCATGCATTGTAATGGTATCGCGAAGTAAAAAAGTCGTTGTAACGGCTGCTTACCGATCGAAGCTGGCCCTGTTCTTCAGTGAGACGTTTATTTTTTTAATTAGGAGGAAGGAATGTGTTTTTTTTACCGAAAAGTGCATTCCCGGCTGTTGTATTGTGAAAGTGTCCGCGTGGCCTGGTTTCACTTCCGGTGAGAGAGTGAAAGAGTCTGTTTGGATCTAAAGGAGTTCTGTTGTTGGACAGGGCCGGCGCGAAACGTCATCAGAAAACATAGCTAATGGAAAGCGTCCTCCCTGAAGTGTGGAGCAGTGCCATGAGAGGCCAACGAGTGTGCGTCCCACCGCAGTATGACCGTACGGTGTGACCCATGTGCCGCCTCCAGGGTACGGGAGGCAGAAGCGGCATCGCAGGTCCTCTGACCGTTGTAGCACTAATTCTACATTTTGGTACTAGGGCATTTTAACTTCGTTGTTCCTGCCAGATACAAAGAGAAGATCCTGTGTTATTCAGTGCCCTCGTTACCTTTTTTGTGGGTTGTGGTGCTTGTCACTTCGCTGCCCCGCCAGTGCACACGACTGGGCACCCCACCTCGTGTGCCATCTGCAGGGCCTCTGCCCTCTGATCACTGGTTTTGGTTTCTGGAGTGGCAACATAAACAGTTGCTCCCAAAGGACTAGCCTGAACACTTAGGTGAATATCCCCTGCACCAGCATTCCACGGAAATTCTTTCCTAGCTCTCCCACGTCAACGAGGACGTCATAATAGCACAGCTCCGCTCGCGACACCGTATGACGTCATCGGAGCCATAAGAGGACCTCGTCGGCGTGCTGACTTCAGTTCCACCCATTTTTTCCGTGCCACCGAGGCAAACAGGCGGACCGAGACATTTTCACATGTATACATAGTATAATAAATATATATATATTCACTGAAAAAACCATAGGTTTCAGGCACGTTATAGTTAGAAATTAGCATTTAAAAAAACCTTAGAAATTCACTGAAAAAACCATAGGTTTTAGGCACGTTATAGTTAGAAATTAGCATTTAAAAAACCTTAGAAATTCACTGAAAAAACCATAGGTTTCAGGCACGTTATAGTTAGAAATTAGCATTTAAAAAACCTTAGAAATTCACTGAAAAAACCATAGGTTTCAGGGGCGTTATAGTTAGTTGGACATTTCACTCGTACAAAACCATAGAAATTCCCCCGTTATAGTTAGTTCAGCTAACTATAACTCTCGCGCCCGCAATGCACTGCTGATGACGTCACATATTACATCACTCATGACATGGTCAGTGACATCACTCATGACATCACTGATGACATCTCAAATGACATCACTGATGACATCACTGATGACATCATCCTTGTGATAGAGTGGCAGACCTCCTCTCACCCTAATATAACCTTTGATACACACACTCAAAGATACAAACTAACATTTTCAAAACAATGGACATACCAATACCAGTTACAACACACCTATTCAGTAATTCCAAGATCTACACACACATCCACTCATTCACCAACAGTCCCTATACAGTCACTCATACATGTACTCACTCATCATATGTACTCATACACCTATACATCCTGTTACACACCGCCACTCATCCTTAGAGTTACTCACACACATAGTCACACATGCAAACAAAGTATCAAACATCCATTTACTTGCATATACAGTTATACACACACTACCACACTTACTTCTACAGAAACTTACACATACTTACTCTCTTAAACAATCACTTATAGAAACACCTACTTATTTGTACAGGAACTCTTCCAATCTCTCACTCTCACATATACTCACTTATATACACCAATACTCACATATACTAGTTTAAAACATATGTAGTTACTCATAAAGACACTATTGAGACAGTCATTCACTCACTAACACACCCATACACACTCATCCACCTATACAGTCCTGCACACATGCTGTCTTCAACACATACAAACAGTGAGTCACTCATTCATGCATCTATGCACTAAGTAATACCCCCCACCGAACCATACAGACACTCAGACACTCATACTGATACTCAAAAAACCAACTAATAACCCATATAGACACTCATGTAGCTACTCACCAACCCATGCAGCCACTTATACACAAAGTGAGAGACTGATACAGATATTTTCATATTTAAACATTACTCACTAACCCATGTATTCACTAAGATACACTTAATCAGTCAGTTATACAATCAATTTTACAAAAAAAATCATCCATTTAGACACTTATATACCCATTTATTCTTCCATCGACCTTGAGATATACATATATAAAACATATTTAATTTTCAGAAAAACACACATTCACTGGATGATGTCATCAGTGATGTCATCAGTGATGTCATCAGTGATGTCACTGACCATGTCATGATTGATGTAATATGTGACGTCATCAGCAGTGCATTGCGGGCGCGCGAGTTATAGTTAGCTGAACTAACTATAACGGGGGAATTTCTATGGTTTTGTACGAGTGAAATGTCCAACTAACTATAACGCCCCTGAAACCTATGGTTTTTCAGTGAATATATATATATATATACACACACACTGAAAAAAACAAAGGTTACAGGGACATTATAATTAGGCTCACATTTCACTTGCAAATACACAAAACCTGATTATTCACGAACACTAAGTTATTAAAACTTTTTAACGGATAACAGGAGCAGTTTTAACAATATCTCTGCCCACGGGCTGGCTTTTAAAATATTTTTGCCAGTTACCTCCAGATCCAAGTGCTCAATTTTCACTGTTTGTCAATACACCAGGCGGCATTTCATCTTGTAAATATAGCCAAGAAGAACAAAATGTGTGAAAGGTCAGAAAGTACCTCACGTAAGCATCACCAAGGGAGCTGCTGGTTGGTACTCACCAGTTTTCCCACGCTATCATCATTGGTAACTTTCATAACCATAAAGAAAAAGAAAGAGTGTCCTAATTTAAGAGGTGAAGAAAAGAAGGAAGTGATGTGTATAAGAATGCACTATAAGTGCTTGTTTCATTCTATGCCAACTGGACCCCGTTGTGAAAAGAGAAAAAGAAATTTGCTTCTCCAAGCTAAAATGAGGTGTGACTCACTTGCAAATGTACATACTTTATTGGATGCCGTGAGTACCCTCAGATTAAAAGAACGGCATGTATTTGACCATTTCAATTAGGAAAGGCCGACATGTTTCGTTGTCAATCTACTTGCGGCAACTTCATCAGGGCTCGGGGACCAGTCTTCACCTCACTGGTACTTCAAGCATAGCCTGTGGTGATTGACAAACGATAAAAGAAAGATGGTGCCAACCATTGAAAACACATAAAAGTCAGTAACTTACAGCTTTGCCAAAAGGTAAACACATGTAAGCCTGTGGAGGTAGCATATTTACCAGGTGGTTGCTGTCAGATTTCATACCCGCAACACACCATTGAGGGGTGACCACAACTTTTAGCCACGCATCCCCTGGAGATAATCAAGGTCGCCGCCCATCAACCTGTAGGTATATATATGTGCATATGTTAATGAGTACACACTATTCTACTCTCCTAGATGTTCCCTACAAGCATCATTATTATTCACAACCCGGCTCTCTCTCATCCATACATTCACCTTGTTTCGTGGGTAAACCATACCCCAACAGAGCCATCGTTTCACCGTTGCAACAGTGCCGGTGATCGATGCCTTTTAATTATGTATTTGTCTCTTGTCTCTCACAGCTCCCCCACTCAACTTAGCCACCCTCATGAATAAGCTCCGCCCGAATTAGCGAGATCGCGTACTCGCTCTCTGAAATATTCGGGCATCCTCACGGCCCCCATTCATGCTTGCTCACTCTTACCCCGATCACGGACGTCTCTGTCTTGTGCTCAGTCACGTCTCCCAGAGCGTTCGCACGTTCATTTCTAAAACGTAACCCGAAGTGTTACGTTGGTCAACACCCTTTGCCTCACTTACGACCCCACCCCATATTGTGCTCCACACACTTCCTGCTCAACCACTGGGGCCATATTGGAACGATGTTTCCTATTCTAAAGTGTATAATGTGTGTGTTTCGGCATCTATGTTACGCTGGTAAAATCACCACTACATTCATTTATAAAGGCATCTTTCTTTACCAATAGAACAAATATTTTTTTTAAAACAACAACAATGATGTTCCTAACCACAAATTATATACTTTATTCTATAGTATGCAGTTTCTGTCAGATCTCAATATACTAGGACTGCGATTTGCATACTAAACGGGGGGGGGGGTTTGTTGAGGGGTGTTTTGGGGTTTTGGAGCGACTAGGGAAGCCAGTTCTCGAATTCTTAGGCTTTCCAAATGGGCTCATCATGCGTGCCCGATATTTAGTGGCTACCACCTTGTTCCCATTTATTGTGTATTTCAGTGAGACCTTGCTGGTCTGCCAGATGCACCCACCAGACAATGATACAGGAATAGGTGTGATATGATGTCATTTCTCACTTTTTATGCCAAAGGGGAGGTTGTTGGGTTTTTTTTTGTGGTTTTGGAGTGACTGGGAGAAAGGGGATAAAACCAGTTCTGAAATTCTCAAGCTTCCAAATGGGTTCAAACTGCTTGACCAGTATTTAGTAGATGCCACCTTGTTTCCATTTATTGTGTGTTTCAGTGGGTTTTTTGTTCTGCCAGATGCATCCACCAAACTATGATTCAGGAATTGGTGTGATATGATGTTATTTCTCGCCCACCTCTACTAATCTATCTACCCAACTTTGTTCCACTCAATGCAGTCATTCAGGCCCACTTGGTCCGCCTTCTCTGTGAAGATCCAACGTGCCTCTTTCCTCACCAGTATATCCTCAATGCTGTGTGTCACCCACTATCCTCTCAAGCACAGTCCATTTCAGGTCCCTAAACTTGTGTTTTTTCTCCTGATAGTGTTGAACCAAGCGTGTGGTCAATTTCCCTGCCTTGAGGGTACTGATATGTTCTTGTATCCTCACCTTCACTTTGCGGGACGTAAGACCAATATAATGCAGCCCACAAGCACAAGTGAGCCTGTAGATTACGTGCGTGGTATTACAATTGCTGAATTTATTAAGATACCACGTCCTACCGCTTGCCAGATGTATACTTATAGCTGCCTCAGTAAGATCACACACCGAGCAACTCCCACACGGGAAGTGCCCCGATGGTACACCTGATTCTTTTTTCTGCTGACTAGGGCGGGTGTGGACCAACCAATCTTGTAAGTTAGACGCTCTCCTAAATGCAAACCTTGGGGGTGGCATCTTTGTCTCACTTGTGTCCAGCAGTGTTAAATTTTTTCTAATGATCTGCCTGATTTTGGTTGACAGGGGATCGAAAGTGGTGACCACTGGAAGACACGCCTCCTTGTGCCTCTCGTTCCTCTCTAACAGGGCCTCACGGGGGTGTTTAGAGCCCTCTTCCGTTCCCCCTTCCACCACCTTGGTTGGGTAGGCTCTATTTTCAAGCTTAATCACCAGGTCCTCAGATTGTTCCATGCAAATTTACATACTTTATTGGATGCCGTGAGTACCCTCAGATTAAAAGAACGGCATGTATTTGACCATTTCAAAGGCCGACCTGGTAAATATGCTACCAACACAGGCTTGCACGTGTTTACCTTTTGGCAAAGCTGTAAGTTACTGACTTTTATGTGTTTTCAATGGTTGGCACCATCTTTCTTTTATCGTTTGCCAATCACCACAGGCTATGCTTGAAGTACCAGTGAGGTGAAGACTGGTCCCGGAGCCCTGATGAAGTTGATTGGCAACGAAGCATGTCGGCTTTCCTAATTGAAATGGTCAAATATATGCCGTTCTTGTAATCTGAGGGTACTCACGGCATCCAATAAAGTATGTACATTTGCAAGTGAGTCACACCTCATTTTAGCTTGGAGAAGTACATTTCTTTTTCTCTTTTCATGACGGGGTCCAGTTGGCATAGAATGACACAAGCACTTATAGTGCATTCTTATACACATCACTTCCTTCTTTTCTTCACCTCTTAAATTAGGACACTCTTTCTTTTTCTTTATGGTTATGAAAGTTACCAATGATGATAGCGTGGGCATACTGGTGAGTACCAACCAGCAGCTCCCTTGGTGATGCTTATGTGAGGTACTTTCTGACCTTTCACACATTTTTTCTTCTTGGCTATATTTACAAGATGAAATGCCGACTGGTGTATTGAAAAACAGTGAAAATTGAACACTTGGATCTGGAGGTGACTGGCAAAAATATTTTAAAAGCCAGCCCGTGGGCAGAGATATTGTTAAAACTGCTCCTGGTATCCGTTAAAACGTTTTAATAACTTAGTGTTTGTGAATTATCAGGTTTTGTGTGTTTGCAATTTGATGAGTGGGGGGCAACCTGATTATTATTTCCCTCTTATGCTCCTTTTTGTGTATCACATTTCACTTGTACAAAACCAGTGAAATTCAGCAGTTATAGTTACCTGATCTAACTATAACTTACGCCCGCAATGCACTGCTTATGACCTCACATATTACATCACTCATGACATGGTCAGTGACATCACTGACGACATCACTCATGACATCTCAAATGAGTGGGTCTTTGGATGCATGAGTGTCTGAGTGGGTCTGTCAGTGGGTGTGTGAGTGTATGAGTGGGTCTGTGAGTAGGCGCATAAGTCCCTGAGTGGGTCTGTGAGTGTGTGCATGGGAGTCTGCCTGGGTCTGTGAGTGGATGCGTAAGTGTCTGAGTGGGTCTGTGAGTGGGTGCGTGTGTGTCTCACTTGGTCTGTGAGTGGGTGTATAAGTGTCTGAGTGGGTGTGTAGGTATATGAGTGGGTCTCTGAGTGGGTCAGTGACTGTCTAAGTGGGTCTGTGACTGGGTGCATGAGTGTCTGACTAGGTCTGTGTGTGAGTGCATGAATCTGTCAGTGGGTCTGAGAGTGTGTGTGTAAGACTCTGGGTCTGTGAGTGGGTGTGTGAGTGTCTGAGGGGGTCTGTGACTGGGTGCATAAGTGTCTAGGTGGGTGTGTGAGTGGGTGCATGGGTCTCTGAGTGGATCTGTGAGCGAGTGCAGGAGTAACTGAATAGGTCTGTGAGTGGGTGTGTAAGTGAATCAGTTGGTCTGTGAGTGAGTGCATGAGCCTGTGAGTGGGACTGTGAGTGGGTTAGTAAGTGTATCAGTGGCACTGTGAGTGGGTACATGACTCTATGAGTGGGTGCCTGAGTCTGTGAGTGGGTCTGTGATTGGGTGTGTCATTGTCTGTGTGGGTCTCTGAGTGGGTGCATCATTGTGTGAGTGGGTCAGTGAATATGTGCATCAGTGTCTGAGTGAGTCTGTCAGTAGGTGCATGAGGCTCTGAGTGGGTCTCTGAGTGCGTAACTGTATCAGTGGGTCTGTGAGTGGGTGCACAAGTCTGTGAGTGGGTCTGTGATTGAGTGTATGGGTCTCTGAGTGGGTCTGTGAGTGGGTGCATCACTGTCTGAGTGGGTCTACGAATATTCGTGAAAACATCACAACGTTACACGGGGGCCACGCTGATGGTCACAACGTATTCGTGAATACCGCTCATGAGGAAAAAACATTTTTGGAGGTGTTGTACAAATAAGGGGTCCCACAAACACCCCTATATTCCACCAATGGGGTCAGGGCACCTCTATCCTGACCCCTTATACCTCTTTTCACTTTTATTTTAAGCCCCCGAAGACCATCTCCCATTAGATAAAATGGCGACTGCAACTCTCTCCTCAGGTTTTGGCCAGCCAGTCACGGCATTCATGTTGGCGCTTGGATCTGCACTTAATCCTGAAATTGTTTCTACACAACTACTGACCTGATTTACACCGGATAACTGAAAGCGCGATCTGTGAACCAAAATCTACCTTCCTGCCAAATGTTGTTTAAATCTGTCCAGCAGTTCAGGCTGCAGGCGCGTCCAAAGGTCCTATGGGAATTAACATGGGAAACGCACTTTTTTTTACCCCCACCCCTTTTTCTTGGCCCCGGCTTGACGGATCACCCCAAAACTTTCCATGCACAAGACTCACTATGAAACTTTTTTGGGGAAAATTTCCTGAAGATTCATCAAATGACGCCAAAGTTATAGGCAAGTCAAAAAAAACTTTTCCTATGGAAACATGGTCCTAACTATAACTACCTGTATATATATATACCGACTGCTTAAGCTATGAACCTGTATAGTGACTCTAACTTTTCGCTGCCCACAGGGGCTGGAGTTTGTCAGTACTGTTGCATTTATTTTACATGCTCTTTAATTTTATTATTTGTTGAGACCTGATACAATAAGGTATTTTGCTTTCACTTACATAAGCAGAATGTTCAAATGCAATTTTTCATTATATATACAGAAATGCCAGGGATATGTAACTTCTATATGTCTACTGCATGTTCGCCCTGCAATGTGTATAACGCTATATATACCACA